>OY796888.1:13431236-14031236 GCA_963680785.1 Diplosoma virens
GTTGTTCTGCTAACCCAAAACATCGAGGATTCTTTTGAGGCTAAAAAGAAGGCCGGTGCCGTATTTGTCGATCTGACAGCTGTTTATGACACTGTCTGGCACCGTGGCCTTACTTGCAAGCTGCTGAGGCTTCTTCCGGATAGGCACATGATTAGAATGATTACGGAGCTTGTCCGAAACCGAAGTTTCACTCTTACTACCGGTGACAGCAAGCAAAGCAGACTACGCCGTGTAAAAAACGGCGTTCCTCAGGGATCGGTCTTGGCTCTCCTCCTATTTAACATCTATACATACGATCTTCCTTCCATGATTTCCTGAAAGTTTACTTATGCTAATCATTTAGCATTGTTACAGTCTTCTGTAAACTGAAAGGACTTGGAGGTGACTTTAAGCCAAGACATGTATACACTTTCAGCGTATCTTCAGACTTCGAGGTTGAAGCTCAGTCACACTAAGACGGTGACGGCAGCCTTTCACTTAACTAACTGAGAGGCCAAACGTGAGCTAATGGTCTACAACAACGATAGACTATTACCGTTCTGTTCAACCCCTACTTATCTTGGGGTAAAACTGGACAGATTGCTCACGTTTCGTCACCATTTAGTGGCATTGCGCAAAAAACTAAGCTCGCGCGTCACACTGTTGAGGCGACTCGTGGGCTCGGGATGGGGTGCTGGTGCTAAAACACTACGCAGAGCCACTTTATCTCTAGTCTACTGAACTGCTGAGTACTGTGCGCCAGTCTGGTGTTGCTGTGCTAACATTCGCCTCATCGACAGTATCTTGAACGACGCCTTGCGCATAGTTACTGGAGGCTTGCGTCCCACTCCAACGGACCACCTACCTGTACTCTCAGGCATTCAGCCAGCTGAGCTTCGCCGACTGGGAGCGACACTCTCTCCTTGGCTCACCGTGGATCTCTGGACCCCGATCATATCTTGTATGGTCTTTTAAGTGGGTCCTCAGATACTCGCCAAGTGAGACTAAGATCCAAACGCCCGTTTGTGCCAACTGCGCGGAATCTTTTGGACAACCTTGCCAGACTTGGCATCCGCGCTTCTGAATGGACAAATCACAAATGGAAAACGGAGTATTGTGAAAATGCTTCCAGGCTCCGTGCTTTTGTACCCGGGACCGGTGCCAGGCCTTTTGGGATGGGCTTACCCAGAGCAGCTTGGGTTAAGCTCAACCGCCTGCGGACTGGTGTTGGGCGATTCCATTCGTCCATGGACAAATGGGGTCTCGCTCCTTCACCAAATTGCGAGTGTGGCGCCTCTGAGCAAACTGCATACCATGTTTTAACAGCGTGCCCTATACATCGGGCACCACATGGAGCACAAGGTCTGACGGTTTTGGATGACAAACTCGATGCTGGCTTAATAACACCGCTACCAGTATCTGATTCAGGCAGTGCAGCAGTCTGGGGTAGTAAAAGGATAAACCCTCGGCACCAGTCCTGTTTGTGTCTGACCTGAAGTGAATACCCTTCAAACGACGACGACGACAAAGTCAAATCCGGATTCTGTGTTTTTATTTTTGCTCATAACAGTGTTCAAATAAGTGATTGAATAAGTTTATGACTTGATAACTGTTTTTATGAAAAAGTTGCTCATCAATTTATCGGCTACTCTTGTCACTTGCCAGTTATGCGTTTTCTGTATTTCCAAACTTTAGTTTAAAGCAACCAATTGCCACTTTTTAAACATTTAAAAATATTTAGACTTTGTTTTAAATTGAGTAAAATACCTTTTATTTACCGGAGTAATTTCAAATTTTTCGTATTTGAACGATGATAGTAAAAGTTGAAACAACGTGACTGTAATTAATTTAACTATATAATTTTTATTTAGTTTGGTTTATCTTATCATTGAAAGCGACTTAAAAATTTATCGGGAAGCAGATCAACAAAATCAAACTACAACAATAACGCAAACAAGAAGTTAATTGTCAAAAAAAAGTAGTTCAATCGAACCATATAATTTTCAGATATTGAAAAAAATCAACATTAACACAATTAAGTAAAAATAGCAACAAACAGCCCTCAAAACAAATAAATAAACTAAATAATAGATTTAATTAAAATATAAGTTCATTCAAATTTAGAAATTAGGTTAAAAAAAATAATTTGACTTAATTTTGAATGGAAACTTTAATCGTATTAAATTTGTAAAACGTATGGAAACAATTTTGCAACTTTCTGGAAACTAAATTTTTTACCAATTATAAAAAATCAACAATTATACATATTCTAATATCTAGTAAAGTTTTTTAATATTTCTTTGTACTTTGTAAAACGTTTTACGATCATGGTTATAACTAGCTTTTAAAAATGTACAGTAATTTATGTTTCAAAAAACATTTTTTTGTTCGTTTCTTGACAAAAAGTTTTAAAATGTGTTGCAAACAACAAGGATTTTGTGGATTTGAAAGGAAAACTGATCGTTTACTGCCCACATTTTTAACAAAAAAAGAGAAATAAAAGTTTGAAGTAAATTATTGATAAAAATTTATAAAATAATCCTTCTTATTTTTTTTCAAGATTTGTTTGTGTTACACAATAAATTCTTGCGTTATGCCGAGCTGTTAAACAATAAATATTTGCTTTATGCTAATTGTTGATAAAGCATATTTTCTTTTCTTGTAATTTTTGCAAATGTAAAATTTTTATAAAAATTAACCTCAAATATAAAGCCTTAAATTTAAATACGTTGCTCTTTAAAAATTGTGTAAAGTTTTTTGTTGTTAAGATATTTTTGTCTTGCAACGCGTTGTAGTTTTCGAAACTGTTATCTTTGTGTATTTATAAGTCTATGAGATTTTATTACTCTTATGAAAAAATTTGGTTATGGAAGTAAAAAAAGGTGTAACATTGTTGATTGAAATATAAGATTTAACAAAAGTAAACTTAAATTTAAAGTTTCTTATGCATTTTAATATATGAGTATAATTGAAAAGATTTTACCAGAATAACAATAATTTTATTTACTACGAATAAAAGAAGATTTCCTTCTTTGCATACTAAATATTATTTTGTAATTGCATAGCATAATGAAAAATCATATATTCTTTCAGATCATAATTGCTTTCTATCTGTCACAAACTTTGTTCGGGAATTCCAAAGGACCACTTGAGCTAGGTAACCCGAATTCCTGCGCTGAAACAAAGCTGTGTCTAAATTTTATTTTATTCCGGCTCAGGAAGTAGTCTTGCTATGAGCTTCACGGTTTTTACAGTTGGTAAACGAAAGCTCGGATTGATTTCGTTGAAGACTCTTCTTCACAACAAACAGAGACCCTTGTCTCTAATAAAAACAGATGTATTACAAAAATATCACGTCCGACGAAACTTCTATTCCACGCTTTGCCAAACTGCAAAGCGAAATCAACACTATAACTCGACTCAATCAACACAAATAATTCTACCTCTGTAGAACAAAACTGCCAGCCACTGGCACAAAATAAATTCAACAATTGTCCACCGACACAAAATCTAACGGTCCACCTCCTGTGGCCAAACAAAATCACCTTCGCTCGAGCCGCCACTCGAGTCGCTTCAAATTACTTCACAACGATAATCATAATAATTTCTCGCTACGCAGCGGCTTTATATAGAAAACAAAATCACGTGACGTAAACTTTCTCGTAACTTCGAGATTCAGCCAGAAACCTCTGGAGAGATCGTTACGCGAATCAAGTGGCATATACGCGAACCTTCTAGTACAATGATGTTAGTCAAAAACATATTACGTCAATACAAAGAGAAAAAAGAGAAAAAGATACATGTATCGAGCAATAGAACAAATTGGACGTATATCGCAAACAGCGCTCAAAGAGCCGCATTTATTCTCTTATAATAAAACTACGAATTGCTTTTAACGGGGATAAACTACATCGTTATGATTAAAATTATGAATGAAGTGTGACAGTATCTATAAAGCAAAATCCTTTAAGTTATATTGCATTTTGCAACGACAGCAACGCCATGTTCTTCTGCTCGACCTGTTTTATAGGGCACTGTTCTTTTGACTCGTTTTTGTTAAAATTAATACAAGTTTGTCTTCAGGGTGTGAAGAATTATAATTTGTATGAAGTCAGAAAAAACTTTTTTATAACTTAACGCCTTTTAAAGATACTTCTTTACTTTTTATTGTATTATACGTCGAGATAAAATTAACATAATCACAAAACAACAAAATCAAATTTTATTGTTACTTATTATGTGAGTAAACTAATGTAATAGAATGCTAGACTTTCTTATTTTAAAACTATTACGAAGTAATAATAATACGCTAGCTTATCAAAGGCTAAAGTAACTAATTAAAAAAAGTTCATTTTTAGTTGATGTTTTCCACCGTTTAATCGGCAATGTAAAGTACGTATTACCGATATCGATTACCGACGATTACCTCTAGATTAATCAAGTTTACCACCACACTAAATAACAGTGCAGACATTGACCTTAACAATAATTATCTCTTAATAAAAAAATTGAAAATTTTTTGAAATCCATTAACCATATTCTTCTGTCTTGCCAAAATCAAAACAATCTGTCCTAGTTTGAAATTTTTGATCCTCTTTCAAACACGTTTTTTGGAAATTTGTGATAATTTTCGCAGAAAGAAAAAAAGCGGCCACTGAATGATATAAAAGAAATAAACTTGTTTTTAAAACAATAGTTTTGTAAAGAAAGTCAAAAAACTTTGAATAAAATTTTAACATGCATTTGTTTAAACTATTTTTTATATAAGTTACCAAAAATTAAGATAGAAAAGTATTAGCTTAGTCTTAACCATTTAATGACCAAAGCTTTTTAATGCTATTTATGCTACCTTATTCAATTTGTTAATATTATTACAAAAACAATAAAAAATTTTTGAATTTTGTTTTTTAATTTTATAGACAGAAAAGAACGAGTTTTAGTACCGGTAGGGTGCAGTCGAGGCGAGTGGATATAGTTATTCAGGTTCTATTTTTTTAAATTTCTTTGTTTTAATTTTTTCGAT
Organism: Diplosoma virens; assembly: GCA_963680785.1. Taxonomy (NCBI): domain Eukaryota; kingdom Metazoa; phylum Chordata; class Ascidiacea; order Aplousobranchia; family Didemnidae; genus Diplosoma; species Diplosoma virens. The sequence continues at coordinate 13,436,239 of OY796888.1, forward strand.
TTAAAACTCGCGATTATTGAACAATTTAAATCTTTTGGCTACTAAAAAATTGAGCTTGGTGCAAGAAAAATATTTGTTCAACTTAAAAGTGAATCTGCTCTGATAATAATGTTGAATGACTTGTGCAAGGCTTCCTTGCTATTTTACGATGCAACTGTAAACAGAGATCAGTTTAGTTGACTGAATCGAATTCGAAACTAAACGTTTTAAAATCAGACTAATTGTTTTTTTTAGATTTTTTTTTTTAGCAACTTAAGCTTCAATTTTGTTTTTTAAAAAAAGTATGAAGCTTCTATTTGCCTTATTTTTTCTCTCTTTTGCTGTAATCCTGCTGTCGGGTAAGTCTCTAACCATTTATTTTCTTTTAAACAATAAAGGTTAAAATTGGTTTGTGTATGTAAAAATGTAGCATGGAAACGGAGTTCACATTTGAACTCGGTGGCAAAACCCTAACATCCCGCAGTGCTGATCGGTTGTTAAATTTGTTGAGAACTCAATTTATACAAAGTTAGATTAGTAAATATCAATTTACTTTACACAAATATTATAAACTCAAACTTTTCAATTAAAGTAAAAGTTAATGCAACGACAGGATAATTCGGAAAAAACAAACCGTACTTTGATTCACAAAACACTTTTTTGGTAATGAGCTACCATGAGTTTACGGGATTTTTGGCACAGTCCGTTATGAATATTTATAATGTCATTAAACTATGATTGCATCGGTGGAGTGCGGTGACCTCTGAGTCTGGTCATGCAACTTGCATGCCAAAATCTGGTCATGAAAATGGGTATTTTATGAATAATTAATGAGTGAGACATGCAATATTTTACTGGCAGGAAAAACATTTTTGTGTGAGATTGTAATGTTTAGTCGTAATATCATGGTGATCGAAAATTGGTCTGAGACTTTTGCTTATCTCTCTAATTTTCGTCCGAGATTTGTGCTTATCTCTCTAAAAAAAAGCTCATCACTTGAAATTGTTGCCTACTAAAGCATTTTTTCTCCTGAAAATGCAGGAATCTCTAGAAAAAAAAGAAAGGTCATCACTTAAAACCAATCTCCGATTTCCTACTTTTCGTTCAAAATCACTGTATTCTCTAAACTAACACAAAAAAATGAGCCTTCGTCTCCGATCGACCTCAAATTTCATCCCGAACAAGTAATATTTCTCATTAAATTCAACGATATCTACCTCATCACGCAAAAGTTCGTCATGCAATTCCCAAAAATTTCATCATGCAACGCATGACTTGCATACCCTGACCGCACGCCACTAAATTGCATAAACAATTTTTTTCTTGCCTACGCTGATCTCAAAAGTAATTACCCTCAAATTCGTGATGCTTTGCGATTGAACCTTTCGATTGATGATATGTTGGCATTTGTACTATAAAGCCGGAAAACATGTTTGATTATTTTAGTTACTTGAATACCAGTACCTTGTCTAAGTGTCTAAAACAGTAAAATAAATACATTTGCATTTGTGTTACACTGCTATAACATGCGCTATGAAAAAGTAAATTGCAAGCAAAAAGTAAACGAAAAATTTACATTTACATTAATAAAACTTAGAATACATCATGGCAATTCTAATAGAAGTTACGAAAGTTAAATAAATTTTAAGAATTGTTTTGTTTTGTAGTAAATCATCTCGATTTTGATTCTTTATAAAAAAACACAAAAATTTTTACAACTGGAAGATATATTTTAATAAAAATCAGATAATTTATGTTGGCCTATCAACTCTATACTAAAGAAATACTTCAAAACGTGAGCTTAATTTAGTAAATTTATTGAAATTCATAATCCAAATATAAGAAATACAAAATTTCTTACATAGGTTATATTATACCTTGTATTAAAAAAATACTTTAGTAAAAATTTTCCTTTTTATAAAGGCTCAAAATTATGGTGTTTAATAGATGCTGAACTTAAGGGTGTGGACTCGGTTTAATTCAAAAAAATTATAAAAAACATTTAAGTTTATATGTTTAATACTATAATAATTTCTATGTTGTTCTCTCAAATGGTCTTTGCTTATTTTTTGTTGCAATGATTATGTCTTGTTTATTTTAGTCTAATTATTATGTTATTTTATTAGTTATTATACGCTTCAGAATGTTATTCTTTTTTTCGCTTTGCTTTGTTTTTTCTGGTTTTCTTTTATTCATTTATTCATAATAAGCTTTGACTGCTACTTTTAGATAGAACAATCCTAATTTTAGTAACTTTAACTTTATTTTATGTTCCTGACCTTTTCACGGCTAACAGCATATAATTTTGTATTTTTGTCAAAATCGTTTCACAAATGTATGCAATTTTTTTCCAGATTTTTTCTCTTTTTTTTTCAAATTTTCAAATTCAAATTTTCAAATTTTTTCAAAAATATACTGTAATATCTTTTTCTTAGTCTTCGCTTTCTCTTCGATAACATATAATATCTTGCAACTCTTTCTCTTGTGTTTTTTAAAGATTAATCACGAATTACCTTGATCCCCCACCGATTGTCACTCAGAGTTCAACTAATATAACGTTTTTTTAAAATGCTTTATTTAACGTAATTCTTTTTTGTTCTTCATGAGTTCATATTTTTGATAAATAATTTAAAAGTCATTGCCGAATAGTTGAATATAAAATGTTGAAATCCTAGTATCAGTTTGAATAGTCTTACGCATAAAACTGATAATGTTTGGGCTATTGTCGGATACCAAACCCTGTTTTAAAAACGCTGATAAAGCTTTATTTATATTGTAAAAACTAAAATATACAAATTAAAATTAAGAATATTTAAACTGATCTTTTAAAATTAAAAACAATAATTTTTTTACATAATCTTCCAAAAAACAAAAAAGTAACCCGAAATGGTTTTCCCATAGAATATGGCAATTAAACTGTAAAAATCAATACATGAAACTAAAATTGACGGCAAGTCGTCATCAAAACCAGTATTTGAGCAAAAGTTTTGACATGTAACGACAAGTTGAAATGGAACATATTTAATCTTTTAAAGCTTTGTGTTCTTTAAAAATTTTGCAATGATGGATTTTTTTGCGAAAAAATGAAAGCACAAATACACAAACATAATAGAATTTAAATGAGAAGAAAAAATTTCGGCTAGCAAATAATGAGTAAAGAACTATTCACAAATCGCACGTTTTCAATGTAAGCTTATTCTTCAAAATTTAGTTTTCATATTTGGTCAAATGATCGAACAATTTGTCTATAAAATTTATGCTAAGCTTACATACAAATAAATAAACTTTTGTAATACAAATAGCTTATTTGTACTCGTTGTTATTTTATCACAGTATTTGATCTATTCAGAGCGGTGCTTCTCAAGCTTTTTTAATCTATGGACCTCTTTTGCTCAAAATATAATTTGTTTGACGCAATGATGGATTTACAAAAAAGAGGCTTTTTTCAGTTAGCCAAGTTTTTTGTCCAAAACGAAGTAATATCTAACAAAAAGCGTCATCACTTTCAATCCAGTATATTATTCTTACTTTCGTCCTAAAGTGAAAGTGAAGACAAAGGGGGCCACTGTTATGGTGCTACTATGAAGAAATAAAGTACTATTTGGCTTAGGGGGCCACTTTTTGACGTTTCTTAGGGAACCCGGAGTTGTCACTCCGTTCGCGTCGTACTAAAGCCGTCCACCCGTGTACAAAAACATGTGCAATTTTTTACAGCATCCAATATGAATTTACGAATTCTAGTGTAAAATCTAAGTGTGTCACACTTCATTCATAATTTTAATCATAACGATGTAAGGTATCCCCGTTAAAAGCAGTTCGTAGTTTTATCATAAGAGAATAAATGCGGCTCTTTGAGCGCTGTCTGCGATATACGTCCAATTTGTTATATGGCTCGATACATGTATCTTTTTCTCTTTTTTCTCCTCTTTGTATTGACGTAATATGTTTTTTTGACTAACATCTTTGTACTGGAAAATTCGCGTATATTCCACTTGATTCGCGTAACGAACTCTCCAGAGGTTTCTGGCTGAATCTTGAATTTACGAGAAAGTTTACGTCACGTGATTCTGTTTTCTATATAAAGCCGATGCGTAGCGAGAAATTATTATTATGATGATTATTACCATTGTGAGGTAATTTGAAGCGACTCGAGTGGCGGCTCGAGCGAAGGTGATTTTGTTTGGCCACAGGAGGTGGACCGTTAGATTTTTGTGTCGGTGGACAGTTGTTGAATTTATTTTATGCCAGTGGTTGGCAGTTTTGTTCTACAGAGGTAGAATTATTTTGTGTTGATCGAATCAAGTTATAGCGTTGAGTTCGCTTTGCAGTGTGGCAAAGCGTGGAATAGAATTTCGTCGGTCGTGATTTTGTAATACATTTGTTGTTATTAGAGACAGCGGTCTCTGTCTGTTGTGAAGAAAAGTCTTCGACAAAATCAATCCGAGCTTTCGTTAATTCGACTGTATAAATCGTCAGGCTCATAGCAAAACTACTTCTTGAGCCGGAATAAAATAAAATTTAGACACAGCTTTGTTTCAGCGCAGGTATTCGGGTTACCTAGCTCAACTGGTCCTTTGGGATTCCCGAACAAAGTTTGTGACATCTGGGGGCTCGTCCGGGAAGATTTAGATTCTTGTTTAAGAGTGCTGAACAGGAGTTTACAGCTTGAAGATGGCGAATAGTTCGATTGAGGAAGAGTTCGAAAGACTGAGAGTTCGTGTGGAACATTTGAAGATGTCGGAAAAGGCAAAAGCCGATTTCTTCCAAAGCGAATGGAACCGACTATGTGAAAAGGAAGAGAAGGAAAAGGAACGACAAGCGATGTTGGAAGAGAAGGAGAAAGAACGACAAGCGATGTTGGAAGAGAAGGAGAAAGAACGAGAATTAGAGCTTAAAAGAATGGAGTTTGAAGAGAGGAAAATGCAAATGGAATTAGAGAGGTTGAGGTTGGAACGAGAAGCCAATCGCTCTGCTGGAGAAGGGGGAGAAGCAAACCAGGCGGGGGGCGTACGTGCTTTTGGAGGGGTAAAGTCCCTTGACCTCCCTCATTTTGTTGACGGAAAAGACGACCTTGATAGCTATTTGTTACGCTTTGAAAGATATGCTACGGTTGCGAATTGGCCCCAGACTAATTGGGCGACTCAGTTGAGTGCTTTGTTGAGGGGGGAAGCTTTAGGCGTGTACTCCAGGCTTTCACAGGAGGATGCTCTGGATTACGAGCGATTGAAGGCAGCGTTGCTAGAGCGATACGACTATACGGAAAAAGGGTATCGCCAACGTTTTAGAGAAGCCAAGCCAGAGGGCGCTGAGAGCCCTGACCAGTTCATTGTAAGGCTTAGAAACTATTTCACGCAGTGGGTGAAGCTTTCTGATATGGAAAGCAGCTTCGAAGGTGTTGTCGAGCTAATGGTTAAGGAGCAGTTTATAAACGCGTGCCCGAAGGAATTGTCGGTACATCTGATGGAGAGCAAGCATAAGGATCTCCGAGAATTGGCAGCGAGTGCGGGGCAGTACTTGACAGCGCACAACAGGAAGCTGTCAAGCCGAGATGTAAGTGCTAAGAAGAGTGTCGGCGCGCCAAGATTGGAAGGCAAGATTCCGGATATCTCTCCTACAACGAAAGGAAATATAAAATGCTTTAACTGCGGGAAAGTCGGGCACAGGGCAAGTGAGTGCTTCTCAAAGATTCAAGAGAGAAACCCCAAAAGATATTGCTACCGGTGCGGTGGAATGGGTCATACTTTTATGCAATGCGAAGAAAGAAATCGATTAGCGCGTGGTGGTGCTGGTGCGCGGGAAAGAGCATACAAGGTTGCTTGCGCCGTGCCTATAAAGAGTTTTAGTGAGATCGGAAATGAAAAACAAGAAGAAGAAAATTACCGAAGTGTAAGTAAAGAAAGAAAAGAAATTGATCAAAAATCACAAGAGTATTTAGAGCTAAAAGATGGACGAAAAATTGGAATTTTGAATGGCGCATGTTTAGACGAAAATGTAAGTAATCAAATGCCTACGTCCATTGGAATGGTCGGAAACAAATCGGTCACCGTTTTGAGAGACACTGGGTGCTCCGGAGTGATCGTTAAGAGGGAGTTGGTCGCGGAAGAGCAGCTCACAGGAAAGGTGGGGTATATAATGACGGTTGCGCGCACTTTACTGAAGGCCCCGTTTGCAAATGTAGAGATAAATACGCCTTATTGTAGTGGAACAGTGGAAGCTTTGTGCTTAAGAGACCCGCTGTATCCGTTGATTGTTGGAAATATTCCAGGAGCTAGAGCACCCGATGATCCTGATGAAACTTGGTGCGTGGAGGCGGCAGCAGTTACTCGGTCGCAAGCTAAAAGGAGCACCGAGTCAAAACCTTTAAAAGTTGCGGAGGCAACGAATCAGATGGCTGTGACGAAGGATGAGCTCATCAAACTTCAAGGGGAAGACCCATCCTTGTTAAAGTACGTGACGATGGAAGCGCCCTTGGTCAAGAACGGAAGAGAGATCAGCTATATAAAGAGGAAGGGAATTTTGTACCGCATCACCAAAAACATTGATGTAGGAGAGAAGGAATTGAAGCAGATTTTAGTGCCAAAAGATCTGAGGAAGAAGGTGATGGAGATCGCTCACGATACGATGTTGGCTGGACATATGGGTGTCAAGAAGACGGAAGATAGGATACTGACCAATTTTTATTGGCCTGGGATTCATCAGGATGTGGTGAGTTTCTGCAGGTCATGTGATGTGTGCCAGAGAACGGTATCGAAAGGGAGAGTAGCAAAAGTTCCGCTGGGAAAAATGCCGTTAATGGATTTGCCGTTTAAGCGAGTGGCGGTGGATTTGATTGGCCCGATTATGCCGGCAAGTGATAAGGGGCACCGATATGTTCTTACTCTGGTGGATTATGCGACACGTTATCCAGAGGCCGTGCCTCTGAAGAATATTGACACCGAGACAGTGGCAGAAGCACTTTTGGACCTATATAGTCGAGTTGGAATTCCGGAAGAAGTATTGAGTGATCTTGGGACTCAATTTGTGTCGGAATGCATGCAAGAAGTATCAAGATTATTGTCGATCAGAAGGCTGACGACGACACCGTATCATCCGATTTGCAATGGTCTGACTGAGAAATTTAATGGTACGCTGAAGAAGATGCTGAGGCGATTATGTGTTGAACAACCGAAGCAGTGGTATAGGTTTATAAATCCACTTTTGTTCGCGTATAGAGAGGTTCCCCAAGCGTCCACTGGGTTTTCACCCTTCGAACTTTTGTATGGTCGCACTGTGCGAGGACCTATGGCAATTCTGAAGGAACTATGGACAGGTAAAAGTGAATCAACCGAAGTGAAGACCAGCTATCAATATGTGTTGGAGTTGAGAGAGAGGCTGGAGGAAACGATGAAACTTGCTCAGGAGGAGCTAACGAAGAACCAGATTAGATACAAGAGATACTACGACAAGAAAACGAAGGATCGACTATTTAATGAAGGAGACAAAGTTTTGGTAATGCTACCAACGAACAATAATAAGCTTTTAATGCAATGGAAGGGACCGTACGAAATTATCCAAAGGATGGGAGATAATGGTTATAAAATTTTGGTCGGAAACAAAGAAAAGAATTACCACGCAAACATGTTGAAGAAATATTATGCCCGAGAGGATGAAGTGAAGACCGAAATAGAGAAAGAAGATTTAAAGATGTCAGCTGGTGCGGAAATGTTAATGGATGAAGAGATGCCCAGCATAGACGAGGATTCGTTGTTAGAATTGGGAACATACAAACAAAAGGAAGATGTAAGCGACGTCAAATTGGGCACAGAACTGGGCGACAGCCAAAGTCGACAACTGCAAGCCTTGATGGAAAATTATGCTGATGTTTTCTCAGATGTGCCGGGAAGAACATCTAAGATTGAACACCGGATTAATTTGGTAGATGAGGAGCCTGTCCGCTTGAAACCTTATCCTTTGCCGTATGCACTGCGGCAGGAACTGAAAGAAGAAATAAAGGAGATGTTAGATATGGGAGTCATCAGGAAGTCGTCATCGCCGTATGCTTCACCGGTGGTTATTGTAAAAAAAAAGGATGGTTCGAATCGCATTTGCGTCGACTACAGAAAATTGAACAAAGTAACGATTTCGGATCCGGAGCCGATGAGGACTTCGGAGGATCTTTTCCAACAATTAGGGAAGTCAAAGTTCTTTTCGAAAATTGATCTCAGTAAAGGGTATTGGCAGATACCCGTAGCAGAAGAAGATATATTTAAGACCGCGTTTGTGACACCGGATGGGACGTATGAATTTCTTCGAATGCCCTTTGGCATGAAGAACTCTGGTGCTACACTGGTTCGTGGGATGAGGGAAGTGCTTTCAGGCATATCTGGCGTTGAGAGCTATATCGATGATTTGATTGTATTCTCCAGAGATTGGGAGACACACCTGCGAACTTTGGAAGAATTGTTGAAAAGACTAAGTGAGGCCAACCTCACTGCTCGTCCCTCAAAATGTATTTTTGGGGCATCTACGGTAGAATTTCTAGGTCACGATGTCGGGTATGATTGGATTACGCCGAACGATGACAATCTGGAGAAGATTGCACGAGCGAAGCGTCCAGTGACGAAGAAGGAAGTTCGATCATTTTGTGGGTTGCTCGGGTACTACCGGGAATATATTCCTTCGTTTGCAATTATTGCGGCACTGTTGACGGACCTGACGAAGAAAGGGCAGCCGAACTTTGTCAAATGGGGTGAGGCTCAGGAGAAAGCTTTCAACACTCTGAGAGAAGCTCTCCTGAAGCGACCCATATTAAGACTGCCCGACCATTCGCTAAATTTCACTCTACGCACGGATGCATCCAACAGCGGAATTGGAGCTGTTCTGATGCAGGAGCACGAGGGAAAACTCCACCCCGTCGCGTACGCAAGCAAGAAGTTGACGAATGCGGAGACAAAGTACTCTACACTTGAAAAGGAGTGCTTGGCAATAATATGGGGAGTTGGTAAATTTCGCTTATTCCTGGCCGGAAAGAAGTTCGTCCTCCAAACGGACCACAAGCCGCTGACTTTCCTTAGCACGGCCCGCTACAAGAACGATCGTATACTCCGGTGGTCTCTATCATTGCAGGGGTACGACTTCGTAGTAAAAGACATTGCCGGCAAGGAGAACGTTATGGCGGACTATCTCAGCCGCATAATCGTATAGACTTTCGTGTGAATAACTTCGTGTTTTGTTTTGTAAAATTATTTGTATTTCGTGTGTGTTGTTAAAAATATTATTATATAATATTTTTCTTTGCGGGGGGCGTATGTCACACTTCATTCATAATTTTAATCATAACGATGTAAGGTATCCCCGTTAAAAGCAGTTCGTAGTTTTATCATAAGAGAATAAATGCGGCTCTTTGAGCGCTGTCTGCGATATACGTCCAATTTGTTATATGGCTCGATACATGTATCTTTTTCTCTTTTTTCTCCTCTTTGTATTGACGTAATATGTTTTTTTGACTAACATCTTTGTACTGGAAAATTCGCGTATATTCCACTTGATTCGCGTAACGAACTCTCCAGAGGTTTCTGGCTGAATCTTGAATTTACGAGAAAGTTTACGTCACGTGATTCTGTTTTCTATATAAAGCCGATGCGTAGCGAGAAATTATTATTATGATGATTATTACCATTGTGAGGTAATTTGAAGCGACTCGAGTGGCGGCTCGAGCGAAGGTGATTTTGTTTGGCCACAGGAGGTGGACCGTTAGATTTTTGTGTCGGTGGACAGTTGTTGAATTTATTTTATGCCAGTGGTTGGCAGTTTTGTTCTACAGAGGTAGAATTATTTTGTGTTGATCGAATCAAGTTATAGCGTTGAGTTCGCTTTGCAGTGTGGCAAAGCGTGGAATAGAATTTCGTCGGTCGTGATTTTGTAATACATTTGTTGTTATTAGAGACAGCGGTCTCTGTCTGTTGTGAAGAAAAGTCTTCGACAAAATCAATCCGAGCTTTCGTTAATTCGACTGTATAAATCGTCAGGCTCATAGCAAAACTACTTCTTGAGCCGGAATAAAATAAAATTTAGACACAGCTTTGTTTCAGCGCAGGTATTCGGGTTACCTAGCTCAACTGGTCCTTTGGGATTCCCGAACAAAGTTTGTGACAAAGTGAGACCCCCGAAAAATAAGTCATTACTTTGATTTACGTTATTCTTTCAAGTGCAGAAGTCGTTTTTTTTTTTTTTTTCGTCTTCAATTAAATTTGAGTCAGAAATCTTAGTACAAAATTAAAGTAGAAACAAAAACAAGGTCATCACTTTAATTGTACCACCTTTTGCGGCTGAAACAGTTGAATAAATTAGGGTGTTGACTTTTTTTAGTTTTTAAGTAAATTTGAGCAACAACTTCTAATTTTCATGTCAATGAAATCGAAAGTCTTTCATTGGCTATGTTGTTTTATGGACCACAAAAGGATAAAATGAATGTAGAGATAAATGTAGAGATAAACTGAATAAATAATAAAACAGAAACTTCTAAACATTTTAGTCTTAAATTGTAGCGTTTTCATTGTTTTGTTTAAAAAAACACTTCTTTTTAATTATGGATGCAACAGTGAAGTTACATATTTCATCAACTCAATTACTATAAACAGTAATACATTGAAGAAACAAAATCTAATTAAACTTTATTTATCACCTTGTTAAAAATTTTTTGGCTGATTTCGTAATGCTCTATGTTCAATTTGTTAGTTTATGTCAGCTGCTGCAAAAGACAAGGAAAAAGTAGCAAGACGTATAAGATTTTATTAACAGTTTTTACTTTGACGTAGAAATAGTGGTGTATAGGGGAGGAACCGGGCAACAATCGTGGTTTTCGGGAAAAAGACACCCAAAAAGTAAAGTTTCAAAGATTATGATTGAAATAATATTATTTAAATTTGAGAAATAATTGACGACTTTTTATGCGGGACTGTATAATCAAAAACCTAGTAAGCCTTTCCAAATTTTCAAATTTCAAATCTGTTTGTTTCAGTTTATTATTGTTTCAACCACTCTTTTCAATCGCTTGGTACATTAGAGTTGCGCAAATTAGCTACTAAGGTGTAAACTGCCACATACCACAGTCTTCCACAAACTGAATATTTTTACTAAGACAAAGTACCAAGTGCTTTTAATCAAGAGTTTCAACAACCGCCGACAAACAACTTCTTAACCTCTCCTAGCTTCTTCCCGTGGAAATCATTTTTTGATACCTTTTCATACATAGGCAAAGCATTTCAACGAAGTAGATTCGATGTTTATTATTTATTTTTTTTAAAGTAAAATATTTGTTGCAGAACTCGTGGATGCTAAAGATAATAATGGAATATTGAAAAGTTGTTTAAGAGTTTTCCGGCGTATGAAACTTGGTCCTATGGTAAGTAGACAACTCTATATAATTTAGAATAAAACAATTGGTTAGTTGATCCTAACATTGATTTTGCATTACAGAAAAGATGTCGAGCTTTTTGTGAATTAAATTTAAATGTAAAGAAGAACACAGCTAATACTGGCAGCAACAAAAAACTTCAAATTAAACGCAAAAGTAAGATGAGTTAATTAAAAGTTTTAAAAAATACGCGAAAATCCAAATAATCACAAACACCTAAATATTTGAAATTCTATCAACCAAGTCAAAAAAGCTATTAACAAGAAGATGCATTTCAATTTTATTGATTACTTTACGTTAAAGTAAGAACTCAGCAATTTACGGCTTCACTTTTAATAAAGTGTCATCTTGTTGCATGATATTGAAAATTCAAGTTTTTTTAAGTAAAGTGCGATATTTTTCACCCTTTTTAAATCGATACATTTAAATCAAAGAAAAAATTAAAATTAAAACAATTTAAAATTGTTTTTAGTAAGCTTATCAACAATTTTTTTCAGAAAACCAATGTTCATGTTGCCGAAAGTACATTTGCAAGCTCTATCCCGAAGTAAAGCTGATGGGTTGATTATTTGGATACCAATTTGAAAATAAAAAATTATCGCAAAAAGAAGAAATTATCCTCTAGGATTTGTAAAGTCAAATAAAATCAACCATTGTAATTTGATATAAGATAATATAAAGCTTTATAACACGCCACGAACTATCCTACTTTGACTTTTTTTGGCTTATTGGCATCATTTTAGTTAAACTTACAAAAGTTTAGTTTTCGACCTATTTTTCACATATTTTTCATTTTTTGTTTTCAATGCCATCCTGTTGTAATAAAGTTTTTTAATCAGTTCAATAACCAAAATCAATTTTTAATCTGTTTATGAATAATGCTTAAAAAATTTTACCAATGTTTACAAACCATACGCCTAAGAAAAAATATTTACTGAAACAGAATTTTGCCACTGAAACCTGGTATACGTAGGCACAGCAGCAGCTTTGCTTTCCATAAACCGCTCACGACATCTAACGGAGATGACTAATATAACGAAAAGTTAATTTTCAATTTAAATATGTTAATTTTTCAATTTGAATTATATACTGTATATTGTTGATTCGTTTTTTTCCTAATTTGCGGTATTAAAAATTTTATTTACCGAATTTAACTGGGATTTAGTGATATGTAGTATACAAAAACCGGAATCTAAATTAAACAACTAATTGTGCATCGAAATTTTGGATTGTAATTAAACTTTCTATGCAGCCCGATTACGCATAAAACTTTTTCATTAGGTCGATAATATGTTCAAGCAAAGACACCGTTCAAACAATTGTCAATTAAAATGAGTTTAACAAAATTAATTCAATTTATAAATTCACGTATGTATAATTTTTACCAAAGTTTGCTCTAGAGCAGGGGTGGCCTACCTGCGGCGCTTTGCAGTCGGGGAAAATATTTTAAGTGAAAAACGTTTCACAAGTTATATCTAGCCATATTAGACGACCTTTTTCTAGAGGACACTATAAATTTCGGACGAAAAATAGGAAAATCGAAGATCGATTCTGAGTGAAGACCTTTTTTTTTTTTTGAAGAACATTATGACTTTGGGACAAAAAATAGGAAAATCAGAACGATTCTGAGTGAAGACCATTTTTTTTTTTTAGGGAACATTATGATTTTGGGACGAAAAATAATTAAATCAGAGATCGATTCTAAGTTGATGTTTTGAAATTTTAAAATCTTTCGTTTGTGTGGCGCATTGAACTGGACTTGAATGAAATTGGCGCTTGAGGTAGAAAAGATTGGCCACCCCTGCTTTAGAGCTAGTTTACTTTTAGAAAAAAGCGAACCGAATGTTATTTAAATTGATTACTATAGCCAATAGAAAATAAAATAGATTTATCAATCAGATCACAAATCAATGCGATACTAGACTTTGCTTTAACAACAATCAAATTGCAATATATCGCAAAACATTCAGAAATCAAACAAAATGCAATAAACAGCTCGATAAATTAAAAAATACATCATTTAATGCCGGATGATGGTTAAGGAATCCTAACTGGTTAACGGTAATTAGCTTAGATTTATGTAGATTCAATACTGTTTATTGGTTTTAATTTCATATCACATACTCGCCCGCTTTAGACTTCTACAATTTATATTTTTCATTTTGATACGAAAACTGAACGGTATAATTTTTTGCATCCAGGAGTTCACAATGTAGCAAGCTGGTTTGAGAAAGAGCACATTTTGCCCTCGATTTCAAACGAAGAAATTTTTTTCATTGTAAATCTCATCAAAATACCAAATTGTGTTATGATGTTTTCACTTGTGTATTTAGTATCTGTCCTCACCAGTGATGTGCGGTGTGGGGAGGAAAACCAGGCAGTGCTCTACTTTTTAGTATAAAGTGAAGCAATATAGTTGAATAGAGGTCACAGTCATCCGAAAACAAACATTAAGTCTACGTACAAAAATTTTACAAAAATTATACCGTATTTATGTTTGTTTAATCAGGCTCGCTCCTAACTCTATTTTTTCTGGCTTTTAATTGTTTTTGTCATTTATTTCTGCGACTTCATTGGTATTATTTTAAAGGAGTACTTAAAACAGGTGCTTTTGTCAACAATTCGCGGTAATATAAGCAAGTGCGTCAGCTTGAAGCGTAGAAGTGGTACTTTAACGATAAAAAAAGAAACAATAGTGAAAGTCTTCGGCGTTCGTATGTTTTTTTATGAAAGTAGCTTTGAAATAATGAAAAATTGCGGCATTCCTCAATTGCAATCACATAAAAAGCATTTACTTTGCTTGAGTGGGATAAATCAAGCAAAATCGGTTTGTATAAAAACAAAAAGTAGTTTGCCTAATTTCTAACAAAGATAGAATACACTCTGGTTCAAAGTGATAACTTAATTTTTATAAATTTTAAGTAGCTTATGCAAAAAGACTTTATATCTAAGATAAGAAATTTTGGGCCTCGTGTACTGTTCGCCGTCGCGAGCTTAGGGCATTTCCCAGAATTCAAAAGCTTATCAAGTAAGCTTGCCAAATAATGAAATGATATTTAGAATTTTTCTAAAGCTTTTGATTTAATCTGGACGTTATAAACAAAAGAAGGCTTATGCCCTGGGCATTCAAGCTAATCAAAAAACAAGCACAATTTTACCTAAAATGAAAGACCACCAAAACTTGCAAGTCGTAATTCTTTTAAAATTATTTTACCGGCAACGTCAAACAAAAAAAATTTTACTTAATATTCAACGAAAAAAACGACCTTTTGATTTTTACATGACGTTTCCAGTATATTAAGTACGTTTTTTGAAAATGCTTTTTGAGAACAAAAATTTTATTATACTATTTATAAAAACTAAGCACTTTACTTTAAAAGAAGCATACCTCCTAGAAATAAGCTTATTCAAATTTTCTGAGACAATGTTTATAAAAGCAGTGTCACAAACTTTGTTTGGGAATCCTGAAGGACCAGTTGAACTAGGTAACCCGAATACCTGCGCTGAAACAAAGCTGTGTCTAAATTTTATTATTAAATCCGGCTTAAGAAGTATTTCGCTATGAGTCTGAAACTTTTGTACAGTTGGCTTGACCCAAGCTCGGATTGATTCGTTGAAGACTCTTCTCCACAAACAAATAGAGACCACCGTCTCCACTAAAACAAATATATTTCAGAATTCCAACTCACAATAGACGTAAATTCTCTTCCACGCTTTGCCAAACTGCAAAGCGAAATCAATGCTATAACTTAATTCGATCAACACAAATGATTCTATCTCCGTAGAACACAACTCTAAAACATTGGCACAAAATAGATTCAACACTCGTCAACCGATACAAAATCTAACGGGCTCTCTGCCCCAAAATTCTACTTTCTCTCAAAGCGATTCTGTTTCGACCGACACTTTTAGCTCTATTCGTGTCTCTCTTCATCTCTTCGTCGTCTTCGTCAATCGAGCGAGCGCACATATATATAGACAAAAGCCACGCACCATCCAAGTTACTTGAATAAGCTAGATCATTCTCCAACTCTCCAGGTAGAGCACTTTTGCTAGAACCAAATGGTATATACGCGAACATTCCACTATTAGCGAGCTACAGTGGCGCTTGGATAAAAACGTTTACGTCATTACTGTCGGGCGAAAAGAGAAAAAGGATAAGAAAATACATCAAGCGAATCGTAGACATTACATTATGCAATACGAGAGTAGCGCTTCACGGCGACGCGATTCTCATTTCATAATAAAACTTTGAATTACTTTTAACGGGAATAAACTACATCGTCATGATTAAAATTATTATAAATGAAGTGTGACAAGCAGACACAAATCTCGCTTGAATATACCCGAAAATGACTACCTTGTCTATGCGAGATCTCGCTTTGCATCGAATTTCAAAACAAAACTAACTTTTTTTCAAAGAGATTGATAAACCTATACAAAAATAAGTTTGGATTTTCTTTTAAAAAAATTTTTTTGTTGTTCCTGCCATTTGTTTTTAATAAGTTTACTATGTTTGGACTGAAACAAGTATCAACTTGAAAAATATATTAAAAATCTAGCAGCGGAAACAAAAATGTTTTTGAAGGTGCTATAATTTTGTGTTAACTTTATAGGCTAATGGTTCTAGGGGTTAACGACTCCCTTGAAATGCGCAAAAATATTCCAGTAAAGGGTCTCATTAAAATTACAAATTTCAGTCTACTTTGTAATTGTTCCAAAGAACGCTAATTCTTGAGAATATGGGATCCTCAGGTATTGCATATCTCATCTCCAATCCGATCTTCCAGTCGAATATTATGTGATTGTATTCAGCGGTGAAAGTAGATCAATTTTCTTGCTATAATTGCTGATCAAGAGCAAAATTTATATAGCCTCATTATTGTTAACAAAAACATTTACAAAACTTTTTCAACTCAGCACACAAACAACATAACTAAAAACAAACACTAAATTATTTAAAGACTTTCCACAAAGATTCATAGTTATTTTTCTTTTTCAAATTTTGACAAACCATGCCACTTATTAAGTGAACTGCTCTCCTTCCTTTTCCAAGCCAACTTTTTACGTATGGTTGTGGATTCCACTTTTGGCATGAAGGCTTCCCAGTGCTGATAAAGAGCTGCTTCTTGGCATTGTTTGGTGTGATCATATTTCTGATATCAGTAATGATTGTTCATGGCGTTGCACCTTTGCTCACAGTCGATCGTCGTCGTCGTTTGAAGGGTATCCACTCCAGGCCAGACACAAACAGGACTAGGGCCGAGGGTTTATCCTTTTACTACCCCAGACTGCTGCACTGCCTGAATCAGATGTTGGCAGTGATGTCATTAAGCCAGCATCGAGTTTCGTCATTCAAAACCATCAGACCTCGTGCTCCATGTGGTGCTCGATGTATAGGGCACGCTGTTAGTACATGGTCTGCGGTTTGCTCAGAGGCGCCACACTCGCAATTCGGTGAAGGAGCGAGACCCCATTTGTGCATGGACGAATGGAATCGCCCAACACCAGTCCGCAGGCGGTTGAGCTTAGCCCAAGCTGCTCGGGGTAAGCCCATCCCAACAGGCCTGGCACCGGTCTCGGGTACAAAAGCACGGAGCCTGGAAGCATTTTCACAGTACTCCACGTTCCATTTGTGATTTGTCCATTCAGAGGCGCGGATGCCAAATCTGGCAAGGTTGTCCAAAAGATTCCGCGCAGCTGGCACAAACGGGCGTCTAGATCTTAGTCTCACTTGGCGAGTATCTGAGGACCCACTTAAAAGACCATACAAGATATGATCGGGGTCCAGAGATCCACGGTAAGCCAAAGAGAGTGTTGCTCCCAGTCGGCAAAGCTCAGCTGGCTGGGTGCCTGAGAGTACAGGTAGGTGGTCCGTTGGAGTGGGACGCAGGCATCCAGTAACTATGCGCAAGGCGTCATTTAAGACATTGTCAATGAGGCGAATGTGAGCACTGCGACACCAGACTGGCGCACAGTACTCAGCTATTGAGTAGACTAGAGACAAGGTGGCTATGCGTAGTGTTTTAGCACCAGCACCCCATACCGAGCCTACGAGTCGCCTCAGCAGTGTGACGCGCGAGGATAGTTTTTTGCGCAATGCAACTAAATGGTGACGAAACGTGAGCGATCTATCCAGTTTTACCCCAAGATAAGTAGGGTTTGGACAGAACGGTAAAAGTCTATCGTTGTTGTAGACCATTAGCTCACGCTTGGCCTCTCGGTTCTTTAAATGAAAGGCTGCCGTCACCGTCTTAGTGTGACTGAGCTTCAACCTCCAAGTCTGGAGATACGCTGAAAGTGTGGACATGTCTTGACTTAGAGTCCCCTCCAAGTCCTTCCAGTTTCCAGAAGAATGCAGCAATGCTAGATCATCAGCATAAACAAACTTTCTGGAAATCATGAAAGAAAGATCGTACGTATAGATGTTAAATAGGAGGAGAGCCAAGACCGATCCCCGTTTTTAAGACGGCGTAGCCTGCTTTGCTTGCTGTCACCGGTGGTAAGGGTTAAACTTTGATTTCGGACAAGCTGCATGATCATTTTGACCATATGCCTATCCGGAAGTAGTCTCAGCAGCTTGCAGGTAAGGCCACGGTGCCAAACAGTGTCATACGCAGCTGTCAGATCGATAAATACGGCACCGGCGTTCTTTTTAGCCTCGAAAGAATTCTCAATGTTCTGGGTTAGCAGAACAGCTTGATCTACGGTTGACTTCCCGCGTCGGAACCCAGCCTGCTCTTTAGGGAGCAGTGGATTGATTAATGGTTCAACGCGGGCGTAGATAAGCCTCTCGAAGATCTTGTAGGGGACACAGAGCAGAGATATTGGTCGATAACTCTTTGGGTCCCCCACGGGCTTTGCTGGTTTTGGGATCGCGACCACAAGCGTTCTTCTCCAGATCTTGGGAATTTTGAGTCGGCGCAAACAGGAAGAAAGAAAGTCACGTAACCAGGACTTCAAAGCAGCTGTCGTCGTTGTTACTTGGTGAGAAAGTGTCAACGGCCACCAGCAACTTATTTAGTTGATCAGGAATACTTCTTCCCAGACTTGCCTTATATTTAATTTACGCAAGATGAGTTGAAACGAAAAATATTACATAAAGTTTTGACCTCATCTTCTCCATAACAACGATTTTCACGTTCAATTTTTTCTGGATCTAACATATTTACTTCATTGACAAAGGTTTTGTAGTTCTCTTTGAGTTACATGAACGCTAGGCAGTGCTCTATTTGATGCCGTAGTGAAGAGTATTTGTTCCATGTTGTCAGCAGCAGCCCGAATAAACTAAGCCTGATTGATTACTGGACTTTTTCCTTCTTTAATTTTACTTCCTAGAAAGACATTGCTTTTTCTGCTCGTTAGGCTAAAATGGAATGCTCCCCTCGGAAGCAATAAAGCTTTCTATTCGTTTTTTACGCAGTGAGTAAAGTATGAGCTGTTGGTAGCCTGGTATTTCGATTTTGCAAAGTTTCTCATAAATTTTTTTAATTTGTTCAAGACATCCGCTACTAACGGTAAATTTTTAACAAAACTTGTTGTACATAATTTAGATAATATTCCTTGAAATGTGGCCTTTTCTGTACTTTCTCCCGTTTTGTCATTTGAAGCTTCATGAAGACGTTGCAACAAAGCTGGGAAAGAAAGCCAGGCTGCTGATAATGCCATGAAAGATGAAGCGACCCAGCGAACAGTAAACACCTTTTCGATTCTTTTAAGGGTCTTTTGTAAATCATGCAAACATTCGCTAAGTTTGCATTTGTTCTTTGGTGATTGGCTGTACAGTGAATATAGATGTTAAAAAAATAACTAAAAATCAAAAATACCACTGATAATTTTTAGTCCATTTCTTACAGTAAGCTCAAGTCTGTGATTAAGACAATGCCACAATATTATATCAGGAAATTTGTCTTTAAGCAACTTTCCGACTCCTGACTTTATCCCCAGTATCACGCTAGCTCCGTCACGGCAAAATCCAATGAATACTTCTTGAAGCAACTCGCGGTGGTGTAACCACTTTTTAGCAAAATAGTCCAGAATTTTTTAGCAATATGAGAAGCGCACAGACTAAACAATTTTACTAAATCTAACACAGAACGTTAATAGGCACGCTTTGCTATCAATACTAGCAATTTTTTGATCTTCCAAGCTCTACCACAGCGGCAATAGAACAGTAAATTATAAAGCATTGTGACATTTGGCATTAATAGCAATGATAACCTTAAAAAAGGCGGGACTAACATTTAGAGTCAAATTGCAAAAAAAAAATTTGGATCCTCAAAAACTGATTTAATTCTGAATAAATAGTCGTTTAAATTTGATAGTTAACCCTAATCTCTATAACCTTTTTTGAGCTATTAAATCCTCAACGTGGGCTTCAAAATCCTACCAAAGTTTGACAATTTATAACTCAAAAACTACCTAAGCCGTTGCTTTGAAATTTGAACAGAGTAGAATTCATTTATTTAACTTTTCTTGAGGCAAAAAAGTTTTTAAAAACTTATCGAAAAAAGTATGTCACACTTCATTCCTAATAATTTTAATCATGACGATGTAGTTTATTCCCGGTAAAAGTAATTCGAAGTTTCATTACGAATTAATAATCGCGTTGCCGTGAATCGCTAATCTTTTATTGCATAGTATAATGCCTCGATTCGCTTAATTTATTTCATGTATCTTTTTTCTCTTTTCGCCGACAGTAATGACGTAATATGTTTTTGTCCTAACTTTGATAGCTCGCTATTTGTAGAATCTTCGCATATATGCTTCTTGGCTCGAGAAAAGGCGCCTTCCCTAGAGAATTGGAGAATGGTCTAGCGTTTACAAGTAAATTTGCGTCACGTGATCTTTTTTCTATATAAAGGCGATGTGTAGCGAGACGATGTCATTAGGTAATTTAAGACGACTCGAAAGACGGTTCGAATGAAAGTGATTTTGGGTACAGGAGGTGGCCCATTAGATTTTGTATCGTTTGTCGATTGTTGAATTCATTTTGCGCCAGTGGCTGGGAATTGTGTTGTACAGAGGTAGGATCATTTTTCTTGATTGAATCAAGTTATAATGTTGATTTCGCTTTGCAGTTTGGCAAAGCGTCGAATAGAAATTTCGTCGGTTGTGATTTTTGTAATACATTCGTTCTTATTAGAGACAGTGGTCTCTGTTTGTCTGTGAAGAAGAGTTTTCAACGAACCAATCCGAGATTTTGTTTAAATCAACTGTATAAAGGCTTCAGGCTCATAGCAGACTACTTCTTGAGTCAAAATAAACTAAAATTAGACACAGCTTTGTTTCAGCGCAGGTATTCGGGTTACCTAGCTCAACTGGTCCTTTAGGATTCCCAAACAAAGTCTGTGACACAGTATATAAAATTGGACTTTAGCAAGGTCACTTCAATTTTTACGTTTAGACCAGGGTTGCCTCATTTGAATAAGCATAATCCCTGACAGATTTATGTCGGTCATCTTAAACAAGTTTTCGGGAAAAAGCACGTGTATTGTGATTTGAATTCCGAATTTATCCTAAGTACATTGCCGCCGTCGCTTTCCTTATGGTAGATAAATACGAAATAAAATGAAAACAGTAAAATTGTTGCAATTTTATTAAAACAAATGCCAGTTATTTCTTCTAAACAACATCATCATTGAAAATGAAAACAGCACAAGATTATCATGCAATAGGCAATAAGAAATGTACAAAAAGTAAACGCGCTCTAAAACAGTTAGGTCTACAAACAATAAATATTTCTCTGACTACGCATATTATATCGAAGATCTGATCCTCTTGAACAAGCTCTTGTTGGACTTTAAAAACCCTAAGACTTCTTTACAACAAATTTTAACTTTATAGTTGTACGAGAGCATTAAAGTTTTTTTCATGATTTCAACGATCATCTTTTTTTGGCTATTCACTCTTTATCAGTGAAAATAGGCTACTTTTTCAAAATTTGTATTGTGAGATACCAGAGGAAAAAAACTCTACAATCTTTAGCACTTCTGACGGTGATAAAGGTGTTTGGATTAGCTTGCACTATTTTTTATATGTTTGTAGTGCAGTAAATTTTTCATCATTCAAGCACCTTTCAGCAAAAGTTTTTAAATTGCAAACTTGATAAAAAATATTTTACTTCGGCAGCCGGTCAAGTGGTAAAGAGCGTTATGATTGCGATCAACACAGTCTAGATTCAAAATTTACTCGAGTTATTCTGTTGCGTCCTTGAAAAAGACACTTTCTCCTTCTTGGTGATGTTGGTAAGCAGTTCTAAATTTCAATCATATCTCTATAACCTAAAAACCGAAAACAAAAATTTCAACCGTACACCAATATCTTCGGATCTCCGGAAGCAGGTCAAGATAATTGCTTGCCCGATGTATTATTTCTAGCGCCTCCATCGTTTTTCTGCGAGTTACGAAGATAAATATAGAGATGAAATGGAAATAAAAAATAAATTTACATTACCTATATGTATTAGTTTATCAGATATTTTACATATAATGCAACAGCATTTCAACTCAATGTTTACTCAAAAACATTTGCTTGAAATGAAAAAAATTCTTATTGTAAAAATGTTTTTTGGTAATGTTTCATAAAACGCAAAATTTAACAATCCCGGACATATTAACATATTTTAACATTTCACCTGATAAAAATTTTAACATTAAAATTCCGGACATGTCCTGGGAAATCATGACTTAGGGCAACCCTAGTTTAGACATTCTTTTAACAAGCGTAAAATGCTATTGTAAGGGATTCGCTGTTGTAACAGTCGTAAACTTAATTAAAATTTCTACGTAAAGAATCACGTCAAAGAGCACGACAATTACAAACAATGAAAAAGCCCAGGGCAGTTTGTTTCATTTCTTGCTTGATCAAAATTTTGAAAATAGAGTTGTAAATAATAACAAGCAGAAGCCAACATTTCATCATTTAATTTGCAAAGTTTTGTTTGAAAACGAAAAAGTTAAACGTTTTAAACTTTCGTAAGTCCTTTCCAAAGTATTTAAAAGCTAGCATAATTTAACAATAAACGATAAAACGGAAATTCCATACAATTAAATTATATACGACATTTTTTTTAGTTTATGCGCACACTGGAAGTACTATTTCAGTTCAAAAGCAATGATAATTCAGTAATTACAGCAACAATAACAGCTTTTCTGTTTTTAAATGAAACTTTGCCGACTAAATGATAAAACGCTTGTATAAATCCATTTGTGAACAATAATAATAAAATGCTTCTAATTGTTATTATTTACAAATGGATTTTAAAAATTACCTCTTCTATAAATTATTAAACATATTTTAGACCAGTTTCAATTAGGCTACTTGGTGCACAATTAGTGTTGTAATTTTTTTAAATGACATAGAAAATTGGAATGCATATTTTGCAAAAAAAAATAATAAAGCATTTTGAATAGATCATATACTGACATTATACGTGTTACGCAAGTTACTACAGACTTGAAATATTTACTTGTTTATAGTGCACAATCAAAAAACCTTTACCTTTGTTACACATCTTTTGCTTATTTTTATTTATTCCACAATGTATTTTAGCTAAGTATGTTTAGCCAACTGTGTATAAATAAAACGTCTTAGTTACCAATATGAAAGAATACATCGGGAAAATCAAATTTTTAAAATAAGTTATTAAGATATTACCTCATGGAAACAAATTGCTAAGTATTGTTGAGAGCAAATTGCACAAATTTGAAGGGAATGCTGCAAGTATGTTGTTTGAACCGCTTGTTTATCATTAATTTGTGGTTTGCTCATATTCTTCTTTCGCGATTCTTAGACTTAGTAGCTTAATTTTCCAGCATAAATGTTCAAGCATTAAAATGTACAAAAATCTTCTTTTAAAAGATATTCAATTTTTGTTGAAATGGTAAGCTATACAGGCCTTTTTTTAGCATTAGGATAAATAGGGCGATTTTGCGCCAAAATTGTTGAAATATGTCAAGTTATTCACTCTGAATAAAATATATACATAGGACTGGCTCCATTGGCCTATTTTTTTCTAATTCAGATTGCTATGTATTGCGTGGATCAAATGCTGTCAGTATTGTACCAAGCCAGTAACGTTTCTTTTTGTTTTTTTCATCCAACTCTCTCCGACCTCGTTCTCCATATAATGCCCAATGAATGTGACACTGCAACACAGCGTAATCACGGGTTTGTGCAATGCTGACAAATTAGCAATGCGAGGAAGAAACAAGACCCCATTTGCCCATGCGCGTTTAAGTGCAACCCAAGCTGTTCTGAGCACGCTGTTTCGAAGGAGTTAGATACAGGCAAGGCGCTGATAATTAATAAAAGCACGGAGCCGGGATATGTACTCTCACAGTACACCGTTTTCGATCTTTGGTTCATCTACTGAGCAGCACGGATGTTTAACTCAGCAAGATTGTTCAGAAGGTTTTGCGCAGCGTTTCGTAACACTTTAGTGTTTTTTAAAAAATTTTATTTTGAAAGGCTAACGTTTATTTATTCTGAAAAAATGTTGTAGTTTTTTCAAAAATTAATTAAATAAAGCTTATATGGGCTATGCAAGTATGATGCGTGGTGCTCGTGATACTATTTTTTGGCTAGGCATGTCAAAAGAATTTAAACAAATTTCCGATGACTGTATAACATGTCAAAATCTTAAACCAAATAATCAAAAAGAGTTTTTAAAACAAAGTAATAAAGACTTGCATCTAGGGAAAAAATGCGGTATCGATTTTTTTGAAGTAAATGGCATCTTCAAGTAAATGTATCTTTCGTTGTTAATTATTATATTTTTCGAATTTTTTTGAAATTGATGTTTTGACCAAATTACCACCAAGCAAATCATACATTGCGTTAAAAAGCATTTTGCTCGTTATGGTATTCCTAAAGTTATTGTATCTGACTGTGGCTCGCAATTTATTTCTCGCGATTTTAATGTGTTTTGTAAAAAATGGCCCATTAATCACATTGCGTCATAACCAGGACACCGACAAGAAAACGGCAAGGCTGAAGCTGCAGTAAAAACTGCCAAGCATCTATTAAAAACAATTGCACAAAACCATGAAGATCAATATCTAGCGCTGAGCTGTGAAACACACCTCGACAAGATGTAAACGCTGGTCCGTTCCAAATTATATTTGGCTGACATATTCGATCAGTAATACCAAAGTTAATTAAATATTCTTCACAGCATGCTAGGAATTTGGAAAAGCGAAGAAAAAGATTAGAATCAACCCGAAAACAGCAAAACAGCAAAAAATCTGCCTCCTCTCAACATTGGAAATAAAATATATTTTCAATCGCCGAAAGGGAAAGAAGGTCCAAAGGCAAAAGTATTAACCCTATTCTCCTCAACCTTTTTCGAGCTGTTGCCTCCTCAACGGCAGGGCTTCAGAAGCCCACCAAATCAACGATTTATGAATCCAAATCTACTGCAAAGATCATTTATTTAACTTTTGTTGGAGCCAAAACGTTTTTGAAAATTCATTTGATAAAGTATGCAAAATTACAATTTAGCAAGGTCACTTCAATTTTTACGTTTAGAAACTCATTTAACTAGCTTGAAATCCGATTGTAATGGATTCGCCGTTGTAACAGTCGTAAACTTAATTAAAAATTGGATGTAAAGAATGACGTCAACGCGCACGACAATTACAAAGAATGAAGAAGCTAAGGAAGCTTGTTTCATTGTTTGAATGGTCGAATTATAAACAATATTTTAGACCAATTTCATTTACTTGCTCACATGTTTTGTCCTCATGTTTTTGTGGTTACTAATAGTTATTGCTGCTTTTTTTAAAAAAGGATAAAAAACGAAAATGAATTTTTTTTACCCAAAAGAATTTGAAATTGGCTATGTTTTGATATTTAGCAGTGTTAAGGTATCGACTTACAAATATTATAAAACCAACAAAACTTTATATTTTATATATCACTGTTTACATCCACATCGTATTTCACCGCCGCAAAAAGAGTTTTTTAATTATAGAAATGAAACTACGCCATTGCATTACTTTACATAAAAACACTGAGAAAACAATATTATTCTATATAATTATTACTGTTAGTTGAGGAACATATCTCGGCATCGATTAAAGCATGAAGTGCAAATTTGTAAGCAGTGCCGCAAACACGTGGAAGAGCCGTATATTTGACACAGATTTCGTGATTTGTTTATGTTTTGTTTTTTGCATTTTCTGGCCTGGTCCAATTTCATTATCATAGCAGAGACAACAACGTTTCCTAAAATTAGATTTTGAAGCATAAATTCGAGGTGTAAATGTTACAACACCAGAGTCACTCGCACGGAAATGACTTTCGCCAAAATCAATATTTGATTTTTTGTTGAACATCAAACTGTACGCCAGACAAAGGCCTTCTTTCAACGTGCGGTTGAATTAGGGCTGGCGAGAGGGCGCAAGTGTCGTTTTGATGGGAACGGATCAAGATCGTATATATTCGTTTCTTATTACATTTTATTGTTCTATTACAAAAAATATTTTATGCCACTTTTCCAACTAGAAAGTCTTTCCAACTATCAGCTCTTTCCAACTATCAGCAAGTCTAAATTACAGTTTATAAAAGCTAGAGTGCCCAATAAAAAATTTTTTGAACAGCAATATTCTAACATTTGTGAAGATTCGAGATTCACATTTGTTTGTTTGTCACTAAGCATTTGCAAATATTTGCATAACATATAATTGAGATTAAATGTAGGACAACGTGACTGGGAAATAACCATAATGTGTCTTAGTCAAGCAGTTACTTTTATTGTGTCATTCGAAATGATAAAAAAATTATAGTAAAACAATCGTTTGAAAAACAACCAGCGAAAAGGCAAAAAAGTAATTAAAAAGTGAAAACCTAAAAGCAAAACTAGAAAATAAGCAAATCTCGGTAACAATAGTAGATATATATTTTTTTATTTTGCAATATGAAAAATATCGGGATAAATAAAATGACACAGTTTGGTTCCAATTATATAATTAAAAAGTGCGTTTTTTGTTTTACACTGTGGAAGATTATATCAATCACTTTTAGAAAATATTGATCACCACAAGACCTCTCCAAGATAACTTGGAGAAAGAGATGTTAAGCTGTAAAGGCCCTTTTTCACCATTACGTAAAACAGGGCGATTCTATGCCGAAATTGTTGTAGCATGTAAAAGTATCAAGTTCAAGTAATTAACTTTTTTCCCACGAATGAATGGTTATTAGAAAGTTTTATAAATATGCTTAGTGTAAAGATTGAATTTTGTCCGCTTGATTGGTATTCAAGTAGTCCAACAGCAATTGTTTTATACAAAAGAATGTATATGTGTAAAATGTTTTTAAGCAATCGCCAAAAGCTCAAAAAAAGAAAATGCGATTTACATGAAATAAGTTCTACATCGCCTAAGGCATTTCGACGTGGGCAAAGAACGTAATTCGCTTCATCACGCAAAACCAATTCTTAGTAAAATGCATGTCACTTAATAAAGGCGTGAAATTGAAATTCCACGCTCTGCTGTCGAAAATCAGCAAAAATTCTCAAATTTGCTAAAAAAATGTCTATTTGACCGGTTAACCCGTTATTTGGGGGCACTTAAAAATAGTATCATCTTATTCAGCATTTTAAATTAGGAAAAGTCAAGAAATTTCAGAATTTTATCTACAAAAATCAAGTAATTACAAACGTTTTCGCAAGGGCCGGGTTTCAGAAGTCCGGCCGTTGAGGAGAATAGGGTTAAAAATATTAATTCACGTACTTACATAGTTCGAGCTACAAACGGAAGAATGCACAAAAGAAATTAAATTCACATACAAAAAAATTTTGGATAAAATTAATAAAACTACATATGATGACCACACGTACATACCGTTCTTCACAAATGACAGCAACTCGATGACCTCACTACTGCAAACAATAGTACATCGCCCCATGAAGAGAACAACGACCATAGCCGTACCAGCCCAAAAAAATTTGGGGGGCAATGAAGTTTTGCCCAAATTTTGTGACGTTTGCCCAAATCATAATTTTATAGTACATTACGGATATGACCAAAAAATTGCCTGGGGTTCTCAGACGAAAAACCAATTTTGTCCTAAAATCATGGTGTTCTGCTGGTAAAAAGTTTTTGAAATTTTGTAGAGTTTTTTGAAATTTGTTACTTCCACAAATTTTAGTTTTTTATAGAAGTTAATTCGGTAACTCAGTACGTTATTTAATCGTCTACCTTTTCGGCGCCTGTAAAGAAGGCCTCGCCGATAACGCAATCTCGGTGTCTACTAAAAGATAAAATTCTTAAATCTTCTTGCTGGATCTGACCTTCGAACCAGCGACAGCAAAAATATAGTCTAGCTAAACCACAGCTCAGACTACCACAATATCTTCTTTATTAAAAAATATGCTCCAATCCACTTAGAAGCCCACAATAGTATACAATCAAAGCAGCAGGTTAAAGCTCAATAGCTTAATTCTTCACAATCACGTAGACAACCAAAAACTTGCGACCAAAAAACTATGAATTCACACAGTTAACAAATTTCCAAACCAAGTTACCACAACGAATTATCGAATCATCGAATCATAATACTGCTTTCCAGCGAGTCTTATTTATACCAGTCGGTAAGGTTTCTCGATTGTTCTGAAATATACTCAATGAAGCCAATCACCAATCACAAATAAGCATTATTGCGTCACATGCGAAAACAGGTTAAGCGGAAATCCAAAATGTTCTCAATAAAGCGAAATTATGCAGTGTTGCCATTTTTCTTGTAAATAAATATAAAATATTTAAATTGCTCATAGAACCGTTATTTCTTCGGCTATTTGAGCCGGACCAAAGCGAAATCAAAAAGATTTTTTAGGAGATTGTGAATATACATAATGTGAGCGATTTTTAAGAACGGAACACATGATGATCTCTAAAAAAAAGGACTTCACTTGAATTCAGTCTCCTAATTTTCAATTTTCGTCCCAAAATCAAGGTGTTCTCTAAAAAAAAAAAAAAGGTCTTCACCAAAATTTGGTCATTATTTTTTGCAGTTGATCATCGTCACCTCCCTAAATTTCCTGACTTTGCCCAAATTTTTTGTATCGCTGCCCGAAAAATTATGGTTTTGCCCAAATATTTTCTTCTCACTGCCCGAAAAATTTTAATTTTGCCCAAATCTTAGAAACTTGGGGGGGGGCAATTGCCCCGGCAGGTACGGCTATGCCAACACGAACCCGCAGGCTACCAACCAAATTAAGAGAATACGTTGTTTATTGATTTCTATGTTTCTATAATCTCATAATTGTCCAAAACTTAACAAAAGGAGATGTTGATAAAGTAAATATTTTATTTATATACTTGACTAATCAAGCGTGATACCACGCATGTAAATTGTTTTATTGTCTCGATACCTTATGTAGTAACCATAGATATCGTTATATAGAATATCTATAGTAGTAACTGGTTATTGGTTCTGCTGTAAACTTAATGTATCTAATATAATAAAAGAAGTTCTTAAATGCTGTGTGCAATCTAAAAATTATTATAAGGCTTTAGGAGATTATTAACAAAAACATAAAATATAGCCATTTTTATATTTTTTCTTCCGTAAAGCAAAACTATAAATCTTCATCATAGTCCGAAAACATAATTTTTTCAAGATTGGCACTACATTTTGTGGCGCGTGTCGACAAAATGGGACACTTGTGCTGATAAGGGTTAGCAGACCCTCGCTAAACATTGAGATGAGCAGAAACTTTCTGCTTTTAGGTTTAGTTTTGGTTTGTCATACCTATAATTAAAAACCACACTACAGGACCGCGTTATCTTGCGGTCGTAATCGGGTGAGAAAATTTGCTTGACCTTTGCTCTATGTATAGCGGCTGCAATGCTTACCCGCAAATTAGAAGGATAAATAAAGAGGTAAAATGAGATCTATATACAGCTCCTGCAATATTCGAATTGTGCCCCGCGGTTCCATGCGTCTGTAGACAATTTTTATGGTCTCTATGCGGCTCTATTCATCTCTTGACAACTTTTTAGAGGTCTACATGCTGCTGTGAGAACTGCCTGGGTGGAACCAGATTTTTTGTTTGTTTTCTTTGATAATTATTTTAACTACAATTTTTTCCATGGTTTATTTTTTTTTTGTGTTGCCCCAGAAGGGTTAAGTTTTATTATTTAATTTTCCAAAGTAAGAAGAGAAAATATTCAAATTGCTTCAAATGTCACGACAAACAATGTCATTCAAATCTTCAAATGTCACAACAGAATCAAAATTAAACAGAAAGAGCTGTTATTTGATTGATTTATTTAGAAAGAATGAATAACCGTAAGAATAAAGCGAACATGGAATAAGTAGTAGTGGTCTTTTACTTTTTAGATTTAGAAAATATAAAATAACCAAAAATTACTATTGCTACCTGGCTTCTGCAGTATTTGAAGTGTAGGGGAGAGTGGGGTGCAGTCGGACAAAAATTACATTTTTTGCTATAGAGCTTTTTTTTACAAGTTATATCCTGACCAAATTTTTTTGTATAATTTATACAAATAAATTTATCACATGCAAGTGTATTTTCACAGATTTAAACTCACAAAAAAATTTACGAGCACGTTTAAAAAAATGATTTTTCTGTCCAACTGTGCCCAATGTATGGGGCACAATCGAATTAAGCATAAGGCACAATCAGACAAGGAAAAAGAGGAATTAAAATAAGCAAAATAACAAAATATTACAGCGTGGTTTGTGCTTGCATTCTCCAAACAATAAAAAAACAACCAAAAAGTATACTGCAGCAGCAGATAACGAAAAAGTGCGCCGAAAAGGAAAATGCAAAAGCGTGTCCATGAATTAAAATAGATCGGGATTTCTTTGAAAATAATTTATACATTAGTAATATACATTGAATAACAAGCATGAAAGGTGCTGAGCAGAAAACGTTGATTAATTAGTAGGCTAATGTACATTAAAAAAAAAAGTCATAATCGAATTTCAATGAAGATCTTTGACGACTAGTCGATTCACATTCCTTGGGTGCAGGCAACACAGCCTTAATGTCTTTTTCCTTTACTGAAACCAAATCAGTGACCTCAGGAAAAAACTCTGTATCATTACGTCTCTTCCGCATGTAAAAAATTTCATAATCGCCTTCAAAATCCTTGCTTTTGGTGATACGACCAACATAATATTTTCTGGGAAATGTTTTAAATTCAACTAGCACATAATCACCTATTACCATAGGTGGGCACGAAAGTACCGCGGTACTTTTACTCGGTGCTTTTGAATTATCCAATTTAATAGTAATAAAAAAACTATTTTTGAAATTTTTTTTTTTTTTTTTTTGAATTACACTATTTTTGAATGTCAATTGAAATTCAATGTATGACAGAGTTTTAACTATTAAATTAGATTATTCAAAAGTACCAAGTAAAAGTAACGCAGTAACGCGGTACTTTTACTCGGTACTTTTGAATAATCCAATTTAATAGTAATAAAAAAACTATTTTTTTTATTTTTTATTTTTATTTTTATTTTTATTTTTGAATTACACTATTTTTGAATATCAATTGAAATTCAATGTATGACAGAGAAGTTAATAGTTATAACTATTAAATTGGATTATTCAAAAGTACCGAGTAAAAGTAGCTACCGTGCCCACCTATGCCTATTACAGGCTCATTAATGCAGTCTGGGACAAGGAGATTTTTTCAACATCACAAGGGTCTGAAAAGTTGTTAGATGAATGATCTGACAGAAGAATCTGTATCTCATCAATGTTTGAATTTTTGTTGCTATACAGACGTTTTCTAGTGTTTTTAGGTTTTCCGGTTTTGGTGCTTTCTGAACTTTTTACAACTTTTTAAAGCTCTTTTTGGGGTGTGTCAGTTAAAATTATGCTACTACCTTTTCTTCTTCTCTGGTGTCTTTTTTTTCTTCTGGGAGCTTTTGTATAACCAATTACTTGTTCTGGAGATAAAAAATTATTTTGGAATGTTTCCAGATTTTGTATCTCAACGTCATAATCGCGACCCAAATCTTTTTCGCTGAAAATCAACATTGTGGAAGCTTTCGTTTTCTTCCAAATGTCTGATGCTTGTTGATGCATTATTAGGTTGATCAGTGACCAGACTGGGTAAAAAATCGCATTCATAAAAAATGTGTTCATCTAAGAGGAACATGCAAATTTTTTTAAACTCAGCTATGATATTGGGTGGAGTCATAGCTTTTTTTTGGTAAACGTACCAATGGTAGACTTCTTTTGTCTATTTCTTACCATAATTTTCATAATAATAAATATTATCAAAACTAAGAAAAAATTTTACAATTAATGGATCATTTGTAACTTAAAAATTGTAGTTTTAAACTTTAATAAAAACAGTTGTAATATTAAGTCTAAATACTAGTTGTTGATAAATCAAACGAAATAGGCCATTGTGCGAAATAGATCTATATAATCATCAAAGGGCACAGTCGGACAGTGTCTGGCTGTTCCCCCCAAAAAATGTCTGTACCTAGTGTCCAGCCGGCCCCACTCTCCCCTATTTGGTCGCTCCATTCGCTTCATGCGGCTCCATGCATCTCTACATAATATTTTAAAGTTCTCTACGCAAATCCTGTAGTTTTTAAAATTTACACTCTAGCTCCATGCGGCTCCTGTAGTACAGTCATACCTCACCTTTACGAACTAGTTCGTTCTTCAATGTAGCTCGTAAAACGGGAGTTCGTAAACTGAGGTTCTTTTATACACAGAAAGTAATGCATAAATTGGGGTTACGTTCTTATGAAAAAAAATCATTATAAACTTAAAAAAGGAACAGTAAAATGCATGTATCCAAGCTTTTAATAAATGAAAAGAACACTTTTTTATTGTAAAGGAATGAAAACGAACACTTACAGTTCTGTATAAATGAGCTTCATTTTTTCAAAGGTAATGACAAATTTTTATCAGCTGTGTTGTGTACAGTTTTTTTAATGAAGTTTTCAAGTGTCAGTTGTTTTGTACACTTTTTTTTCTTTTCACGATAAATTTCTTGGTAACAAGAGTAAGCCTTCCTCAAATCTAAGGCCACTTTCGAACTTCTTTCACAATTAGGGTCATTTTCTTCAAATATTTTGATAGCATTCTCAATGTTGGTAAAAGCATCATCAAGGCTTCGTAGGCTTAAACAGCGATCAGAGGCGGTAGCTTGAGAAATTTCTTCATCATCACTTTCATTCCTATTTTCATATTTTGCCATTTCAATCAGCTCATCGTTTGTGAGTTCTTCCTTATCAGCGTGTAGTAAGTCATCTATGTCACCAATTGAAACATCAAAATGAATGCTGTTAGCTATGCTTACAATGTTTTCACATTGGCTTTGCACAACTTTTTCTAACTCTTCAAAACTGACGGAACCACTAAAAAACTGAGGGCAAAGTTTTTTCCAGACTCCTTTCATGTTGTTCTGTGTGACCTTTTCTCAAGCTTTTTTTATAATTTTCACTGCATCAAGGATACTGAAACTTTTCCAAAATTCTAAAATTGATGGTCCTCCTTCCCTGTCAGTGACCTCAATTAGCTTTTCAAATGTATAGCGCAGATAGTGGGCCTTAAAAGCGGCAATCACGCCTTGATCCATGGGTTGCAAGAGGGACGTAGTGTTTGGGGGTAGGAATACCACTTTAATATTTGGACTGAGGTGCTTAAGAAATGAAGGATGAGAAGGGGCATTATCCATAAGCAAGAGAATATTAAAAGGAATGCCTTTCTCTTCGCAAAATTTTTTAACTTCTGGGATGAAATTTTGTGAAAACCATTCTTCAAATAAAGTGACTGTAACCCAGGCTTTCTTGTTACTCCTCCAAATGACTGGGAGTGCTTTTTTGTCGACTCCTTTTAGCACTCGTGGGTTTTCTGAACGGTAAATGAGCATTGGCTTTAATTTGCAGTCACCTTCAGCATTTCCACCTAAAAGCAGTGTTAAACGATCTTTAGCTGCTTTGAAACCTGGCATTCTAGATTCTTCCTTAGAAATAAAAGTTCTTCCAGGCATTCTTTTCCAGAAGAGTCCTGTTTCATCCACATTAAAAATTTGGGATGATGTAAAGTTTCCTTCTTCAATGATGTTTTTTAATTCCTGAGGGAACTTCTTAGCAGAATCTTCATCTGCACTGGCGGATTCTCCTTGAACTCTAATACTATGCCAATTTGCCCTTTTCTTGTAGCGTTGAAACCAACCATTACTAGCCACAAATGATTCTTCCAAATTCTCTTTTTGACAAAGATCTTTAAAAAGGGAAAGTGCTTTTGTGCAAATAACAGCTTGACTCACAGGCATATGCAATCGTTGCGTCTGGTCGTTGATCCATGCCGTTAAAAGGGTCTCCATTCGAGGAATTAAACTGTTTGTTTCTTTTGTTCTTATCCAAGTTGAGTTCAAAGGCTGAGCTTCTTTAATTTTTGCTAAAAATTTTTCTTTTGCTTTCATTATTGTGGAAACCGTTGAAGTTGACATATCGAATTTCTTCGAAATGCTATTAATAGTTTCACCACCCTCATACAGCTTTATCATTTCATATTTTGTTTCTAAAGTTATAACCTTCCTCTTCTTATCACTAGATGCAGTTTGAATACTTTTTCTTTTCAATGACATGATGAAGGGTAAAGTAACCAATAATAAAAATAAGTTAACAACATATGCAACATAACAAACAACTGTTAACAACATAACAACAACTGTTAAAGTTAACAACATAACAACAACTGTACATATGCACAACGATTGTAATTAATATAATACTTCAGTTGTTTGATAAATTACAAAATTTGTTGGTTCTTTGTTGAAGCTGTTACTTCTAAAAATCTATTTCGTAATTCCGAGGTTTCATAAAGCGGGAGTTCGTAAAATGAGGTATGACTGTATTTGAAGTTTACAATGTGGCTCTACGCGGCTCTACCCGGCTCCTCGTGGGTCCACGCGGGTCCACGCGGCTCCATGCTTCTCTAAACAACTTTTTAATGGTCTCCATGCGGCTTCTGCAGTATTTGAAGTGTAGTCTGCCGCTCTATGCGGTTTCACGTAGTTTTATACAATATTTTAAAGTTACTTTTATACTGTTCCTACAGTATTCAAAGTGCTAATAAATGATTAAATAATTTAGTTGAACAAAACTACATATGTTTTTGTTAGAGTAACTCATGCTAAATCCAATTTGTTTATTATAAAGAATTTTTTGTTTGCTTAAAAAATGTTTAGTCTCTTATATGTGACTTTTTCCAAAAGTTTTGAAAAGTCGAATGATACCATTAAACTGATTAAGGTGTTGATATCACTAGGATTGCTTTTTTTTTAAACAAAATATATAGGCAACTTTTAAGAAGTTAATAAATAGTCTTAGCTTTTAGAAAAATAAAAATATGTCCTAAGTACTTTTAATTATGTTAATTGAAAAAAAGTTTGGCAGTGTTTGAACAAATTTTATAAAATTTGGCACTGAAATTTATTATTGCAGATTTTACCGCCACATAAATATAAAGTTTCAGGTTAGAAAAAGGGAAAAAAATCAAGAATAATGTATATAGTTGATTGATACAAGAGAGAAATGGTCTCTTTCATTGTAAGCAATTTTTTTGTGAAACTAACCCAAAATCTCCCCCCTTCAACACCAGGATAAAATAAAAAAAGGAGGAAAAGAATCTCTTCAGTAAGTGATAGTAACCACAGTATAGATATAGGGGGTTTCTTCAATAAGAGACCATAACTGTTGTTTCTCAGTAAAATTAACCCAGAATTCTTCGTATAGCACTAGGAGGCAATAAAAAACAATCTCAAGAAGTAATAATAATTACAGGGGATTCTGGGTTAGTTTCATTAACAAAAATCACTCATGGTCATTTTTTTAAGGGACCCAATCTGGGTTAATTTCACAAACAGAAGTCACTTACAGTTATTTATTGAAGAAACCCCAAACTTCTGCATCAGATTTATTTAGAATAAGTAATATATCAAATATTTTCAATATATTTTTGTAAATCTGTATATAATTTTTATTTAATATACATATGTTTAAATATTATAAAATAAAAAATAATTAAAATAGAGTTTCATTTTTTTAAAACCATAACTGAATTTAATATAGTTAATGATAAGTTAGTTAATATAGTTTTTGAACTTATTTTGATTGTATAAAAGCACTTACTAAAAATACAAAGTATAAGTTTAAAAAATTAGACATTAAAAAGTTTTTTTACAATTTTATAAGACAATAGATTATTGAAACAAAATGAAATTGTGTTTAATTATATTGTTTTCTTTTATAATACATGATTCCTTTGGAGTGTATTTTCATATTGGGGAAAAAGAAAAAAAGTGTTTTATTGAAGAACTCCCTGAAGATACCATGCTCACTGCAGTATATAAAGCTGAATTGTTGGATAAAAAAACACAGAAGTATATAGAGTCACCACCTGGAATGGGAATGCATGTAGAAGTAAAAGATCCTAATAATAAAATTATATTATCTAAAACTTATGGTTCTGAAGGAAATTTTTATTTTACCACTCATACCCCAGGAGAGCAGCAGATATGCATTCATTCAAACTCAACTAAATGGTCATTATTTGCTGGTGGAAAAATACGTGTTTATTTGGACATTCAAATTGGTGAAAATGCTAATGACTACAATAAAATCGCTCAAAAAGAAAAGTTAACTGAATTGCAATTACGTGTTCGTCAATTGATTGATCAGGTAACACAAATTCAAAAAGAACAAAATTATCAAAGAGTTCGAGAAGCTTTATTTAGAAAAACAAGTGAGAGCACAAATTCGCGAGTATTATGGTGGTCACTTGCCCAAACTATTATTTTGGTTTTAGCTGGTTTTTGGCAAATGAGACATCTCAAAGGGTTTTTTGAAGCTAAAAAGCTTGTTTAACATCATTCTTAAACAAATTGCATTTCAAACCTTTTATAAAGTTAATTTTTCTGTAGGTGGTGACTTTTGTATGAGTTGTTTTGAATTGGACTAATCATATTTTATAACAGTTTTGTTCAATGCAAAAACATTAGCATTCAGTTAGTCTAATTTAAAATTATAAAAATAGTTAATATAGTCTGCTTAGCATTTAATAGTTTTTGCTTCATTTTTTATTGAATGTAACTCTTTAATATGTTGAATTGCTGTATGTATTTGCTTTATCTTCTAAAAATTAAACAATTTTAGGTATAAGTGGATTTGTTAAAAGAGTGAATTAAATTTGCTGTGTTATGCAATGATTTAAAAGTCCTTTATTGATCTGAACAAATTCTTACTAAATGCTTCATAAAGCTAGCCATTTTTTTAACTAATCATAAATTTATGAGATTGATTATTGTTCAATAAACTTACATTCTTGTATGATTCATTGTAGTAAAAAAAGTAGAATTACTAATAACACAACTTAATGTTTCTTAAATTACATTACATTAATTGTGAACTTGTTTAAAAGTGTGTTTTTTTTGCATCAAAATGTTTTTTTTATAAATTTTCAAGATGTTATATTGCTAGTTTTGCATAAACCTGCTAAATTTTTAGTTCAAGTGTTTATGTTTTTCTTATATGTGCCATTGCAAAAAATAGCACCTTGAAATTGCATAAATTAGATAGTAGAAGTTGTTTTATTTATTAAGCCATTGTTTAATGTAGATTTAGTAGAAATTTCAGCCTAGTGATATTAAAATCAATAAATCTTTAAAATTTTTTTTTCTTATTGATCTTCAAATCTAAATATGTGGAAAATTATTAAGATTTTGTTCAAAATTTTTGTCAATTTCTTCAAAAAATTAATTTAAGATGGTTAAGCAATTTGCTATGTTTTATCATATAATACTGCTTTGTGTAATTAATTTGTTACCACATTCAAAGTGGAATCATCTTTAAACATTCTCAGCACAAATGTTTGATACATAAATAACTTATAAATTAAAACATGTACACAAACATTATGCATTTAATTCTTCCTCTATTCTTGATTTGTCTTCTACAAGCTTTTTCAACCTGGCAAAGCAATCTATTTGAAAGCCATTATCTTTTCTGGACTTTGCAAAGATAATTTATAAGATATTTTTTAAATTATATAATCAGAATAAAAGCAAAAAGATGCTGCTGGCTGCATAAAAATCTTCAAGAGGGCTCATGAATCACAAATAGTTGAAAGCACTAATGTACCACATGGAAATTTCGTTATACTTGAGATAAAGCTAAAAAAAACTTATTACGGAAACTGGAATGTACCATAGACTTTGCTATTTACTATTTTGCTAATAGATTATTTATCTGAAACGCAATTGTGTAGACAGGGGTGGGGAACCCAATTGCACTCACAGGCTGCATCACCAAATTAAAAAGTTATCTGTGGCCTGCCAAAAAATTTTGTTAATTTAAGAAAAAAGTAATGCTTTTTTATCTGGTTCACATTGTAAAAACATTTTTTAATCTTTACTCGTATTTAACTATTTGGCTGCTTCAAAGACAAATGTGGACCAAAAAAGTCTTCATGTAACAACCAAGATAAAAACTGTTGCTTTTCTATGAGGATGTTATTTGATTTCCTTTCTGATGGGCAAACATTTTTATTATCAGATCTTGGTTGTTAATAAGACTCAAAAGCATGATTTTAATTTATGTGGTTGACATGCTTCTTTCTAACCACTTGCAGGCTGCATTAAAATACCTTGCAGGCCACAGGTTCCCCACCCCTGGTTTAAAAGTATGTTGTAACTTGCAAAAATTATCCTAATTAGCACAGCTTTCAGTTTTGAACTATTAATTTAGCTAAATCGTTATAGCTATAACACTCAAGTGCATTAAATTTGTGCTAAGTTCACACATTGCCATAAATAGAATACTGTTAAAAGCTTTCAGTTTTAAGTTTTTATTATCTGTGGTATTTTCATTTTTTATTATACAGCTATTATTTCTGTTTAAAAAAAACAAATAATGAACATCTTAATCTTCTGTTAAAATTAATGATTATTATCATTTTTGGATTTGCACACAAACATTTTTTAGTACACAGAATAAGAATATATATGTTCTGTTATTATAGCTGTTAATTCTACTATAAAGTTATATAGTTTTTCATATGTACAGTATAAATGATTACTACATTACTTGGTCTGTTTTAGTATATATTTTAAAGAAGTTTGCTTTATACTTTTTAAAGTAGTTGTTACAATGTAAAACACATGTAGAATTTAATTTCAATATATTACTTGTTGCCACATGTATATAAAAAAGTTGTTTCTGTTTGTATGTGCTGTTTAATGCTACATGTCTTGACTGAAACTTTGGTTGAAAATTGCAGATATTTGTTCAATGGCACAAGTACCAATTGTATATGTTAGTAATGCTGATGTTGGCAAAATTATAAAGACTATAGGAGTAAAAAAAAAACAAACAGGTAAGTTATTTATTTTTGAATAAATTCATGATAATCTTCACATGGTCAGGTATTGACTCTGCATTGAATGTATCAATAAAGAATGAAATAGCAGTCTTTAAGTAATTAAACAAGACCTATCCCAACATAAATTTTGCAAGTTTTTATTATGGGCTTAGTGAAATTTGTGATTGTTGACAATGAATATGTTAAATAAATTTTTTTATTCTTTAATTTTGCTCTCTATGTTCATTTTATACAGGGTGTCCATAAAGTCCTTGTGCTCTTTTTAAAAAATTATAACTTTCTAAGTATTTATGATAGAAGCATCTATAAAAAGTGTTTAAATTTTCCTTTTTTATAGTTTTTGGAAACTGAAAAGTTAAATGAAACTGTCAAGCATTTAAGAGGCTCACCCAAAATATATGTGTTGTGTGCTTTGGAAAAAAAATCATATCATAGTGCCATTCTTTTTTTAAAATCATTGTCTTATTAACACTGAGAGCTACATAAATATGCTGTTGGATTACTTTATTCCACAGCTTCATTGATTAAACCTGAAACATGGTGAAGTATTTCAACAAGATGGAGCTTCTTGCCACTTTGTTCTTACGTGTTAGACAGTTTTTAAATTGGGAATTTCCTAACAGATGGTTTGGAAGAGGTGTTATCTTTTGTATTTCTAATGATGCAGGACATGTGGAAATGTAGAAAATACTATAAAAATTGTGCAAATATAGATTTTCTTCTTGGAATACTTTTTACAGATTCTTTCTATCACAAATACCTACAAAGTTATAACTTTTTTAAATTACACAAGGACTTTATAAACAACCTGTATGTATTTGTTCATTTTGTTGTATATATTTAAATCAAATTTAAAAGCTTTTTCTTTTTTAATATTAAAGTAAGGTTTTGGAAGGCCAGTGAAAACTTGGTTTTAGTTCTCACTTGACTTTAAAGATAAAACAGTCTTTAAATCAAAACGCATGTGCATTTTTCGAAACTGTTTGTAATCAAAAATTGTTCAGCGGACTACAAAAAATCATATTGTGGGCCACTCTATCCTGGTTTAAATTATTATGGTTTAGCTAGTTGGTTGTTCTTTGTATTCAGTTCTTTTGAATATGTAACAAACAATATTTATCAAAGGGTTGCTTGTGAAAGCGAAGAAGGCTAATGAACTTGCATCAACATTTAAGGACTACTCAACTGAAGCCACAAAGTCAAGAGGAGTGGAAAAAAAACAAAACAAGAAAGTTGAAATTAAACCAGATAACATTGAACATGAAATACTAACAGCTGCAGGTGGTTTAAATTTATTAATTAATTAGTTGAAAATTTATAAGAGAGTTTAAAAGCTCAATGATAGTATGAATATGTTTTTTTAAATTAAAATGATATAAATTAAAAATTTTGTATGTAGGCTCTGTTGAGTTAATGAATGACGACACCCATAACACTTCTCATTCTGTTTACTCCTTCAAAACACCTAAAAGAGCTAATCAAATGACAAAATATGGTAACTATTTTCTGATAATTTTCAACATTCACTTAAAACAAAGTGTATAACTTTTGCTTTTTAATTATCTTGCGTTGAAAATGATTTTAATTTTTTTTTAATTTTTTTGTAGGTTACATATATACTGTTGGTAGTGTTTGATATTTGTTCACAGCAAAACGTTTTTGTCATATAATGAAAGTCGTGCAATATTTTAGCCGTTTTACTTGTATTAGATACTATTTAATGTGTTAATGAATTTGCTATTCGTCATCAACACAATTTTTTTAGCATCTCACTCAGCGTCGAAGTATCTTGCTAATTCCACAAACTATTCTCAAGGTACTGAAGAGGTATACTAAATATCCCATAGTGATTCTCTTGTTTTTGATTTTTGAATACCTGCGTTAAACCTAGATTTATTACTGTTTATTTAGGTTGTGAATAAAGTTTTTTTTAAGTGATTCCGTTAGATTTTTGGCTACAAGTTTTGAAGTATCCCTGAAAAACAGCACGATTAATTGTAGAGTCATCCGGAGATTTTTTTTATGAAATATTTTATCAGTTCCTCTATAATCTCAAACGGTTTAAATGTCTAGAATATTCTGATTTTTTCAAATTAAAAATTGTTTTGGTTTGGTCACTTAATTGATAAATCATTATCTTTATTTTTTATTTTATTGTATCATCTCTCGTAAGTATAAAATAATGAAATTTCAGTGTGTATAAATCTCAATAGTGAAAATAGTATAACCTTTACAAAATTACTTTTAATTAAATATATGTATGCAGTATATGGAAATTTTGAAAAGTTTGGTAGCACCACAGCTTTGCTTGAATAATTAATCATTTCGTGCTCCACGTTTAAAAAGTTACATTAGCTACCTTCTCACCCAGATTGCGATCATTGTTTTAACCGATGTCAATATGATTTTTGTTAGGTTTTATTCAAAAAAAGAAGTCAAGATATATCAAAAATTTCTAACACGATTTCGGGT
Organism: Diplosoma virens; assembly: GCA_963680785.1. Lineage (NCBI taxonomy): Eukaryota > Metazoa > Chordata > Ascidiacea > Aplousobranchia > Didemnidae > Diplosoma > Diplosoma virens. The sequence continues at coordinate 13,477,473 of OY796888.1, forward strand.
AATTGTTACGAATATTTATACTTGATTGCTTTTGATCTAACGTGATCCATTTAATAAATGTATCATTTTTAATCTGAATATTCTGAAAGTACTGAAAACATAGCAAATGAGGTCTAGTTGTTAGTAATGCTGGTCACTAGCATTTAATCTATTCGATGAACTGAAGATTAACTTTAACAGAATACATTTAATTGAAAAATGACACAAGAACAGTTACTACATTCAGTACCGAAATTGAAAGTTACAAGTTTAAGCAGAACTTAGCAGTGATAAAGTATTTGTTAGAAATGCAATTGCAATAGAATTTATGTAAATTATTTAATTTTTAAAAATCTTACCGAGCAAAAAGTTACCACAGGCCTTGAAGCATGATTTAGCTTAGAATCTTCAAATTATCGGAGACTCAATTTTTTATTTATCTTCAAATTATCGGAGACTCAATTTTTTATTTATCTTCAAATTATCGGAGACCCAATTTTTTATTTATCTTCAAATTATCGGAGACCCAATTTTTTATTTATCTTCAAATTATCGGAGACCCAATTTTTTATTTATCTTCAAATTATCGGAGACCCAATTTTTTATTTATCTTCAAATTATCGGAGACCCAATTTTATATTTTCGTAGACCCATGTTTTAGCTAAGAATCACCAAATTTTCGGAGGAGAAAAAACTCAAAGTCGCTGGTTGGAAATTCCCGGTAACAAATTAAAAGTATTTAACACGAGTTAATATGTTTGAAACAGCTTTAGTATAATCGCTCCATGTTGTCAGCATTATCTGGTTGCGTGAAAGTTTTTATTATATTGTTTCAGACAGTAAGAAACCAAACCGGAATTATCAGCTTTGTGGTAATGACACTTTTTATAAAAGTGATAGCGATCGTGACGATGACGACATCAGCGATGACGTGGACATAGCAGATGAGTAAGTGGCTTCGAAATAAATGCGCAATTGCTTGTGCTTGCATAAGATGATTCATTTCTACTGGTCGCTTTTTTTGCATTTCGTGTCGAATAGCTTTCATGTGCTTCTGCGACTAAAATTCGTGATAACTATTTTTCCATTTATGTTTTTTTTCTAATAATAGAAGGAATACGCTGCAAAAGAATATTCTCACCGGTACTACAACTTATTAAAAAGTGGATTTAATGCCTGCAGAAAAAAGGAATTTTTTAATTGCACCCCGTTTCGTCGTTTAATTTTTGATTTTATCCAATAACAGACGAGCTTCGTCCTGTATATATTTAATCTTCGTATCAGAATCAAAAAAGAAGACGTCTTCGATCTCACGAAAGTCGGCACTGTACAATTTATAAAACCAAAGTTGATTAAAAATTTAACAATATAAAATAATGAATTCGATTTCAGCTTAACACAATCGTCATTCTTAAAACATTAAGCCGAAATCGATTTCATTATTTTATAATAATATTTTAATAAACTCTCCGATTTTTCCAATTTTGCTGTAATGACTTTCGTGAGACACAACACTTCCGTTTTGATTCTGGAGTGGCAAGATGGAGCAATGTTTTTTCTTTGCTTTTCTCATGAGCGTTTTCAAAAATCCTGCTCAAAACTATTAAAATTTTATCAAAAAAGATATCTATGTTGATATTAATGTGTGTCAATGCCAAACACCACTAAAATTTTTGCACTTTTTATAATTAGAATGTTTAGTTTTTAAATTTCTTTGCACTAGACTAGTAAAGCGTTAGTAGTCGAAAAATACAATTCCACGTCACGATTCTCATTTTTTTTAATTTGCCGAGAACATAGTACGGTAATTAGTATAGTAGACCTCAGTTTATCCGGATTCAATTTGACAGGCGGAATCCGGCGAAGTCCGGATAATCTGAAGCTTTTTATTAAGATTTACAATATATAGGGAATCATTTGTACTTTCAGTTTTATCCAAGTTAAGCAAAATTTCTCATTAACCGAATCCGGAATAACCCTAGGTCTACTGTATTAGAAACAATTGATAGTTCTCGTAATGAAAAAACGAGCTCATCTCTTGGCGTAACAACAACCAGTGCTGTTGATCGAAAAATTGTGTGCTCTTTAGTTTGTTTTGCGGTTACTTAATAGTTTTCAGTTCAAATGAAATTAGGTTTTTTTATTGCGACAAATTTTCCCTTTGATTTTAAAATTTTAGACTTTGAAGAAATTTTAAACAAATAGGGAAAGCATGACCTTCTAAATTTTAGTGGTGTTTTAATCTACCGCTTCCTAAAGAACCTTTAATAATAGAATCTTTAGGAGGTGGTAGATTAAATCTTTTAAAGGCTCGTTTCCAGTACAAGCGTGGAAGGGAGATTTTTTGTTTCTTTTGATATTTTTCTTCGCTTAGTGATTAAGCGCAGAAAAAAAAAAAAATCAAAGAAAGGTCGATTTTACGCTCGTAGTGGAAACGAGCCTTTATTGTATTCCCATTCTGATGTTTGCCCTTAAAACGCTTTCACATAAGAAATTCTTTTGACGTTTTGCTCAAAAATCATCACAATACATGTTTTTGGTTCATTTGTGAAGTTTTGTTTCTATATTTTTTACTTTTTCTTAAAACCAAGCATTAATTCTTTAATTTTTTTGAAGCATTTATTTTTGTATCCATGTAAAAGTGACTTTTATTTACGAATTTAATGTTTATTAGTATGAAACTATGTACAAAAAAATATCTCGCTCGAAAAAACGAACCGTAGTTTTGTTTTTATGGTTTTCTTTCATCTAATGGTTTTATCTCGTGCTTTTTAGACCAAAAAACTTCAAAACTTCTGTTTCTTCGAGCTTTCGTTTGGTGAGTTTTCTTTTTATTTCATTCCAATTTTTCTATTTTTGAAATCATTACTATTTTTTGTTTTGCTTAATTTCCTGCTTCACGTTTTTGATCAAATTCAGCTTCACGTGGTTGAAAGAAATCAATCGAACAAAATGCTTTTTCTTTTTAAGCTTTTTTATTAGGTTCAATCTTCACGGGACTGATGAAATTTACCGCTTTTTGAACCGAAATAGTTGTGAGGACTCGTATATATTCTCGCAGCCGCGGTCGAAAAGGCCTGATCGAACCAATGGGTTCATTATCCAAATTCTCCATATTTTTTTACAGCATTCCGATGTTGAATTGTACTTTGAAGCGCAGCGGAAAGATAGGAATAATGAACGTGTGACGTCAGATCGCACTTTGCAACGTTTGAAGAAACCTCAAATGAATCCTACAACTCTCAATAAAGCTTTAGAAAAACATAAACGAAAATCTAAGCTCGGTAATCGATTGTGTTTTGTTGTTTGTCATGATATAGCCATGTGATTTTCACGTTGTACGTAAAAATTCTAAGGTGCAATTACAATATCGTAATGTCGTATTGAATGAAGTGCAGATAAGTTATGTTTCGAGTTCAAACATGGATCTTGCCTTAAACTTACTTTTTTTGCTATTGGAAGTAGGCTGTTCTTTTCAAGATGATCTTTTATAAGGCCATAATTATTTGTTTAATTTAGTTTCGTGCAGTTCAATTTACTGTATTATTGGGCGCTTGCAATATTTGCTTATTGAAAACGCTACATCAATGTAAATTTTTGAAATTTCATATAGATGAATTCAAGCTTTCAAAATGTTTTTTTGTTTTTTATCGAGTATCGAACTAAGTTCGAGATTTTGTCAGAAAATGTGTTCCGTTAATTCAAACTGTTTCCACTCTGCGTGTTATTATTGGTCACAATCACTTTGTTATCTTAACAAAAGCTAAAATAAACTGACAACCGTTCAACAACTTGCATTTAACATAAACCCGACAACCACTAATCATTGCTTGTATTTGATAGCTACCCTGCTTGCTTCATCTAACTATCCCATAAATATATATATTTTTTTTTTTTTGAATATATTAAGAGTATTTTACTTACAAGAAAAGCATACTAACTCCAGTACCGCACTGACGCAAATGGAAGTAATTTTTCCAGTTCGAATTGATTTGTAAAAGATTCTTTTTACGTCATCGTTAATGTCAAGTAAAACAAAAAAAGATATTTTTGTTGAGAACCATTTTGATGCAAAGTTATCTGCATACAGTAAACCCTAAAACTTACCACCACGATGCTCACTATGCTTGTCACACACACATGACACTAATCATTCTTTAACTATAGTCAACTACCAACGCAACACCACTAGTCTGTGGAAAAAGCCTTTAGAAGCAGCAGAGGTAATTCAAGAGTGGGAATCTACATTGACTTCTTTGAGAGATTAAGGGATGGCTACTCCAAGATATCCTTGGAGGAGGGGCAACAACAACAAAGTCATTTTGAAAACATTGCATCTCCCTAAAAAATTTTGTTATTTAGATGTTTAACTGTTATAAATCATTGCGTTTTACTTTGTAATATTATGACGTTGTTTTACTCATAATTTTCACTTTAATCCGTTATCACAGCGGAAGATGTACAACTGGTTATCGACCAACAACAAGAGTTATTTCTAAACTACGAAGCTTATTTCACAAAGTGGATGTTCTATTTATGGTTAGTTTTGGTTGCGTTTGCTTTTGTTTCGCTAAGAAAAGAAACGAATATCTCTGACCTTGATCATGTTCATTTTAAGTTCTGTAATTAAATTGACCCATGCCATATGTTGGCTATCAAAATTATCGAAATATATGTACCAAGTTTTTAATAAATATGCTGCATCATTTGTCATTAATCATAGTTATAAATACTTCATACGCTTTCCGCAATCGTTTTGTGCGATTTGACGATAGAGCGTCGATAATTATGTTATTAAAATCTTACTTTCAGTTTTTCATTTAGTGTTTAGTCGTTGTTTTGAAGTCCGGTAATTCTCATTGAATTCTTGACAGGTTTTTACGATAAAAGCCGAGCACAACTTTTTTTGTACTCTTTCTACGACCCAAAATCGTTTGAAAATAAAGCTGGCAGCCATAATTGTAACCATTAGAAGAGATCAAATCTTTAACTTGAAATAGGAAGCTGAAAAATATTTTTCGACCATATTTGTCCTGTTATTAGTCACAGTGTCACCACCACAACACAGTCCACGATTTGCCTTAACCTAATTTCTGAACCGTTGTTTCAAACTTTTTTATAATTCGATTAGTACTCTGCCACGTCTCAATTGTGCTGTTTATTTTTCCCAAAATATTTTGATTTTATCTTTTGTTGAATATACACTTGTTTTTAAATAGTCCTGATAGGATTGTAACATACAGTATATTTTTCAGTTGTTAGGGCATTTTTACTAATAATTTTTTTATAACTAAAGCAACGATGGCTTTTTGCATTGCAGCAATAACTTCAATCTTTTACTGTTTGGAATGGGTTCAAAGAGAAGTTTGATTCATTCCTTTTGCGAAAAACATTTGATGAAGCACGACAAAGTTGTTGTAAACGGTTTTTTTCCGGCTGTTTCTTTAAAGTCGGTGAGTATTATTCCTGAAATGATTTTCTCAATTTTTGTTTGACTTCTCAATGTTTACCTTTGCTTTTTTTTACAGTTATGCTTTTCGTATCACATTTGTTACATTTGAATGTAATTTTTATACAGTATGCTTAAGTTAAAATAACCAAGTTTTCCAAGGTACTTTTTGCAGTTTACAACAGACGAAAAAAACTTTATCTTTTAAACTGTTTTTATTGTTTGCCCCGAACAAAACTAATATTGGTCGTACACTATATGACCTATAAAATTAGCTTGTCTCATTTTGGCTGCAAAGGATCCATTTCTATTAAAAAAAACTTTAATTTTACACTAAACTGCCGTGTTAAAACACTGTTATCAAAGCTTTATTGAAAAACGAAAAATCTTTTCAAAACCCTTTCCTAGTAATTCGCTTAAAGTGTATTTTTCAAATCTTGAAAATAAAATTCTTTAACCTCTATTTTTTACAGATACTAACTAGCATAGTAGAAGACATTATAAAGAAATCGAGTTTAAGTTCGAATTTGGAATCGCAAATACAAGAAATTGAAAACTATTACAGCTTGAAGGAAAGTCGAGGTGAAATTGAATAGTGAATTACCGCTAAGTTCCGTTTCCACTACAAGCGTGGAATGGAGTATTTTTGTTGTTTCTTATTGATTTTTTTTCGTTTCGCTTAGCGCTTAGGCGCGAAAAGAAGTTTAATAAATCAATAAAACAAACAAAGAATGCTTCATTTCACGTTCGTATTGGTAACGAGCCCTTAACCTGTGAATGCTGAGCGAAAAAAATAGGTTTTGAAAACTGGCAGACACTTGTTAGCTAAAACAAGTGCTTTGCAATCAGTTAAAAAGAAATTATGAAGTAGAATTGATGATCCTATCGCCGATCATAAGAAACTGGTTATTACCAGCTAAATTTGTTGCTGATCATGTTTTTACAAAAGTTTTTGTTGAATTTTTATCAAACTGTGTTGCTTGTTTGCTCGGTCAAGTGTTTGTCATGATGTTGACTCCAAAAGCAAAGTTACCTACTCCCTTCTTTATAATGTTGTGCTTCCACCGTTGTATTCACACATTATGATAAATGCAACATATGTCAACACTTTTCGATAAACAGTGAGGGCTCGTTTCCTCTACAAGCGTTGGCGGGAGTATTTTTTGTTTGTTTTATTGATTTTTTTTACTTTCCACGCTTAATCGCTAAGAGATCCAAAAAAATCAATAAAACAATTAAAGTATATCACCGCCGACGCTTTCCAAACCAATTGTTTCTGATTAGATCAATGATTCTCAAACTGGGGTCCGTGAACTCCTGGTGCGACGTCAGTAGTTTTCTAGGGGTCACGTAAAAGGCTATAGTTTTAATGTTGCAGACTATTTTTTTTTTAATTTTGCTACAAATTTACCGACTTGCCAATGTGATTATTTGAAACATTTCCGCGTTTGGTCGCGATTTTTTGCTGTCATTTTTTATTTTTTTAAGTGTAGTCCTACATTTTCTGAATTCACTTTGCCTTAAAAATTTTGTTGGGATTCGCCATTATCTCAAAGAAACAAAAGTGGTTCGCTTGCTAAGAAATTTCGAGAACAACTAGATTAGATGAAAAACCTTGGTTTGTCGTTCACCAATTCGATGTGCTAACTCTTGTAAAGCTGTATGAATTTTTGTAATACCTGTTGTTAAATTTTATGACTTTCATGTTCAAACATTTTTATAGATCTTTTTCTTATCATACATAACATCGACGGGGCGACCCTACGATCTTCTAATGTCCAATCAGCGCTCAGTCGTCTCGCTTCATTGGCGAAAATTCACGTGATTGCCTCTATCGATCAAATCAATGCTCCATTAAGTAAGTGGATAGATTATTTCAAATTAAATTTCGGTGTAAACCTTGATTAATTTTAATGATGAATTTGCTTTAAACAAAAAACAATCTTATATGCCCAATAATTTGTAATGATATTGAGCTAGTTATATCTTCGCCCGTTGGTTGTTTCATGGTATGTTTAGTAATAGTTTTCATATCGGATGTCCTCAGTAGTGATTTTATTTTTGTTTTGTTTTCATCTAATTTTTTTCTATTTTTGGTTTTTCACGAGTGCCTTTCACAGTATTTGAACTATCAACAAATGAGTTTGTTTCCAAAACCGCTTAAGCGCCTTTTCGATCAAATTTAAGATTAAAGTGCTCTCTGGTTTATTTTTACCTTACGTGCTCTTCACCTTAAATAGCATTTTAAAAAAGAACTTTTTTGCGTTTTTTTCAAAAATGCCGAAATAAATATAAGCAGTTTTGAAAATAAGCTCTTTAAATACTTTATAATTCAAATTGACATCGGCATATACGAGTATGGCTGCAATCTGTGTCCTTTCCTATTGCCGCGGTGGATCTTATCGTTTCCATTGTTTACATAATTGTATTTTGTTTCTGCGAGTATGAATTTTAATTGTTCGAAATGTTTTTCAGTTTGGACTCAAACCGTGTTGTCTCGCTTTCGTTGGCTGTGGTTCGATGTCACCACCTACGCCCCGTACGCGTTGGAGACGTCATACGAAGGGTCCCTTTTACTCAGTGGGGCGGGGGCAGGGGTCAGCTCTCGCGGTGCCGCGTTGGCTTTGAGTGGTTTGCTTCACGTCGCCCGAAGCTTGACGTCGAATGCGAGGGGAGTTTTTCGTGTTTTGGCTGAACATCATATCGAAGAGAAGGAGAATAAAGAGAACAGAACTGAAGGTTGGTGTCTAGTTTGCTGCCTTGTTCAATTCTGGCTTTGTAGCAGGCTGTTTGGATTTTTCAAAATCATTAGTTTGTTATTTTTCTGAATAGATCTTCGATCCTTACTACGATTTTTTCTCTGTTATCATGACATTATGACGAAGTATTATCATCAAATAGCTCAGAGTTTCCAGTTTTTAAAATTATTTTTTGTTTTGAACTTTTACGGCAAGAAAAGCAAAAAAAGGCCCACGATCAATCGCCTACATGGAATTGTTAGAAAGAAAATTTTTCTATCCGTACATCAAAAGATTTTTTTATTATTTAGAAAAATATATTTTGAACTTGAATTTTTGTTCTGCTACCGAAAAAGTGACCGGTGACGTGCCGTTTCAGATTTGTCGTTTTCCGATCTGTACCAGAAGAGTCGCGAACGCTTTTTGGTCAACAGTGAGCTGACCCTCAGGGCTCATCTGACCGAGTTCATAGACCATAAACTAGTCCAGCTGCGGACCGTAAGTGGACGTGCTCTCTGGCGCCATCGCTTAGTTCTGTTTCAGTTTATTATTGTTTTGTTTAACTTAAAACCGGATGATCGTTACAGCAAGAAAGAGAAGTCTTAGTTGTTTCTAGAAGTTTTGATTCTTCCGAGCTGAAGCTATTTTAACTTAATTTCGTACCTGTAGTTTCAATGCTCTACTTTAACAAAGAACTTGCTAAATTAAGTTGTCATTAAAGAATTGTGTTTCCACCTCCGGCGTTGGATGACCGAGGTTCGATTCCCGGTTGGTTGAGATGACCGAGGTTCGATTCCCGGTTGGTTCAGATTAAACTTAGCGTGGATAGAGGCTCGCCGTCACTGCGACTTGTGTCACATTTAGAGGCTGCGTTGACACACTTCTGTGTACAAAGCAAGTGCAGTGAAATACGTGGTTTAGCTTGGATTTAGCCGTTTTGTAAATAAAATCTACCATACTAAGTTTATAGTGGTGTTATCTCTTCATGATATGTTGCTCCTTCTATTTATTCTTTCGCTTTCACCGTTATGTTCTCAATCTATTTGATGTTTATTTTCCGTAGGGCCCTGATGGTTGCGAATACATCACAGTCGCGCTTAACGTTGAAACATTGAAAGATTATTTGGACCAAGAAGATGCATTGTGATTTTTTTTCATTTTGTCGAACTTTTCCGCACCTCAAAAAATAAATTCGTATTTTTGCAATTGATGCCTTGAAATCCTTTCCGTCTAACAGTTTATTTGTTAGGGCTAGGGCTTATATCGTTTCTCTTATAATTTAATATCATGCTTTTCAAGAATTGTCAAAGAAAAACATCATTTGTCGGAGAAAATAACGATCCTGCTTGGAAGAGTTGGTTGCGCCACTGGTTCTAACATTTTTTTATCTACCTTTATCCATCCTCCTGACTCGCAGGAAAGCGACGGAGGCTCTAATACATAGGCCAAGCAATTATCCCGACCTGCTTCTGGAGATGCTTCCGAAGATATTGCTGTCTGCTTAAATTTTTTAATTTCAATTTTTTTATTTTTATAAAGATATGACTGAAATTTAAAACTACTTCAAGACCATTAAGCTGGGGAAAGCGCTATTAACACTAGAGTTACCGCGTTTTTGACCTACCTACAATTACCGCGAGCGGTCAAAATGACCCTTTGTCAAATAAAGAAAATGCGCTAATTTAGTTTTACTTTATTTTATTAGTTTTTTTTAACTTTCTAGTATACTTAGTAATGACTTGAATATCTGTAGGTGTAAGTTTGGTGCGTTGTAGGCTGTATTTTAATATCATGTTCTGAAATAAACTGCATTGGCCCTAATCTCTGAATTACATTGTAGGCCTTCAATTTGCTTTTTAGCTGCGTAGTTAAAATTTTCTCGAAGTATTGTATTTACAATTAACATGTTTTCATTGTATTTACAATAAACATGAGTTCTAAAACTAAATGAAAAAAATATACCTTAAAATGAGCTCAAAATGTTAAATGGTTATTTTTCATCATGCTGCTGTTTACATAGACCACAAGCGGCTATTCAAAAGCATACAAAAACAAAAAAATTGGAGTGCTCTGAGCAGTCCACACATTCAACTTTAACACAATCTGTACACTTTCCGCAAACTGATCTACGGCATCTACAACAGAATTTTGCAGTTTTGTTTTGTTCACAGTTCACATTACTTGTCATTGCCTTTGCTTTCTGCTTCCATCAGCAATCGAATTTTGATAAGAATTATTAAAAAGTAAAAGCAAAACTGCGGCTGGTGCAGCTGTCTATCCTTGAACATGAGCTTCTCTCAGTTCAGTGGCAACCTGAAACTCAAAATTTCTTTTTGAGATAGCATATCCAGTTTTCTTCTTGTACAACTCATTGACGTTGATACAAGCAAGGTCCAAAATATTGTAAAAGACAGTCACCAGCCACCAGCGTGTAACTGCTTTTACCGTGTATTGTCCTGTCATCTGGTCAGTAATATCAACACCACATTTAGCTTTATTGTAAAATGTAACTGTTTCTGTTTTTTTTTGTTGTTGTATTGACCATAACAGATGTGTGGAGTGTGCTAAGAATACCAACGTTTTGTTTTTTTTGCATTTGTAAACTGTCAAGGTTGTGGTTTGGTTGTTGTCGCTTTTGGTTCACAAGAGTTTGATAGATTATCTGCTCTGCTGTAAAGCTTTTACCAATGGTGCAACTTTTGATTTTGTTCAGGATCCTGACAACTGACATCTTCTTTTTTAGAGATGCGTGAAAAGATGAGTCGAAGTGAAACAATTTTCAATTGTGACGCTCCTTCCTTTGCCCAAGTATGACTCCATTATCATTATTACCACACTCTCAGACAATGTTTGTGTAGCTGGCCTGGCTTCATCTTTTCCAAGATATGGTATAGCGTTCGGTATATATTCAAATTCCACCTCAACAGCTAACCAAAATTGATGCCGAATTTGTCCGATTTGTTGGCCATATATTTTCGGTCTATAAATCGGCAGCAGGCTTTAGTTGGGAATAATTGTTCTTCCACTGTAATATTTTTTCCTGGTTTGTAGCAAATAATACAGTTTTCAATAAACTTATTCCAAACGGCAGAAATCAAATCAAAGTTATCCGTTTAAAGTCGAGATAATCTTATACTCCGTATATCAAATCGAAGAAACCTCATGATTTTGCAAAAGCGATTTCTTCTTATAGTTCTGGAAAAAAAGTTACTCTCCAATTTTTATCCCCATACTCAAGAATCGGTTGGTTCTTCCATATAATGCTCCGCGTACATACAGCAAGGAAATAATAGCTGTTAGTTCACTTAGTGGTAGTTTCCACTTGTCACTGTTGTTCATTCTATGAGCTTCAGCTTCTGCTCATTGTTGAACATGGGTAAGCATTGAGTTATTGACAAGTAGCTCAAATGCACTCAGCGGACCATCTGACGTGCTATTGGCATATCGCGTTAGAACTTCGCTTTCTGTTAGCACGTTCTGAACTTGTAGCCTACCCCTCGATTCTGAAGAAAATTCGATATATTTCCATTTTGTTCCGTCCTTAGCAACCAATCCAATTTCCGAAGTGTTTGGAGTACGCCCATCACTCTGCGTTTGTGCTGCAGTACTTGCATCATTGCTGCCACTGCCAGACCTGACAAGTTGACATGATTCAGAATCAGTTTGCTACAGATCATCAATATTAGTCTCTGAATCCAATCCATCTGAAGAAATCACTTCCCATGTAGGTTTTCCCATGTAGTCGAATTTGTTCTAAATTTGCCGATCTTTGATCTAAGCCATCACAAACATTTTCTCCTTCATTTTCATCTCCCGAATCATCTTCTGCAATCGCGTTCAGCCAAGCTGTAGTTTGTACAGGGGTATACTACTAACTCGTTCTGATTTCGTCAGTCTGCAAATGACTCAACATTATGAACTAGCTAGTAAGTAACTGTTGCCAGATATTGCAGTAATTGTTGTATGATTGCTTTAAAACAATAACACAACAAAAGGCTTTATTGTAAAAGCAATTTTAATTGTAGAGAAATTTCAAGTAGCTTTCCGGTCAAAATGACCGTTGACGGTAATTTAAGGTAAATCGCTCCTCAACATCCGCTGTCCTATTGTAATGCAATAAAAATTAACATGCGAAAAGTTGAAAAAGACTTAGAAAAAGTCAGAAAGTTTCAATGTTCTAACACTTACCTAAGCAAAGATATGAGCGATTAAAAATCAAAAACGGTAAAAATGACCGCACGGTAATTCTAGTGTTAAGCGTCTATTATCTTTATGACCGTAATACTCATTAAATTTGATGCGGGGCGAATGTATCCTATCTGATAAATACTTGTATAGACCCAATCAGATATGAATCCAGGATAAAAAAAAAAGTGACCGAAGATCACTTTTTCATCTAATTAATTCTCTTTTGGCTTGCTGGTTTGTTGCAAACGGTTGCTTTGCTGATTTGTCTTGGATATTAGTGATTCTTGATCAAGTAGGCTAATTTTTTTCTGTTCTGAACTGTGGCTGACTCGTACAAGGATCGTAACACTTTGCATCTTTAAACTCGCATTCACTTTGCTCATTAAAATATATTCGATAGTGAAAAGGACCAAAAAACTTGACCCATGGGTTGGGTCACAAGAGCCATGGCTCCATCAATCAAAGTTTAATTTTTCAAAAATTATTAAAAAGTATCCTAAACAATTTTATCAGACATTATAAATCTATGCAAACAATCCTTTCAAAAGCAGAAAAATTTTTTAATATTGAATCCTTTTGTTTCAAAAAGTAAAAAACGCCAGCGGCTTCACAAAGTCGTGGTTTGACCCTCCTCATTTAAAAAATTTTGCTAGACCTATGACTCATACTAGTTAGTAATAAGAAGTTATAGACTGAAAATGAACACAAATTGCTACCAGGTAGTAGTCTTATGTTGTTGCGTTGCTCTCGAAATTGCAACTACGTAATAATCTTACTTTGTTGCATTGCTTTTGAAATTACAACTTTGACGTTGCATTGCTTTTTTTGTTGCATTGCTTTTAAAATTACAACTTTATTTTGCTCATTTGGTTAAAACTTTTTTTCAATGTGCTCCTTCAGTTGTCGTGTTCTGAAGATGAGCCTAAGTCCCGCCTTTTTTTAAGACTTTTTTGTCAATAAAGCTTCAAGCCTTGTAGACCTAGCAACAATCTGAAAAAATTGATAAAACCTGAAGATGAATTTGTACAGTTTATGATATGATTGAATAACTGTAAATGAAATTTTAGAAAGTTTTTTGCTTTATCATAATATCAAGTATTATTGCCCTCACTGACAGGACAACTGTCGGAAGCAACTACAAAGATGTAAAGAAATACGGAAACAATCACGTAATTAACCAGACCGGGTTTCTGAGTTGCCATTTAAGAGATCCTGTTCGCTTGAAATGTTGTTAGTGGTTTTTTGTTTTTATTTATTTATCGGCCGGTTAAATTTGAGAGTTAATTGAAAAAACCGCCAAGTAGATGAAAGGGCCATAAACTGAGATTATGTCAATCACGGTAGCATCAGAGACGGCGTAACCGCTCTCCAACTCCAAGCACTGCAATCCGGGCCTGCTTGTTTAAAGACCCTTAAAATACATAATTAATTAGAATTAATAATGTTATTAATGAGCCCAATTCGAGTTTGTTTGGAGGGGAGTCGCTAATTGACTTTAGGCCTACTCCTGTTCTGGTCGCAATAAATATGGCGCTCTTTCTTGCTCAATCACACTGCTCGAGCGGTACGAAAATGTTTTACACTGCTTATTTCTGGCACAAAAATGTTTTATGATTTTTATTCTCCTACTTGTTATCTAAAAAATTTTATTTAAAATTGAATTTTAGAAAAAAAGTTGTTTTTTTAAACCAAAACCATACCAAAGAGAATTATAAAAATAGTTTTAAGAGATTTTTTATTCATGACATTTGTTTAAACAAAATACTGAACTGTATAAGACGAGCAATGGCACAATCAAATCTCAACAATTTCTACAAATAGTTACATTCACTTAGCAAAAGCTGGTTGTTGTCTTTTGTCATCATCTTCAATCTAAAAAAATCTTGTCAAAAAACACAATAAATTGGCTTGTTTCAATACTATTGTCTTTTTTTAAGCATTCTCTAACAATTTAGTTTGTTTTATGCATTAAACACTGTTTAGTTTGTTTAGTTGTTTATTAGACACTATTGAGATACCGTTTAGTTTGTTTTATGCATTTATAATATTATTGGGTTGTTAGACACTGTTTAGTTTGTTTTATGCATAAATAAAGTTATTGGCTTGTTTTTCAATCCGTATAATTTGCATTATTCTGAACCACCGTTTTTGATCTTTACCAATATCTATGTCACCTCATGCAGTTCAATTGTGTAGTGTATTTCAATCGCATTCTTTTCAAATTTAAATAGTTCAATTGAAGGGCTTAGTTCTAAATGTATCTAAGTCACATATTGTCATTTTGAGAAAATGAGGTTTAAAGTTTTCAAAAACCCTATTTCTACAATAGAAATACGCTAAGATTTCAAACCTCTGTGCTATTCAAAAAGTGATTTCCTGGAAAGATTTTTTGTCAGAATATTTCTGGCAAGTAAACAAACAATTTTTTCAGTTTATCTCATTTTCTCGAAAATGCGACTTCGGTACTATAGAAATAGGGCCTTCAATTATCATAGGTTAACATTTTTAAGTGCTTTGATTAGTGGCTTTTTTCTCAAAGCCGACATATTACGTCTAAGCATTGGGTGGTGCTTGCTTCTGTTTTCGAGAAAAGTTTTAGCTTTATATCAATCGTCGTTGTCGTCGTTTAGAAGGCCATCCACTCCAGGTCAGACACAAACAGGGCTGGGGCCGGGGGTTTATCCTTCTACTACCTCAAGCTGCTGTACTGCCTGGATCAGATGCTGGCACTGATGTTGTTAAGCCAACATCAAGTTTCGTCATCCAAAACCGTCAGACCTCGTATTCCATGTGGTGCCCGCTATTATAGGAAACTCTATTAGAACGTGGTCTGCTGTATATTCAGCGGGTCCGTACTCGCAATTCGGTGAAGGGGTGAGACCCCATTTGTGGATGGACAAATGGAATCACTCAACACTAGTCCGTAGGCGGTTGAGCTTAATCCAAGCTGTTCGGGACAAGCTCATCCCAACAGGCCTGACACTGGTCCTGGGTTTAAAAACACGGAGCCTTGGAACTATTCTCACAGTACTCCGCGTTCCATTTATCGTTTGTCCACTCAGAAGTGCGGATGTCAAATCCGGTTGTTGAAAAAATTCCGGCAAGGTTGTTGAAAAAATTCCGCGCAGCTGGCACAAATGGACGTCAAGATCTTAATCTCTTTTAACGAGCATCTAAGGACCCACTTAAAATACCATACAAGATATGATCGGGGTCCAGAGTCCACGGTGGGCCAAAGAGAGTGTCGATCCGAGTCGGCGAAGCTCAGCTGGCTGGCTGGCGACACCAGACTGGTGCGCAGTACTCAGTTGTTGAGTAGACCAGAGATAAGGTGGCTGTGCGTAGTGTTTTGGCACCAGCACCCCATCCCAAGCCTACAAGTCGCCTCAGCAGTGTGACACGTGAGGATAGTTTTTTGTGGAATGCCACTAGATGGTGACGAAACGTGAGCGATCTGTCTTATCGATCGATCAGTTTTACCCCAAGATAATTAGGAGTGGGACAGAACGGTAATAGTCAATCGTTGTTGTAGACTTCTAGCGTACGTTTGGTCTCTCGGTTATTTAAATGAAAGGCTGCCGTCTCCGTCTTAGTATAATTGAGCTTCAACATCCAAGTCTGGAGATACGCTGAAAGTGTAGACATGTCTTGGCTTAAAGTCACCTCCAAGTCCTTCCAGTTTCCAGAAGAGTGTAATAATTCTAAATCATCGGCGTAAATAAACCTTCTGAAAATCATGAAAGGCAAATCGTACGTATAGATGTTGAATAGGAGGAGAGCCAAGACCGATCCTGGAGGAACGCCATTTTTCAGACGGCGTAACCTGCTTTGCATGTTGTTACCGGTAGTAAGGGTGAAACTTCGGTTTTGAACAAGCTCCATGATCATTCTGATCATGCATACCTGTCTGGCAGAAGACTCAGCAGCTTGCAGGTAAGGCCACGGCGCCAGACAGTCTCATAAGCAGCTGTCAGATTGACAAATACGACACCGGCCTTCTTCTTAGCCTCCAAAGAATCCTCGATGTTCTGGGTCAGTAGAACAACTTGATCTACGGTTGACTTACTACATCGAAACCCAGCCTACTCCTAAGGGAGTAGCGCATTGATTAAATGCTCGATGCGGGCGTAAATAAGCCTCTAGAGGATCTTGTAGGCGATACAGAGCAGAGATATCGGTCAATAACTCTTTGGGTCCCCCACGGGCTTCATTGGCTTTGGGATCGCGACTACAAGCGCTCTTTTCCAAACCTTGGGAATTTTGAGTCAGCGGAAGCTGGAAGAAAGGAAGTCACGTAACCAGGACTTCAAAGCAGCTGCAGCATGGATTATAAGCTCCGGGAAGATGAAATCAGGGCCCGGAGCTTTACCTGGTTTTAAGTGTTGAAGGGTAGCAATGAATTTTTTCTGTGAGAAAATGTCAGATATATGTACTGGGTCTGGTTTTGTGGCCCTCTCAAGGTCAGACACTTTGTGAGAGACAAGTTGAGATGACTTGCGGTCAACAGCCTCGTATCTCTCATTTCTAACTAGCTGAGATGCAATAGCATTAACTGAGACGGGACAGTGACGAGGAGAGTGTCGTGGCCTACCAGTAACGTTATTCAGAATACTCCATGCTTTTCGACTAGAGTGTGAAAAGCTGATGATCCAAACTGCCTCGGACCATCAATCTCTCCGCTTTCTGTCAAGCTTGGCAAGCAAAAACTGTAGCAGCCGAACTCGAGTTGTAACCCTGAGGAGACTTCAGGAACTTTATATAGAGGGATTCACACTCTGTATCCTAGCACGGAATATAGTTGTTTCGATATCCGCGTTGAATAGTCGTTTTGGCTGCTTTCTTGATGATGTTACAAAAGTCCTGGTAAGCCGCATCCACATCAAGTAAATCAGTTGGCAACAAAGTTTTTGCGAATTTATTCGTCAAAGCAATGTAATGACTTATTTGGCCTTGCAGAAGTTCCATCGCTTAACAGGCATGCTTGGCACTGACGAGCAAACCTTGATGGTGTAATAAGCAAAGGTCGATGTTGTGACCTGGGAAATTTTTCAAGGACACGTCTATCCGGTAAGCAACTGTTTGGACCTACGCTAGCAAAAGCTAGATCCGGATTGGTGCCAGTGTTCCAGCTGCCGGAGTAAAAACTGGCGGCGTTCTTGACATTGTATAAGAGGGCAGGACAATTAATACTTGCCCAGTCAACCGAGCACTCACCGTCCGGACTGTTATTATCGCAACCCCAATCAGCATGACGACAGTTGAAATCGGCAGCATAAAGACATGGGTGAGGTAACATTGGGAGATCCAGAGATCGCAGTTGCGTTGATGGAGGTTTGTAGACGTTGATTATTTTAAAACCATCAACGTCCATGCACAACCACTCGAACTCCGATGTTGGTAGAGATTGGTCTAAAAGCGTATACCTTAGTCCAGTAGTTCTCAACCTGTGTGCCGGGAGTGGTTTCCAGGTGTGCTGCGATAGATTTCGGAAAAAAATTATTTTGGGACGTCGAATTTTGCGGTTTTTGGACCTGAAATAAGTAAGCATCGGCGTTTTTATTTAGAAAAAACTATTTTGAGAAGGAAATTGACAAGAAAGAGCGTGAATTCAGTTGAAGACTTTTTTTTAAAGAGAACAGTTTATTGTTGCGGCGAATATGAGGAAATCAGAACGGAAAATTGTGGTGAAAGCGTTTTTATATTTTTTTAGGAAAAACCTGAATTTGGAGATGAAAAGCAGAAAATTGGCACATAAAAATAAGTAAATACCTTTTTTTTAGAGATCACTTAATTTTTGGGGCGGAAATCAAGAATCTTAGCTGAAACGCGCCGCGAACTTCAGAAGATACCAATTATGTGTCTCGGCCAGAATAAGGGTATTTTTAGAAAACAACTGAATTTAGAGACGAAAACTAGAAATCTGAGCCGGATTCCGGGTGAACTTCTTTTTTTAGAGATGGCTAGATTTTGGGAACAAAAATTAATAAAAATGGTCTAAAGGTGCCGTGATTTTTGATGAGTTTCAAAAATGTGCCGTAAATGGAAAAACGTTGCGAAACACTGCCTTAGTCGCTTGTGGACAAACGTGGCAAGGCCATGCTTCCGACTTAATGACGACCCAGCTAGTTGGTAGCTTGGAAGTACCAACTTTTCTGCATCAGTGCAGTGGGTCTCCTGCAGCAGAATGACGAGTGCCACAGACTGAAGAGCAAGGTAAAGAAGAACGCTCATCTTGCTTGCAGTAAGGCCTTCAAAGTTCAGCTAAAGAATGGTGGATCTACGGAACTTTTTGGCAATGTGTCCTGAAAAGGGCAGTTATTTTAAGGCATTGCCCCGTCCTGAAAAGGACGTTTGCCGATTAGCAGACACCCGCTGAACATCAGAATGGGTAGATACTCTTTTGTTTCGGTAGGTTTGATTTCGGTCTGTAATGTTTAGAAAGTAGTAACAGACTTACTCACATCCCAGTGTGCGAGAAATCACCTGCTATTGGGGACTTTATATCAATGAGAAAATTGTACCTTTTTAACTTTGAGAGTCAAGTAAAATACTGCCCTCAGTTGACATTGCCTCTAAAGAGAGGTCTTCATTTCGCCTGCAATCAATGGTGGGGCATTTTTGGTTTACATCTCTTACAAGTAAGTTTCTAGTCTTTACTTTTTAACTTACAATAGCTTTTTTTCAGCACAAGTAGTTGAAGTCGGCGCAACAACGATTACGATAATTCCTTCTGGAGCAGTCGTATCTACAACTACAACCATGTCTAAATGCTCTACCACAACGTCCTCGACAAGAGTCCCATTGGTAATCTGAAAATAATTTTCATAATTTATCAGCGTAATCGTGGAAAGATTAAAAAGTTTTTGATAGGATTCGCCTCGGCAACCGTTATTAAACTAATAAATACTGCCATTAATATATACGTCAAAACACTGTAGGCTCAATCTTCTTTTTTTGTATCAATAAGCTCATCAAAAAATTTAATTATTGTTGACTAAATAAATTCCTTTTTACAAACATGGTTTTGAGAATCGTTTGCTGGTCCAAAATTTAAAAATAGCTTGAAGAAGTATAGTCTTTTCTCAAAATTTTTTTCGACTCTTTAGGAGACATCGATAAAAATAAAAAAGTGAGGCGAACTGGGTAATAAAGTACAGAGATCTTTTTTGATGAAAAGTACTCTTATAGACCAGGGGTGCCCAACCTTTTACTCGTCATGGGCCAAATATTTGTCTGCAAGTTTACCTCGGGTCGCATTCGGTGCAGTAATCAAAGTGATGTCGAATTCAAGTTGTCATGGACGTTAATTCAAAAATTTTTTGCTAGAGTCGAAGTGATAATTTTTTTTGTCTTTATGCTCTCATTTTGAATTAACTTCCATAATGAATAGAAGTTGAACCACGAATTTATTTGAAGACAAAAAAGGTCATCACTTTGACTGTACGTGTTGTTTTTCTAAACGAACCGAAGAGTATAAAAATAATTGTATACCGAGTTATCAGTTTACCATTAAATTGGTTTAAAAGCACTGCGATAATTCAAGATGATTGAGCATCTGCTTAAAAATTTCTTGGCGGGCCGCACCAAAAGCTTCTCGGGGCACATGCGGCCGGTGGGCCGTGGGCTTGGGCAACTTTGGTATAGACCAATGAGGAAAGAGAAAGCTAAAAAAGTTTTTGTTTTTCAAAGTTTACTGCCGAGATGCACATTGGATCTGTATTATCAAGTCGGAGTTCAAAAACTGAATTATCTCGTTGTGGTTTTTTATTTAAGTTTATGTGCAGCTTTTATATTTTACAGTAATTCCGAGCTAGAATTAATTAAAAAAGTAAAGAGAAAAAAAATGAAAAAAAATTAAGAACCACAGTAACAAAGAGTCGGAGTCATTTTTCTAGATATGCTAGAGTCTGAGTCGGATTAGGAGTTTTTTCTGCTTTTGGTGACTCTGAAACTGATTTTTTGTAAATTGCGTGAAAGCTAAACTCAGATCATGGTTAAATTTATCCTCTAAATGACCCAAAAAAGCAAATGCAAATAAGAAGAGTACTTTTTCGAAAACAAAGCCAATTTTTGGACTTCAATACGAGAAGAAGACAAAAAATAGATTTTAGTTTATATTGACGATCCAAATATGAATTTTCATTAAAGAGCTTAAACCTAAGTTTTACTTTGAAATTGTTTTGAAAATTTCCACTGAAAGTTAAAAAAAATTTTACAGAAAAAAGTACGTTGCCTTTGAAAGTCAAGTGACGATTAAAAAAGGTCTTTATTGGAATTCAGCTCTCCCAGATATTTCGGGATTCTATAAGAATTTTCTGTCCTCCTTTAAAGTACCATCTGTAATTTCATATTATCTCTTATGGCCATAACTTTGCTTCTACCTAATAGAAAAAAAATGTACTTTAGTCAGCGGTAAATGTACTTTAGCAAGAGAAAAAATAAAAAGCGTCAATTCTAATTTACTATTAATTACAGACAAGAAAACACCGTTAATTGCAATTACGATTGCTAAAAGTGCCACTTTTAATGCTGCAATTATAAAATTCTAAAAGGTTGTCGCCCTTTTGTTCTCTTCCTTGTTGCTCGCACGCTCCCAAACACAGTAGGATTGATTAAGCAGGTCGGAGTAAACGTTTGTCGGTTGCCCTACATAGTACACTTCCGACATTTTCCTAATAATCAAAAGCATTAATAAAGATAATAGGTGTTGATAAATGACGAATCACCAATGATTTATGAAAAGTTTTTATATAATAGTCTAATTTATATGATTTACACCAATGATTTATATAATAGCTTACAGATTTATAAAAATTTATGGCCGATTTATTAAGAGCATCGTATTCATGGCGAATGTAATCTACACCAGTACTTGTCAACCTTTTTTGAAATCGTACACACTTTCAACTTTTACTTAAAAGCTTGTACACCCCAGTCATCACACTGACGTTGCATCGATCTTAATGGGAAAAAAATCAAACACAAATTAAGAAAAATGTTTATTTATACCAATAAGGCACTTTAACAATTATTTCATGCAAACGTTGCTGTTGGATTTTATTAGCTAGTTGAAAAAGCGAGGTAGTAATCTTATTTCAAGTGCTCCTCTCATCAGTGTATCAACATCCTTGATTGAGTTTCTTTTCTTTGATTTGATTTTAACAAGAGCAGAAAATCCTTAGTCGCAACGGTAGGCATGCGAACAAGGATGGAAATAGCTTTTTGAGCATTTTGGATTCCTGAACTTCGAGAAGTGACACCCAAAATTTATTGTAGTTTTTAAATCATTTGAACTCTGCCTTTTGTACAAAGTCCGATCGTAGTTCAATAAGTTCATTAGTTAGGTATCCAAGATCAAATTCTTAATTTGTGAACGACATAACAGAGAATTAAGATTCAAATAATAATCATCTGGAAAATAGACTCCAAAATTTTGCTATATCTCATTGTGGTGCTCATAAAAAAGTGATTTTACATTGGCTTCAATGTTAGGATTTTTATTTTTCCCAATTACTAATCTTGATAAAATTGTTCAAAGATTCAAAATCTGAAAAACTGTATTTTATTACATTACTCAGTCACAAGTTTTAATTTAAAAGCTTGAATCTTACTACTAACTTCAAAAAATTCGCATCCTTTTCCTTGCATTGATAAATTCAACTGATTTGTGTTTTCAAAAATACTGCTGTTAGATAGAACAATTTTGGGAGCCAAAAGATATCTTCAAAATTTTAGCCATTGGGTGTCTTTCTTGAGTAAAAAAAAGCAGACAGCTCGTTCCGCAGTTGAAATACTGGCTATAAAACTTTTCCTCTTAATAGCTGACGTACTTTAGCATGATATGACAACCTCAGTTCACTTGCTTCCATATCTTTGCACAGTTCTGAAAACATTCTATGTTTTTTTGAGTGAGAGCGGACGAAATTTACAACTTTTATAATGTCGCCAAGAACAATCTCCAGCACAGATCTTTGATTTTTATCATAGTTTAATCTTTTTACAACGAGGGCCTCTCGATGTATCATGCAATGATTTGAAACACATCCGGTGAAACTTTTTTTAGTGTTTGAACAACTCCATTTGTAGAACCTTGCCTTGCTGCTGCTCCGTCGGTAGTAACTCATTTACACATCTTCCAATCCAAATTATGTTCCTCAAGAGATTCATTCAATTTATCAAACATGGATTATGTTGTTGCAGAAACACGAACTTTAACGAAGCACAAATAATGCTCAACAGTAGTTTTGGCTTCCGCATCAACAAACCTACAATAAACAATCATCTGCACCTCGTCTGAAATACCGGTTGTTTTATCAAGTTGCAAGCCATAAGCGGGACTCTTCTTGAGCTTGATAACAAGTTGTTTTAGGAAATCTTTTGAAATATCATTACATCTACGCTTAGTTGTATTGTCTGATAAAGAAATTTCAATTTTCCTCAATTTGCTACCAGCCTTCTATCCTCTATAAAAAATGTCAGCAGCAATTTCAAGACAGGAAAGAACAACAGATTCCAACTCGGTGTATGGGAGCTTTGATTTCATTACCATATGGGCCCATGAAACCAAACACTAAATCTTGGTTTTCTTCTTTTACCTCATTCTGTAAAAGAGAAACTTGTTTCTGTTTATTATGCAGAAATGCCTCAAAGAATGCTTTTGCTTTATTTTGATGATTAGGATGCTGTGTTTTCATATGTTTTTGTAGACGGCTTGGGACTAACTTACTGTTTTCAAAAATGGAGGACAAAACAGATAGCAGGCAGAAGGATTAAAAGTTTAACATTTCTGTTTCTCTGCAATAAAACCCTTATATAATATAAACATCATTCCATTTTTGTTTCTTTGTGGTTCCAGTTTTATTTCTTTGAATATTTTCCTTGTAAAAGAACATTGCTATACTCTTTCTTGTTATTACTACTTTCAGACAACTGTTCTTTATCAACCTCAGCGTGTGGTTCGATGACATGCCGACACTTACTTGAATCATATGAAGTGTTGATTTTCTACAGAACACTTCTTAAAGAAATTATGTATATCTATTATAATTTATTTTATGGCAAAACCCTATATGTCATTTTTGTAAAAAAAATATAATGCATTAATTTTCACTCAAAAATCGCTATTAATACAATGACACGTGATACGAAAATAAATTCACCATATTGTTTTATGTTATGTTGTACACCCCAATACACCCTATTAAAGTGGTAAACCCTTTAAAAATTTGGTACACTTTGTGATGTACAATACACCCAGTTGAGAAGCACTGATCTACACGGTTATGGTTCAAAATCTACTCGCGTCATTCTGCTGTGTATTTGTCAAAAAACTTTAACCCTTACGCATCCGCTTCCGCATTACGCATCCCTTACGCTGGCAGCCACAGCTGCTTAGCGTTGCATGTCCGCTGGCATCTTGAAATGCCAATCTATAATGTACACGCTTGATTTTATTTACTAAAAAGGAAACAAGGAAAAGTGGGTATTTTTGTTTTTTAATTGCAAACTTGTTTTTCAATAAATTTTTAAAAAATTTATATCATTTTAATCACGAAAATATTATCTTTTCAATAATGTAAACTTTAAATAACTTCTTTTTATAGTTAATGGGGAATGTCACAGATATTTTTTGGGAATCCTAAAGGACCATTTCAACTAGGTAATCCGAATACCTGCGCTGAAACAAAGCTGTGTCTAATTTTACTTTATTCCGGCTCAAGAAGTAGTCTGCTCTGAACCTGACGGTTTTATACAGTTGGTTTGAACGAAAGCTCGGATTGTTTCGTTGAAGACTCTTCTTTACAGACAAACAGAGACCACTGTCTCTAATTAAAACGAATGTATTATAAAATTCAAGACCGGCGAAAAAATTCTTTTCCACGCTTTGCCGAACTGCAAAGCGAAATCAACACTATAACTTAAACACAACTCCAAAACGCTAGCGCAAAATAAATTCAACACGCGCCCCAAATTCTACTTTCTCTCAAAGCACTTTTTGCTTTAAGATGCAAAAACATATTACGTCATTACTATCGGGCGTTGCAAGAAATAAATCAAGCGAATCGAGGCATTATACTGTACTATGCAATAAAAGATTAGCGCTTTGCGGCGACGCAATTATTATTTTATAATAAAACTTTGAATTATTTTAATACGGAAAATAAGCTATATCGCCATGATTAAAATTATTAGGAATGAAGTGTGACAGGGAAATACTAATTAAATATTGCATAATTGTTAAAAAATCTATTTTATAGCGGTTTTTTGTATCTACTGTATGTGGATTAGCAAAAAAAGGCACTGCGGACGCGCAAGGGTTAGAGCACTTTCTGCTACTTAGTGATTTCAGCAAGCTGCTTCAAATTTCATTCATACCATTAAATAAAACGAAAAAACAAATAGAAAATCACATCTACGTAGACAACAACATCTTGGCATCTCGAAAGCAGGTCGCTGGACTGCTGCTCCAAGTTTAATGCTACCAACATTTTCTTGCGAGACAGTAAGATAAATTGACACAATAATAATAATAAAAGCGTTGGAGACGAATGAAGAAAGAAAAATTACTTTTTGAACAAAGGCAAAAGCGTTGGTGCAACTATTGTAGTTACGGAAAAACTTAATTGAAATTACTTACAATGACAGCAAAATCTTACTTTCACATCTTGGAATATCATTATCCCATGTTCCGTAACGTAGACACGTAGAATATTTTTGTCCAACCAGGTATTCTCTTGATTGGCATAGAAATCGCATACGATCTCCGGGACACCAGGTAGATCTATATTGTCCGATAGCGTAAGAACCATGTGTAGGAGAACGTCTGTTGCGGCAACCCCCTGAAATATCAAAAAGTATAAAACAATCTATTTGTTACAGATTCTTGATTTATAATTTTCAGATTCCAGCCAAGAAAGACTAACTCTAGACGCTCGTTTGTGCCAGCTGTGCGGAAACTACAGAACAACTTTGCCAAGTTTGGTATCCGCACTTTTCAGGGGTGGACGAGATATAAATAAAACACAGTACAGTGAGAGTACATACAGGCTCCTTGCTTTCCTAAAACAGCTTGAAATAAGCTCAAAATTGCATGCAGACTGGTGTTGGGCGGTTACGTTTGTATAGGCACAAATGGGGCCTTTTTAAGTGTGGCGCCACTAAACAAACCGCATATTGCATCTTATCAGCGTGCCCTCAACATAGGATATCGCATGATGCACAAGATCTGACGAGTAATTTTGGATAAAGAAATCCGATGTTGATTTAACATTATGGCTGCCAATATCTGAACAGGGCAATACAGCAGCCCGGAGTAGTAAAAGAATGGGTTTTCGAAACTTGTCGACAATTTCTTCTCTAAAACAATACTCCGCGCCTTTTCGCGGTGGCGGCGCATTTCGAATCTTTCCAAACTTAGCAGAACAGCTGGACCAGAGAAAAACTTTTCTCTCTTGGTCTTTGCTAAATTTTCAAGACTTTCCCGCACCTAAAGCTTCAAGTAGCGGTCAAAAAAGATCCTAAATATTTTTATTTATCCTAAAGATCCGAGATCTAACGAAGACCAAAAAAAAGTTTTTCACTAATCAGGAATGTTTGCCGGTCCTGGTCTCGCAGTTGTAAAACTCAAATTTTAAAAAAAGCAGAAATTGTAAACCGGTTGTGGAGCAGTGCTTCTCTGTCTTTTACGTACATTGCCCGATCCTAAGAAGGACTGCTGAAAATTAATAGACCCTGGCTGAACATCGGGATAAGTAGATACTTTTTCGTTTTAGCTGTTTTTATTTTTGGTTTGTCATGCGAACCAGCAAAACAAACTTACGTAAATACGAACCGGGCTGCAAAAAGGCAACTATTTTTTTCGTTCACTATGCCTACTGGTGTCGACCGCACAACAGCAGCTAAAGCTTATAATTTCTTAAATCCGTAATCTCGTTCATACTGTAAATCGTCAGAAAGACTTTTTTATTTTTTTTAACACAGTAAGGAACATCATAGGTGCACAAAACATCAATAGGCTTGTCACATTTCATTTTTAATTCTAATTTTAATTTTATAAACTTGTAGTTAATTTTCAGCCTTTATGCAGTAATTTTTAAGCTTTCGATTACGACGTCATATTCTCCACTGTTAGGTAGTGATTGCGTTATTGGTACACCCCTCCCCTTCCGCCTATTTAATTTATTTTGTCTGAGAGTTGTTCTTATAAAATTAATTGTAAAGATTCGTTTTACTATTTTATTCAAAGCACATTGATTGACTAAAGTTTTTAAGCCGTTTGCGAAGAACAATGCGGACGTCATTTCTAGTATTATCAAGTGATGTGAAGCATATTCCATTTTGTATGTTATATAAGCAGTTTTCTGCTTTGGGAAATAATTTTTTTTGACGTCATCAACCACTTTATCCTCTATAATAAGTAATTAAGAGTTCATATTTGTTCCAGTACATTCGCTTTCTAGCTGGAATTTTTGCTGATTCATGATTTATAGCTTGCAGTTTGTTTTTCATTCATTACAGCTTTAGTTCGAATTAATGTGTAGAATTTGCTTGATGTTTGGGCTGTTGTTTAATTGTTTAAGGGTCAGGTTGACGCCTTAAGGCTTGTTTCCACTACGAGCGTGGAATGGAGCATTATTTGTTTCTTTTATTGATCTTTCCGCGCTTAAAATCAAAGGGAAGCAAAAAAATTCGAATTGTTTTGATTATTCGCAGTTGTTGTCGCTGTGAATTGCTTTTAAGTTTGTAAAGCTTGAGAGAGTTAATCGAGTTTGTTAATTTTTGTAAATAATATATTCTTTATACTTAGAAACTGCGTTTTTTGCTATTAGTTAAGAGAAGTTTTTGAGAGAATTCATTCTTGTTTTGCCAGAACTTATTGTATAAAGAACTTCAGTCTCGCCGCAACCAATTTCTTGAGCCGGCATGTAAAAAAATAAACACCATTTTACTTGGAACACAGGTATTCGCGTTACCTAATTCGACTCGTCTTTTAAGATTCCCGAGTAAAGTTGTTACAGCTATAAGCAAAAAGTTGGGAAAAAACTTTGAAGTAAGATGGTTTCATATTTTCCACAACAAAGTTTTAGAACCCTTCAGACTTCATTTCTGTGTACCTATCCGTGATCTAGCCCCCAGATCAGCTCACAATTCACGTTCAATTGCAGCGCGCAAACAACCATTAAAAATTCACTCTCATAAAAAAGACAAAGCCAATGTACGTTTTAGAACTTTTCAACTCACACTTTACGTTCAACTTTCAGCGCACAAATAGTCCTTTTAAAATCAAATCCACTTATTTTTAAAAGTAAAAGCTAGATTAACTTAAAAAACATAAAAGGATACAGTTGCGTTTTTCTACTTGACGTGCACAAAAAATATGAAGTGCAAAGACGTTTCGTTTGTTTGGTAAAACTTATTTTACATGAAAATGCAGCCATACTTTCCTGTTATTGATTCCATGCTCCTACTGTTGCAGGATCTTCACAACAGACTAAGCTCACAAACGATAAAAATCATTAATAAAAGCTTACAATTTTTATGGTGTCTTAAATTAATCGCTCTTAACTATGTTAATGTATGCTTACTTCTGCATATAGGTTCATCGCTCCACCCTTTATAAGTACAGCAAATTCTTTTACCGCCGATTACACAGTATCCCCTATTACAAGCAAAAGTAAAACACTCTCCTTGGGAATATTGACGTTTGAATAAGCTTGATGTAATTCTTCCGTTTTCAATTGAAAGTGGTCGTCGACAAGTTACTATAGAAAAGAATTTCGCTTTAAGAACATGTATTGAACCATGTTACATGTATATGCAATTATACTTTAGTTTTAACAAACAAAAGTAATCAGTAACAAAATGAACAGAAAGCACTGAAGATTGTGGATAAACCACGATGTAAATTAAAGAAATATGGTTAAGCAATTTTTTAAATATCCAACTTTTTCTATTTTAAGGTTCAATCATGTTTGGAACAAAATATCTTTTTAAAAATAAAGAAAATAAAACCATCTCAATTGAAATCAATCAATAATGAAAAAAGAAAGTTCACTAAATTTGACTGAGTTTTTTCATTCTCACAGCTTTGCTGAGTTTTTTCATTCTCACAGCTTTGCTGATCTAAAACTCACTTCATCAGGGGTTGGGCAAAAGATAAAAATAGAACACCAAGCAAACTTTGCACCAACGGCATAAACGTAATATAAAACCCAAATATATGTTAAAGGAATGTAAGTTATTGAAATGCGGCAATAGTATTGACGGAACCATTAACTCTTTCAATTTCTGGTAGTCTTTAAAAAGACTGTTTCTTAAGAATTCTTTAGGACTACTCTTGCTAAAAGAAATTGTGGGCAAATGAGAAATTGCATGAAAAACGTGGTTTATATAGGATTAGAAGACATTGAAAACAACCGCGCCTCTGATTGGTTGGAGAAAGGAAGCACGTAATTGATTACGTGCTCACTTGCGCCGCAAGTAAGAAAACTTCAGTCCATAGACGAACGCTTTCTAGCAACAAAAAGAGGGTTCAAGAGACTTTGTGAAGGTGGTTTTGAGCGTTGCCAGGTAAAAAGATGATCGTCCTGTAATCAAAATTGAGAACCAGTTAATATCAAATTTTTCCGCGCAAATTTTGTTGTCTAACAAATGTTGATCAATAGCCGAATCCGAAGTACAGTATGTGTATTTTGAGTGGATTTACATTGACGTCTAGGGAGATCTTTTTGAGATTTAACTCGATTTGTAGTAAGTTTTGGAATGTGCTGTCGAACTCGTTCTTCCAGTCGTTGGAACGTTCTACCAACGTACACTATTGCAGTGGCATGAATATTTGCATACAATATTACTTCGCTGATGAGCAGGTAAAACATTTTTTGAAAAAAAGGCAATATCTTTTTTGAAAAGAAAACTATTCTTGTAGACACTGATCCAAAACAATTATTGGCTTCTAACTTTGTTTGTTTTTCATATGTAAGGGAAACGTTTCCAAACTAAAGTAATTTTAAATAATAAGTGTGGCACCATGGGCGGAATATAAATAGATCATGGGGTGGCGAGAAAACGCCTCTAGGCTCCATACATTTATTAAAGATGTTTGGCCAACACCACCGAGATTTAACCTTACCAGATCTTTACCATATCTGCATGGGTGAGGCTTAATCGTCTCGAAACCGGTGTTGGTCTATTTCGCTCAGAAACGCTTAAATGGGGCATGGCTTATACGGCGGCTTGTAAGTGTGGCGCGAAGGAGCAGACAGCTGAGCACGTAATATATCTTTTCTCCACCTATCACTATCCAAACGGAGCCTGTGCTCTCTCAGATCTCGACAAGAACCTGGAAACCTGGCTTATGGAGACAAGTCCTGCCATTTAGTGGACCATCCAGCTCCTATCTATCTTTCCCAAACGAGGAAAAAGAAGTGCTTTTGATGAAAATTTTATTAGGTAAAGAAATAGAGGTAGTAAAAGCTTAAGATTTGGAGGTTGCCGATACAATATAAGAGGAGAAACAAGAAAAATATTGTGAAGATAAGGGTCATTGTTATTTTTTGTGAATTAGTTTTCAGATATGGGTGATAGATAAGGACTAAAAATATTTGATATAATTCTGATTTAAGTTTGTGTTTAAAAAGAGTTTATTGGAGAATAGTAACCCAAATTATAATACTGACAGTTGAAGTCGTCAGTATAGAGACAGTGGAAATGATGGCCCTGGAAAATGGTGGACCTGAGGAATTTTTTGGCAATGTACCCAGTAGGAGGTTGATTTTTTTTTAAACGATTCCAGTTCAATTAGGAAGCCAGGCTGAACAACGGTAGGGATAGATACTTTCCATTTTTGTATTTTAATTTTCGGTCTGTCTTGTATTAATAAAAATTAGAAACAGACTTACTTACCGAGAGAAAGTAAGTACCAATCGCGCGAAACATGATCTTATTGGAAAATGAAACGTGTACCATCTGACTTACGAGAGCTAATATATAAATGCATTTTTTACTACCCTTGCGACATGTTGGAACATCATGTTCCCATGTCCCATTATATTGACATCTGGAATACTTTTTTCCAACCAAGCGAAACGTTCGATTGCATCGATATTGCGCGCGTTGTCCTGGACACCAGCTACGTCGTGAACCAACGTAAGAACCATTCTGAGGAGCACGTCTATGGGTGCATCCCCCTAAACATTAAAACGTTTGTAAATTTATATTATTATTATATTAAATTATTTAATGTTTCAACTTAATCTTGTTTGTGCAAACTTAAAATAATGAATATTAAGTAACTATCTGATATTAACAGCTCTTTAATGTTTATATAAAGAAAATAAACATCCAAGAGAAAATTTTTGATTAGAAAGGCATTGTTTTAGGGATCAATCATGTTTGTAGTAACGGGGAAAAGTTTATTGATAAGGTTTGCTGTGATAATGTTCGAAGTTAAACGTTTTATATTTTAATTTATTTTATCAACGCAGTTTGGTATCCGCGTGTTTGCAGAGCGATTACTTTTTGTTTTATAAAGATTCTGACTGACAAAACTTTATGCTCATTCGTGTTCCTAATGTCTTTTGAAAATGTATTGGTTTATTATTTTCGTGATTTTACTTAGTAAATTCTTTTCTTAATAATACGGAGCGTAAAAATGTCTTGCTGTAAAATGTGTCGTATTAAATCAAATGATATTCAGAAAAGATAACAAGCAATGCAAAAAAAACTTAGTTTGGACTTAAACCATAAGAACTTCCAAATTTAGATGTGAATGTTTTTCTTTGTTGTTAGAAAAATTTTGAAATGTAGTTGTTCATAATTTTATTTTATTGTATATATACTTTGTATTCTTTCTTTACAACTCAAAAAAATTTAGAAAAACTCTTTACAAGATCAAGTTACATATTATTAGAATGGGAGATTATATTATTTTCGACTATAGTTTACAATCTAACATCAGCTCTACGAATTATTAGAAAATACAATCGAGAGCGAAACAGATATGCTAAGTGAAAGATAAACGTACAGTGCTGATTATATTTTACTAATTAACAAGAATTATACACAAATCAAGACACTTGCAAAAAACCAACTGAATGAATAATGCAAATGTAATGACGTATATACATTGCATACCGGTAATTTAAGAAAATATATTGATTGTTAATTAGTAAAATTTAATCAGCAATTTATGTTTATCTTTCACCTAGCACATCTGCTTCGCTCTTAATTGTATTTCCTAATAATTCGTAGAGCTGATGTTAGATTGTAAACTTTAGTCGAAAATAATACGAGGGTCAGTCAAAAAGTAATGAGCCCTGTTAACTTTAACCGCTTTAACCTTCATATTTTTTCTAGAAATTTTAAGGGTGTTTAGTAAATTTACTGCTTTAAAGATAAATTGTAAAAAAAAATTGTTTCAACGTGTCCACTTTTGGTATTGTGTTTTGGAAATGACGTCATCACTGGATGTCCGTCAGAAGCAGAGAGCTGTGATTGAATTTCTTGTTTCGGAAGGGGAGCCACCAAAACAAATTTTCGAAAGATTGGTAAATGTTTATGGAGATGCTTCATTAGCCTACAGCACTGTGAAAAAGTGGGTATCCAGGATTAAACACGAAGAAGATGATCCAAGTTTGAGTAGCCTCCAGGACAGACCAAGAAGTGGAAGACCATCTTCTGCAGTCAATCCTGGAAACAATGATAAGGTTGAGAAATTGATTAGAGATGATCGCAGAATCACTATTGATGACATTGCTGAACGTGTTGGAGTTAGCCATGGAAGTGCTGTGAATATTGTTAATGAGCTAGGCTTTGCAAAGGTTTGCGCCAGATGGGTTCCGAGGCAACTTTTGGATTTTCACAAGCAAGCCCATTTTGAAGCTTGTTCGGAGCTTATTGAGTGTCACAGAAGTGACAAAACTTTTCTCAGCCGTATAGTGACAGGAGATAAAACCTGGGTTCATCACTATGAACCTCTGTCGAAAAGATCATCCATGGAATGGCGTCACCCCACGTCCCCAAGAGCCAAGAAATTCAAAAGTCAACGTTCAGCTGGAAAAATTATGGCGACTGTGTTTTGGGACATTGAAGGAGTGATATTGGTAGATTTTATGCCTAAAGGTACTACCATCAACTCAGATGCTTACATTGACACTTTACGCAAACTGAAAGCGAAACTGAGAAGAGTACGACCTCACCTGGACATGTCTAAGGTCTTGCTGCAACACGATAACGCCAAGCCCCATACCAGTCTCAAAACTCATGAAGTGATTGCTTCTTTTGGATGGACGACGGTAACCCATCCCCCATACTCACCCGACCTGGCACCATCTGACTATCATCTTTTTGGACCATTGAAAGAAGGAGTTAGGGGGCAGCACTTCACTAGTGATCAAGAAGTCAAGCACGCTGTAAGAAACTGGTTAAAAATGCAGCCTGCTGACTTTTACAAGGCTGGCATAGTGTCCCTTGTTCATCGATGGACAGTTGGAATTGAAAAGTGCGGAGATTACATTGAAAAGTAGAACTGAGATCTCCTATCCCTGGGCTTTCTTTTGATGTATGACTTTTGATTTTATTGCAACAAATATGGCCAGGAGAGACTTGGGCTCATTATTTTTTGACTGACCCTCGTATAATCTCCCATTCTATTAATTCTAAATCGGTCCGAAACAAGCCTAGTGGATTCTAGGCCGCCTCTCATTAACTTGTAGCGCTATTCTGATTACATATTATTGGCAGTAATGCCTTAGAAAAAAAAGAACCCGGTGCAAGAAAAATAGGGGGACCGCTGTTTAGTGTTCCGAAACAAAGTGCTCTTTAAAAAAAACGTCATGATTTTAGGGAGCCTACTTTTTAGTGTTTCGAAACAAAATGATCTCTGAAAAAGTCATCACTTTAAGGGTGCCACCGTCATGGTGCTGCTATAAAGAAATAGAGCAGAATCTTGCTTAGGAGGGAGACACTTTTTGACGTTTTTTGGGTTGACGTTTTGAAGGAGGCCTGGTGCGGTCGCTTCGTTCGCACAGTACTAAAGCCATTACTGACTATTTTTTTTCAATTATATAGCGTTGTAGTGTCAGACATCCAGCCATTGGAGGCACATTTTAGTGTTTACTGATGCCGGTCCGAAGCCCGGATAAATGGGGAAGGTTGCGGCAGGAAGGGCATTTGGCGTAAAACTTTTTTCCAGTTTATACAAATGCGTTATAATGATAAATCCATACCGGATCGGTCGGGGCCCGGGTTATCAACGACCGCCTCAGTTGTCGCACGCCAGGGCTCCTGTGAAAATAATGCTATTGCTGGGCTTAGTGAAAACAAGAGAAGAAGGAGAGAAGGAAGGCGAGTAAAGAGGCAGCGAGAATTGTGAAAGGGGAGACGCACACTCATAAGGGTTGGTACCTTAAATATAGAAACAATGACTGGAAGAGGAAGAGAGCTGGTAGAAATGATGGAGCGAAGGAATGTAGATATACTGTGCCCACAGGAAACCAAGTGGAAAGAAAGTAAAGCGAGGAACATTGGAGATGGCTACAAAGTATTCTACAACGGAGCTGATGAAAAAAATGGGATAGGGATAGTGGTAAGGGAGGAGCTTGTTGAAAGTGTCTTAGAGGTTAAGAGGGTGTCAGAAAGATTAATGACCATGAAACTGGAGGTAAAAGGGTCGACACTAAACATAGTAAGTGCATATACTTCACATGTTAACAACAGCAGCGAGGAGAAAAATGATTTTTGGCAATATCTGGATTGGTTGATAGAAAGTATAACAAAACAGGAGAGGATAGTTCTAGGTGCAAACCTAATGGACATATGGGCCAATAAAACATAGGGGATGAGGAAATAATCGGGAGGTACGGTGCTGGAACAAGAAATAAGGAAGGATCAATGGTTGTGAATTTTGCCAAGAGGATGGATTTGGTGATTGTCAACACTTATTTCAAGAAAAAACACGAACACAGGGTGACGTATAAAAGTGGCGGAAAAAGTGCCCATCTGCAGCATGTGATGTGCAGAAGGAGGAACCTGAAGAAAATATGTGATTGTAAGGTAATGTTGAATGAGTGCGTTGCAAAGCAGCACCGTATGGTGATATGTAAAATTGCTTTTGTAGAGAAAAAGAAAAAGGCAGAGAAAGTAAAGCCAAAGATAAGATGGTGGAAGCTGAAGGAGACAAGCTGTCAAGAAGCGTTTAGACAAGAAATGATCACGATTTTAGGAGGCGAGGATGAGTTACCTGATGAGTGGGATAAAACAGCAGAAATGCTAAGAAAAACAGCTGAAATTGTGCTGGGAGTGACATTTAGGAAACAAAAAGGAGACAGGGTGACATGGTGGTGGAATGAGGAAATACAGGAGAGCATAAAAGAAAAGAAAGAGGCAAAGAAAGCGTAAGACAAAATGAGAGATGAAAATACTAAAAAAATCTACAAAGAAAAGAAGAGTAAGGCAAAGAAGGCAGTTCCGATGGCGAAGGCACGTGCGTATGACAATTTGTATGCTAGATTGGAAACAAAAGAAGGTGAGAGGGAGTTGTACAGATTGGCTAGGCAGAGAGACAGAGCAGGTACAGATGTACAGCACGTAAGAGTTTTGAAGAATGAAAACGGTAATGTGATGGTAAGTTCCGAGGTTATGTTAAAGAGATGAAAGGAGTACTTTGAAAAACTGATGAACGAGGAAAATGACAGAGACCCCAGTACAGAAGAATAAAAAGTAGTTAACGAAGAGGTAAATTGTGTCAGTAGAGAAGAAGAATGCACTAAGAAGGATGAAAAAAGGTAAAGCGGTTGGACCAGATGAGTTGCCAGTAGAAGTTTGGAAGTGCATGGGAGAGATAGGGATAAAATTTTGACCAGACTGTTCAACAGACTATTAGTGGGTGAACGGATGCCAGAAGAATAGAGAAGGAGTGTGCTTATACCAATCTATAAACACAAAGGGGACGCACAGTGTTGTAGAAGCTACAGAGGAATAAAGCTGATAAGCCACACAACAAAGATATGGGAAAGAATAATTGAAGCCAGGCTAAGGGATAGAGTAGAGATCAGTGAACAGCAATATGGATTTGTGCCAGGAAAAAAAAACTACCGATGCTATATTTGTCTTAAGAATGTTGATGGAAAAGTACAAGGAAGGTCAAAAAGAGCTTCATTGTGTATTCGTAGACCTAAAGAAAGCTTACGGCAGGGTTCCAAGAGAAGAGTTGTGGTACTGTATGAGAAAATCAGGAATGGCGAAAAAATATGTGCGACTTGTACAGGATATGTATGAGGAAAGCAAAACAGTGGTGAGGTGTGCAGTAGGAAATAAAAAAGTTTGAAGGTCAAGGTTGGATTGCACCAGGGATCAGCGTTAAGTCCGTTCCTGTTTGGTGTGATTATGGATAGAATAACGGACAAAGTAAGGAAAGAACCACCGTGGACGATGCTGTTTGCTGATGATATTGTGATTTGCGAAGAGACCAGGGAAGAAGTAGAGCGGAGACTAGAATGCTGGAGGTATGCGTTGAAAAGAAGAGGGATGAAAGTAAATAGGTCAAAGACCAAATATTTGTGCATAAATTGAGGAAACGACAAAGAAACAGTAAAGATGGAGGACACAAAAGTTCCAAGAGCAAAGGAATTTCAGTATTTGGGATCAACGGTTCAAGAAAGTGGTAGTTGTGAGAGGGAGGTAAAAAGGAGAGTGCAGGCAAGATGGAACAAATGGAGAAAAGTATCAGAAGTAATCTGTGACAGGAGGTTACCAGCTAGAGTAAAAGGAAAAGTGTACAGTTCAGTGTTGAGACCAGCAAAGATGTATGGACTTGAGATGTTGGCAGTCAAAAGAAACAAGTAAAAGAGATGAAAGTTGCAGAGATGAAAATATTGAGATTTGCTATGGGAGTAATAAAAAAAGATAAGATAAGAAATGAGTACATCAGGAGTACAGTTAAGGTAGAACCATTAAAAATGAAGTTGCGGGAAAGCAGACTGAGGTGGTATGGACAGGTCATGAGGAAAGACCAGGAGTACGTAGAAAAAAAGGTGATAGAAATAGAGTTACCGGGAAAGAGGAAAAAAGGAGACCAAAAAGAAGATTTCTAGATCTAGTAAAGGAAGATATGAGAAAAGTTGGTGCAAGGGAGTTGGACATTGAAAACAGGACAGTTTGGAGAAACATGATACGCTGTGGCTACACCTGACCAAAGGGAAAAGCCAAAAGAAGTAGTGTCAGACACCTATGCAAAATATTTAGCTTATAAAAAGATAAAACTATTGAAAAGTTAACAATTCACATAACGCTTTCAATGAGTTGCTTAATTACAATGTTACAGTTTGCTTACTTATGCATCTTGGATAATTGGTCCATCCACTATGACGACATTGTACATTTGCATCACCAATCAAGCAATAACCATCATCACAAACATAAGTAGCAGTAAGCGTAACAGATGTGATGTGTCCATATTCGATAAAGTGGAGACTCGAACAAACTTCCAATTAAAAAAAATTGTTAATAAAAAATATTCTAAAAAGTATCTGATAAATTTGATCTATATGTCGAAGTACAAATTAACTTCAAAAATAAAAAATTAAGTGCTGTATATTTTTAAGATTTTGGATTAGTAACGTCGTTGTGGTGAGAAGAAATATAAATTTGCGAGTAGCGGCGGCCAAATGGGTTTCTTGCGAAAAGTCAGCGGTTTATCACTACTTCACACGGTACAAAGCACTGACATTCGTTATTCTCTCAACATCGAACCGCTGCTACTCCGCATAGAACAATAGCAACTGCGCTGGTATGGCCATGTAACGCTAATGTTCCACAAACGAACGGCAAAGCAACTAATGGATGTCTTTCGGAGCGGTAAAAAGCCTGGAGGGTGACCCGAAACCCGCTGGCGAAATTAGGCTAAAGATCTGGCCTGGTTACGTTTTTGAAATTCCACTGGCGGAATTGCTGCTAGTTGCAGGACCTCGGGATACTTGCAGATCCTAACTCGAGCTGCTTCCCCCGACACCCAAAAGGATAAGTGGGCAAAGGGTAATATACTAAACTAATTCACTGTTTTCCCCAAAAATGATGATAATTACCGTTGTTGCCGATTAATATTTACAGCTTTTTGATTTGGTATGACGACTTTTTTTAACTTTTGTGCGTGTCATTAATTACTTTGGGGCACAGGCTCAAATTATTCTTTTTATTTTAGAATGTTAAAAAGTATGCAGTCATAGGTCTGCGGAAATTTTGGTCAAAATAGTAAGGCAATTGTGCACCACCAACACCATTATTACACTTATTTCTTATTTTCGAAAATGACTGTGCAATGCTAAGTACAAATAGTTGTTTAAAAAACACGAAAGTTTAAAAAAGCACATTTTTTCTCCCGTTTTTCAAAAAATAGACTTTATGATTTTATGCATCCATGTCTGGGCCAACAGCTTTTAACTCCACATACTAAAAGCGGCAATGAAAGGCAGATCAAAAATAAATCATTCACATCTTTCGTTTCTCTGTTATGTGGTTCGTTAAAAATCAGAAGCTTTTTATTACCCATTTATGCCCATAATTATTTAACCTCCAAGAAATTTACTCACAATGAGTCACTAATCATAGTGAGCTATATGGTAATTAGCTATCTCTACGTTGAGAGGTACAATAAAAACAAATTTCTTTTATTATAATATTTTATATCAATGAAAAGTAATAAAAGATCCCTGTTCTGATCTCCCTATTCTCAGTGTTGTGTTTACGCAACACTGGGCATAAATGGTTTAACTTGTTAAGTTGCATCAAAACAATCTTAAAATGATTTGAAAGATAACTGTTTCAGTTAGAGGTTATAAACTATTGCTAATTACTACTGTAATTTAAAAGCTAAGGATTAATATATAATATGGCCTTTGCGAGGCTTAGATCTTTCTTTGCAAATTCTGTTTTCCCACCTTAAGAGTTTTAGAAATCAACAAAAAAGAAAATTAGCAAATGAAATTTAAAGTAAAAAAAATGAAACGGTAAATTCTTTGCTTTGCGGTCTACTAACTGCGAAGCCTTTAAATTGATGATTTTGAATGAAATCTGATCGTCAATTTGCAGGAACCGCTATTGAGCTAGTTTGAGACCAGCATTGCATCGAGTCGAACAAGTTCCGAGGTCTGAGACGGCATTCCTGCCTTATAAGATTTTTTTTCTTTTGTGCAGCTTTAGAATTAAATTCTTTTAAAGACCTTTTCGGCATTAGTTGAATGAACAACCATTAAATTTGTTTTGTTGTTTTGTAAAAGATCAACAAACAATTGAAACGTTAAGTGATAAAACTTTATAAAGAATTTTTATAGTTTTTAATAGTTATTGTAAAAGCAAACATACTGGAATATTTAATGCTACTTTACGACGTTCATCAAAAGAGTACTTATGGGTTAAACTATTTCAATGTTCAAATTTACTTAAGTATTGTTTAACTTTTTGGCCTACATTTTTTACTTTCGCATTGCAAAAAACAAATTTTGCAGGAAAAAACTACATTGATGATTGTCGTCTTTTGTGGTTCGTAAAAAAGAAATGAGTAAATTAACTAGGCTGCGTGGTCGAGTGGTTAGAACACAATGATTGTGATAGATATGGTCTTGGTTCAAAACCTACTCGGCCATTCTGTTGTGTTCTTGGGAAAGACACCTTACGGTACTTTTCCTTGCTTGGTGGTCTTGGCAAGCATTTTTAAATTTCAGTCATATCTCTATTAAATTTCAAGCGGACAGCAATATCTTGACATCACCGAAAGCAGGTTAGGGTAATTGTTTAACCTATGTATTAGCGCCTCCGTCGTTTTTCTGCAAGTCAGGAGGATAAATATAGAGATAAAATAAACGAATAAATAAAAAACACACTTCATTCTAATTTTATGTTAACAATCAATAGTGTCTTACCATTATCACAACGGCACGCTGGAATCGTGCTAGGAAACCACTCCAATGAAGATAAACAAGTTCTTCGATAAAAATGGGCTGGAGAAATTGGTGTGCAATTGGTAAGGCATTGATACGTTACATTGGATCCAACTGGGTATTGATTTTGGGAAGGTGAGTATCTTGAATCTCTTCCTCTTTCAGGAGGTTGACAAAATCCGTTTATTCCCGTCAACAAGTGAAGAAAAACCAAACAACAAAAAAACAAGACGGTTTTACAAGTCATCTTTTGCGATTGTAAGAGCAATCGAATGCATTAAACTAATTTAATTTGGCTTAAAGCAAGTATTTATAATTTGAATGCCTTTTTGATTGATTGATTGTAGCCTGCATTACAACGTCGTACAACATTGTTGGCAAAATCATTGAATGTCTTAGCATGGCTGCAATTAAAAAACTTTCTAATTTATCAAAGTCTCTTTAATTAAAGTCTGTTTGATTAACATTCAATCGTAAAAATGTAACAACTTGTTTTTGGTTTTGTTTCAAAATATTTGCATTTCTGCTTTAATAAAAAATGATCAACATTTTTTGTAAAAAAACTTTTAGACAGGGGGCAATCACTGACTAAATCTGTACAATTCAATTATTAACTAACAGAAATTGTATACTAAGAGACACTTTGTATTGTAACATGAGTCTATCTAGGTTCCGCAAAAACACTATTTTTCGACACAATATTACTTTAGCACAAAAAGTTCAGTTTAAGTTACTCTACCGATCCACTTTTCTGATCAAAAAAACACTGGCCTGTAAAAAAGAAAATCTTGCAGTATACAGCATGTCACACTTCATTCATAATAATTTTAATCATGGCAATGTAGTTTATTCCCGTTAATAGCAATTCCAAGTTTTATTATGAAATAATGATCGCGTCGCGTGAGCGCTCCTCTGGTATTGTGCGATGTAATGCCTACGACTCGCTTGATGTATTTTCTTGTCTTTTTTCTCTTCTCGCCCGACAGTAATGATGTGATATGTTTTTGTCCAGCGTCACTGTAGTGGAATGTTTGCGTATATACAATTTGGTTCTAGCAAAAGGCGTTCTCGCTGGAGAATTGGAGAATTATCTAGCTTATACAAGTAAATTATCGTCATGTGACCTTTTGTCTATATGTATGTACGCTCGCTCAATTGAAAAGAGACCACGAAAGAGACGACAAAAGAGAAGACGAAGTAGACGAGAGGGAGATAATTTGAGACGACTCGAGTAAAAGTAATTTGGTTTGGTCGCAGGACGTGGCCCGTTGGATTTTTGTATCGGTTGACGAATGTTGAATTTATTTTGCGCCAGCGTTTTGGAGTTTTGTTCTACGGAGGTAGAATTAATTGTGTCGATCGAATTAGGTCGTGGCATTGATTTTTGCTTTGCAGTGGCAGAGCGTGGAAGAAAACTTTCGTCGATTTGTGAGTTTGAATTTGCAATACATTCGTTCTTATTGAGACAGTGATCTCTGTTTGTTTGTGAAGAAGAGTCTAAAACGAACCAATCCGAGCTTTCGTTTAAACCAACTGTATAAAAGCTTCAGGTTCATAGCAGACTACTTTTTGAGCCGGAATAAAATAAAATTTAGACACAGCTTTGTTTCAGCGCAGGTATTCGGGTTACCTAATTCAACTGGTCCTTTAGGATTCCCAAACAAAGTCTGTGACACAGCATCTATTTTATTTATTATGATATTAAATGTTTAATACAAAATCCATTATACTATTTGTTTCGTTCCTAAAAATTGCCCCCATTATGTATATTCACAATCTTCTAAAAAATCTCTTTAATTTCGCTTTGGTCCGGCTCGAATAGCCGAAGAAATAACGGTTTTATAAGCAATTTAAATATTTTTACATTTATTTACAAGAAAATGGCAACACTGCTTAATTTCATGATTTTTGGAGTAACTTCTAATCTTTCCACTTGACCTGTTTTGACTATGACGTAATAGTAATTGTTTGTGATTAACTTGATTTGAGTAACTTTCAGAACGTTCGAGATATTCACGACCGAGTGATATAAATAAAGCTCGCTTGAAAGCATTATTATGATTCGTTGTGGTAACTTAATATTGGAAAATTGTTAGCTGTGTAAATTCATAGTTTTTGAATGCAAGTCTCTGGTTGCCTACGTTATTGTGAAAAATTAAGCTACTGAATCTGTATTTGCTGTTGATTTATACTATTGTGGGCTCCTAAGTGGATTGGAGCATATTTTTTAATAAAGAAGTTATTGTGGTAGTCTGAGCTGTGGTTTAGCTAGACTATATTTTTGCTGTTACTGGTTCCTAGGGCAGGTCCAGTAAGAAGATTTAAGAATTTTGTCTTTTGGTAGGTGGCCAAGTTTGCGTTATCGGTGAGGCCTTCTTAACAGGCACCGAAAGGTTATGAGATTAAAAAACGTACTGAGTTACCGAATTAAGTTCTACAAAAATTTAAATCAACTTCTACAAAATTTCAAAAAACAAAATTTGTGGAAGTAACACTATTAAAGGTTTAATTGAAAATAAGAGGCATTTGATATACGAACTAAAAAACTGCACATTACAAATAGCCCAAACGAAAGTTGAAAATTGAAGGATCAAGCTGTTAAAAAATTTGTCAATTTCAAACGCTTTAACTAAAAAAATTAACGCCAAATGAAATTTAACAATTCTTAGCACCAAGAATTAGATATTTATAACGACATTGAAGAAAAAATGGTTTAACCAATTAACCGCTATCTATCAGATATACAAAAGCCGTTTTGGAATTTTTGAAAGCAAATCGGGGTAATTGCTTAATGGTATGTAAATACCTATAATACATCCGACGTTTTCCTGTGGGTCACGTGGATAAATATAAAGATGCAGAAAAACCCTTCAATTTTTTGTGATGTAACAACGCAATGTCTAAACGTTCAGTGTGATGACTCGGAGAGTTGACAAAAAACACTAATGGAGTTCCAAAATTTTTTAAAAGCATCTTTCAAAAAATTTTTGTACAGTGAAAAGTACAAAAATTTGCTAAATATTAAAGTGTTTTGAAATAAGTTGAAGTGTTTTAAGAGCTTCAATGATAAGACCAAGAGTTCCGTGAATAAAAAAAGTTTGAGAAACCCTGAAATAGAACAAAGGATTTCGTGTTTTGTTTTTTTGTTTTTTCTTTGTAGCTTTTGCAGCTTTTACATTTCTCGACACTAGAATATTGTCACAAGCTTTGTTTGGGAACCCTAAAGGATCAGTTGAGCAAGGTAACCCGAATACCTGCGCTGAAATAAAGCCGTGTCTAATTTTATTTTATTCCGGCTCAAAAAGTTACAGTTGGTTTCGGCTAAGTTCTAATTGATTCGTTGAAGACTTTTCTCAGCAAACAGACAGAGATCACTGTCCCTAACTAAAACGAATATACAGTATTATAAGATTTACGACTTACGACCGACGAAAATTCTCTTCCGCGCTCTGCCACTGCAAAGCGAAAATCAGCGCTACAACTTAATTCGTTCAATATAACTAATTCTACCTCCGTAGAATCAATCTCCAAACACTGACGCAAAAACAATTATAACATTTATCACTGCAATACGATCAAAGAATCCTTCGCCCGCGCTCTACGCCCACACCAATCGCTCAACTCTCTTTTCTCGTCGTTCTCGTATTCGTCCGTCTCTCGTCTTTTTCTCCCTTCGTCTTTGTCGTCTTCAATCGAACGAGCGTACATACGTATATATACGAGGGCTGTTTGAAAAGTAACGGGACTGTGTAAATAATTATTTTATTTGAAATGCCACGTAAAAATTACAACTTGTCCCCTTCAAAGTAATCTCCTTGAGCTCGAATGCACTTTTCTAATCTCTGCTGCCATGCTACTATGCACTTCTGGAAAGATTCCATTGGGATCGCTCGTAGTTCCTTCGTTACGGCTGTTGTTATGGCTTTTGAGTCTTGAAAACGGGTTCCTTTAATGACTCCCTTGAGCTTAGGAAACAAGAAAAAATCACAGGGAGCCAGATCTGGCGAGTAGGGTGGTTGCTCCAGCACGGCAATGTTATTTTCTGCAAGAAATTGTCGTATGCTTAAGGCATTGTGAGCAGGAGCATTGTCATGATGAAGCAGCCATGACTTTGTCTCCCACAATTCTCTTCTTTTCTCCTTTACCGAACGCATCAAACGTCGCGGCCCTGTGGCAAGAATTCTAGATGAACAATTCCATGAACATCAAAGAAAACAATCAGCATCACCTTAATTTTGGACTTGAACAGCCTTGCTTTCTTGGGTCTTGGTGAGGATGCACTCTTCCATTCAAGGCTCTGCCGTTTAATGAGTAGATCGTACTCGAAGATCCACGACTCATCACCGGTAACAACTCTACTCAGCAGATCTGGTGTAATTTCAAGTTGTTTCAGGATGTCTTGACACACTTGCACACGATTTTCCTTTTTCCCATCATTCAACAACCTTGGTACCATTTTCGCACAAACCTTCCTCATCCCCAGATCTTCTGTAATGATCCTCCACACCCTCTCACTATTCATGCTCAACTCATCTGCTATCATTCTAACAGTAAGGCGGCGGTCACTGCGCACTTTTTCTCTCACAGGCTCAACATTTTCGTTTGTTCTGCTTGTTGTTGGCCTTCCACTCTTAGGATCATCTTCCACATCCTCTCTTCCCTCTCTGAACCTTTTGTGCCACTCAAAAATCCGAGTTCTTGACATCGTAGCA
This sequence comes from Diplosoma virens, assembly GCA_963680785.1. NCBI lineage: Eukaryota > Metazoa > Chordata > Ascidiacea > Aplousobranchia > Didemnidae > Diplosoma > Diplosoma virens. The sequence goes on from OY796888.1 coordinate 13,521,469, forward strand.
TCTCCGTAAACTTCTTGGAGCAAATTGAATGTTTCAGTTGGAGTTTTTCCAAGTCGAACAAGAAACTTAAAGTTGATTCTTTGTTCAATGCTCATTATTTGTTAACAAAAGAAGAAAAAAAAAGAAAAAAATATTTACTAAATAAATTATCCCAAAACGAACTACAGTAAAGCGCCTTTCAAGAAAAGCCTGTAAAAAAGCATATGGTTGTCACAGAATGCTGAAACTACATTTTTACAACCACAAGACATTGCGCCATCTTAAAAAACAAAGCTTTTATCATTGTTGCAAGTGTTGTTTGTGCAAAGCATACAGTCCCGATACTTTTCAAACACACCTCGTATAAACAAAACGTCACATGACGACGAATAGGCTCGAGTAATCTCAAAAACGCTTCGCATACCTGCGTTAAAATTAGAACGCATATTCCATGGTAAGCGAGAACATTCGAGAACTACATTTAACTCGGTCAGGCGATACAGACAAAGCGCATTACGTCATCACCGTCTGGCATTTGAACAATTGTAAGCAGATCGCAGAGATTTAAATCACACAGCGTAAAAGCGATTGTAACTTGCCCAAGCGATTTTTACGTCGTAATGAAACTTTAAATTACTTTAAGACGGAAAACTATATTGCCGCAACTTAAAAATTATTTTAAATAAAGTGTGACAAATATATTTTCTGCACTTAATTGTGATACCGTAGCTAATTGAGTTGATTGTTATAAAAGTAAACCATAAATTAGGCTTTTATTTACAATATTATGACAAATATCTGAAAATAAAATGTAATCCAAATAAAACTAAGCGTTTGAAAATAAAGTAGCAAACAAAATTGATTAAACAAAACCAGAGTATTATTTAAAGGTAAAGAAGTTCGCGTAAGGCAGTACAGCACGTAGAAAAGAAGACAACGACAGAAATAAATAACCAAGGTAATAAACGTATGAACAAGGTTAGCACCGGAACGGTTCAAATCCAGGTTAAATCACGACATTAATCTCGGAAAAAAATTGCTAAGTCAATACAACATTGTTATGTGTTTGAGATAGTATCATTATAATGTGGATGAAAAAACGTTTAACTCATAGTAGAGTGGAACACGCCAAAAACTTTTAAGAAACATTGCACTAGCCTACTGACAAAATAAAAAATAATTTAAGAATAAAAAAGATTTTTTAGCAAAAAATTTTTGTCATTAAAGTCATCAACCCTATGTAATTATTAAGTTATACTATAAATATTTATACATAAAGAAAAGTAAAATAAGTTTGTGCGATATGACACTGCAAATTTAATTGCATAAAAAATTTATTTCTAAATTGTTTAAAAATTAAAATAAGTAATTTCAAATATTTTGTGATAAGATTCAAAGATTGAAACGTCGCAAATCATGATGTAATCAGCTTTTGGAAAACAGAGCTAGAACAGAGTTCCTTTGTGAACTATTGGTAACCTCACTTGGCGGATTACAATCATCACGAGTCTAACTTCTAGTTTTATGATCAATCACATTCCACAGACTGATAAAATCGTTAATGTCCAAGAGTTGAACTTTAAATGTTACTTAGCTTTTGACGCACAAATACAAAATTGACATACGTGCATGTCCAGTTCCACAAATATGAAAATTAATAAATAACATTTAAAATAGCTCTTAAAAGCAAATGATTCATTTAAAACTCTTTTGTTAAATGAATAGCTTTAAAAAGGTTATTTTGACAAACTCGAACGTTTGTCTTTTCAGGAGGTTTTGCTGGAATGAATTGCAGAACTGAATATAGTATTTCAAAAGTCTTAAGAGTGATTGTGATTGGCTAAAAATAAAGGTTAGTAACAGTTATCATAATAATTGAAAATATTTAATAACGTAAAACCGCCTTTCGTCGACGTAAAAATTTTTTGCCAAAAAAGGAACAAAATTATTCGAGTTTTGTGTTAAAATTTGAAACTAAAATGAAAATTTTTTACACTTATACCAACAATCTATGTTTGTCAACAAACTCTTACTTCGTAAACCTAATTTTTATAGACAGAAAGAGTTAACAAAAAATCTCAGCTAAATAACATTCAACTCTATAGGCTTTGTTTATTCAACTTTTTAAATAACTCATTCAAATAGAATGATACAAAATTTGAAAGTTTAGTGAAAAGTTTTATCCACGCATTTTGTGTTAATGGCTGGATTTAATTTAATAAATGATTATTTTTGTTTTTTTTCATTGAGACGTTCTTAATTAGTACACGAAAGCACGTTTTTCTTTATTTAAATCTAAAAATTTGCTTTTGATTGTTGTTCCGTCCGCTGTCAATTTAACTGAGCACACAGCACTTGTTCTTGATCGGAACTATGAGAGTTCGATGCCCTGGTTGGATATAGACGTTTTTGGTCACTTGAAACTCAAACAAGTAGATAAATATGCGCTTTATTATAGACTTGTCTTTGACAAATCTTTTACTGTCTACACATCTGCGCAAAAGATGCATTCGTTTTGGTTCGTTATGATGAAGCTCGTGTCTTGAAAACAAAATTATGGTTCTTTACTTACGCCTAGAAATTATCAATGGAAGAAAACAGGCAGCTGCCCTACCTTTTATCCAATCCGGCCTTATTTTTGTCTGGAAGTTTATTGCAAGTCGCAATCGGTGTAGTAATCAAACCAATGACCTTTTTTTGTCTTCATTTTAATTTTAATGTATTGAAAATCTATTCTGTAAAGCTCTTTCAGAAAGTGATATTACTCCTATATTATGTAATACTGACCCAAATTCCAGCTACCAAAAATCACAAAAGCTTTATATGAATGAATTTGAAAAATTTTTTCCTTTGACTAAAATTTCTTTCAAAAAAAATAAATAATCAGTGGTTTGATTCTGATCTTCAAACTCTATTAAATCAAAAAGAAAAACTGCATAAAAGGTATGTAAATAATAAAAACCCACAAACAAGATAAGCATTTACACAAACCAGAAATTTGTAATTTTCCACTGTCAAAACAAAAAAACAGTAGGCCTAATATTATAATTTAAAATTTAATAATTGTAAAAAAGACATTAAAAGCACTTGAAAATTAATTAATTCTATTACAGCAAAAAAACATAATTTTAATTGCAGAAGCCTCAATATTGATGAAAAAATTGTTCGTGATGCCTTAAAAATAGCAAACTATTTTAATAAACATTTTGCTAATGTTCCCAATCAATTAGTAAAGTCTTTACTCCTAAGAAAAAACATTTCTCAGAATATTTAAAATTTTCCACAAGCCATACAATGTTTACTTGGCCAACATGTCTTCAAAAACTCTCTAATATTCTGAAAAATTCAAAAAACAAATTAAATGCAGGGCCAGATCATATTTCAACCAAAGTTCTTAAATCCTCACCTGACAATATTCTATTAGCACTTAGCCATGTCTTCAATCTTTCTATGAGTAAAGGTGAATTCATAGTTTGCTTTAAATTTGCTACCGTATGTCCTGTGTTTAAAAAAGGCAATTCCAACAATATTAATGACTATCGACCAGTTAGTTTGATATCAAATATTTCAAAATTACTTGAAAAAGTTATGTATAATAGATTGTACTCATTTTTAGAAAAGTAAAATTTTTTCAACAATTATCAATTTGGTTTTAAAAAAAATCATTCGACTACACATGTAATTTCAATTTTAGTGGAAAAATATTCTCAGTCTTTTGCCTGTAAAAAGGCAACCCTTGGGATTATTTTGGATTTATCTAAAGCATTTAATACAATTGATCATTCAATATTACTTTCCAAATATAATCATTATGGGGCTAGAGGAATTGCATTAAAGTGGGTAACTAGTTACTTAACAGGACGTACAAAACGTAAAATATGCAGGAATTCTTTCTACAACTACTCTTGATGTTACTACTCTTGAAGTACCTTAAGACTCTAATCTAAAACCACTTCTTTTTTTGTTATATGTCAATGATTTCAAAAACTGTCTGAATGATAGTGATTCTTTGATGTTTGCTGATGATACAATCATTTTTTTTACAAAATATTTAATAATTTTTACAAAATAAACACATCAAAAAGCTTTTTGATGAATAAAGAACTTCAACTGATTGACCAGTGTTGATTGCAAACAGATTATCAGTTAAGGTCTCTAAAACTAAAGACGTTTTATTTAGGACTTCACAATCCAAATTAACAACAAAAAAGTAAGCTATCCTATAGCGACAAAAAAAATTGTTTTTATTACAACAAAGTGTTTATATACAAGAGAATTATCATGGTCAAAACACATAAACTACCTAATGTCTAAATTACGTAGCGTTCCTGGAGCTGTTATTAAAGTGAAGTCACTGTTAAACAAAATATCTCTTCTCCTACTCTATCACTTTTTTATAAACAATCAGCTTTTTTATTGCATTTTAAACTGGTGTTATGGCCATAAAATTTTGATTAAAAGATAACAACAACTGTGTTATAAATTTGTTAAATTAGTTTTAAGTTGGTCGGCAGCGTGGTCAAGTGGTTAAAGCACCGGAATGATGATCAACATGGTCTCGGTTCAAAGCCCATTTGCGCCATTCTGTTGTGTTCTTGGGAAAGGCACTTCACGGCACTTTCCCCTGCTTGGTGGTGTTGACAAGCAGTTCTAAATTACAGTAATATCTCTACTAAATTAATAGCGGACAGCAATATCTTGGCATCTCCGGAAGCAGGTCAGGGTAATTGCTTACCCTATGTATAGCGCCTCCGTCGCTTTCCTGTGCGTCAGGAGGATAAATATAGAGATAAAAAAAAAATTTTTTTAACAGTAACTCAACTGTTTGTGATATTATGAAAAAAAATAAATTGTTAACAATAGATCGACTCTTATCTAAAGAACTAATTGTGTTTATGTTTAAGTAAAAAAATGGTAAAGACACATTGCATTTAAAGATATATTTACTAAAAATGAATCTAAATACAATACCAGAAACAAATCTATCTTTATTCCAAAAAAATGTTCTAGCACAGTATGTCATCAAGCTATTTCACACCGTGGTCCAGCTTATTAAAATTGAATTCCTTTCGACTTAAAAAATAAGAAACTAAGTGTTTGATCTTTTAATCTTAAGGTTTATAAATATCTTTTAAGTAATGGGAATAATATTTAATTGTAGTGTTAGATTTCTAAACAAGATACTGCCCAATATATTTTTGATTACAGGTTTCTGGAATAAAGGCAATGGAATTGGTACCAAAACTTTCAAATTTAATCTTTGGGAGAATTAAAGCTCAAACGATCAAGATATCGAGTCTACTCACAAAGACATAAAGAACTCTTTTCTTAAATTTTGTTTGTCTGAATAATTTCAAATTCTTTTTCACCCTTATCGTTGCTCTATAATTAAAATTTCTTTTTGGCAATGGTCTACTGCAGTGGTCACCAAACTACGGCTCGCTGGCCCGATCCGGTGCGCGAGGTAATTTTATCCGGCCCGCTGCATGTTGTCTAAAACACTAAAACAAATATAAAAAACAATAATTTACAAAAAATATTACCTAATTTTGGTTGATGGGACGAACCAAGTGAACAAGGTTCAGTCGTGGTTCAAGGGTTTGAAATTCAAATCTTTCACCTACCGAACAGTAGTTATGTTAAGAAAGTTCAAAACAAGCAAATTTGCTTTCTAATCAATCATAATTATTTGTTGGCAGTATATCGAGAATTGGGTAGAAGTTTAAAAAATAAATCTAGTATCCACGGCGCTAAGCGAGTGAGCAAGCAACTGATTCTTATGACATTACAAGCTCATTCATTCAATTATTTTTTGTTGGTCAAAAATGCAACAAAACATTTTTAGTTTGATCGAAAAGGCATACTGTTTTAATGGCTACCAAGAAAGGAAAAGTAGATACTGAGTGTCGCGTGTTTAATGAAAAATGGCGAGAAAAATATTTTTTTGTGGAAGCAGATAACCATACTGCAAATTGTTTGATATGTAGCGAAAGCATTGCCGTATTGAAAGAGTATAATCTTCGGCGTCACTATAAAACAAAGCACCAATCTAAATATTCAAAGCTTTCGGATAAGTTACGCATTGAAAAGTTTCATTCAAGGAAACGGAATTTTCAGCGTCAAAGAAGTTTGTTCGTAAAAAAATTACTGAAAATGAATCGATCACTCGTACAGGTTATAAAATCGTGCAGAAAATAATAGAACGGGGAAAACCGTTCACTGATGGCAATTACATTAAAGAATGTTTAATGGAACTTGTGAACGATTTGTGTCCTAAGAATTCCAATTCATTTGCAGGTATAAGTCTCTCAGCCAGTTCAGTTGTGGGAAGAACGGAGGAACTTGGAGAAAACATTATAGTACAGCTACAACAGAAAGCTAAAAATTTCTTTTGGTATTCTTTAGCTATGGATGAATCTACTGATCTCACAAGTACCTCACAACTTCTAATATTTATTCGTGGTGTCAATTTGGATTTTAAAATCACTGAACAGTTGGCATCGGTTTGTAGCATGCACGGAACAATAAGTGGTGAAGACCTTTTTCTTGAAGTAGAGAAAACTCTGCAATGTTATAGGCTTCATTAAAACAAACTTTAGTGTTTTACAGTTGAAGGAGGGAAAAACATGGCTGGATTAAAAAAGGTTTTGGTTGGGCGAATCATGTCTAAGTTGGAAGATCTTGATCTCAGGAACTCTTTTTTTGCACTGTATTATACATCAGCAAGCACTCTGTTCGAAACATTTGTCTATTTCTTGCGTGATGAAAACAGTCGTTTGGGCGGTGAACTTCATTCGGAGTCACGCATTAATTCACCGCCAATTCCAGACTTTTCTTAAAGAAATCGATGATGAGTAATCTGACTTAACTTATCACACAGCAGTTACATGCCTCAGTTGAGGGTAAAGTCTTACTTTGCTTTTATAATTTTCGAAAAGGAAAAAACCTTTTTTTTACGAATAAGAATAAAGCTGACCCAATCTTATTAAATCTTGTGGAGGTGTCAAAATTGTCATTTTTGGTGGACATAACATCCCACATAAATGATTTAAATTTAAAGCTTCAAGGAAAAGAAAACCTTATTTTTGATCTCTATAGAACCGTCAACGAATTTCGAAGAAAGTTAGTATTTTTTGAATCTCAATTGGAAGGCAGAAACTTATCGCATTTTCCTTGCCTAAAAGAATTCTGCGCTGTTAGCGCAAAAAAAGTTAACCTTGAATTTTCAAAGAAAATCATCAGCGACTCAAACCCGAATTTTTCGGAAAGATTTTTTGATCTTGACAAGATTGAGGACGACGTTCTTCTGTTTCAGAATCCTTTCAGCTGCAATCCTAGTGATATGCCATCGGAGTTGCAATTAGAGCTCATTAATTTGCAAGCAAATGGATTGTTGAAAGTGAAGCGTAGAGAAGAAAAGCTTCTTGAGTTTTGCCGTTGCTTACCTAATGATGAATTTCTAAAGCTGAAGAAATTTGCTTCTGGTATGGCATCTATGTTTGGAACAACTTACGTTTGTGAACAAACATTTTCAAAAATAAAAACCGTCAAATCGGAACATCGAACGCGATTAACTGATGAACATTTAAAGGCAATTCTTTTGGTTTAGTGCAGCAACACCAAACCGAACATAAAAAAATATCATGAAGAACAAAGAACAATTTCATAAATCGCACTAATCGTTTATTAAATTTTGCTTTGTTTATTTTTATTTCTTTAGATTCGTTCAATATTCAAGTCAGTAAAATTGCAGAACCGCTCCATGGTATTTTGTTTGAATCTGTCTTGCGACCATAAGTTTACATTGTCATCCGGCCCGTTGAAAAAAAAGTTTGGTGATCCCTGGTCTACTGTTTCATTTCAGCAATTAATCTTTTATTTCTTAAAATTGTAATATAAATTTTTGGCAGTTACTAAATGCTATTGACATTGTTTAATTTATTTATTTTGCTTCTATGCTGGTCTGCAAAATAAAAGTCAATAACATTTAGCAGTTACTACAGTAGGTGTTATTTGACTTTGTTTAATTTCTCTATTTTGCTATTATGCTAGTCTGTAAAAATTAAATAAAATTTAATAATAAATAAAAGCTTTTTTTTATTTTTCTCACTTTTTCTTTTTTTTTTTTTTGATTTTTATTTATAATTGTTATGTTAGTCATTGTTAAAATCATAAGAATAGAACTCGCACTGAAATTGAAAAAGTTAATAGCAGTCTTTTTTGAAACCTGTTAATTAATTCTATTGTTTGCATTCACTGCTTTATAGGTAGATCACGTGCAGCGATCTTAATGAAATCTGCTTGGCTCACTTACACGTGGCGTGCACACTATAAATTGAGATGTTGGTAAATTTAATTCCTTTTTCAGTCGTTGGTGATCAAGTGGTTCGGTGGTTTAATTTTGTAGAGTGAGTTTGTAGATCGCAAGCGAAACTTGGGTAAATTTTGTTCTGCGATTGCATTGTTGGCTGCATCGTTGGGAGCACGTTGGCTGCACGTTGTTTGTAAGTTAACTGCATCGTTTAAGCAGTATTGTCGAGAAAATAATTGTGGTCGTTGGCTTGTGGAAGCCTGTTATTCCTTCATATCGAAATCTCAACTTTAATAAACATTATATAGCCATAAGACGTGTGGGAAAGCCAGCGGTGTGATTGGGGAAGGCTCGGATAGCTTCCCTATAGTTTGAAGAATTTGGAACTAAAGAAGAGAGAGATTCGCTGTGCGGTCTACAGTAAACTTTGAAATTAACAGTCATATATGTTTTTTTTTCAACTCCATCAACTTCGACTACCATAATAGCTTTTTATGCTTTTGTGTTATGTTATCCTTTATATCGTTAATATTTGCTTATTATTTAATTTATAATTTTTTTATATATACTCCTTGCATAATTCACAATTCCATTAATCAATCTCAGTATAGTCACCAAATGCATTCAGAAAAGGTTTCCGGACTTAGTGAGGTTTCTTTTTATAGGTGTTTTTTCTTTACTCACCTTGCTCAGTTGAGCTAAATTTGCATCTTGCCTAGCTGTGCCACCCATTATCATTACGCAGACTAGTCATGCACTGGCCATTCAATCTTTTGATTTCTTTGATAATATTATTATTAACACTGTTGGAAAATCAGTTCTTCTAAAGTGCTCGATAACAAAGTTAGAGCTTGAATTAAAATTAACAATGGCAAAATCACGGAAATAAAAACAAAACTAAAACCCAACCGACTGTTTCACCCATAAAAGAGATCATCAGGGGTATAGAATTTGAATAAGATATTATCAGGGGTATCTTATTCAAATTCTATTTGAATAAGTTTGTTGGGTTTTAGCTTTGTTTTTATTTCCTTGATTTCGCCATTGTTAATTTTAATATTATTATTATATATTATTTTTTCTTTCTCATTTCTTATATTTTTATCCGATTAAGGTGTTGCGGCCATGCTTTCTATTGTTTTGTACTTGCACTTTCTGAGTATTTTATGCATGTTTTTTTGTCTGACGTTGTGCTGCTTTTTCCTTTTCTTGATTTCTTTAATATTTAAATTCTTTTGTTAAACTGTTTAATAATGATTGAAAATAAAATGAAATGAATAAATGAATTAGTGAATTAAATTTAATTATTTTCCTTGATAATCAGAATTTGAACAACAAATTTATTTGAAGACTTAAAAAAAGTTTACTCTTTGATTCTGGTGTTATTTTTCAAAATAAAGTGGAAAACTTTCACAAAGCCAAAAGTTATTGTGTTCTGAGTTTTCTGCGTGCCATTAGATTGGTTCAAAGGCACAGCAATAATTTAACTGGATTAAATATCTGGTTAAAAATTCCTTATTGCGGGAGCATCAAAAGGCTTCCAGAACGGGGGTTAGGCGAACCTAATATAAATTCAATTGCCCGCGACTGCAATTAGAATCCAGTTTTGAAATGTTGATACTAGTACAAAACAGCTCAAAAAATTGAAATTAAAAGCAAAGTTGGCCTAATCATAAAGTGTTTCAGAGATTTAAAAATGGTTCTTCCTTTCAAAATTTTTGCTTAAGTGCAACAATGTAGTCTGCATGGAAACTCTTTTATGATTTTCATTTGACAAAATAACATTTTTTGATTCATTTCAACTTTTCAAGTGAACACCATATTTTTTTTTTTCAAAAATTACACCTAAATCAATATCGCGTTAGACTTTAGCAAAAACAGTTTTCTAAATTAAGCTGCAACTAATAGAAAAGAATTTTGCCCTCCACTTCGTGCTTTTTAAGTCAAAGATCTATTATTTAAAATTGAAAACAGATAGCCAATATCTTTTGACTTGATGTAAAATGGAAAATAGCAGTTTCTCTGCTTATTTCAAGCAAAAGTAAAAACCTATGTTTGTATAAACTGAAAATAACAGAAACACTCCGTAAAATATTTTTAATGACGATTGTTGTTTTCAGATAACACTGAACTGCATAAGATGACCAATAACACATTCGACTCTCAAATATTTTGTACAAACATATGCAGTCAGACGAAGCTGGTTTTTGTGTTTTGCCTTTACTTTCGATCTGAAAAAAAGTTTAGTAGTTAATAAATACAATCGTTGGTACCACAGATCAGTGTTACCAGACCCTAACTTGCAAATCGAAGAACTCGATTTCGATAATCACTGTATCTGAATGATTTTTCTTGATTAAATTTCTTTTTATTTACTAAGCGAATTACAAAGTAAAAGTTAGTACGCGCTGGGCAAGAAGACTCTTATACGACCGTACGGTCTACAGTGACTCTGCTAAGAACATTAACCACCAATAAAGATTAATTTAAATGTAACTTAATTACATCTAACCATAAAAAGAAGACCACAACAAACTTGCTTATCTTTCAATAAAAGCGTCTCGTTTTTGTAGTTTAAAAAGTATTTTTCATAAGTAATTTTTTTAAATTTTATTTTAGTATATATGAAACTTTTATCTTATTAGATTACAAGTGACTACTATTGAAGACTTTTTTTAAAGTATTTGAAACTATTCTTTATATATTCACCAATGACTATACAGCTGCATTTGGTGGATTTTGATCCCATTACAATTGGCTTCAAGTTAAAATGTTTGAATAACTCTCGAAAGATAATGATTTAATGATAATCTTATGAAAACTGTTAGCAGCTAACAAACTACAAGAAATCTTCTATTTTATTTTTTCTCTTCCTAGACCTTTTTTCTCTTTCTTTAGTTTTATCTCGTCTTTTAATTTATTCTTAATTGTTGATAGACACTTTTTTTTACCTGTTTCTTTTGCTCCCTACCTTGCTTTATGGGTTTTGTGAATAACTAATTTCAAGGGCACTAATTGTGTTCTATTAAATAAAGTGTTTTTAGAAGCATTTACGCTGACTTTCTAGGTCTTGAAATTAGAGTATGTTCGATACTGATTAACTTACAGTATGTTCGTCTTCGACAGAGGACGCTATAGTCGTAGCAACAATTCGTGGTGAAGTCTATTGAGCAATCTGATCTGCAGCTACAAGTTCTCAGTTTTTCACCACATCGTCCATGGCAAGAACTCCTGATTGTTGGTGGACGAGTGGGGGGGTGAACTGAAAATAAATTTTCCAACTGAACAGCTTAATCATCAAAACAACAAAAAAGCTTTTAAAAATATTTGTTTTATAAAAGTTTTTCGACCAATAAGATGTTACAATTAGATTATATTGTAAGACGCTGAAATTTTTTTGTTTTTTTTTCGAATTAAATGAATTTAAACTGTTGACTATATCTGTCAAAATCAGTTTGCAGTTTTAGTTTTAAAGTTTTGACTTTAAAAAACGTTTCTTGTAGAGTTAATTAACTATTTCTTTTAATTATATTTTAATTTAAACCACCAAGTTTCTATTTCTAATAAAAAATAATTCAATTTTTTCAAATTTTAACCACAGATGATTTGTTTCTTATTCTTTCAAGAAAATTAGCGTGATGAAATCCGAAAGTTTCATTCCATAGTTTCAAATTTAATGCAATAGACTTAAGTAGAACTCTGAAGTCTACTTACTTGACACACATTTAGGAACAGGATTATCCCATTTAGAATTTTTATTGCAAACTGCAATTATCCGGCCGTGCAACCGGTAACCATATTCGCAGGAATATGTAATCCTAGATCCGGGACAGTACGGAGCTTTGGCTCCTGATTGGGATCCGTAATCTGGGGCATAGCGAGGAGGGCACCCCTCTGCAAAAATAGTTAAATCTTTTTTACCCCGAGCATAATTTTGAGAACCCCGAGAATCATGCAGATTAGAACGAACAGTTTTGGAAATTAGTATAACTTACAATTAAATTTATTTCAATTGAGTTAAAAAATAGCTGCAAGGATAGTCAAAAAAAAACAATACAAATAAAAGTGTATCGATAAATTTATGTGTAATAATTAAGTAAAAAAAACAATATAATACCTAATTTATCAACTTCAAATAAAATAATAACATTTGTTTTTATTTTATTTTATGTTATCTCTAAATTTATTCTCTTGACTTGCAAGAAAGCAACGGATGCGCTATACATAGGGCAAGCAATCACCACGACCTGCTTCCGGAGTTGCCAAGATATTGTTGTTCGGTTGAAATTTTTTATTTTAGTTTTTTAATTTTATAGAGATATGGCTGAAATTTAGAACTGCTTTCCAATATTACCAAGCAGGAAAAGTATCGTGATCAAGCAGGAAAAGTATCAAGCAAGAAAAAATTTTTGTCAAATATAATTTTGTCAAATAATTTAATTTACAAAATTTGAGCGCACCGCGACAAACCGCTGCCCCCCATCCATTATGACCGCAAGATATCCTTCCTCCTCCACAGTAACCCCGGTTACATCCATATGACACGCGATCATTCAAAGAAAACGTGGAACCGGGCCGGATCCTGGTCGAAATGTAACCGTTCCTCGGTGGCTTTGGAATTACACACTTTTCTGTGAATGTTATGTTTTATTAAATCGTTGAGATAAGGAGAAAAATTTAGAACGCTTTTTACGTGCTGTGCAGGCTACGTAAGTTTTTAGTTTTACTTGAGTTATTAAGTTAATAAAACATAAAAAACATTTGTGTCTGCAAAGAAACTACCAAAATATATTTCAAGATGCTAACATGAAACTCTTTCCTATTTTCAAAGAAATGACAAATAAATAAATTGTCTTTATAAAATGAATGAAACGTTTTTAATGAAATCAATAAAATAAACGAATGATATAAAGCAATGTTTACTTGCAACGTTGCATGTTAATAAAAACTCACTGATACAAGTGGGGGTGCCATGACTCCATGAATATGAACTTAAGCAAGTTGAAGAGGATCGTCCTCTAAGCATGTAGCCACGTCGGCATCGGTAGTTAACTTTGTGGCCTGGACAGTAAAATCTTCTCGGTTCATGAATCGAACCGTATTGGGGGGCTTTGGGCAAAGGGCATCCCTCTGAAATGAACATTTGTTGATAGTTTATTTGAATTTATTAGTTCAATGGTTGTGGTTAAAAGATTACATTTCATTGGTGTTTGGGCAAAAGCTTTCTAGAACAATTCAAAAAAGCAGTCGTGTTTGTTTTTTATAACAGTGTTGCCGCAAATACAATTCTTAAAATAAAAATGAAAATGTTTAAATTACCATTACTAAACAATAGTAAACCTTACTTCTACATCTTGGTTGATGAGACCATCCTGTGTGTCTGCAGGTTACTTGGTCATCTCCTTGAAGACAATATCCTGAACGGCAACTGTAAACTATGTAATCATCTTGATAGAATCGTCGTTTTCTTGGCGGTCTTGATACAATGTTTCCATATCGAGGATTTCTTGGCCGCGTGCAAATCCCTTCAAAAAAATATAAAATCAATTTGCTTATTTCTACAAGCAAAAGCGACTCTTTTTTACTTCAAAGATTAATTGTTTTTTCAAAAATAAAAATACCCTGGCTCAAGTTAGTTTTACGAAGTAAAGTCAGTAGAAATTTGTATATCTTGGTACTTTGTCTCAACTTCAATTTAATTGCAAGCCGGCTAGATAATCAAATGCAATAGAAAATAACAAAGTCCGTATAAATTTTGCATATTTTTTTTTAGATTGTGCTTGTTTTTACAACTTAATTTTGTTAAAGTAGCGATATGGTTTTTAAAAGTTTCTCTGCCATGGCGTTGAAACTAGGGTCCAAGGGGTACTTTGGACCCAAGTCCAAAAATTGAGGTAAGTCCAACTTTTTTAATGTCCTTTGAATTTAAGTAAAGAATTTTTTAGTCCTTACTCTTTTTTTTAAAAGTGAAATATATTTTTCCGCTTTTTTTAAGTTAAATCTGAAGGTGAAATTTACTTTTTTTAAGGGCCCTAATTTTTTAGAACAGTCCTGATTATTCATGCGTAAAGATGTGATATATACAACAGCGTTGCCAATCAACCAGATAAGAGTGCAGCAACTGACTTGGTCTGGGTTCATTCCATTGTGTTCTTGAAAAGACACTTTGCAGCACTTTTCTCTGCTGGAAAATCTTAACAAGCAGCTCGAAATTTCGGACATACTGTAAAATGAAAATACTAAAAACCATATTTCAAGCAATATCTTTAGCATTTCTAAAAAGGAGTTGAATGAATTATTTATCAACGTTTTCTCAGCATAACGCCTTTCACTTACGTCGTCCCCCGCGTGAGGAAGATAAACAAAAGGATGATGATAATAGTGAATGAGTTTTGATTTTTAGATTCGCTATACAAATAAATATTGTTATGCTCTTACTTCGACAGGTCGGTACTTCGTGGTCCCATTCACCATTAGCATTACAAGTTGAATTTTCTTCCCCGTCCAAATGAAATTTATCATTGCATTTGAATCTTGCTATTTGCTCCGGGCACCACTGAGTATTATTACTGTAATAGGATCCGTAAGATGGGGGGTTTCTGTGACTACAACTACCTGTGAATAAATTTTTTTAAAATTAAAGTATACATAAACACCTAAAAATTACAAAAATTAAGTTGTTGTAAAAAATTTTCAGTCTCATTTATTTTTTTTCAAAATCGATTCAACTTTTTGTAAAAAATTAATTCCATGATTTTCTTGAATAAGTGTGTATCTCATATCAATAGGAAAAATATTTGTTTTTTGGAAGCTGTTTGCCTAGGAGAAAATCGATAGCAGAAAGAGTTATTGCCTCTTTTAATTTTGATGGTGTCTTTCAACGTGAAATTATAACTAGAATTAATTTTTTCTGGGTTTTTTTTAAGTTTCTTCACCGACTTTAGTTTTTAAATGGTGAAATATTTGTAGATGAACGTAAAACTGTCACAATGTTACTGCTACAAAATCAAGAAACTTAATCGTCTTTCCTATGAGTCTAAAATATAAGCACATCATATTGCTGTAATTTAGATGTTTCAATATATAATTCTAATCAACATATACCGACATGTTATGTAAAAGCAAAAGTTTACTTTTCGAGCAAGCAAGCAATTACAAAAAATGTCTTTAGTTTTTCTGCCATAGTAGAATGAACATTCGCTTTCTTGTATTTAAAAAAAAGTAGTAAACTTTTTTCAATAGTCAAAACAATGCACAAAACCTTTTGATATTACAAATAAACAAAAACAGTCTCTATTCCCCCTTAATTTATTTGTGAAATTTTCTCGCATTTTTTGAAATCATGCAATACTCAATACAGAAAAAGTTTTTTATTTAAAACACAAATTGCAAATACTGTACATTGTTAAATCAAACAGACATTTAGTTTGAATAGCTTTTATTTTGTAATTTAAATAATTTTTTGGACACTTATTCCAACACATCCTACAGTACTTATAGCACTTTAACAAACTAAATTATTATACGTAATTCATATAAATTTAAAATTGAGCTTGTGGTCTTACGTCTGCATGAAGGTGGTTTGGACCAACCACGGTGTCCACAGGTTACTCTCGGATTTCCATAAAGACAGTAACCAGGATTGCAGCGGTATACAACGTAATCATCTTCCGAGTACGACCTTTTTCTTGAGCTTGGATGAATAGCTCCGTAATTGACCTTTGGTGGGGTCTTGCACATTCCTATTCATTCAAAAACTATTTCAAAAGATACGTTTTTCGAAAGTATTATTAATGATTTCAAATTACATTACAATAAATAAATCGTAGCCGCATGCTACCTGACTGCTTAAATAAGTATTTAAAATATTAAGATTCCTTGTTCATTACATTAGCAAAAATATTTCTATAAAATGCAGGATAGAATGGGCAAAGGCTTTGTATGAAAACAATGATATATCAAAATGCATTGAAGGCTAGTAAGCATATATCTAAAAATATAGTACTATATTTTAAAAAATCATTTTATCAAACTGTTCTGGTAAAAATAAAGCCAAACTGGGCAACGCAGTTGCTGATTTGGATTTTTTTTCGAGGGAGGACTAAAAATTTATAAGATTAATTGACATGAAGACAAGAGAAAACGAAAGCAGAAATAAAATTGCGTGAATTTTGTTCATTGGTTGAAAACTTATATTACATAGTAGTCAGGAAATATTTTTTTCAAGTTTAAGTTAAAAGCTACAAAAAACTTTACCCTTGCAAGGCTGTAACTGCAAAAACATTAGAGAAACAGCAACAAGTAATGTTTAAAACAAACATTATTGAAGTAAAATTTGTCAATTAGTTTTTTAAGAGTATCTACTGTTTACACGAGCAATTTGTTTACACACTGAGTGGGATTACTAGCAAGTCAAACCAGAGAACTGAGGCGTCCTTGTCCACACTTTTATTGTAATTATCGCTATTCTTCTCCTAACTTAGTGGAAAACGCCGGAAGCGTAATATTTACAGCAATCTTCAAGCAATTATTCCGACCTGCAAAAGTGGACATTCTTTTTTCTCTAAGAAAGGTCGTTCTTTTACAGCGCGCAACTTGTGCAATGCGTTTTTTTGATCATGTAAAACGCAGCGCAACAAGTGCAACATGTTTTTGAAATTTATGTCAAGCGCAATGTAGATTATTTTAAAAATTATATCAAGGTAATTTTTAAATCAATTAAAACGTAATCTACTTTTTCAAAGCATAAGCGCGTCCCAATCGGTTTTCCAATCGCTTACATTGAAAAACAACGTAAGTAGATCGCGCTTTTGCAAAATAAGACTATCTAAAGCGCAGCGAAGTACAGCACAATTGATTTGTTTAACCTTTGATGCGCAGCGCAATAAACGGAATTAAAATTTTTAGTTTTTGGTGCGCAGCGCAATTAAGCGCAACTTATAATTTTTTAACCAAGAGCGCAGCGCAAAATCCGCAAGACTTCTCAAAAAAGTATGAAAGCGCAGAGTTAACTTCCGCAATTGCGCAATTTGCTGCCGACCTGTTTTGAAAGATATCAAGATATTTCTATTCAGTTAAAATATTCTATTTGGTTTTCTAGTTTTTATTTGGAGATATAAATAAAATTTAGAGCTGTTTGATAAAACAGAGCAGAAGAAAGTGCCCTAAAGTGTTTTTTCGAACGACACTACAGAGTGATTCGATTAGGTTTTGAACAGTGACTGTGTTGATCAATACCGCACTTGCCATCAAGCGGTGCCTCTTCCCATTGGACAACGCTACCGACACATTAACTACGTTTTGAGTCGTTTAAGAGAACCTAGCGTTATTTCTACTGTGGCGGTTGTTATCGGAAGAATGCCAATTAAATGAGAACCTTTGCTGAAAACGTTGGAAAAATTGATATTTTGTTGCAATAAGCTTACTTTTCAAATCAGATTTTTTTTATCATTCTTATTTTCGTGGTGCTAAAGCCAAACCAACGTTGAAGTTTAGCACCAAGGCATTCACAACTCGCCTGCCCATTTTTCTTACATTGATTTTTTAGGTTCAACGGAACAACCTGTAAACTTGAAATTGCAATAATCCTTTACTTTTAACTGACTTTGAAATCCTTCAGTGACGCATACAAATGTGAACCATTAACACCTCGCAAACTGTCAATGCAATAACTAGAGTACCGTAGATTAAGGTTAAATTGCTAACAACAAAACTGTTTCATAACGAATGCAGAAAATTCTGAAGCAGCTGCGATTATTTCTATGAACACTATTACAGCATCATGTATTTGTGCTGATCGTGTGGACCATATCGAATTAAACAGTGTTTTTTTTCGTCTTATTGGGATCGATTTAACATTCCAATTATTTAGTTTTGATTGACTACGATTTGATAGCCACAATTTTGATTGAAATTGAAAATCTTTTGCGAACGGATGCGAAATCGCGTGTTTTTTGACACAACTAAGTTTAATTTGAAGCAAAACCAATGCACTGAGTATGCAAATACGTTTTCATTTCGAATAATGCTTGCAAAGTCTTTTTTTATCCATTATGATAGCATCATCATCGTAGCCTTTTCCTTTGCTTTTTGCAATGTAAAGAGTCAACTTTCCTAACTTCTCTTTTAAGAACAGCGCCAGGCTTTATCTACTTGAATCAATTGCATGACTGAAGCCTACCAATTTTTCAGCTATTCCTTGTATAATTTGACAGTCTCTACGGGTTAATGCAAAACCTACGTGTTTTTAGTTGCCAGAAGGGCGATATCAGAAGCCCAATTCGATTTAATAGCTCGTTGAGCTGGTCAGATCAACCCCACATTAATAATCTACGCCCAAAAACTTATTCTGTCAGCACCGTGGCCCATATGTAAGAGTGCCATATTTGATGACAAAATTAATCGACGTAGTGGGAATTCAAAACCTATTCTTGTTATGCTCTTGAGAAAAATAGTTTCCTCTGCTTGTCGTTCTTATAAGCAGCTCTAAATTTGGTCAAATTTTTAACTACAAAGTGAAAAACCAAACAAAAATTTTCAATCGGATAGCAATATCTTAGCATGTCCAAAAGCATATAGTGGCGATTGGTTAAGAGTTGCCTTAAGTTTAACGCCCCGGCAATTTTCCTGCAAGTTAGAAAAACAAAGATGAAACTGATAATAATACATGGTATTGAATAAGAAGTTGTTTAAAAAAGTTTAAGGGGGGAGGCCCCTTGGACCCTCCCTTAAACTCGCCCTTGGTGTAACGCCTATGGATAAGCATCTTACCAAAACATTAGCGGCTTGTTTAGGAAAGACAAAAGACTAATTGAAAAGTAAGACGAAAAACGGCAACTTACTTCTACAACGAGGAACGCGTGTGCTCCAGCGATTAGCTGATAAACAAGTCGAAAACCTGCTTCCCACCAATTCGAAGTTTTTATTGCAACGGAATTCAGCTCGCTGACGAGGACAGTAATGTCTCGAAGGATTGAAGTAAGAGCCGTACCTAGGTGGTTTACGTGGTCGACAACCACCTAAAACACAAATCAGTTTATTGAAAAATAATTTAATATTCTTTTATAAAATGTGATACGGAAATAAAGCAAAAAATTTGTTTAATTGGCCTACTATAAATTAACGTTTTCAGCCGGGTTCTAAAAGTTCTTATTAATTCACAAAAAAGACCCAGGCACAAATTTTACAGTTTGCTTACGAATGCACTGGGGAGCGTTAGTCCAGCCCGTGTGTTCACAGACAGCAAACGCGTTTCCACGAAGACAGTAATATTGGTTGCATCTGTATTCCACTCTTTGGCCTTGATTAAACTTGGTCTTTCTCCTGGGGGTTGAAACAACTCGACCGTATTGGGGGTTTGGTGGACGGTCACAGATTTCTAAAAATTGGAACATTTAGACCTCTTTAAAATTGCTATGATTTTTTGATAAAGGTTTTTAAAAGATTTTTCTGAAATTCACTTTTTACAGTCAACTTGAATTAGTTTCGTCAATATGTTGTCGTTAAAGATAGAACATTAGTTTAGTTATAGAGCAAAAAAAACAATTTAATTCAAACTTAAGAGTTATTTGATGTCAGTTTAGATTTTATATGTGCGCTACAAGGAAATGATCTATATTTAAAAACTATTTTAGTCTAACTGAGCTTTTAACAACTGAAATCGTTAATGAACTTTATCTATCCCGGCATCTAATTAAAAACAAAAAAATCATTAAAACAAAATAAACAAAATGTTTATATTGACCGGTGTTGATAAATGATTGACTCACTGCGACATGTTGGAACACCATGTTCCCATCTTCCATTACGTTGACATCTAGAATATTCTTCTCCGACCAAGCGGAAGGTTCGATTGCATTGATATTGCGCGCGTTGTCCTGGACACCAGCTACGTCGTGAACCAACGTAAGAACCATATTCAGGAGCAGGTCTGTGGGTGCATTCCTCTAAAATTTTGAGGAACTTATTGAACATATTTCAAAAAAACAAAGTTATATCTTCTTCAACAAATTTTTAACCAGAAATAAAAAATGTCATATTATGAATGTCTCATAATGGCATCTCTCTTTGGGTATTCTATATTGCAATAGCACCAGTAAAAATTTATAATTTATTCCTAATGTTTTTTTTGTGATAACATCAAAGCAAAATCAAATAGATTTTTTTTTGTTTAACCTGATATAAGTAAAAAGCTATTTAATACCAGTTTTAATTTTATGATATTGATTCCTACTTGTGCTAAAATTTAATTAAAAACATGAAACATGTTCTTCGTTTAAACAAACAATCAAAAACTTGAATTTTTGAATATTTTATGAAAAAAATAAGGTAGCTTTTGAGTCATGCTTACTTAAGCATTTTGGATAAACAGTCCATCCAGTATGACGACAGTGTACATCAGCATTACCAGATAAGCAGTAGCCTTCATCGCATGCATAAGTAACTGACTCTCCTTGCAGATATGAGCGCTTGATTGGTCGCGATGTGATGTGCCCGTATTCAACGGATCCAGGCCGAGAGCATATTTCTGTGCAAACATTAAAATGTTAAAAAAAAAAGAATCTTTTTTAAGACTTATCCTAAGAAAAATTTAACAAAATCATCAAAAAATATTTTTGTGTAATTGTTTTAGTAGCAAAATAATATGGAAAAGTTTTATATTTAGCCTATTGAAACAAGAATTTAAAATATTGAATTGAGTTAGAATTTAATCTATATTGAATAACTTTAACCTTTCAGTCTAATGGCTCTCATTGTGAACCTTTTATAGAAATTCTTATTACTCGTGGCTGTCTCGTCTTAAAAAAAGTATTTATTTCAAGTCAGAATTCAAGTTATTTGATGTCAGTTTAGATTTTATATGTGGGCTACAGGGAAACCATCTATATTTAAAAATTATTTACTTTGGACCCAAGTCCAAAAATTGAGGTAAGACCACCTTTTCTTATGTCCTTTGAATTTAAGTAAAGAAGTTTTTAGTCCTTACTCTTTTTTTAAAAGTGAAATATATTTTTCCGTTTTTTTTTAAGTTAAATCTGAAAATGGAATTTACTTTTTGTACGGGGCCCTAATTTTTTAAAACAGCCCTGATTATTCATGCGTAAAGATGTGATTTAATTACATTTGTTCAATTGGCTATCAACAGCGTTGCCAATCAACTAGATAAGAGTGCCGCAACTGACTTGGTCTTGGTTTATTCCGTCGTGTCCTTAAAAAAGACACTTTGCAGCACTTTTCTCTGCTGCAAAGTCCTAACAAGCATCTCTTAATTTCGGACATACTGTAAAATGAAAATACTAAAAACCATATTTCAAGCAATATCTTTAGCATTTCTGAAAACGAGTCGAATGAATTATTTATGAACGGTTCTTCTCAGGATAACACCTTTCACTTACGTCGTAACACGAGTGAGGAAGATAAATAGATTGATGATAATAGTGAATCAATTTTGATTTTTAGATTCGCTATACAAATAAATATTGTTATGTCCTTTACTTCGACAGGTCGGTACTTCGTGTTCCCATTCACCATTAGCATTACAAGTTGAATTTTCTTCCCCGTCCAAATGGAATTTATCATTGCATTTGAATCTTGCTATTTGTCCTGGGCACCACTGAGTATTATTAGTGTAATAAGATCCGTTAGATGGGGGGTTCCTGTGACTACAACTACCTGCAAATAAAGTTTTTTAAAATTAAAGTATACGTAAACACCTAAAAATTACAAAAATTAAGTTGTTATAAAAACTTTTCCAGTTTCATTCATTTTTCTTTCAAAAAATTTTTGTAAAAATTTAATTCGATGATTTTCTTGAATAAGCGTGTATCTCATATCAATAGGAAAGATATTTATTTTTTGGCAGCTGTTTGCCTAAAAGAAAAATTGATAGCAGAAAGAGCTATTGCCTCTTATACTTTTGATGGTGTCTTTCACCGTTAAATTATAACTAGAATTAATTTTTTCTACGTTTTGTTTTGAGTTTCTTCACCGATTTTAGTTTCTAAATGGTGAAATATTTGTAGATGAACGTAAAACTGTCACAATGTTGCTGCTACAAAATCAAAAAATTTAATTGTCTTTCTTATGGGTTTAAAACGTAAGCACATCATATTGCCGTAATTTAGATGTCTCAAAGTGTAATTCTAATCAACATATACAGACATGTTTACTTTTCGAGCAAGCATATGTTGTTTGACACTTACAAAAATTATCTTCAGTTTTTCTGCCATAGTAAAATGAACAATCGCTTTCTTGTATTTAAAAAAAACCAGTAAACTTTTTTCAATAGTCAAAACAATGTACAAAACTTTTTGATATTACAAATAAATAAACAAAAAACAGTCTCTATTCCCCCTTAATTCATTTGTAAATTTTTTTCGCATTTTTTGAAATTATCAAATACAGAAAAAGCTTTTATTTAAAACACAAATTGCAAATATATTGTTAAATCAAACAGACATTTAGTTTGAATACCACCTTATTTGAATACCACCTTATTTGAATACCATTTGAATAACTTGTATTTTGTAATTGAAATAATTTTCTGGACACTCACGCGCAACACATCCTACAGTACTTATAGTACTTTAATAAACTAAAGTATTATACGTAATTTATATAAATTTAAAATTGAGCTTGTCGCTTACGATTGCATGACGGTGGTTTAGACCAACCACGGTCTCCACAGGTCACTCTCGGATTTCCATAGAGACAGTAACCAGGATTGCAGCGGTATACAACATACTCATCTTCCAAGTACGACCTTTTGCTTGAGTTTGGATAAATAGCTCCGTAATCGACCTTTGGTGCGGCCTTGCAGATTCCTATTCATTCAAAAACAATTTCAAAAGATCCGGTTTTTGAAAGTTTTACTGATGATTTCAAATTACATTACAGTAAATAAATCGTAGCTGCATGTTACCTGACGGCTAAAATAAGTGTTTAATATAATAAAATTCCTTGTTCAATACATTAGCAAAAATATTTCTATAAAATGTGAGATAAAATGGGCAAATGTTTTGTATGAAAACAATGATATATCAAAATGTATTAAAGGCTAACAAGCATATATCTAAAAATATAGTGCTACATTTTAACAAATTATTTTATCAAATCGTTCTGGGAGAAATAAAACCAAACTATGCAACACAGATTGATACTAAAAATTTATAAGATCAATCAACAAGAAAAGAGAAAAACGAAAGCAGAAATAAAACTGCGTGATTTTGTTCATTGCTTGAAAACTTATATTACATAGTACAGTAGTCAGGAAATATTCCTTTCAAGTTTATGTTAGAAGCTACAAAAACTTTATCCTTGCAAGGGCGATAACTGTAAGAACATTAGAGAAACAGCAATAAGTAAGTATTTAAAACAAAGATTATTGAAGTAAAATTTGTCAGTTAGAGTATCTACTGTTTACACGAGCAATTTGTTTACACACTGAGTAGGATTACTAGCAAGTTAAACCAGAGAACTGAGACGTCCTTGTCCATACTTTTATTGTAATTATCGCTATTCTTCTCCTAACTTAGTGGCAAACATCGGAAGCGTAATATTTACAGCAATCTTCAAGCAATTATTCCGACTTGCAGAAGTGGGCATTTTTTTTCTTTAAGAAAACGGATCGCGCAACTTGCGCAATGCGTTTTTTAGATCATGTAAAGCGCAGCGCAACAAGCGCAATGTGTTTGAAAATCATGTAAAGCGCAGCGCAAATTGGGCAATATGATTTTGAAATCATGTAAAGCGCGACGCAACTTGCGCAGTGTGATTTTGAAATCATGTAAAGCGCAATGTAGACTATTTTAAAAACTTTATTAAGCTCGGAGCAACGTAATTTTTAAATCAATTTAAACCTAATCTACCTTTAAAAATCATAAGCGCATCCCAATTGGTTTTCCAATCCCCTACATTGAAAAACAAGCCAAGTAGATCGCGCTTTTGCAAAATAGGACTATATAAAGCGCAATTGATTTGTTTAACCTTTGATACGCAGCCCGATAAAGCGGAAGTAATGTTTTTATTGTTTGGTGCGCAGCGCAATTAAGCGCAACTTATAATTTTTTAACCAAGAGCGCAGCGCTTCTAAAACAAAGTATAAAAGCGCAGCGCAACTTCTGCAATTGCGTAAATTGATGCCGACCTGCTTTCAAAGATATCAACATATTGCTGTTCACTTAAAATATTCTATTTGGTTTTTTAGTTTTATTTGGAGATATAAAATAAAATTTAGAGCTGCTTGATAAAACAGAGCGGAGGAAAGTTCCCTAAAGTGTTTTTCCAAACGACACTACAGAGCGATTCGATTAGGTTTTGAACAATGACCCCGTCGATCAATGCCGCGCTTTCCATGAAACGGTGCCTCTACCCATCGGCCACGCTGCTGACACATTAAGTACGGTTTGAGTTGTTTAAGTGAAGCTAGCGTTATTTCTGCTGTGGCGGTTGTTACCCGAAGAATGTCAATAAAATGAGAAGCTTTGCTGATAACGTTGGAAAAATTGATATTTTGCTGCAATAAGTTTATTTTTCATTACAGATTTTCTTTATAATTCTTATTTTCTTGGTACTGAAGCGCAAACCAGCGTTGAAGTTTAGTACCAAAGCATTCTCAACTCGCCTCCCCATTTTCCTTACATTAATTTTTAGGTTCAACGGAACACCGCGTGAACTTAAAGTTGTAATAATCCCTTAACTGTTCACTAACTTTTGGATATCCTTCGCTGATGCACACACGCAAATTGTCAATGCAATAACTAAGAGTACTGTAAGTTAATGTTAAATTGCTGACAACAAAATTGTTCCATATGGAATGCAAAAAATTCTGAAGCAGCTGTGATTATTTTTATAAACACTATTTACAGCATCATACGGTTGTACTGATCGTGTGGACCATATCGAATTAAACAGTGTTTTTTGTTTCGTCTTATTGCAGTGGTTCCCAACCTTTTTGAATGCATTCCTCCCTTAGCCCATTTTGGTACTTTTCATTCCCCCCCTATTACGCTAAGTTTTTTAAACGTTGTTTTCTTAAGAATCTGCTTGCACATTCTGGAGTAAAGCATAACCTTAATCTAGTACTCTAGTCGTTGCATGTTTTGGATAATCCACTGTAGTGTTAATGACAATTATCTTTGCTGGGTAACTTCAAACTAACAAGTTTGTTTGATGCTGGGTTTCGGAGGGTGGAGGTAACTATTTTGATAAAATTTTTCCGACCAGAAATAGCACTTTATAGTAAAAAATTTCGCTGATTTAAAAAAAACATTTATGAATTGCGAAAAAGAGATAAATGATAAAATTTTAATTA
This sequence comes from Diplosoma virens, assembly GCA_963680785.1. Classification (NCBI taxonomy): domain Eukaryota; kingdom Metazoa; phylum Chordata; class Ascidiacea; order Aplousobranchia; family Didemnidae; genus Diplosoma; species Diplosoma virens. Next base: position 13,547,070 of record OY796888.1, read on the forward strand.
AAAAAATTATAACTAATAATTAATTTTTATAAAATATATTTTTATAAGTATGAAATGATATCAGACTAATTGTTTATTCAGCATTTCCATGAGCTTGAACCCTAAATGTATTTAAACTCTGTTAATTAATAACGACAATTTTAGCAAAGTTATAACTAATAAAATAAAATAAATCATTAAAACGTTTAATTTATAAATTTAAAAAACATCGGTGTACTTTTTTAATTAAAATTTAGAGCATTTAAGAGATTTTCATTGACTGTGATATCGATATATGAAATTAGCGCATTTTTTAGCCCAGATTATCAAATTTTTGTCGGAAAAAATTTTTTTAAAAAAAGTTACTCCGTCCCCCCGAAACCCAGCATCAACCACAAGTTTAACTGTGAAAGAGTCTAAAAATTACCTAGAAAACTTGATATGCGATTTAAAACTATATTAAGCAAGCATCATTATACCAAGAGATCGCTGTATAATCAAGAGAATAACAAAATAACGAAATAGCAATTAAAACAGAAAACACGACTGCCAGTTCAGACAGTTTTAATGAATTCGAATATCAATTTAGTTTACTTTTCTTCTCTATCAATGTGAAATTTGTTCTTGTTTGTTTTCTAAAAGTAGTTGGATGTGGGGTGTAGATTGTGACAGCGCACAACGCAAATCATCTTCAGCGCAAGTCTATTTTTATGTTTGGCTTTAATTTGAAGTAGAGACAAAAACTCTGACTTGCATAGGTAAGTTGATACAAAAGGGATAAGAATACGACAAGCTGTTTCTGTTGTTTGAGGGTATAAGTCTTTCAATCCAACCCAGAAGTGTGAAAGGGGTTTTTCTTGGTACTCTTGTCTAGCTCCAGAATCGTTTATCAGCTCTAAAAATTTGTCCTGACATTCATCCGAAAGCTTTTCAACAGGAAATTTAAACGGATTTCTCACAAAATCCAATTCTTCATAACTAGTCTCAGAAAAGTATCTGTCGAATTCGTTTTGAAGGTTTGACAAATGCTTTACAATATTTTTCTCAACAACTTCTGGCATACTGTATTGCTCTCCTCTCTGCTGTTAAGAAGCATATCCACTTTCTCGAACATTGCAAAGTTGTAGATTTCAGCTTTTCTTTTCCAATTTGCCAACTTAGCTTTGAAAGCCTTTAGTGCATCGACAAATTTGATGACATTGGTATTTTTGCCTTGCATCTGTAGGTTGAGTTTGTTAAGTTGTTCAAATATGTCACACAAATAAGCCAGAGAGATTACCCACTGTTCATTATCTAGCCAAGCGTGATACTCAATTTTGCCTTTGAGAAGACAAAATGCTTTTAATTCCTCTCGGAGTTCAAAGACTCTTCGCGTGACATTGCCTTTGGATAGCCATCGATTCGAAGTGTAATAGAGAAGCACCTGGTGGTTTGAATCCATATCTGCACAAAATTCCTTAAAAAGACGGAATTTACAGCTCCTGCTATAATAAAATTAACTATTTTTATTATCTGATCAAGAACTTTTTGAAGGGACTGGGGTAATGTCTTGGAAGCTAGGGCTTGTCTATGCAACATGCAGTGAACACCTTTACTTTTTGGTGCTTGCCTCTTTACTGAAGCTTGAGAGCCTGAATTACATCCCAACATTGCTGGCGCACCATCAGTGCAACAGCCAGCAAGATTTTTCCATTCCAAGCCTTCAGTTGTGAAAAATGTTGTAACTTTATTCAGAATATCTGCTGCTTTTGTAGTAGTTTCAACAGCGGAGCAGAATAGAAACTCCTCCTTAAATGCATTGTTCCAAACATATCTTACGTACATCATCAACTGTGCACATGAAGAGATATCTTTTGATTCATCCAGCTGGATTGCAGAAAGTCCAAACGGAGCAGTTTTGATTTCCTGTACTACTTGACTTTTTATATCAAGAGACAAATTCTTGATTCGCCTTTGAATGGTGTTAGAAATTGCAGCTAGCTTTTTTTTTGCTTCTTTTCCTAGCACTATGCCAGCGGTTTTCAGAATGCAAGGCTTGATTACTGTTTCGCCGATAGTATGTGGCTTTTTCTGTTTCACTATCTCGAATGCCACTAAATAAGATGCTTGTAACAGTTGCTTGTTTTTTCTAAAAAAATCGCTAGAAGCATCCAGTCTCATTGACTTTAGTGCTCTCCCTTGACGTTAGAAATAGGTTTTGTCCTTAATTATGTGTTGCAGATGTACATTTTCTAAGTGTTGCTTGAGCTTTGCCGTGCTCATTGAGTCATTGTAGCTTTTCTTCACTATGTATAATGACCGATGCAAAACCAAACTGGATATATGATTCATCATATTTTCGTTTTTTAGCACTCATGCCTTTGCTGCTAGGTTGCTAGTAAGTAAACGTAAGGCTAAATCTACACAAAAAGCTGTTTTAGGCTATTATTATTTGGCTGCATATCTAATTTTAATACACCAGGCTAGCCTATGTTAGAAGTTAGTTGCTCATATAAACTGAACATAAAAACTTATTAACTGTTTTATGTTCAGTTTATATGAGCAACAAAATTCTAACATTCCAAAGTATTACCTGTCTAACAATCGAACTCCCGAACTAGTGGCCAGTCTACATACTGCACAACCTACTGAGGCTGCACTGCCTTTTAATAGCCTAATTACTGGAATGTATTACTGTATAATAACATGCTTTGATAAAGTCTACCTACATTCTGCTCTAGGATATAACTTATAAAACCTTACAAGTCTCAACTTTCTTCGACAGCTGTGCTAAATCTTTAACCTGACTAATAAGAATTACGGTAGCGTACCAACATATCTTTCTCCCTTGTCCTGTCTATATCTTTATCTGAAGGAATGTTAACAAAACATTCTTCCCCTATTATTGACAACAGTATGTTACAACAATGGTCTTTGTGACAATCATAATTAAATAATTGAAGCATAACAAATACTGACAATGTATGCTAGTTAACGGTAATGCGAAAACAATCAACACTACAGAACGATGCGGGAAGCTATATCTGTTGGTGCAGCAAAAATATTGTGTATGCAAGAGTCTAGAGTCAACTTATAACTTAACACCATTCGGGGGGGCAGTACAGCTTGGGAATATCAATATTTAAATATTTCATTCAGCTACCGGCATCGGACCAATTTCCTACCTGAAGTTATGTTCTGCATTGAAGTGGTAGTTATAAGTAGTAGTGGATTTAACTCAAAAGTTAAATTCCTCCCCTAAAATGGTGAAATTCCTCACTTGGGAGGAATTCCTCCCCGGTTGGAAATCGTTTTCTTATTGGGATCGATTTAACATTCCAATTATTTAGTTTTGATTAACGACGATTTGATAGCCACAATTTTGATTGAAATTGAAAATCTATTGCGAACGGGAGCGAAATCGCGTGTTTTTTGACACAACTAAGTTTAATTTGTAGCAAAACCAATGCACTGAGTATGCAAATACGTTTTGGTTTAGAATAATACTTGCAAAGTCTTTTTTTTACCGATCATGATAGCATCATCATCGTAGCCTTGTCCTTTGCTTTTTGCAATGTAAAAAGTCAACTTTCTTAACTTCTTCTTTAAGATCAGCACCAGTCTTTATCAACTTGAATCTATGGCATGACTGAAGCCTACCGATTTTTCAGCTATTGCCTTGTATAATTTGACAGTCTCTACGGGTTAATGAAAAACCTACGTGTTTTAGTTGCCAGAAGGGCAACATCAGAAGCCCAATTCGATTTAATAGCTCGTTGAGCTGGTTAGATCAACCCCACATTAATAATCTACTGCCCAAAAACTTATTATGTCAGCAGCGTGGTCTATATGTAAGAGCGCCGTATCGATGACAAAAGCAATCGACGTAGTCATAGTTCAAAACCTATTCTTGTTGTGCTCTTGAGAAAAATAGTTTTCTCTGCTTGTCGTTCTTATAAGCAGCTCTAAATTTTGGTCAAATTTTTAACTACAAAGTGAAAAACCAAACAAAAATTTTCAATCGGATAGCAATATCTTAGCACTCCAAGAGCATATTGGGGCGATTGCTTAACAGCTGCTTAAGTTTAACGCCTCAGCAGCTTTCCTGCGAGTTAGAAAAACAAACAAAGATGAAACTGATAATAATAATAATAATAATACATTGTATTGAATGATAACTTGTTTAAAAAAGTTTTGGTGGGGGAAGGCGGGCCCCTTGGACCCTCCCTTAAATTCGCCCTTGGTGTAACGCCTATGGATAAGTATCTTAATAAAACATTAGAAGCTTGTTTAGGAAAGACAAAAGACTAAGTGAAAAGTAAGACGAAAAACGGCAACTTACTTCTACAACGAGGAACGGGTGTGCTCCAGCGATTAGCTGATAAACAAGTCGAAAACCTGCTTCCCACCATTTGGAAGCTTTTATTGCAACGGACTTTAGCTTGCTGACCGAAACAATAATGTCTTGCAGGTTTGACGTAAGAGCCGTACCTAGGTGGTTTACGTGGTCGACAACCACCTAAAACACAAATCAGTTTATTGAAAAATAATTTAATATTCTTTTATGAAATGTGATGCGGAAATAAAGCAAAAAATTTGTTTAACCCGAATTATCCCAATGACTACATTTGTAGTCATTTGTAGTCATTATTTCAAATGCATTTTCTAACTAAAAATAACTGTTTTTTTTATTATTTTAGATTATGAATAGCTTTGAGATATATAAAAGTTGTAAAATATCTTTATAAACACTGTTTTAAGTTGTGCCATAGAATTGTACAGCCTATCAAAGTTTTTAGTTTTTAGTTTTTTAGTTTTACCCTTGGGTTAATATGGGTTAATTGGCCTACTATAAATTAACGCTTTCAGCCGGGTTCTAAAACTTCTTATTAATCCACAAAAAAGACCCAGGTACAAATTTTACAGTTTTTGCTTACGAATGCACTGGGAAGCGTTAGTCCAGCCCGTGTCCTCACAGATAGCAGACGCGTTTCCACGAAGACAGTAATATTTGTTGCATCTGTATTCCACTCTTTCGTCTTGATAAAACTCGGTCTTATTCCTGGGGGTTGAAACAACTCGACCGTATCGGGGGTTTGGTGGACGGTTACAGATTTCTAAAAATTGGAACATTTAGACATCTTTAAAATTGTTATGATTTTTTGATAAAGGTTTTTAAAAACAGTTTTCTGAAATTCACTTTTTACAGTCAACTTGAATTAGTTTTGTAAATAATGTTGTTGTTAAAGATAGAATAATACTTTAGTTATAGAGCAAAAAAACAATTTAATTCAAACTTAAGAGTTATTTGATGTCAGTTTAGATTTTATGTGTCGGCTACAAGAAATCGATTCATATTTAAAAACTATTTTAGTCTAATTGAGCTTTTAACAACTGAAATCGTTAATGAACTTTATTTATCTTGGCATCTAATTAAAAACAAAAAATTATTGAAACAAAATAAACAAAATGTTTATATTGACCGGTGCTGATAAATGATTAACTCACTGCGACATGTTGGAACACCATGTTCCCATCTTCCATTACGTTGACATCTAGAATATTCTTCTCCGACCAGGCGGAAGGTTCGATTGCATCGATATTGCGCGCGTTGTCCTGGACACCAGCTACGTCGTGAACCAACGTAAGAACCATTCTGAGGAGCAGGTCTGTGGGTGCATTCCTCTGAAATTTCGAGAAACTTATTGAACATATTTCAAAAAAACCAAAGTTACATCTTTTTCAATTCTTGCGAGTCAGGAGGATAAATATAGAGATAAAAATAAAATAAAAAAATAAAATAAATTTGTAACCAGAAATAAAAAATGTCATATTATGAATGTCTCATAATGGTATTTCTTTTTGGGTATTTTATATTGCATAAAATCTATAATTTATTTCTAATGTTTTTTTTTACGATAACATCAACGCTAAATCAAATAGATTTTTTTTGTTTAACCTGATGTAAGTAAAAAGCTATTTAATACCAGTTTCAATTTATGATATTGATTGCTACTTGTGCTTAAATTGAATTAAAAACATGAAACGTGTTCTTCATTTAAAAAATAATCAAAAACTTGAATTTTTGAATGTTTTATAATATAAATTGAATAATAAAATAAGGTAGCTTTTGAGTCATGCTTACTTAAGCATTTTGGATAAACAGTCCATCCAGTATGATGGCAGTGTACGTCAGCACTACCAGATAAGCAGTAGCCTTCATCGCATACATAAGTAACTGACTCTCCTTGCAAATACTGACGTTTGATTGGTCGCGATATGATGTGCCCGTGTTCAACGGATGCAGGCCGAGAGCATATTTCTGTAAAAACATTAAAATGTTAAAAAAAAGAATCTTTTTAAACTTATCCTAAGAAAAATTTAACAAAATCATCAAAAAATATTTTTGTGTAATTGTTTTAATAGCAAAATAATATGAAAAAGTTTTATATTAACCTATTGAAACAAGAATTTAAAATATTGAATTGAGTTTAAATTTAAACTATATTGAATAAATTTATCCTTTCAATCTAATGGCTCTCATTGTGAACCATTTACAGAAATTCTTATTACTCTGGTCTAAAAAAAAGTATTTATTTCAAGTCGGAATCGAAACAGTACTTTACAAAACAAAATTTATTGCATACACTTTTTTGCAGAAGATATCCAATTCTAGCAATTTTGGCTAATTTTCCTCATCAAAAAGTTTAATTTGTTGTAAAGTTACTAATTTCTATTTGTCCTTTGCTATAAACAAATTTACTTCTGCATCTCGGAACATCGTGCTGCCATGTTCCGTCAAGTTTGCATCCAGAATATTCTTCTCCAATCAGGCGGAACGTCTGATTGCATCGATATCGGGCGCGTTGTCCTGGACACCAACTACGTCGTGCACCAACGTAAGAACCATATTCAGGAGCGGGTCTGTATCTGCAACTCTCTGAAATTTTAGGCAATACAATTGTTAAATTTTGAAGAAAAAGTAGTTTATCTTTTATCAAAAGCCGATTGCTATACGAATTACGAGGTACATCTAAATAAATTAGCAAAATAAATATTAGCAAGATGTTTAATTGTTAAGTAAAAGTTCAAATTAAAAACAATTAATTTGTATTAGCTTAACTGTTTCAATGTGTCTAGACACGTTTGCGTCCAACATAATAGCGCTGTATTAAACTCGCATCTGTGCTCCCAAAAAATACCACAATATGGTTCAATATTTCGCAATGTTCAGTTTAGGGTTGCAAATTCGTTTTATACTACAAGGTGCCCAAAGCTGTGCGAAATATATCAACTTGTAAAACAAACTAAATAAAAACAAAACATCAGTTAAACAATATAAAGCGTAAATTTTATACAACTTTCAGCTTACTTATGCATCTTGGATATGTAGTCCATCCATTATGACGACAGTGTACTTCTGCATTACCAATCAAGCAGTAGCCTTCATCACAAGCATAAGTGACAGACTCTCCTTGGGAATATTGACGTTTGATTGGTCGTGATGTGATGCGCCCGTATTCAACAGAACGTGGTCTTGAACATATTTCTACACAAAAATATGCATGAGCATTTATTTCAAAATATTTACAAATCGCTCGCAACCCATATATTTAAACAGCACCACTAGGTTAAACAAAAAATTAAACATACGAAACGTTATAGTACACTGGATTTGAAATTTAAACTAATTAATAAATTAATTTTTTGATTTTTTTAAATCATAAAAAGAGCAGTTATGATGGATTGGTCATCTTCAAAGTAATCTACTTTTTCTAAAAATGAAGTAATGTCGAGACAAAGTCAAACAAATTTTATTTTAATATTCGTGAATTCATAAAAGCTTCAAACTTTTTTTTTAAACAATATTCAAAAATTCCTTGCAAAAAACAAAAACAAAATCCTTTAGCAAAAAATTTTGATTTAAAAAAGTAATCGAAAAAATTTTAAATGTTGTCGGGCAAAGATAAAAAGCAGCGTTTTATTGATAATTGAGATCAACATAAAGTAGTTCAAACTCCATCTGTGGTCATGCAGTCGTTTGCTTAAAAAAGAACCTTTAAAATATTTCTTCTGCTTTGCAATCTTGACAGCTACCTTTGAAATATACTCAAAATTATATTAAACTAGAAAGCAAATAACAAATCCAACCAAACTGCATTATCTTGGAATCTCCAAGTAGCCTGGGGTTAATTCTTGGTAGTTGTTAAATGTCCAGCAGTCATCACCTTGCAAGTTCGGAGAAAACCTTGGTTGATCATGATGATGATGATAATTTCATTAACGTTTCAACCGAGTTTGTTCGGCAACTTAAAAATTTGTTTTAATTTTGTTCAATTCCGCAACAACTCGAAATGTTTGAAAATGTTGAAACAAATTTAAAGTAAAAAATTTCCCAGCAATTATAGCATCCAGATGCAAAGTAATAGCCGAGAGCATGCTTTATTCAAACTATCTTTGCTTTTTTTATTCCATTTCCCTCTTTCGAATTTCCTCCACGGGTAAGCAAATTGTAACTTAAAAAATACGGCTGAATGCTTTTGATCTATTATGTTGACGATTGTAGAGCCGTCAAAGCAATTTAAAATGTGTTTTTAAAAAATACTTGGATTTATCCAAAAATATTTTTCGCTTCAGCAAATCAAAAACAAACCAAAATGTTTTTTAAACATGCAAGTTTAAATAGAAACAGCAAGTTGATGCACGGCCTACTTAAGAATACGGCCGGATATGTTACATTGTAGCGAAAAAATTACCAGGCCGATGCGATTGTAATGAATTCGTAAAGGCCCGTTTCCACTACGAGCGTGAAAAAGAGCATTCTTTGTTTCTTTTATTGATCTTCGATTGAAGCGAGCGGTTAAAATTGAAGCGAGCGCAAAAAAAAAAGCAAAACAAACAAAGAATGCTCTTTTCCACGCTCGTAGTGGAAAAAAGCATTCTTTGTTTGTTTTTTTGCGTTTTTTTGCGCTCGCTTCAATTTTAACCGCTCGCTTCAATCGAAGATCAATAAAACAAACAAAGAATGCTCTTTTCCACGCTCGTAGTGGAAACGGGCCTTAACACGCGTCTGGCTTGAGCAAAAGCTGTATTTTAACTGATCAGCAAAAACGAATGTATTGATAAAGCGTGCGGGTGGTGTGACGTCACAATGAGCTTATGTAGACAGTTGACTCAACAGTTCTCAGTTATAAATTGTTTTAATCGTAAAGGCAGGCGTAAAAGTTTGATTGGGAATTAATATTAAGTTAAAGCGAATGACCAAAAAAGGATAAAATAAACTAAAATGCTTTGATAGGTTGATGGTCAAATGTTGTTGTGACTGTTTAAAAGTACTGTAAATTAATATGCAATTTAACAAGATAAAATCTAGATATTAAAACAGTGTAGTTTAGACTAGACTAGTTGTTATAAAACTAAGAATGCAGCTCATCGTAGAAGAGTTTAAAGTGGATACCGGGTAAAAGCTGTGATTGTAGCTCGGCAATCAAGATGTGACAAACTAATTTACTCTAACTTGTATAAGTATTAAGTAGCTTAAACTATTTTTATTAGTTTCTGGTTAATGCTTTCTACTTTAGGAGTCGCGACGCTAACACAATAACCTTAAAATTTTACATAGTCTATGTTGGCTACCAGAATATTTTGGCATTCTGAAAGATTACAGAAAGCATTTATTTAATCGTCATTCTATTCAATTTTCCTAGATCTAATAGTATATAGTTTAAAAGTTGATTTGGTAAATAAATGTGTAGTACAGTAGAATCCGGCTATTACGACATCTCAACGGACCGTGAAAAAAGTGTCGTTAAAAGCGAATTGTCGCTATAGCGGGATTGGTGTATTTTGTTTCTACAAAGTGTTTTTAGTTCAATTTAAAGATTTAACAGGAATTACAAGCGTACCCAAATGAGCGTTACTGCTTTATGGCGTGTGTTGCTACGTTTAATCTGTGCAAGAACAAAGCAAATCAGTTGGTCAAAAATAAATTGATAATTTTGATCAACGGATTCTGCTTCACCGTGTAATTTTTTGCACACAATATCCTTTCTCACCTTTCATCGATTTATCCAACTCATATTTAATTTCTTGGGATTTTCAGAACCGCAAACTTCTGCATACTCTTTAAGCTTTCAACAGCAACATTTCCCCACTGACTGGAATTTTTTCGTCTCTTGCTGGACGAAACCATTTTATCAAAGGCTCATTCACCGCTTCGAAATTATGCTTACGCTTCCGTTTCGTTTTGCTGCTACAACCTGCCTCAAAATCTTCGATTATCTTTTCTTTATTCTTCAAAATTGTGATTAAGGATGTTCTTGAAATTTCAAGTTCCCTTGCAAGCATTGACACTGGCGTATCTTTCTCCTGTTCACCTCATTACCGATGTCATATTTTTTCTATAACGGTAATGATGTTCTTTTGTTAGACATCTTTCTGCTACTGTATATTCGGTGCAGTACTTTTTTGTTTAAATACATGTACAGTACACTGTAGAGCAAAGTCGGAGTTTTTATTAGGTCAACAATGGTCTTGTATACGCACTGTCACGCCATCTCTTTTGTTTTAGATGCAGTCGCTTGACACCTAAAAGGAGATTAGAGCTGCTAATTCCCGTCACGCATTTAAACAAAAGACAGTAACTGTCGCAAAATAAGATAATTTTGCTCGCGGGGATGAAGAAGTGGCATCGTTAAAAGCGAATTGTCGTAAAAGAGGGTGTCGCTAAAGCCGAAGTACAATGTACATAAAAGATAGGAATTCTGCCGGGACCAACAAAAATGCGTTGTTAAAAGCGAATTGTCGTTATAGCCGGTGTCGTAATATCCAGTTTTTACTGTATATGGTTGTGCTTCAGGATATAAAACAAATAAAGAAAAAGTATCAAGTTTTGAATTTGCAATTAAACGACCACAGTTAATGAAAAAATGAATTTTATTTGTAAATCGACGTAATTGGATCCCTTCAAAAAGCTTTGTCATATGCATTCGATATTTTAAAGATGATTTCATGTTGTTGCCCCTCCAAGGATATTTAGAAGTAGCCATCCCTTAATCTCACAAAGAAGCCAATCAAGATTTCCTCTCTTGGATTACCTCTGCTGCTTCTAAAGGCTTTTTCCACAGACTAGTGGTGTTGTGTTTTGTTGGTAATTGACTACAGTGAAAGAGATGATTTGTGTTATTGTGTGTGAGACAAGCATAGTGGGCATTGTGGCCTGTAAGTTTTAGGGTTTACTGTATGTAGGTAACTTTGTGAGAGTGCTGATTTGTTGGCTCTGAGCTGTGGCAGTTTTGCATGCATATGACGTGGTAATATTTGTTCTGATAAATGAATGTCATAGGGTGTGGTGTTAGTAACTTTTTGTTTTTTTTAGAACTGAGGTATTGTGAGGGGATGGTAGTGTAAATGAGGTTTTTTCTATATTCCTCAGTTGTAATGTCAGGTTTTGAGATGATGGTGTTTGTGTGCTCATTGTTATGAAAGGTTGTGGCTTTCATATTTCTGGGCAGATTTAAGTATGCATAAGATTATGTAAAAGGTGTATTTGTGTTTGAGTCAGTTGTTTTAAGTTAAATAGCACAAAGTTTCTGATGGCTGTCCATTGGAAGGACTTTGGTTTGGTCGTGTATGTTAAGTGTTTGTATCTTGTGTACAGCTAGTAGCGATTCGCAAAGCTTTGTTTTGAATGGTTTGCAGTTTTTTGATGTTGATGTTTGATATAATAGGGCTCCATATGGTGTTTGCATAATTCAAAATGGGGCGAGTGATAGGTTTGAACGTGGAGACAATTAATTACTTTTGTTTACCCGATTTGGAAGAAGTGAGTGCTTTCAGAATGTTAAGTGTTTGTTTTACTTTAGTGATGGTAACACTTATATTTTGTGAAAATGTTAGTTTTGGGTCTAGAGTGGTTTCAAGAATTTTCGGGTGTTTTGTTGTTGTGATGGAGTTGTGCCATATTTAGCTGTGTCTGGTGTAAAAAGTGTGGTAGTAATTTTGTCTGTGTTTATATGAAGGCTATTAGTGATGGCCCATTCATATATTTTGCAGAGATATGGTTGAATAATTTGTTGGGTCTTACGGTGTTTGGTGTGCGATGAAGTGATTGTTATGTCATCAGTATATATTGTGATTTGTATGTCTTTTGGAGAGAATGGAATGTTAGAAGTGTAAATGTTGAATAATGTTGGAGACAGAACTCCACTTTGTGGTACTCCAGTGTTGATTCTTTTGAGTTTTAAGAGTGTGCCATTGTATTGAGTGCATGCTTGTCCTTTTATGTAGTTTGCTTTGAACTTGATAATGATGCTAGGAATGTTTGTTAGTGTGAGTTTGTGTATGTTTACTGTATCAAATGCCTTGCTCATGTCCAAAGTTGCAGATACAGTGCGTTGTGGAGGTCTTGAATTGTTGAAACCTGTTGTGATTTGGTGGCAGATGTTGTGCAAAGCAATGTGTGTTGAGTGTTATGTTTCAATCCATGTTGATGAGAAATCGCTGGAATGTTTTTTGTCATGTATGGTAATAATGTTTTCTCTAGTGTTTTGGCAATGGGTGATAGAAGTGATATGGGTAGGTAGTTTGTGCCAATATTGTGATGTTTGATTGGTTTTGGAATGGGGATGATTGTGGCGCGTTTTCAAAGATGGGGTATTGTATTAGTGTATAGGGCAGTGTTGTACATGTTTGTGAGGTATGTGATCGCAAATGGCCCTACGTGTTTGAGGTGTTTGATGTCTATGCCATCAGGTCCAGTGGAATTGTTGTTTGTACTGTTTGAAGATGATTTCATAAATTTTTGGAAGAAAAATACCATAAAGTGGGAGTTGGAACTTTTTCCAACTATACATATGCAAAAAGCTTTAAAGCGTCCTTCAGCATTACAAACTCCATCAACTTTACGAAAACTACCGAAAGTGAGGATGCTATAAATTGACAAAATTGAAGAGTTTGCAAAACGTGACAAAATCCGTACTTTTGATAATTTAAATACTAATCATGCACCATCCGGATACAACTACCACAAGACAAATGATTACATAATTTTTTACGAGATTGTATATGATGAAAAAAGTGGGTTTTCCAGAGCTGAAAAAAGTATAAAAATACATAAAAGTTTTGGTTTAAAAACAACTAGCAAAAAGAACCTAATCGCACGCTATTTTTTCCTTGTTTTATTATTAAACATTTCCGTATCGGTATTTATTTGATTGCATTTGTTGATATTGTTTTATGTCAAAGTATTAAATTTTTTTTTAGGTATATATTTTTTGCAATGCTAAGTGTTTTATCTTACTTGCTTAAATTATTTTTCCTCAAACAGACTCAAACTGGGAGTTAAGCAAAAAAATTCTCAAAATAACAACTTTACTCGCTGTTTATACTGTGTAGTATTGCAAAAAACGATCGAAACAAATATTTAATACGTAAATGCATCATCAATCTTCCAAAAATGTTTTACCGCATCGGCCTGGTAATTTTTTCGCTTCAATGTAACATATCCGGCCGTATTCTTAAGTAGCCGTGGTTGATGTAAAAGTAAAATTTTTTTTTTTTTTTTTTTAATGCATAAACAAGATGCTCACTGTGACATGCTGGAACACCATGTTCCCATCTTCCGTTGCGCAGACATCTAGAATATTCTTCTCCAACTAGCCTGAACGTTCGATTGCATTGATATTGCGCACGCTGTCCTGGACACCAGCTACGTCGCAAACCAACATAAGAACCATATTCAGGAGCAGATCTGTGGGTGCATCCCCCTAAAATAATATCGCAATGTTTGTAAAAGCATTTCGGTTTTTGTTTATTACTTGGTCATTAGTAGTATGTCAGTTTGTCTGCAACGTGGCGGAGTAGCTAGGAGCGCTATTTTAGAAGCAACTGTGATCGACATGTTTTCGGTAAAATTCTTATTGTCGACAAGCTGTTGTGTCCTTTAAAAAGCTACTTTACACTATGATCTTGTTCTCGTAAACAGGTCTAAAAATTAGGCCAAAAAAACCACAAACAAAAAACTTTTTGTTTCATACTTTTATTTTAAATGAGGGCCTTCTGTAACAAAAACCAATTATCAACAAACTATAGTGAAAAAAAAAAGAACAAAAATTATAATTAAAGTAATATTAAATTGTTCATATGATAGTGACTTGTAATTACATTTTAAAAGTTTTTATTGTATATAATCATACGTAATATTTGTTTCACTATACAAAATGTAATTATATATTAATGGAGAGTCTTATGTAATATAACCCCTCCATTAATAAACTGTACTGATGGTGGATTGTAAAAGTATTTGACTACATACATAATATTATGAGTTTTTATATCAATAAAGGTTCTTGCATGAGAGATGCCATCCATAAACAAATTTAATTGAATTTTACGTGTAAAAATTAAAAAAGGAAAAAGAAAATTTTCTACTGATTGAAACATAATGATGGTCGATACAAAAAACTACTTCAAAAAAGACAACTCTACAGCAAGTGAAAATGGATAGAACCGATGTACGAAAGACTATAATGTTTTATACGATTATACGAAGAGCTTGTACAAGGCAATCTCAACACTAAAATATCAAAAGTCTTGATCATTATCAAGCTTATTCACACCCATATTTTTGTCAACTGATAAATCAAAACCCCGAGGATGATCAAAAAGTAATTTTTCCTAAATACAATGCTTTTGATAACACAACTTGCTTTTCCAATTGGAAAATATCAAAAAGCCTTGCAAAAGAACTCTGGATTACAAAGTAATACTGGAATTATTTTATGTATTGTTTATATGAAAAAAATGAAATAACAACTAATTATTCATCAAAATCAATTGACTTTTATAAAGTTTCGATAAATATGTGAATCTGTAAATCAAAAAAAAAAAAGGGAATGAATTTCGATCATGTTCGTCTGCATTGGATTGGCTGCATGTGTACTGTTGCTTACTTGTCTCAAATTTTTGTAGTGTTGTACTGCTTTAACCTTTTGTAATAAAAAAAAAAAAATTAAGCCTTCTCCCTAAAATCCTCCATAACCTCGGATCATCTATCCAAACTAACCTTTAAATATCCTTATTTGCTCCTTTTTAAACCTGACCCAAATACTCTCTCGAGAACAATTGATATACCCCAACCAAATGGTAATAATCAAACCAATCAATATACCTGGCTTCGATTAACTTTCTTTAAACCTCGACCTTCTATCTTTTCTAATTTTGAAGAAGAAATAGCCTTTAGGACAGCCTACAAAGGCTATGCCTGGGGCTGTTTTTTTCTCAAAATTATCATTATATTATCCCAATAAACTAGGTTTATCAAATATTTAAAACTATTTATAAAACTTTATAAATTGTATAAAGCTTTACGTAACATCTTTGTTGGCTTACTTATGCATCTTGGATATCTAGTCCATCCATTATGACGACAGTATACGTTTGCATTACCAATCAAGCAGTAGCCTTCATCACAAGCATAAGTGACAGACTCTCCTTGGGAATATTGACGTTTGATTAGTCGCGATGTGATGCGCCCGTATTCAACAGAACGTGGTCTTGAACAAATTTCTATCAAAAATTAACTTTTGTGATTATATTTGAAAAACTTTTTTAAAAAATTGCATTACAATTTATTACAAGTTAATGATTTGATATAGTTCACGCATTTGTTTTGAAAATAGATGCATAAATTAATTAAATTATTTGCTAACTACAGTGTATTGGATGTGAAATGCTCAAAAACGAACTTAAATCATACGACTCATATCCAATATTCAATTAATCTATTTGTGTACAAATATATAAACAAACGATTCCAAAGTAAATTAAAAGATATTTTATAAAGAGAAGAACGGAGTAAAGAATTAGATCAGCAGGAGCTTTATTTTAAAGTATTTTTAAATAGGCTTTGTTGCTAAAATAAATTTTCTAATTAGCTTACACTTTAAAAAATTCAATATTTAGTTATTATTTTAATTTAAAGTTATTTACTTTCATAAAACAACTAAGATAAACTTATCTTTTAGAAAAATAGTTTTAATGTATTTTCAGAACAAAAAATTTATTGTTTATTAAATGCATATTTTAAAAAAACTTATATTAAATTTAGCATTTCTAGTTCGTTTGTTTTTCTATAGTAATCTTACTAAAACATGAAGGAACTTCGTGTTCCCAAGATCCGTCAGGTCTACATCTAGAATATTCTTCACCACGCATTTGAAATGTTTCGTTGCAGGCAAACTGTGCACGTTGTCCTGGACACCATTTACGTTGTGGTCCAATGTAAAAACCATATTGAGGAGCTTCCCTCTGTTCACATTCCTCTAAACATAAATATGTGATCTTGCTATAATGCAAATTTAATAAAGCAATATCAAGAAACAATTTTATTGCTTTGGCAAATTGTTTTTATTAAAATTAAAATGCTTTCAAAAAAATTAGTTAAACTTAACCGAAATAGACTTTTACTAACACAAACAGCTATCACAAAATAAAACAACTTGTAATAAAATTATAAATTAAAAAAATTAAAATACGTATTATAACTCTTTTTTATTTTTGCAGAAACGAGAACAAACTTTACAAAACGTAAACAATGAAGCGGTTTTATAAAAGCGATTTTTTCTTACGTCTACAAGATGGCGCTCGTCCCCAGCCGTTGTTGCCGCACTTTACCGTTGGATTTCCAACAAGACAATAGCCTCTGTTACAACTGTAAGTTACGCTTTCTCCAAGATTATAACTTCTTTTTGTTGGGTTGCCTCTGACGGTTCCATATTCCGGATTTAAAGGGTGACGACAACGTGGTGGAACTAAATTCAAGAAACTTGCACAAAAATACAGTTAAGATTAAAGCTAAAGCTAGCAATAGATTGTACTTTTAATTTGCTTAAAAAATGTCGAAACAATTTCTTAACGTCCATTTATGATTCTCTAAGCTTTGTGATAAGAGTTTTAAGGATATTTCTATTATTAGTTCACACTGTATACACAGTGTATGTAAAGGTGCAAGGCAAAAACTAGAAAATGCCTTTTTAAATTGTGACAATTGACAAGCCCTGGGTTCAACGCCGTCTCAGTCATATTGCTGAGCTATTAAGAAAGGTATTACGTTGTTTTCATCTGCTTCTTGGTTGCTTCAACAACCACATTAAAATAACAATTTAATTGCTTTGTAAAAAATCTTTAATAAATAGGAAAAATTTTGATAACAGTAAAAGTAGGCTTAGATCAGGGGTTCCCAACCTTTTTTGCTGTCCGTACCCTCTTTTTTGGTTTGGTTTTTTTTTGTACCCCTTTAATATTTAGAATAATAAATTTATTCTTTTTTAGATATACTACCTTCGGTTATGCGTAGATTTTATGCAGAATACGTGTTAAAGTAGCAGCACAGTTTTTTTTGTAAATAAAATTCATTGTCGGTTTTATTAGGCAGTTTAATGAGACTTTTGTTGTTGCTTCATCATCACTAATCTTTCAAATAATGGTTCAGTTTTGCTCAAAGCAACCCGTAAGTTATCTTACAATTGCAGACTGTTCCTGTGCTTATTTTTTATATACATCATTGCCGAAAACACACTTTCACAAAAATAAGTTGTTGAAAAAGGAATTGTCATTCTCATGGCTTCCTTAGCTAGGTTTGGAAAAGCTTCCACTACAACACACCAAAAATCGTCTAACTTTGATTTTTTAAAGAGCAATTGGAATTTTGCCACAACTTTTTATTTCAATAAGGTCTTCCTTCAAATTATCATCATCAGACATTGTTATCAAATAGAATAGAAATAGATTTATGATTCATTGCTGAGCTGCATTTAATTCACCAGCTGAAAAGTATCCATCAAAGGAGTTACCCAGCATCATCAAATGAGCAATAATATCATGCTTGACATTTTGCAGAGGACAATTTTTTGCAATTCTGTTAAGAAAAGACAAATTAGCAAGATTATCTTTTGCAATTCGGCTTGACCACAGGAATAATTTTAGTTTGAAAGCTTTAAGTTTTTTACAAGCTGTAATCACATTCATTTGTTTTCCTTGAAGTGACAAGTTCTGCTCATTTAGTTGCAAAAACAACTTGATTGTTTCTCGAAGTTCGAAAAAGTGTGTCATTACTCGGCCTCGAAAAAGCCAGCGTATATCAGTGTGGTACAGCAACATGCAATGTTCATCGCTCATTTCGTCACAAAATGATTGAAAAATTCTGTGATTTGTATCATGCTTTCTAACGAAATTAACCATTTTAATGCAGGTATCAAAAAATTTTTTATATTTTCTGGCATACTTTTTGAGGCGAGAACCTGCCTGTGAATCATGCAGTGTGTAACCTTCCGTGCCGGTGCTTCTTTTTTCAAAAGAGCAGCAAAGCCTGAGCAATTTCCCAACATAGCGGGAGCGCCATCAGTACAAATAAAACCAATTAAACTTATATCTATGTTGTAATACTTGAAAAATTCTTTCACCAAATTAAATATATCTCTCGCAGTTGCTGTTGTTTGAAGCGGCTTATAAAATAGAAATTCTTTCTTGACAGTTTTATCCTTTATATTTCTAAACATTGTTAAGAGCTAACAGCAACTGGAAATATCTGTGGATTTATCCCAATGACGTTTTTGTCGGGCGGTTCTTTATATCTGTAATTACCTGATTTAGAATGTCATAGCTTATGTCGCAAATTCTACTTGATATTGTATTATCAGAAAGAGGAACTGCCTGCAACTTTCGCTTTCCATCTTTTCCTAACACGATGCTAGCCATTTTCAAGGCACACAGTTTTATAAAAATTTCAGCAATTGTATGTGGTTTTCTTTGTTTGGCAATTTCGTACGCTACTTTGTAGGAGGCAAGTAAAAGCGACTTTTCTGCACTTACAAATCCCCACTTCTCAAGAGTTCTCATAGAATCGAATCGAGCTCATTTAATTTTTAGTGATTCAGAATCTTGGCCAGCTTTGGCTCCGCCATGTTTATGGTTAAAGTACTCTTTAAGTCTTGAAGGCTTCATGTTTGTATTGCAAAAAATTACGTTGCATAGAATACATTGCGGTCTTTCATCCCCTTCACTTCCCATTGTAACAGCAAACCCAAATTTTGTGCATTCATCACTCAATTTTCTTTTTTTACAGTTGAATATTTAATAGACAAGCTCAATTTTTAGTTTAACTCTACAGTAGGAATTTAGAAATTGCTGAAAATAACAATTTATTATTGTAAAAGGACAGCAAGCCCTAAGCTTTAAGTAACTTTTATTTTTATTAACTATAGATATCTTACAACGCTTATTCAAATAAAATCATAAAATGATTAATACAGTTTTACAATTAACTTTAAACATTATTAATAAACACATTGAGTACCGAAGACTGCTTACAAGATTTCATGCTAATTCGTTTATAAACGACTACCAATCTACTACAATCTGAAGTCTAAACTATCAGTTTCTTACATACCCCAGGTAAAAACTCTATTATTATGAGACAATGATGTTTCTTGCTAAACAATTAATATTTGCAGATAATCGTGTTTTCAAAACAAAAGTAAATTCTTAAACAAAACCGTTCAAATAGCTTCTCTGTGGCCAATGATCTTCGTACCTTTTGACCAGTGGTGGCTCGCCCATAGGAGCTGCCAAGCTGCAGCACCCCTAAATATTTGTGCAGCAGTTTTAAATATTATCAGCAACACTGAAAAAATTAATAATTGTAATAATTTTTACTTTTCGTTAATTTTATTTTATTGAATTTAAGTTTTTTTAGTTTTTTTTTTAATATTTTTTTAATTTTAAATTGGCAACTTCTTGAATGTTCTTGAATGAGCTGCTTTAAATGCAGCTCCAATATTTTACGCAAAATGGCGTAATCCATCAAAGCTTCTATAGGTAAATTCAATATACGTTTGAGCTGCACTGCTTGCAGCTCATTCTATCAGAACAAAGGTCATACTAATTGAGCGTTTTTTGGCATAAATCTTCGTAGTTAAAATACTTATTTATTTGAAAAGGTGTAATATGCTTCAAATTAAGATAAATTGTTTTTTACAGATGTCAGATTATAACTTGTTTGAATGAAATAGCGTTGCTTATTAAAAAAAAAAAAATTTACCAGTCTTAACTTTAATGAACAAATTGTCATTAAAAAGAGAGGTAGACCAATTCCTAACTTTACAACTTCAAAATCTGGCTCTAGTAGAGGAAAAGGTTATATTCGTAAATTTAATAATGATACATATAAAAAACATAATTGGATCTGCGGATGCATTATATTGCTTTCCTTGTTTGCTATTTGGAGGATTACAGGAACTCATATTTCAGAAACAACAGATACATAACAAACTGAAAATCAAATGATTACAGAAACAAAAGATTTTAATGAAAAAGTCACAGATCATTTTGCCCAAATAAAAACCAGATGTATGGATTTTATTTTTAAGTGAAGGTACAACAGATTGTAGTATTGCAATTTTTGATGTTAACTATTAAAACACTGCGATTTATTGTGTTTTTATAAAATTTAAATTTTAAGCTGTGTATACCATATTATTTTATTTTTTTTGCATAGATTTCTTTTAAAAAATATGTAGTCTAAAGTAATTTGTATTGGTACATCATTATTATCTTTCTGATTACTAAACTCTTATTGATTGTAATATATTGGTAATTTTGATTTGGCAACACGCAACACACAATTTGCATTTCTTAGTAACTATCACGGCTAGTTAAGATGACGATGTATAATCAAGAAGAGCAAAACATATAAAACTGACTTGTGCTTTATAAAAGAGAAACGACAGAATATTACATGGCGTCGTCGGCAGTTAGCCATAAATAAGCCAAAAAATAGTCTAAAGAATTTCAAGAAGAATTATCAAATCAACAAAGCCAGTCTCAGTTTATCAGTTATATTTTGTTCAATTCCATTAAAAGATCATATAAAAGTAACTGTTGAAAAGATGGCGCGGTCAATTGACTGGTCTTCAAGGAAAGTTTTCATTAGAGAAGATTTAGATTTATCCACACACTCCGGAGAATTTTTTTTTGTCAATTTAACAATTTTATCAGAGAATCTGGCCTTAAAGCTGAGGAAATCCCTTGGGAGAACAAAACGGCAGCCATTGAAGCGTGCGTCACGAGCGCAACTTTCGAGAAAATTACTGCCGCTTAACTGCAGTTGCCGCGCGAACAACAGCAAAACATCGATGCCGTGCTAGATGTCATTGCCACCGTTGCCAAGGCAAAAGATAATGTTTGGGTTTACAGAAAAACCTTTGATGCTTATAAGCAACAAACTGACCAAACCTTTAAACAATTTTATGCTGAAATTGTGAAACTTGCGTCTATGTGTGAACTTGGTAAAGATTTTTGTGAAGACGATAAAATTCGTGCAGTTGATCAATGTTTATTGATGAAGCTTGTGCTTCACAAAAGCGATTCAATTGCCCAAAGAAAATCAATGGAAGTGCCGGATTTAGATTTACCAGCCGCCGTGCGAATATTAGACACCTATGACTCGCTACAAAAAACTACCAACGCTTTAACTGAAAATGATTTTAACGCAATTCTACGAATCGCAAAACAACCGATAACACAAACTTCAAGTGGTTATCGATCAACTTTATCAAATCAGGGTGGAATATGCACACGCTGCGGTTACATGCATGATTCCTTGCATAAATGTCTTGCGAAAGAACAAATTTGTAATTTTTGCCGTCGTGTTGGTCATTTTGAGAAAATGTGCTTCGAAAAGAATCAGAGGCGGACAGCTAACACCTCGCCATCAAAAATCAGTGAAACAGAAGCCCAATCGGGAGCAATAGTATCGCAAGTCGGCAGTAGGACTGAAACAGTTCAGGTACGCGTAGCCATTGACAACGATTGTTCCGGTATTTTTCGCTTTATAATCGATACAGGATCTGATTGGACGGTAATCGGACTTCATCATTTAACTCTGTTGCATCTACTGCCGATCCAATTAAAAAACCATACTACAGGAATGAAAGCCACTGTTACAGCCACAGGCAAAAAAATGATTCCGGAAGGCTATGTTTACGCCAGATTTTATTTTGGCCAGTCATATGTTGATTCAAAATTAGTTGTTTTTAGAGACATTAAAACCCATTGCTTTCCGTTGATGTTGCTAAAAAGTTGAATATTGCTCATATTAACACTAAAGCGTCCCCAGAACACCTTGAGTTCGAAGCAAAGAAATATGCGTCGCGTGCTACTCAGAATCCCAATTTTAACTCCGTTTAATAAAGGTAAAGTCTTTTTAAACCGTGAAACCAGTTGTTCTTCGAGCACAATTGACCCAGAGTGCGGTTATAGCAAACTATTGAAACAGCAAATTCTTCAAGAGTACGACGATGTATTCGAATCCCAACCACCAATGAAAGGTGAGAAATTTAAAATTGTTTTGCGCGATGACGCTATACCGTGTTGTATTTCTAAAGCACCACAAATTCCTGTTGCATTTCAACAAGTTTTAAAAAACGAACTCGACGAGCTATTAGCAGAAGGCATAATAACACCTGTCACAGAGGTAACAGAATGGGTTAATCCGATTGTTGTAGAGCCAAAATGCGACCAAAACGGCGAGTTTAACGAAAAGTTATTATGCGTTGATTTTCGACACATAAACAAATACTGCTTACGTGAGCACTACTTCAGCCCTAGTGTGCTTGACGTTGTTCAAAATATTCAAGCAAATGATGCACATTTATTTTCTAGTTTTGATACATGGAAGGGGTACCACCACATAGAACTCGCTGAAGAGAGTAAGCATTTAACTACTTTTTTGACACCTTTTGGACGTTTCCGGTACGAACGCGCCCCCTTTGGCATTAATTCGATCAGTGAGCATTACAACAGAAGAATGCCTAAAGAGTTACATGATCTGCCAAATACTAAAAAAATTGTTGATAAAAATATCGTATATTCTTCAAATAGTTTAGCACAACATACTGCCCTTGTAAAGAAATTTCTAACCCGATGTCGAGAAGCAGGTATTCGCTTACAGCGCAATAAATTTATCGTTGCTCAACCAGAAGTTACTTTCGCTGGCATAGTACTTAATCACAACGGTTATAGAATGCAAGACAAAGTGATCAAAGCTATTCGCGAGTTTAAAAAGCCAGAAACCTTGACCGATTTGCAATCGTTTCAAGGCATGGCTAACCAACTGGCTCCCTTTAACCGAGATTTGGCCACCGCTTTGCAATCCCTAAGACCTTTGCTGCAAAAAAATGCGCAACCCTTTCACATGAATGATGAACAAACATTAGCCTTTGAAAATGCTAAAGCAATTCTAACCAGTAACAATGTGATTGGATATTATCGACCCGGAGCGCCATTGCGATTGTTCACTGATGCTAGTTTAAACATGGTCTTGGTGGTTTTTACCTAAAGCAGCAACAAACCGACAACGATTGGAAAACGATTCAAACAGGGTCAAGAACCCTTACACCAGCTGAAACAAGATAGGCTCCTATAGAACTTGAATTGCAAGCAATTGTTTATGCCACGAAAAAATGCCTCAATTTCTTAGCCGAGACCAAATTTAATTTATTCACTGACCATCGTCCCTTTGTAAGTATTTGTAATAAGCGAAGGCTGGATAACATAAACAACTCCAGAGTTTTACGAACCCTTTTAAAATTGATGGATTATAACTTTACAGTAACTACATTCCAGGTTCTCAAAATAAAGTTGCGGATTCATTTTCTCGCAACCCTGTTGATAACCTTGACGAAACTGACCAACAGCATCCAGATTCACAGGCATTCTTTCTTCAAGTTTGCCGTTTATCCCAAGCTGAAATGGCAGATTGTTTGTTTTGATTAGAAAAGCTTAAAGAGATTACTGACAGCGACGTGGAGTATCAACTTTTAAAAGCCCAAATTAACCAAGGTTTTCCCCAAAACAAACACGACCTCCCCGAATTGCTGCACCCTTATTGGAACGTTCGTGAAAACTTATTAGTAAGTGATGATGGCTTTGTTCTTAAAGCGACACGCTTACTTATTCCTCATGAATTACGAAAAAGCATATTGTCAGATTTGCATGCTAGTCGCCGGGGAATCGAAGGCACAAAAGCAAGAGCCCGCTTAATAATGTACTGGCCCGGTGTGGATAACGACATTACTAATAAATACAGAAGCTGTCCCAAATGCGAATTTGATAGACCGAGTAACATCAAAGAGCCTTTACAATATCTGCCAGTTGCTGAATATCCCTTTCAGATTATTTTAGCTGATTGGTTCGACCTAAATGGAAATAAATTTTTAGTAATAGTAGATTGGTATTCGGGATACTTTGACGTAAAAGGTGCATTTATCAACCCCGATGCAGTGGCGGTAATTAGCAGTTTGCAAGAATGGTTTATAAACACTGCAGTTTGTGATGTATTTTGGAGTGATGGTGGCCCTCCTTTTGGCTCATCAGATGTCAACGACTTTTTAAAAAGTGGCGTCCGTCGTCCCCAACGTACCCTCAAGGCAACTCTGTGGCTGAATCAGCTGTTAAGTGGGCAAAAAGTCTTCTTCGAAAATGCTAGCGTGGCAGAAGACAGCCTTTGAGAACGAATGAAGAATGGATCAAAGAAATTCTGCAGTGAAAAAACACACCTCACAAATCCACAAGTCTATCTCCAGCCATCATATTGTATGGTCATTCCGTACAGGACGCTATCCCCTGTCACAAAAGTTCTTTATCACGAAGTTGGAATGACGAAAAACTTCGAGTTGACAGGGAAGCAGCAAAAAGAAAAGAAAAATTGGAAAAATACTATAACAGAGGTACAAGAAACCTAGAACAGCTTAAAGTTAATGATCCAGTCTGCATACAAAATAACCGCACTAGGAGGTGGGATAGATATGGAAGAGTAATGGAATGCTACCACCAATCACGCCGACACTTGATTAAGCTCGAGTCAGGATTAATGATTCGACGAAATAGAATTCATCTTCGAAAGAGATATTCTCATCCCAAGAATGACACTAATTCCACTGAACCAAGCAATTACCTCGATGATGGTGACGTCAAAAACAATGAACTGAACGATGAATCTGACGACGAAGTCGGAAACAATTTCAACCGAGCAGTAACCGAGACTGAAAGTTCATGTGATGAACCTAGACGATCTAACCGTAAACATCGGCGACCTCGTCGTTTTGATGATTATGTGATGGAATAGTTCAAACATTTACCTTGAAACGACCTTGCCCAATCAAACTTTTATTTTTATCACACAACCTTTTTCTTGCTTGTTTGTATGTTTTCTTATTTGTTTATTGCTTATTTATGTGCTTTCTTAATCCTTTATTGCTGTAACGGGTTTATCATTCTTTAAATTAATTTTTACGTTAAAACTATATTAACTCTTATCTATAAGCCTTGATACAAAAAACTTTCAATATATGGGGGATGTAATACATTGGTAATTTCGATTTGGCAACACGCAATACACAATTTGTATTTCTTAGTAACTATCACGGACTAGTTAAGATGACGATTATAATAAAGAAGAGCAAAACATATAAAACTGACTTGTGCTTTATAAAAGAGAAACGACAAAATATTACAATGATGTTTTTTGGACCTCCTTTACAGGTACTTACATTGTATTTAATTAAGATTATTTTTGCCAATGGGTCAATTAAGATTATTTTTTTATTAATTGGTTAGATATTCTTCAAATTTAATGCTTTGGTTCAAATAAATTATACTAATTTTAAACATGTATTGTTACTTATATTGATTTTACATATTGACAAAACAATTTCCAACAGCATTAAATATTCAAAAAAATTTTTGCTTTAATTAAATGTTGACCTTATTTTAAATTATTCTCATTTAAACCAGCTTGTAAATATTACATGTTTTATAGATGTGATCTGTTTAGTCACATTGTTTTAAATCTAATTGCCCATGATACTTTGCATGCTATACACTTTTAATGTAAATTTTTTGGATTTATTATTCGCTTAAATTCTTTATAATTTTTAACATTTTACAAAAAATGCTTGTATCTTGCTAATCTTTCAAATTTTTTTATTTTAGGTACTTACATCATGATTTTTACACAGAGCACTTCATAATTTAGTGCCATCATTGCAGCTAAATGTCTGAAAAAATGGCTTCTTACTAACTGAATTTTCATGTTGTACATTATGCGTGTTTTACTTTTCTCAGTATTTGCTTTACTTGTTACCACTTCATTTAATGTCAACACCAATCTAACTGTTTCCCATTTTTAAACGTCATTCTTGGTATATAAACATATATTCTAAACTTTTCGATTAATTTTTAAAGGTATAAAAATAAAATTTACTTGTAAAATGCTTTTTGTTAACTTGCCTGAATTACTGTAATTGTATACACACTTGTGAGATGTAAATTGTTTTTAGTATCTTGTGATACTACCTACTTGTATAGCACTTTGGTTGAATTGTTAGAATTAAAACAGACCGTATTTCGTACTAAATTCGAATTATGATTATGTGCTTTTTTTAATGCTCTACCATACAAAGTGAGTAGTATGTAAAATGCCGCTTCCAGTGCAATTTTTCAAATCTTTATTAATGTGTGAATTTACCGTGTAAATCAATAAAAAATTTAAAAAATTTTTTTTTAATTTGAAACCGGCATTTACTGTATATTATTGTTAAAAAATTTAACTGGAAGCCGTGTCCGATGCAATTTAAATCTGAGCATTCTTAATCTTAGTTTTTAAAAGAAGATTTTTTATTGATTTGAGAATATATCGTGTTCGACGTCTTTAAAAAATCTTTTTTTTAATTTTTATGTTTCGAAACCGGCATTTATAGAATTAAAAAAAAATTAACGATCTATACTTTTGTTTAAGTTTTTTTATTTTCAACTCCATGTTAAACATAGGTTATAGATCCTTGTATAACAATATCATTTGAACTACGCAGCTTCATATTTTCCAATCTATTATCATCACGTCTTTTGTTAATGTGTTTGATTTTCTCTCCTTCTTTTAGAAAGCCATGAAAACACTCCCAAAGAAATCATGGACATGTAAACACCGCCTCCAGTCATCTTCAACAGTGAATTTATAATATCTTTTTTCATTAATAACGCCTAAAGTGGGAATTCGAGTAATCGCATGAACAACATAACCATCTGGACTTCCAGCATAAGCTATGTATGTTGGATGAAAATAAAATTCACGATTTTCAATTATTAGTTTGTTATTCATTTAATATATCTACACATAAAATTTACTTCTTTTCAATTAATAGTTTTATTTTATTTTTTCCTTTAGATTGTACTCTAATTGAAAAGCATTGTCGTTGTCGAATATTTTAGTGTCAGGTTTTCCATACGCTTTTTGTATTCTTTCTATGTCTTCTTGTGATAGTATATTAAGTGATTGCTTAGACAATTCGTGTTTATAAGTGGAATACATAATTGAATCAGCGCTTTGTGAATATGTTAAACTTAAACAATGACCTATTTCATGCATTGCTACTACAAACAGATTATGTCCTGGGGGAGTTTCTTGATCTGTCCAATTCTCTTCAGCATCAAAATGTAAATCTCCACCAATTCCTGGACCTGGATAAAATCCATGAGCTAACAAGCCCCCTGCTCCATGGAAAGGAAAGCCATCTCCATGATCTTGTTTACAAAAACTGATTTTTATATCACACGGTTCATTAGGTTCAACTTTTTTAAATTTAAACGCTGAATGTTTTTTGTAAACTTTAAAAGCAGAATCAATTTGTTGATAAATTGATTCTTTTGTCATTTTTAGTGTCAAATTCATAATACAATAAGTTAAATTTCGTTTATCCCATTTTTGTCTAATATCTTCAATATTTTCAGGAGTTGAAGGTTTATATCCACAAAACATCTTTATATTATAAAATATAATTTCTTCAATTGGAATCCAGCTATTGAAAGAACTGTCATAACCAGACCATTTTACTAATGCTTGTTTCTTGTTTTTACGAATAACTTTTTTTATTCGAAATTTAGTTTGGTTTGTTTTTAAAAGTTCTTGTTCATAAAAGCTCCCAATATTTTCTTCTTCCTGAAGATCACGAATTTTATAGGTATATGGATTTGAATTTACGTAAAACTTCTGAAATAATAAATATTTCTTCTGTCCAATTTGGTGTATATCCCTTATCAAATGTTTTTTGTTTGTATTTGGAAATTCTAACTGTATCTCCAAATTTAAATTTTAGTTTTGTTTTTGTTGCTTTAAGGTTACTATACAAATTATAGTAAACAATACCTTTGTTTTTCTTTTTGCTAGCCTCAACTGGAGACATTTTTATGGATGAGTGGTAACTGTTATTATATTTGTTAATTATATCAGGAAACATTTTTAACTATTGAGTTGAATTTTGCTCAGTAAATCGCTTCCACATTTTAGTTTTAATTGTTCTATTCCAACGTTCAACTATTAAACTTTTTTCTTCATTTTCAGTAGAATACAATTTAACATTACGCTTGTCTAATACTTCTTTCAAATTTTTGTTGTAAAATTCTTTCTTTTTGTCAGTCCACAAGTATTTTGGAACCCTATTTTCTTTAAAGATCTAATTGAAAGCCTTTGCAACTATTTCACTTTTTTTATTTTTCAAAGGGACTATTCACCCAAATTTAGAAAATATGTCAATTATCATGAGTAAATATTGATAACCGTTGTTCCATTTGTTAAATTATTGCATTTCTACCAGAACAGCTGCCCATATTTCATCTATTGATTTACTTATAACTCGGCGTCGAGGAAATTTTCTTTTAACTGGTTTGTGCAGCTCATCAGCTAAATCAGTTTCCCACGACGCCGATTCCCGTTTTTTGCTCCTAGTCCAAGCTTATATTTTGTTCCTATTGCTGCTTGTACAAGCTTTTTATCGAATGATTCTCGTACACCTTTTGTTTTAGTTTTTAATAAACTGTTTAACATATCTTTATCACACTTTAATTTTCCTTGTTTGTTATTGTTGTCTCTGTAACAAATATCATGCTTTAGTGCAATAGCATCTATTTGATTATAGGATTCTTGTCCTGGTAAAGGTTAATCATTTGCATCAAGCTGCTCTCCTAGTGGATTATATGGTCCTGTGTACTTATGACTTGAAAGAGTAAATCCACCTTTTGGTTTAGGTAATTTTCCAATCAACTTATGAACATCTAACAAACCTCCTTGTTTAACAAAACTATGCTTGAGAATACCACAATTAGCACATGTACATTGTAACATAAGTCTGTTCCCTTTCATATTTATCATTTCCTCAGTTCCTGGAATACATTGAGTTTTTTTTCTTTCGCTTATGCAATACCCAGTCATAAAAAGCCTGCCCGGCCCAAGCAAGGCAAACTCACGGCAGAGCAGTGCCGTGTTTCTAGAGCCTAGTCTTATCTAGCATTTGCCGGATAATTGCCAAGCATTTTTGCAGGGCAAATGTAGGGAAATGAAACCGGCCAAGTAGGATCCCTGCATGGCGTAACAGGGCGAAGCAGGGGCGGCCTAGCGTTTACCGTGCTTTGCCACATGCAATTGACTGTCGTTGCGTGACCAATACAGGAAAATGTAACGGCTTAGCTTGGTGCTTGCCGGGCGTTACAGGGCAAAAACATGGGCGGCTTAGCGTTTACCGTGCTATGCCAAGTGCAATTGACTGCCGTTAAAGCACGGCAAATGCAGGGAAATGTAACGGCTTAGCTTGGAGCCCGCCGGGCGTTACAGGGCAAAAACATGGGCGGCGTAGCGTTTACCGTGCTATGCCAAGTGCAATTGACTGCCGTTAAAGCACGGCAAATGCAGGGAAATGTAACGGCTTAGCTTGGTGCCCGCCGGGCGTTACAGGGCAAAAGCATGTGCTATGCCCTGTGCAATTGACTACGTTATCTATTCCAGCATTGCTTTATATATTTTAAATACATAAAAGGAAAACTGAAATGAGCGGAATCACCTAGTTATAAACTTTACAACTGAAATCAAGCTTGCTTTATCAATGACAACACTTGTAGAAAACTGAGAAATTGCAATACATTGCATGCTATAAAAATTGTATTTAAAATCAAATAATCTGCGCACACACACTACAAAGTAAAAAAAAAATACTGAAAGCAAATGGATATTAGTTCAATATAGCCAAAACACGTTCCAAGTTCAAGATGAATTCTTTTCCCAGCGTTCCTGTCTGCCGCCGTTCCAGTCTTTTGCTTGCGGCAAAATAATTCTAACAATTTTGGCTACTTCTGCTTGATTAGCCGTGCGGTAGCAAGATGAGTTCAAGGTTGCTAAAAAAACACAAAGTGTTTAGATGACATCGCACAAATGCATGAAATAAATGAAAAGGGATCTGAAGAATAGCAAACATTTAGGAGTAAAAATTGAGGCACAGAAACGAGTTAAAACACCAGCATACGCTCTCGCCCATCAAGACCCGAAACTATGTGTGCTGATTATTTTTGCTGTAAATGCATTAAAGATTTAAGTGAAAAAAAGAGAAAGTTTTATAGAAGTTTAAAAAAACAAGCGAACAACTTTGCTGGCTGCGTAAACGAATGATTTGGAGAGCCATTTTAATGGCGGCCTTGATTGCTAGGTATTGCTTCAACTCTTATTCTCGTCTAGTGATTGTGTCAATGAAAAAAACAGTTTACGACATTTATCTCTGCTTGGCGGAATCTAAGAAGCAAAACATGAATAGGAAATCGAGCATAAGCAAGTCGAGACTTGTTCTACGTAAAGACAGAACAAACAAACTTACAACCATCGCTTACACTAGTATGAGTCCACTGAAAGAAACGAGAAATGCGGACAATTTTTCAGTCAGAATTAAAGAGTCGGCCCCATCTAGCGACCTACGGAAAAGAGTTGGAAAGGAGGACCACTTATTAAAAGGGATAGATAGGTGAAAATGGCATTAAGAAATTCCAGCGTAAAGGTTGAAAGAGGAGTAGAAGTAAAAACCAGACATACAAGATTATTCTAGAGCAGGGTTCTTCAACGGGGGCGATTAGGGGCGATTTAAACAATTTGAAAAATTGGGGGGCGATTTTAAACAATTGGGGGGCGATTTCACAATTACAAATATTGTTATAAAACGATAACTAAAAATGGATACGTTGAAAACGTTCTCGCTGATTTCATTATTTCTTTTGTTATTGTTCTTCACTTCTTCAAACAGTTTTGGGTTCTCCTCATGCTCATGTATGCACAATTGCACATGCACACACATGCAATGACGTACACCTATGCAAGTGAAAAAAACGTTATGACCGAACAACGAATGAAATGGTAGTTGACACGAGTTTCCAGATATGCCAAAATTTTTATTTGACTGGGCAGTCAAGCAAGACTTTTTTCATAAGTGATCATAAGTCACAGACTTTACACATTGCTAAACACCAACTGTTACGTGAACTGGCAATTTGATTGGCCTTTCGGAAATCGCTACGACAAATCTTAATTCGTCCTATAAATTTGGCTACGTCACTGTCATGGGATCGCGCGATGGTCACAAGACCGCACGAGGCACACATGACCAAAAATCATGGGACCTCATGTGACTCATCGCTATAAAGGCCAGAATTGAAACCGGTGTCTTACTTTGGTCGTGGCTAGGAGCGACGAGGTAACGCGTGATAAGTAATCCAGAATATGTAAAATAAGTAAAATAATTATTAATTAATAAATTAACGTGTCACATGCGATGAGCAGTTTTTTCTGCTCATCGCATGTGACGTTTCTGTCTTCAGAGAGAGATAGCGATCTATAGCACTTGCTTTCATACAATCTTTTTCAGTAGTCCAGGGAAGGACAGAATTTTTAACAGTAGGCTTTCAAGAAAATGATCGTAATTTCTAAAAATTTAGGATTGTCATTATATTATTTTATGTGCCGCAGGCTACTTTCAGTTTCTTTTTAAGAGTAAATTTTATATGGTAATCGACTAATCGTATTGAAAGAGTAATGGCTTCTAATACCAAAAAAAAGTGTCGTACATATCTTGTGGATTATATCAGGTTTGGCTTTGTGCCATGCCCATCCAATATTCAACTTCCAATGTGTCTCTTGTGCAAGAAAATTCTTACAAATGAGGCAATGAAACCGTCAAGGCTGAAAGATCACCTAACCAGGCTTCATCCTGATAAAGCAGACAAATCTATTGAATTTTTTCAAGCATTGAAAGAGCGTGAAGCTCAAAGTTCTATAAACAAGGCCTATGCTAAAAATGCTTGCCCAAATGTCAAAGGACTTATAGCCTCGTACAAGATTGCTTTTTTGATTGCGAAAAAGGGTTTACCATTCAACGTTGGGGAAAGTTTGGTAGCACCTGCTGTGAAAGAAATTATTTCTACTGTAATGGAGAAAGATCCCACACCTGTACTACGAGCTGTTCCACTGAGTGATACCACAGTAACCCGACGAATTAACGAAATGGGTACGAATATTGAAGATCAACTCTGTGAAATCTTACGAAACACTTCTTTCAGCTTACAATTAGACGAAACTACCACATCAGACAATAACGCTTTATTAATGGTTTACGTCCGTTACATAACTGATGGAAATATTATGGAGGAGCTTCTATTTTGCAAGTGTTTGGAAACAGACACTAAAGATCTAACAATATTTCAGACTTTGTCAGACTACTTGCGAAACAAATCCATCCCCCTTACCAACATAATAGCATGTGCTACTGATGGAGCTCCAGCCATGGTAGGCAGGTATCGCGGGTTTGCTTCATTACTCAAAGAAAAAATACCCAATCTATTTACTGTGCACTGAGTGCTTCACCGTCAGCATTTGGTAGCAAAGCGTCTTTCTCCACGTCTGCAAGAATGTTTGGGAGTTGCTATCAAAGCAGTTAACAAGATAAAAGCCAACGCTAAAAATGACCGATTGTTTCGACAGCTATGCGAGGTAAACGATGAAGAGTTCGAGCATCTCCTTCTCCATACGGAAGTTCGTTGGCTGTCGAAAGGCATATTTCTGGCAAGGTATTGCAAACTTAAAAACAGTGTGGTGGAGTTCCTTGGTGAAGATTCTGACCTTGCCAAAGATGTAATTGCCTGCCATCAAGATAACAGTTATCTAGCTGATTTTTATGAAAAAATTAATACAGCAACGGACAAAATCCAAGGTAAAAAGGTTACTTTGGTTCAAAGCAAAACTATAATACGTGGCCTAATCAACAAACTTGAGCTCTACCAGCAAAGTTTGAGCAGAAGAAAGTTCGATCACTTCTCTCGTCTGTCAAAAATGTCTGATAGTGTCACTGACGAACATTTGATTGTTTACGTTGAACACCTGAAAGCTGTGATAGAAGACATGAAGGTTCGCTTTAAAGATCTGCTTGACCTTGAAGTTTTTCCGTGGCTAGTGGAACCATTCGCCACTAACATCAATGACTGCGATTCCACCATGCAAGAAATGCTGATAGACCTGCAAAGTGACGAAGAAGCGCGCGCAATCTTCAGGGCACATGGATGGGCAGCCTTCTGGATTAAGTGGAAAAACCGATTTCCGCAACTGTGGGAGAAAGTAGAGCTCTTTATTTTGGCCTTTCCAACCACATATATTGCTGAACAAGGATTTAGTGAAGTGCTCTACATGCGAAATAAATATCGCAATAGACTCGACATGAATGCGACTGGGGGAGATTCAATTCGACTGAAGCTGACTAGCTTGATGCCAGCTTTTTCTAATCTTGCCGAGCAACATCAGCCGCAAGGGTCGCATTAGTTTCATGAACTGTTGCATTTTAATAAATTGCCATTGCTTTTATTTGTGTTTTCCTTTTAAAAGCTTCTTAGATATATTTCGGGAAAACTTTCAAATGAAAGTACAGTAATCGTTTTTATGGGGGGCGATTCGGACCAACATTTTTTGAAAAGGGGCGATTTCATAAAAAAGGTTGAAGACCCCTGTTCTAGAGGAAGACCCCTACATCTGCTAAGCAGTGAGAACATAAGCCTGAGCAGGAAAAAAGAGACCTGACATATAAAGACTTTGCAGAGACACTTCTCTAACCTACACTTAATTTATCAGTGAATATAACACAAAATCATGGAGTCCACCTATTCCATATATTTAGATGATGTCTACTTAACCTAGGATCTAAGATAATATATATATATCTTTGTGTGTGTGTGTGTGTGTGTGTGTGTGTGTGTGTGTGTATACAAAGGTCAGTGCTGTCAATTCCCTTTCCACAGTGCTCAATAATCTGAAGATCAGAGCAAAATTATCAAATTAAGTACGAACACAGCAGATAAATAAAATTATTTATCTGCAGTGCTCGTACTTAATTTGAATAAATGAATAAATGCGAATTTTAATAAATAAATTTTATCTGCAGTGTTTGTACTTAATTTGATATATATGTGCATATATAGTTAACTGATGACAAAACAGACTTCTACAAAACACTCAATAATAAATCTGAGCTTACCTCTAAGCACGTTCATCAGAGGATGCTTCCGAAAACAGTGCTTTTTTTTATCTTTTTTTGCTCCACGACCACTCCATGAAAATGCCAATACAAGCTCTCGGCTCATTGTCGCACGAATAAAATTCCGGATTGTTTTCGCCAAATTTTCATCTACTGTTGCCTGGGCCAACACTGTGGGTGCCTAAAACAAAATTTTTATAATAGTTATTGGCATATCTACAGATAAAACGCATATGATAAAAATAGCCACTATCTTTCTGTTGTTGATTTTTGCTTTAAATAATCGCTCTCAATTTTCGCTACAAGCAAGCGCTGCTTTGGATTCTTAGGTTGTAGATTTTGTTAAAAGTGATAGCCGCCGTCGTTTCGTAGTTAATCAGACTGAGGTTCTCTGCGGGGGTAGTGACGTCTTCGCATTAAATTCGCATTTGCCGAAACCGAAATTAAACAAGAGAGAGAAAACGCGTTGATGTATTAAGGTACTTTGAAAGTTGTTTTGAGTGGAATTGAAAGTTGATATTTCGTGATAATTACGGAGGTCAATAAATTGATAACTTGAAGAAAGTGGCCTTGAAAAAATATTTCGGTATGTGGAATGTTTTTATAGACGTTTTTAATTGGCAGTAAATAATTAGTGCTTTAATTGGTTAATTGATTTGATATGTTGTTATTTACAATATTTGAATAATTGCCAAGTTTATTTTAATAAGCGTATTTTATTTGGATTCTATTTGTACATGAATGCACGTAATTTGTTGCTAACATGCATTTACAATAGTGCGGATTATGTACCACCGAAGAGCCTAAGGCTGAAGACTAGTTAATTAATAATATACATGTAGATGTTGTTTGTATTTAGGCCTTCGATGTTCATTTGCAAAATGTTGAGTACAGATGACTCTCAGATGTTAGATATGAAATATTAATATCAATATAAATGAGTTTTGCAATTTCATTTGCTTCTATAGCTGAGTGTCTATTTTCTAATACCTTGGAATCGTTTTATATTTTTTATCATTCGCAAAGATAGGTTTAGTACTATACAACTCATAACTTAAGAGATTGACATACTCGAATAGGGCAAAACTGCCAAAATTTTACCTATGAAATATACGTTAGAGCATGTTGCTTGTTGTGCGCTAATTCAAAAACAAAAACTTTACAAACATAAATAGAATTTGAATTTACCGGAAAATTTGCTAGGTTTATATCCAGCTCCTCGATCGATGTGGCACACGGAATAGTTTCTAACGCCTGGACATTGTTCACAGTCGCAGTCGTTTCTTTCAGATCCTGCAAATGTTGACAGCGTTGCAAAACTTGGCTGAGCTGGTCTTTTATGGTTGACAAAACCGACTCCATTGCTATGCATCGCTCTTCCACATTTTTAATTCTGTATGAGCACTCGCATGTTGGCGTAACCGTCAACGCAGTAGTATCCTTCCCATTTTCAAAAGGCACTTCTTTTGAAAGCGATGTTTGTACATCCCCCCTATATATTATAAAAAAAACATTTTTACATGAATTGCAATAAGCTCTCCAACTGTTATAATTTTGTACATTATAACTTTAGCATAAACAATGTGCACATTGGTTTACATATATATATATTATATATAATCATCTACTTCAAAATACAAAACTACTAACATGTCATTTATGCCAGACAAAATGGTGAAACTGCGTTCCGCAACTGCTTCCAGGGTTTTATCAATTGGCTCGTCTTCATTAGTTGAAGTTGCAGCTTCAAAAGAGTTTGCATAAGATTTGTTTAAACATCTTTCCATAGTTTCTAAAAACTTATGCAGCAATTTAAAATTGCTTATAGGCCCCCGACACACACACACACACACACACACACACACACACACACACACACACACACACACACACACACACACACACACACACACACACACACACACACACACACACACACACACACACACACACACACACACACACACACACACACACACACACACACACACACACACACACACACACACACACACACACACACACACACACACACACACACACACACACACACACACACACACACACACACACACACACACACACACACACACACACACACACACACACACACACACACACACACAGACACTTATATAAAAAAATTTGAGATAAGAATGCGAACCAATATAGCTCACCTATGTAATTTCCGACTCAAAACGAAATCACATCACTTTCACAATTAACTTTTGTATAAATCATAAAAAGGTTGAAGGGTGCCAAGAGAGAAGTTGTGGTATGGTATCAGAAGTCTAGAGTTGCAGAAAAGTATATCCAGTTGGTGCAGGATATGTGTATATGGAAACAAAAGGCATGCTGCAAGCATGGCAGAGGAATTCATGGTGGAGGTGGAGCTGCATTAGGATAAGTTAAACCCTTTCTTGTTTGTCATGGTGATGGCCAGATAGACAGATAAAGTTAGACAAAAACCTCCATGGACTATGATGTTTGCAGATGATATTGTTATCTTGTGAAATACAGCAGGAAGCAGGTAGAGAAAAACCGGGAAAGGTGGAGGTATGTGCTGCAAAGAATAAAGATAAAAAATTAGTCAGCAAGATAGAATAAATATAGGTAGGGAAAAAGGAGACACATCAAACAGTAAGATCAAAAGGAGTATATAAAGGTGAAGATTAAAAGACTTAAAAGTATTTAGAGGCAACATTCTAAAACAATGAGGAGGCTGGAACAAAAACAAAGAGGGGGTGCTGGATGGTTGTGGCGTGGGTGGAAAAAATATCAGGATTGATGTGTGACAAAAAGGTTGTGTGCAAGAATGAAAAAAGGTCTACAAGATAATGGTAAGACCAGCCATGTTGTATGCTTTGGAAACGGTTGCATTGAAAAAAAAACAGGAAGCAGAGCTACAAGTGGCTGAAATGAAGATGTTGAGGTTCTCCTTAAGAGTGACAAGGAGACAGGATCAGCAATGGCTACATCAGAGGGGCAGCTCAACTTGGACATTGTACAAAGAAGAGATAGTGAAAATATTGGTAGAAGAATGATAAAGATGATGCTGCCAGGCAGAAGGCAAATGAGGAAGGCCAAAAGAAAGAATTATATATAGATGTAATGAGGATGCCAGAGACAGAGAGGAATGAAGGAGGTTGATTTGCTGTGGCAACCCCTGAAGGGAAAAGTCAAAGACAAAAGAAGTTGTTAGTACAATTGAATATCCATATTAGCAACTTACTTGCACCACAAAGTATTTGGCAAGAGTATGTTCTCCAACTTGGTTTTGGGACTACTCTGCTTCGTGCTAATTCTTCTATTGATTTTCCAAGACGCACTTTCACTGGGGGCCATCTACACGAAATTTCGTCAATCATCCACTCTCGTGGAATAATATCATTAGATTTATCGCCAAATAATACTTGATTAAAATTCTTTATTTTCATGGCTTGATTAGGCTATTTATTAAACATACAAAAAAACAATGCTTGGGCTAACCTAAAAAAGCAGAATCTTAATACAAAGCATAATGTCATCTTTCAAAATACATACATCATTATACGTATATATATATATATTACATTGAATGAAGTATTTCAATGGCCACTTGCTTTTGTCGTTTAAGAGGCAATAACATGCACTTTGCATTGACCAGAGAAAGTGGAATTACAACATAGCAGGAATTCTTATTCTCTACCAAGTAAATACCAACAGCAGTTGAATTAATTGGCTTAGAAAAATAGTCTCTAACAGTAGAAAATTCGATAGCAACAAAAAACAGTTGTTCATTATGCATTATTATATCACATACACAAGCAATACGAGTAACAGGCTTACTAAAAGATACACAAGAATCATTCAAAGATTGTCTCTTTATTAGTGATCCATTGCATAATCTTATACTTTCATAATGTTTTACTTTCTGTTTTTCAAACGTTGGCACTTCAATACCATTAGAAGATAGTTGCAAAAAAACAGTATTGTTATGAATGTGTACAGTTGTTGCTGCAATATTTTCATTTTCGTGAAAGGCTCTCACTGCTATTTGTTGCAATGGTTTAAAACCGGAACGAACTACACTTTTTAAAAGTCCAAGATACGAGGTAGCTTTCAAATGGAAAGCAGCTGATGTTATCTAAAGACCCATAATTTGTGTAGTCATCTATAAGGTGAATCAAGCTATGCACATTATATGACATAAAGCTTTTGCCATACAGATGGGGACATTGAAATGAAAAACCTTCCAATAAATTGGTACATATTTTGACTGCATTTTTGTTTAGCTTAGGATAAAGCATCATTCTCATTGCCACACATAACTTCAAAAAATGATGATATCTTTTTCGTTGGAGTACTGAAGAGTGTTTTAATATTACACAGCCTGCATACAATAAAAATGTTTGAAACTCAGTTGCTTTCCAAAATGATAAATCTCGGATTGATCGCATTTTTCGTTTAAACTCTGAAGGAATAAACTTTTTACAGTTTTCTATACCTTGTGACAGAAGCAAGACACTTGATGGAGAGAGTTTGGCTTGCAGCTGCCTAAAAGTAATTGCAAAATAGCACTTTTAGAAGATTGCATTTATTGAATGTAGCAAGAGACCACCACACTTTCTGCAAATTGGCACATAAATTGGATAAAATATATATAAATAATATATAGTCAAATGTAGTTTGTGAAGAGATGTTTATGAATGTTTTTAAAACTGCATTTTACAATCGTGAAAATTGATTTTTTTTTTTGACAAAAAGTTGTCAACAGGTCACTCTTGCAGACAAAAACATTTTTTGGGTTTGCAATGTTTGCTTTTGTAATTAAGTGATTAATTATATACATCATCCGCTCTGCACACGATATCAGAGCTTGCATAACAAAATGTAACTTTCATAGATTAAAAGAGTGCTGCCAATAAAAAGCTTTGAACCTGATTAAAATTAATTGATTTGCATGAAATACTATATTTTCTTTAGTCAAATACAAATTTTCACTAAATGCGACACAGCTATCCTTGTTATTATTTTCTTTTTGACATATAAACAATTACTCTTTAATATTCATTTGAATCACTTCAAAAAAATTGGGACCTGTGCAAACTACATTTGACTATATATATATATTCCATATATAAAGACTAAAAGTGTTGCAACCAGTCTGTCAAATATATATGATATAGGAAAAATATAAAAAGCCTTCTTGACAGATACCAATGGTGCTTACCAGTCAGGTTTCAAACCTCAAACCTTTTGCTTTGAAGTTTGGAACTTTAACCACTACGGCAGCTACATTTTAACATTTAATTTTCCTTTCTAGCAGATAGTAATTGTGGTTATCAGTAAGTTTTGAACTTAAGAGTATATATTCTGGAGTACGTAAAGCTAAACTCTACGCCACAGCAGCCACTTTGTGACACTGAAAAATGACTTATTAATATATATGTATCTGCCATTTACCTTGGTACGCCTTTCCACCATGCCAATAATCTTTTCATGACTCCAAGAAACACTAGATGCATATGATCAAGAACAAAATTTGAAACCATGTTTACATTCATGTCAGCTAAAATCGAGGATCCTTTATGATGCATTTTATCAATTTGATTTTTAAAACTATCATCTGTACGTCGGTTGCCTTTACCAAGAAAACAGACTTTACCATCATGATACTCTCCTTTAATGTCACATCTTTCACAGCTGTTATAGCCACTATGGGACTTAATCAATTTAAGGGATGATCTAGCTGGGGCATCACATATATATGTTCCAAAATGCTCGATAACAAACTTAGCACCATGCACTTCAATGCCTTGCTCATTGAGATAAGCAAGATCATTTAGGAAATCTGCTAAAAATAGGTTAGGAGGTGGCATTTCTCTATTCATGTTCTTGTTAGTACAATATATACCGACACAAATTGGTCGAGATTTTATGCCAAGAATACTAATTAGAATTGGATAAACTTTGAAATTAGGAGAATTTTGAAATAAAGGCAATCCATCTATATTAATTAGCAAGTGAATAGATTTGTTTGAAGGTTCAATAGAAATTAGATTTTTTAGTGATGGAATCCAGTTAGGCAAATGTACATACTCACCACCTTGCATTTGATTAAAACGAAGTCTAGGTGGTCGTCGTCGTCGTTTGAAGGGCATCCACTCCAGGCCAGACACAAACAGAACTGGGGCCGAGGGTTTATCCTTTTACTATCCCAGACTGCTGCACTGCCTGGATCAGATGCTGGCAGTGATGTTGTTAAGCCAGCATCGAGTTTCGTCATCCAAAACCGTCAGACCGCGTGCTCCATGTGGTGCCCGATGTATGGGGCACATTGTTAGTACATGGTCTGCGGTTTGCTCTGAGGCGCCACACTCGCAATTCGGTGAAGGAGCGAGACCCCATTTGTGCATGGACGAATGGAATCGCCCAACACCAGTCCGCAGGCGGTTGAGCTTAACCCAAGCTGCTCGGGGTAAGCCCATCCCAACAGGCCTGACACTGGTCCCGGGCACAAAAGCACGGAGCCTGGAAGCACTTTCACAGTACTCCGCGTTCCATTTGTGATTCGTCCATTCAGAGGCGCGGATGCCAAGTCTGGCAAGATTGTCCAAAAGATTCCGCGCACCTGGCACAAACGGGCGTCTGGATCTTAGTCTCACTTGGCCACTATCTGAGGACCCACTTAAAAGACCATGCAAAATATGATCGGGGTCCAGAGATCCATGGTAAGCCAAGGAGAGTGTCGCTCCCAGTCGGCGAAGCTCAGCTGGCTGGATGCCTGAAAGTACAGGTAGGTGGTCCGTTGGAGTGGGACGCAGGCATCCAGTAACTATGCGCAAGGCGTCGTTCAAGACACTGTCAATGAGGCGAGTGTGAGCACTGCGACACCAGACTGGCGCACAGTACTCAGCTGTTGAGTAGACTAGAGACAAGGTGGCTATGCGTAGTATTTTAGCACAAGCACCCCATCCCGAGCCCACGAGTCGCCTCAGCAGTGTGACGCGCGATGATAGTTTTTTGCGCAATGCCACTGAATGGTGACGAAACGTGAGCGATCTGTCCAGTTTTACCCCAAGGTAAGTAGGGGTTGGACAGAACGGTAAAAGTCTACTATTGTTGTAGACCTTTAGCTCACGTTTGGCCTCTCGGTTATTTAAGTGAAAGGCTGTCGTCACCGTCTTAGTGTGACTGAGCTTCAACCTCCAAGTCTGGAGATACGCTGACAGTGTGGACATGTCTTGGCTTAATGTCCCCTCCAAGTCCTTCCAGTTTCCAGAAGAATGCAACAATGCTAAATCATCAGCATAAACAAACTTTCTGGAAATCATAGAAGGAAGATCGTACGTATAGATGTTAAATAGGAGGGGAGCCAAGACCGATCCCTGAGGAACGCCGTTTTTAAGACGGCGTAGCCTGCTTTGCTTGCTGTCACTGGTGGTGAGGGTGAAACTTCGATTTCGGACAAGCTCCATGATCATTTTGACCATGTGCTTATCCGGAAGTAGTCTCAGCAGCTTGCAGGTAAGGCCACGGTGCCAGACAGTGTCATAAGCAGCTGTCAGATCGATAAATACGGCACCGGCCTTATTTTTAGCCTCGAAAGAATCCTCGATGTTCTGGGTTAGCAGAACAACTTGATCTACGGTTGACTTCCCGCGTCGGAACCCAGCCTGCTCTTTAGGGAGCAGTGGATCGATTAATGGCTCAACGCGGGCGTAGATAAGCCTCTCGAGGATCTTGTAGGGGACACAGAGCAGAGATATCGGTCGATAACTCTTTGGGTCTCCCACGGGCTTTCCTGGTTTTGGGATCGCGACCACAAGCGCTCTTCTCCAGATTTTGGGAATTTTGAGTTGGCGTAAACAGGAAGAAATGAAGTCACGTAACCAGGACTTCAAAGCAGCTCCAGCATGGAGTATAGGTGGAGTATAGTCTAGGTGGTGGAAGTAGGGTTGATACAGAAAGAGGTAAAGTTTTATGATGTTTATGCAAAATTCTTAATAATGTTGAAATAGCAGTTTTGGGGACATGTTTTTCAGTTAATATCCAAGAAGCTATGTCTTCTTTGATTGAAATATTATTGCTGTCAGCAGTGCCATGCAATAGCCGTTTTAAGGTATCAGGCCCTATGGTTTGCTGGCCAATTGACACATTAGTTTCAGAGCCAATTCCATGTATTGGCAAACTGGAAGAATGGGGATCACTTACTGGTACCAATTCATCACTGATGGAAAATGATGTGGAAGTACCAGTCGGCATGCATGCTTCATAAAAATCTGCTATAGCATCTGTAGAACTGGAATTTGCAGTTGTAGGTATGTGTTGACTCCAATTACAAGAGATCACCAAGTTTTTACTAATTTTTCGTCTCCATTGTTGAGATCTAGACAGTTTGTGATATGGTTTATAAGTAAATTTAGTTTTCTTTTCTTTTGCCATAAACAAGCCACTTTGAAATTTCTGTAGTCCTAACAGTGAAATATACCGGTACCTGAACAAAAATTTATTGTTTAAGAATTTAACAGTAGCTATACAATATATGGGGTGGTGACTAGTGACAGACAAGTACCAATATCATTTTTGAGGTGATACTCATAGTACTATATACAATTATACCAACATTTTACAATAAAACTGCCAATACTCTCATATAAAAAAAGACTGGCTCTACATTTTTATGAAAATGTAATTGGCTCAATAGATTCTGATCTAAGCAGTAGCTTACCAAGTAAAACACTAGCAAATGAAACAAAAAACTGTATTATCACTTTAAAAGATCGATGCCAGTAATTCGTCACGTGGTAACTTTGTCTCAGTAATTTCGTCATAGGGCGGATTAAAATGCAACCTAATCCTAATCGAATCCTAAATTTTATTTGATTTTAGAAAGCTTTGTGCAATGCGTTACGTATTTATTTAGGTATTTTTTATCATATTGCAATTCTATGCTTCTTTTAAAGACCAAAATTGTCTTGATTTACGCAGAAAAATGATTTAACAAAAGTTCTTTTTTTATTGGTGAAAACGCTATGTCTGTCTCGAATTCTCTATTTTTAAAGCACCCCTTTTTAATGTAAATTTATTAAAAAACAATGCAGCTAATTTTTTAGTACAACCTTTATAAAATTTTCTGCGGTTTCAACTTAGGCCAATCTTTAAAAACTATTTGCAGAAGTTCAAATCAAAAATTTTTGCAGTCGTTTTACTCATATGCGTTTTAGCAACAGCAATCAGGTCTGCTTTACCCGATAACTTCTCGGTAGCTTAAATAATGCATTACAAGTTCCAGTTACAGTTTTTTTTAATAAAATATCTTGTGATATCTGTAACTGAGCCAAAATTTGATAACTGTGATAAATATAAATTTTTGTATGCCGCGTAAGCCAGATAAAAATTATTGAAAACATCTTAAAGATTTCTTTTTCAACCTTTCTATAATTACTCATCTGTGGGTGAATATTGTTCGTAATATATATATATGGAGCAAACTTTATTAGATGTTTATTAACCAACTTTGTAAATAAACTTTGTAAACATAATTTGAACTTATAAAAAAGTTTTAAACTTTATTCAAAATAATACTTTATTAATTGGATATCTTTTAGTTGCTCGTTTTCAATTAGGAGCAAATTTTGGTAACAGAAATATGTCAAACTATTCTTAGATTTTATAATTTCTTTTAAAGTATTGAAAGATTTTCGTAACTGAAGTTTACTTCCAATTAAAAACATGCAACAAAACGATAGGCCTATTCACAAAGAATTAATAGCAATTAACTTTTACCTTTATTTATAATAAAATAAACTGCGTAATTATGGGTAAAAGCAA
Source organism: Diplosoma virens (assembly GCA_963680785.1). Lineage (NCBI taxonomy): Eukaryota > Metazoa > Chordata > Ascidiacea > Aplousobranchia > Didemnidae > Diplosoma > Diplosoma virens. The sequence continues at coordinate 13,591,283 of OY796888.1, forward strand.
ACTTTAACGTAGCAGCTATAGTGTAAGGCCGTCCATCACTGACTGCAATTTCAACAATTATGACAACAAATAAAACACTTAAGAAAAGTATTCGTGACGAATGTCATAGCTGTTATAAGATTTAAACACGCAGCAATCGATGAAACATTGGGCAAACTCTATGAAAGCTTGACAAATGCCATTGTTTTTTTAAAAAAAAAGAAGAAATGAGTTTACAATAATACTTGGCAAAGCTTTTGGACTCCGGGCAAATGCCAAGCATTTTAATCGACAAACTCAAAGTTTAAGAAAATGCAAGGCATGCTTTGCGACTACCCTGCATTTGCCAAGCATTTTGCGTGTTGAAAATAGGTTTCAAATAAATACTCGGCAAAGCTTTTGAACGCCAGGCAAATACCAAGCAATTTAGTTGACAAATTTAAAAGTTTAAGAAAATACAAGGCACGTATTGCAATTGCCCGGCATTTCCCAAGAGTTTTATACATGGCGATCAAACGGCCGCGCTTTTGCCGTGCTTTTTTTTTGACTGGGTAGGTTCCCATTTATAATATATCAACATAAAACTTCATAAACTTTTCGTTGAATTCTGTAGGTTTATCATGAAAATCTAACAAAACTTCATCAGCTGCTCGTCCTTCGTTTCGCTGTTCGTTATAATATATGCAATAGTAACCGCATAAAATTGAGTTCATGTTTTGAATTTGTGAGTCATTATAAATAATCTTTTTATTTGTAGTTTCCATATATTTTATCACTTCATTTGGTGGTACAAGTCCAAAGCTGTCAAAATATTCTACTTTGTTCAATTTTTTATCATTATAAATACAAACCCAATGAGTTCCATCACCAGCAAAATAATCTTGTAGATTTACCACAGTTGCTTCATTTTTCTTCGTTGTTTTAGGTAACATATCTTTGCTAAATGTTACTCGGTAGTTGTCATACTTAGTCATAATTTTATCAATTTCTAAATTTGTTAATGGCTTCATTTATTGTATTGCTTTATTAGTTGCTCCTTGGATAGCGCCTGAAGCTGCTGCTATTCCCAGCGTTGGTATGACCTTTTTGGCTAAAAATGGTAACACTAGTTTTCCTAAATTAAGTAAACCGCTTAAGAAACCTCCTTGCTTTTTCAATTGTGTTTTACTAAACTTTATATCGACTCCGTGTCCAGACATCCCTGCTTTGTTAGTTTTGTTGATTTGTCGGGAAGTTAAATTGAGATTAACATTACCCTTCAACTACAAACTTACATTAGTTAATCTTATTTTTACATCAGTTTTGTTTTTGTATGCATTTACAATTTTATTCTTTTGATTTTCTGTTAAGTTCAATGAATATTCGTGATACATTTTATATTAAGCTCGATAAAATTTTGGTTCTTCAACTGTTATATTTTTTTTCTTTTTACAACAGCAATTGCATTTTTCTTTAAAATTAAACTTTAAAAGAGCTCAATAAATATCAAAATACTTTACTTTTAGTAGTTTCACTATTGATTTTATAGCAAGAATATAATCTTGTGGGATATTTTGTTCAATAACCTTTTTCAAAACAAAAAATAATAGAGATTTTGTATTATATCCATGTTTGAATAATTTTTGAATTAAAATAATAGAATTTATTAATGCTTTAAACATTTCAAATGAAGTAACTAAATCAAAATCCACATCTTTTATATCATCTGATAATGTATTATAAATTTTATCAATTGATTTGCTTTTAAATAAACGCTTTTTCGTTTCGAGTTTTAAAATTTTATGTTTTTCTTCTTCGTTCATTTATTTATAATAGCTTATAAAATCGAACCTAAAATAGGAATGTTTTTAAATGGAGAATTAGGTCCGAAAATTTTCCGAGTACAGGTTTTCAAAATAATAAGACCTTCCTTGTCTTTTTTTTCCTGGTAAAACAAGACCTTTACCACCTAACAGGGCGGGCAACAAGCTTCCTGCAAGACCTGCTAAAAAAATTCCTAGAAAGCCGCCTTCTTTAGAAATCTGTAATTTGGATAGTTTTAAAGTAACAATAGAACCTTTTGCTTTTGCAGAATTTACCTTCTTAATTTGTGTATTTGTTAAACCAAGAAAATCTGTTCAACTTAATTGATTAGAATTAAAATTAAGTGTAAGTCCAGTTTTGTTTTAAAAAGCTTGTTTTATTTTTTCTTTTTGATTTGGTGATAAATTTAATCCTACTTTAACATGCATTTTAATATATACTTAGACAATTATATTTATTCGGCCTGAGAGTCCTTCTAATTTAAAGTAACCATCAGAGAGCACAACTGCATACACATAAAAAGGCTGGTCAGCATGGCCTGCTAAATTCCTGAAATTGCTTCCGAGATTAAATCTTATTTCATTATCAGCTGAGCTATTTTTATGTCGATCATTGTGTTTACTTACATCAAAATGATGAATTGGATATGAACTTGCCCAGTCTTCAGCCGATAGTTGACAGCCCGTATCAGAGTCTTGGTATTTATTTACAGCCTCTAAAAAGCTCATGTATGATCTTGAATAATTTCTTTTTTCTTGGGTAAAATTATATTCAAATTCTCGTTCAGGATATTGTACGCTGTTAATCCTACAGCTAATGCGTCTTAAGTTAGCATTGTCAAAAATCATGTTATTTATTTCTTGGTTAGAATCTCGTTCACTTAATTGAAAGGCTTTAAACACATGACTGGGAAGTTCAGTTCCAGGTTGTGTTGTAAATTCTCCATGCATACTTGTTTGGGTTGGTTGGAACATTGTTCGATACACCCTCGTTTGCTCAAAATATAGTTCTTTTATATGTCCTTTCACCACCATGGAGTCTATTTCTGATTCGACTTTCAAACTCGGTTTTACTTTAGACATCCGTAAAGATATATGATTTATGTTAAATTTTTCAGCAGCAACACCGTTTGCTCGCATAATGTAATTATTAGAAATTTCCCTATCAAGAATTAAACTGTGTTTTACACCACGAAATACCTTATCGATATCACGACAAAAACCAAATATCTGCGAAAGTGGAAGCATTAAAGTGATTTGTTTGTTTCCAGTGGTAATGTTCTGTCTCGCTGTAAAAGCCTAGATTTGCTTGTTGGTTGTTGTTGTATGTTTCTACCAGATCTCTAACACCTTCACGAACAGCATTTGCGTTTGCGTCTTCTGCTACGTTAGTAAAATTTTGCTTTAAAAAATTTCCACCAGTTCCAGTATCTTTGTACCACAACATATTAGATGCAGATGATTTTGAATAATCATTACTAAAGCTAACTAAGTTCAATATTCTTGAAGCTTGTGGTAAATAAAGGTTAATGTTTTCTATCGTTTGGTTATTTAATTGATACTGAGCAGTTTGAAACAAAGACCAACCGTTGTTTACTAATGAAATTACGTTATGGTTATTGTAATTAGCGTCTGCATTAGTTTGTAGCTTTCCTCTGATTTCAAGAAATACTTTATGTGGTAGAAGAAATACGTCTTTATCTTTAGTTTCGAAACTGTGTTGTCCATCTTTGTTCATATTGTTAGAATCTCTTGGTAAGCACTCAACATACTCAAATTTGGTAATTGAGTTGTCTATTAAGTTACTTTCATTAATTTTTAAATATGGATTTGTTACTTGAGTCATTTTTTTATTAAGAAATATAATTTTTAAATCCTGAACTCGCAATCAAATTAATTAATGTTGCTCTTGACCTATCGTTAAAAGCTGTCTTTAGTATTTTGTTAAGAACTGTCTTTTTAATTTCAGATTTTACACCAGTCGAAACCCTATTAAGGATCTTTGAGCCAGTATTAATAACTTTTCTTACTCTATCGTAAACATTTTGAAGAAAACTTCCTCAATTTTTCGTTTTTGAAATCTAATTTCTCGTTGTGATAACATATTTATTGTTAAATTATATAATTTCTCGAAGGTGAACATAGTAAGTAACTCGTTCATTATTTATATCCACAAAGTTGTTATTTTGGTCTTTGATAGAAAAGCGAACGCTGTCAATTTGACTTAAATTTTTTATTGGAAGATACATGTAAACTTTTTGTTTAGGTTCAACTTGAATTAAATATCCTGGTGGAACATTAGGACCAACAGTAAAAAGCAGGTCACTGGACACTCCATTTATGTAGCTCCCTTCAATTAAACTGCAATGAATCTGAAGGCTATTAATATTAGTAATATTTACAATGATCTGACTGTCATGTATTCCGTTTCCGACTAAGTATGATGAATCAAAACCTAAGACACTATTCAGTGTGTGTGGAGGGCGGAAATCAATGGAGTAATCATTTTTAAGTTCAATTCTAGATTTCAATGTATTGTAATTTGGTGTAAGAGTAATACTATTTTCATCATCACCCTTCTCTCTGATTAGATACTTGATTTCATCGTTAAGGTCTTTCGTATTCTAGCTACCAGGAGGTATTTCAAAAAACTTGGATCCATTTTCGCCAGTTGAATAATAAAAATTATTATTAAGGCTTGTAATATTATGCCAAGAATATCATATTTGAGAACTGATTAATGGCATCTCATAACTTTTTTGATGTTTAATTGCAATGGAGGATTAAAACTAGTTATAAAGTTTTCTGAAGTTTCCTGACCTTTTCTTGAGTCAAAAAAGAGTAGTATTGATGTCATTTTAATATAACATTACATACTTTTTGATAATCACAAGGTGAAATGCATTTGTGGGACTTCAATTTTTTTAGTGTACTTGTAATTTCTTTGTTTAAACGATTGTTATTATTACCAACTTGTTTGGCTGCTACTAACAAATTAAGCCTTTCACACAATTCATCCGGACTTTTAAACCCTCTTCCAACTCTTAATTTTATTTCTTTCAGCAATTTATTTAATTTTTCTCTGTATTTTCTGAACACGCTTATCTGTTTGTCAATCACAGCTGTATCAGTATCTTGTCGTCTTCGCTGTCCACCTAATCTTTTGTTAATCAGTATAGTTTTGTTTTTTAAACTGGTAATGTAGTTTGGTTCACGTTTTACAAGCTCCACTATGTCTGTTTCTAGATTATGTTGTGCTAACGGTTGTTTTTCTTCATCACTGAAATCTATAGTATAACTTGGCCTTTCTTCTATGTTTTGTTGTAATTCTTTAATTAGTTTGTCTTGCCTTTCATCTGTTTTCTTCTAGGTTTCTTCAATTTTTTATTTATGGGAAGGAAAATTTTAGAAGCAGATTCTTGTAATTGTGGTTTGGACTGAACTTCGTTTTGTAGCCTTCTTTTAAGAAGCTTTCGATTGTTTAGGTATTCTTTAATAAGCTTGTTTTTCTTTTTTAATTCTTCTTCTTTTACAAAAGTCATTTTTTACTATATAGCATATAAAAGCTTAAGCCCAAAAATGGTCAAAGCATTTTCTGTAAAGAAGAGGTTTGTGCTGAGTTGTTTTGTCCAACACCATAAAACTGTACGGATCCTTAGTTGCTTCACGGTAAATTGATTCCATTTCTAGTCTTGTTATGTCTTTGGCATGATCGTCAAAAATATGCCTAATATCTTTATTGTCTAGGTTTCCGAAAAACGCAAAACAGTTTATGTTTCTTCTAATGTACTTCGGAGTGTTAAGGTATGCTAGGGTGAGATAAATACAGTACAATTTCTATTTCGAGACAAAGAGAAATACTCCTGTATTTTGTTCATGTTGTCTAGTTTTATATCATCAAAAATTATAACTTTTTGTTGGGAATCAAGCTCTTCTACTGGAGGAATATCTTCAGAACTAAGTATTTCAATACCTTGTTCTTGCAGAAATTGATATTTATTTTTGTCTGGATTAAGGGTATACACACAACAAGTATTATAATTCATTCATTTAAGAATCATATTTATAAGCAAATTTTTTTCCCGATCCTGTTAAACCAACTATCATGTAGTGACAATCTGGAAGAAGATAATGGTGTTTAACGTGATTATTATTATCACTTGAATATTTATCAAAATTTATTATATCCATTTATATTAATGACTGATAAAAATGAGTATTTCAAAATTTGGTACAACTAACTCTTCAGCACCAACCAAAGTTAAAGGAATTGAAAATAAAGTTTCCAAGTCAGGAGACATAATATATGGTGACCTAAACTTGAATGGTCACAGTATTAAAAACTTAGCTAACCCTAAAGAAGAATCTGATAGTGTGAACAAAGGATTTTTGGATAGCAACTTTATACGCTTTAAAGATAATATCCAATGAAATACAAAGTTAGCAGTTATAGATAATGACAGAATTGCATCAAGAAGTCCTATTCTAATTTAAAGGCTGTAATCTTATTGGTGTGAGCTCCATCAGACCTTTATAACACGAAAATTCTATTTCAAACAACATATATATAAACTAGGGGATTCATTGTATTTAAGAGGTGTTTCTGACCCGACATTCCCTTTAGATGGTGTGAATAAACAATATGTTGACGAACGTTTTAACAATGTATTTTCAGATGACATCGATTTACATGAAACACATAAAATTGTAAATTTAAGTTACCCGACAGATCCTACAGATGCAGCAAATAAACAATATGTAGATAATCACTTCAGCAGTGATTTGAACTTAAACAATAATCAAATTACTGGATTAGCAAATCCTATTGATGATCATGATGCAGCAACAAAAATATTTGTCCCACAACCAGCATATGATGTTTATCAAGCTTTTTGTAACAGTGAAAATAGAGAAATACAATTAACACACCTCGGTGGTAAAAATAATTTGTGCACACTGTACAATAATAATGTGATTGGTTTAACATACATATCGCCTGGTAGTGTATTGCCAATATCCATAAGGGGTTCTGCTATAAATAATACTTCAGGTACGTTGGCTGTTAAACTTGTTAAACCTCGATCTTCTAAAATATTAGAAAGATTTAACATACGTCGTTCACCTGTTGAATGACCACAACAACGCACGTTCAATGCAACAATTTTAGTACAACCTATCTCAACAAGTAAAAAATTCGTATGTGAGTATTCTGCTCCATCGGGAGAACAAGCATACTTTGCGTTAAGGTGATATTTATGTTCGAATTAATTAAAATTGTATAAAATAAAGGGAGTGATGAACTTTAATCACATCAATAAAAATTTAACTGAAAGACAAATTTCTGAATTGAAAAATTTATATCAAACTTATCATAAACTGTATTGGTGTTATAAGAAGATGTACAAAAAAGATAAAAGATATGACTTAGCTTTAAAACTATAATCTGTTATTCTTACTACAACAGGAGCAGTAGTTGGTTCGGTAACATTAAACCCCATTTTTTTAGCAAGTGTTGCTGGTAGTGGTGTTCTTTTACAAACAATAATTACCCAGAAAAATTTTACTAAAAAAGCTGAGGCCTGTAGATATGGTTTTCAATCTTATCAAAAATTGTTAAACAGGTTGAAATACATTTTCAGATTTGCTGATTTTGATGACTTTTAGAAAGAGAACTTGCTATGATTGATGATCAAGTTGCAGATGCATGTCCACCAATTTCTGATTATTTTCAAAAATTATATTATTCCAAATGATATCATACTTTTTACGTAATTCTGAAGAGATTTTTTATGAGTGTTTTTTCGAAATATCCAGACCTTCTAAGATTTTATCAATAAAAAAGCCTACTTTAGGAAATCTTTTAGAACTAATTGTTTTCAGTTTACTTTCCAGAATTCTCCAAACTTCCATAAATGCTTCTATTTTGTTAGAAGAGAGCTGAAGTTTTCTCAGTTTACGTAAAATATAACCAGTTCTACTATAAACTGTTTTATATGGAATAACATTACTTTGATTATATTCAATCCAATCATGAATAATTTGAGGTCCGTGAACTAGACCACAATTAATACAAGTCCAAACTCCATTAATAAGTTTAATATTTGAATTTTGACAACATTCCATCTTTTTATATTATTACACATTTTATGCTTAAGTTATTTTTATTCTTAAGTTAAAAAATGACCGTAGGCAAAACTCTCAATTCCATTATCACAAATATATCTTTTATCATCAAAAGATGAAGAAGATTTTTTGTTGATTTCCAGCAAATAAATTTGATGATTTTCACTTCTAATTGTTTTCATTTTATGATACATCTGATCATTATTACTCTTAAATAGTATTTTTTTGTAATCTTCATGTTTGATTACATTCTTGACAATATTTTTTTAATTCTTTTTGCCTTTTTACAAGTAATTTTATCGTTCTGGACGTAGCTGTACATTTTAGATCTAAGTTCAACAAATTCTACAATCGGCACGCCTTTGGTTTCATCTTTCATCTTACCAATTACTTTTTTATTTGTTGGATCGTAAAAACCTGAATTTTTATTATAATCACTAAAATCGAATTTGTCTTTGTCAGCCCAAAAGTCTTTGTATATGTCTTCTGTTTTAATGTTGTAGGTTAATGAATCCGTGTCTGTAAACAAGATTTTTGCATTGCTGCCATATTTCTCTTTGATATAGTTGTAATGAAAATCATACATCAATGATTTGGAGATATCAAGAATACACATTCCTACATAGGCTGGTCGGTTCAAGGTTAGCGATTCTTTCATTTTATGAACAGCCACAAGGTTTTTATAAAATATCTTATAACTGATAAAAGTTGATTTTGAAGCGTGTTTTAAAAGTTTTTCCTGGTCGTTAATAAGAGTAACATTTACACATTTACGTAAATTTTCAATCGTTTTTTCAAATACTGAATTATTCATAAACTTGAAAAAATCTTTTTCAAAGCTAGACTCTGCCGCTGTTCGTTTTTGTGTGTTGAAGTCAATATACATTTTTAACCATGGTGATTGGTCAAATTCTACAGCAGAATGCACTTTTGTAACTTTTAAACCTAAGTCGAGGTATTACTTTAAATGTTTAAAATGAAGAACGTAATTTTTCTTTGGTCCTAAATTAGGCACCAACTTTTTAACTCTTCCAACCTTTATATTAAATTTCTTGCAATAGTCTAATAGCATACGCTTTTTAATTTCTAGGCTCTCTGGAGCTAGTGGAGATTTGTTGTGTTTATCATGAAGGTGTTCAGGATAGTCCAGATCAACCTCAAGAATGAGTCCTTTATTACTTTTTTTTGTGAAATCAATTTCGTTTTCAGAAACTTAACAAATATTTTTTTTGTTAGATCACTTTCGTCTAAAGAAACCCAACTAATACTTTTTTTTGTTAAATCAATTTGGTGAGCCCATCTAAAGCCTCCTGTGGGTAGATCTTTACTGATTGCCCATCCATACAAGTTGTTTGCATCAAGATACGTAATATAAGTTGATGGTTTAGTAGGATCATAGTTGCTTATGTACTTATTGTTAGCTTTTGCATATCTTTCACAAATATATGAAACACCCCCTCTTATTCCTCTTTCAATGAATTGAAATTGGGTAATGTTCGACATTAATTCCAGTTTGACTCCAGTCTTTTTAAGCATTGCATCCATGATAAACCAGGTGATGTGAAATAATGACAAGGATCTAATTTGTAATACCTAAGACATGTAGTTTTCAAATACATCTGCTAATAACAAAACATCAGACTTGAGATACAAGTCGTGCTATTGTCCCATAGATTCCAAATTAAACGTATTCCACACAATTTGAGCATGTTCATAATCTTTGTCAGTTATGTGTTCATCGCTTAGCATACAAAAGAATTTCTCTTTTGATGGGAGGTTTTTATCATTAAACTTATCAAAGCTATCCATATAATCATACGGATAAACACCTTTTCTTTTCATTAGTTCTACATTCTGAAATTCCTGTGACGTGTACTTCATTATCAGAAATTGTTATATTTTTAGCTAAGTTTTCCAACGAGTCATTCATAAACTGAAGGCTATCAATGAATTTCAAATTATTGCCTAAGAAAAAAGCCATGTATTTTTCTAAATTGTTTGAAATTACATTAATATTCATATTAAATTTTCCTATTTCTTGCATAATCAAATATGAATCATATCCCTTTAAATTGTGAAAAATTACAGGTATCTTATCAGTCAGTCTAAAGTTTCTATTACATTTATTGTGTGCCGCGCCTCTATATATTCCTGTAATATGACAGTGATCTCTGACTCTGACGTCATTCTCGGTAAAGTATTTTTGACAAATGTGACATTTTGTAGCAGCGGAAAATTCTTCTTCTTCCATACTTGTTAAATTCATAGGTTGGTTAAAATGATCTTTTTTTACTTTTTTGCAATATTCCGCTTCCTTTAGCATAGCCTCCAAAAATTTATAAACAGCTTTTTCACCTCTCTACAGTTGAATGGGTTTACTAAATTTATCATCATAACAGCAAACCAACTTGTATGCATAACCACAATCTACGTGTTTTTGATATTTTTCTGTGTAGGCTTTGTTATCATCTGGTTGACAGTTGTCTATCTTTTGAGTTAGTACTTCGAAATCAGCATATACATGTATAACAAAAAAAACTGGTAGCTGTTTATGAAAGTTTTTGAATAGTACCGAGCTACCTTTTTTAGGCATTCGTACGGCTTGCTTTCCATTAACAACAATGCAGTTTGGTGTGCGTTTGTTAAGAGTTTCCTTACTCGGAAAATATTGAAGACAGTATGTACAGAAATATTGTCTGTGTTGGTGCTTGTTTTGTTTAAACATAAATCTGTTAAAGTCTTTTATCCAAACGTAATGTTGCTTTTCTTCTTCCGATATCAATAAAAGATCAAGAGTTGTTTTAGTCACCTTTTGAGAACGTATAAAGGAAAGTGATTTTTGTTTTCATATCCAAACACATTAATACTTATGTTATTTTGATCTTCAATTTTCGGTATTTGCTTAATTGAAACTGGAAACTCTATTCCAACATAATTCAGTGTGTCTACGTATTTTCTGTAATGACTTATTCTTTCACGATTACTTTTCACTTTGTCACTGTACACTTTAGCTAGATGACACCATCTAAAACATTCATTGCCCTCATTTTTTATATTGATAAGCCCTTTCTTAGCATTTCTAAGTTCTTTCGGTAATTTTATATAAGAACTTGCATTTAGGGGTGTATATTTTACAACGTTAAGATAGTGTGCGTCAACTGAAGAAATCACCCACCCCGAACCTTCGCTGAGCCAATCTCCAGTTTTATTTATTATTTGGTTGGCCGCATATTCTAACATACAATCAAAATCTTCATGTTTTAAGATAATAAATGTTTTGCAGTTAAAAAAAGCTGTTTGGTTATTGTTTCAGATCCTCTTTGCTTTTCAAAAGTGATTTTGAGAGTGATTATTGCTTTTAATCTATTCAGTTTTTTCACCTCAAATGATGGAAGATGTGAAGAAGAAGTAAGGAGAAGGATCCAAGCAGGATGGATGAGTTGGAGGAAGGTATCTGGAGTTCTGTGAGACAGGAAGTTATCAGCAAAGGTTAAGGGTAAAATATACAAGAGTGTTGTTAGACCGGCCATGCTTTATGGAATGGAAACGGTGGCAGTGACTGAACGACAAATGGGAAAAATGGAAGTTGCAGAGTTGAAAATAGTGAGATGGGCACTGGGAGTGACAAGAAAGGACAAGATAAGAAACGAATATGTGAGAGGGACTGCAAAAATTGCAAAGCTGGGAGAAAAACTTCAGAATGTGAGGCTACGTTGGTATGGACACGTAAAAAGGAGAGAAGAAGACTACGTGGGGAAAAGGATGATGGAGATGGCAGTGCCAGGCAGAAGGAAAAGAGGAAGGCCAAGGAGAAGGTGGATGGATTTGGTGAGAGAAGACATGGAAAGGGTTGGAGCTAGGGAAGGAGATGAAGTAGACCGAGTGAAATGAAGATTACTGTCGCGCTGTGGCGACCCCGAGTAGGGAGAAGCCGAAAGAAGAAGAAGAAGAAGTTTTTTCACCTCAAACCGCAATTTATCTTCTACAATATTCTTTGTAGCAAATAACTGTTTCTGTGGATCATCATAATAAACAATGTCTAACCCATAAGATTTCCTAAAGTCTTTAAGAGCCGTCTTGAGTAATTTTACCTTAATTATTTTTTTAGGAAAAAGATTCAGAATTTTTTTAATTGAATTAGAAACTGTTGCTTTAGTTCTAGGTGGTACATAATTGATCAACCAATCAGCAAACTCATTCACACGCTTTTCAATTTTAGCAGATGCTTTACCAGCTATAGTTTTTAAACTGAATAGAAATTATTTATATTGAGTCGGTATCAATGCAGGAACTCCAATATCTGGAACCGGATTATTTAAAATGTTTGATTGATTCATATTTGTATATGTTATGATTAAAACTTAAGTTATTTTTATTCTTAAAATAAATTTTTCTAAAAGAAAACTGCAGTAACCTGAGGGCATGACAAATTTGTTCAGTTAAACTGAAGTAACCTGGGGGCATAACAAGCCCCTTTTTGCTACGCTTGATAGCTTTTTATGCGTTGAAGAATTTTTTAAGCTATTTAAGGATAATTTTGTATGCCTTTAAACATAGAAGCAAGTTTATATCAGACAAGATGAGTAACATGGCTGAAGGTGAATTTTATCCTTGGACTGAAAGGAAACTAAGTATTTTGAAAAAACATGAAGAATATCATAAATATAGGGTAGATTATATTCAGGGTCTGATAAGGGAAGGTTCGACCTCTTTTCCTCCCAAGAAACTTACAACAAGTTTACCAGTAACTTTCAAAAAGTCAAATAAACTTTTGGGTGGAAAGTCAGATGAATATCTTAAAAAAAACTTGACTTCAAATTTTGGTCCTGCTTTAGAAAGATCGAAAGTGAGAACTTTTGAAAGCTTCAAGTCGGATTTAGTCAAATGTGCTGAGTATGAAAAAACGTTGAAAAAGGTTAATCTGAAATTTTATATTGATCAAGGAAAATTGTTTGATGAAGTTCACGAATTATGGACTGAGGAAAAGGCTAAAGGATCAGTGACATTAAATTGGAATGATTGGTTAATAGAAAACAAGTTTGGAAGTGAAAGAAATGTTAGACGAAAAAGAGAATTAGCACAATTCATTAAACCCTTTCCACGTCTTCAGAGAGTAAAGAATCGTTTGGAATGACGCGATCTATTTCAACTACGTCATCGCGTACACACTGTGTCCGGTAAAAAGCAAAGTTATCAACATCTAAAGTATGCAGACTGGCTGGAATGACGCGATCTATTTCAACTACGTCATCGCGGACACAGTGTGGCCGGTAAAAAGCAAAGTTATGAACATCTAAAGTATGCGGACACAGTGTGACCGGTTCATTTCAATTACGTCATCGCTTATTTAAACTTTATATTTACTTTGTTTTTAAATGCTTTTATATTTAATAAAAAAACTTAAACAAAAGTGTAGATCTCGGAGTCGAAAACCACTTTTAATTAATTTTTTTAATTCTATAAATGCCGGTTCCAAAACATAAAAATTTGAAAAAGATTTTTTAAAGACATCGAACACGATAAATTCCCAAATTTTTAAACAAGATTTTTTAAAAACTAAGATTGAGAATGCTCAGATTTAAATTGCATCGGACACGGCTTTCAGTTAAATTTTTTAAAAATAATATAAATGCCGGTTTCAAATCAAAAAAATTTTAAAAAAGTTTTTTTTTAATTTTTATTGATTTTCACGGTAAATTCACACATTAATAAAGATTTGAAAATTTGCACTGGAAGCGGCATTTTACATACTACTTATCTTTTAATGATTTGAGTATTGAGCAACCTACAAAAACTTTATTATTATTGTTTCTACATTTTTTGAAAATAGGCCTACTATGAATATCTAAGGTGAGTTTCTAACAATTATTACTGTATTTTTTATCTCAGTTCGAGTGGTTTCTATAGGAACGTGGCAAGTAAGGCTACTAAAATAAAATCTTTATAATAATGATTTGTTATAAACAAAAACTATGCAACATAGTCAGCCTTGAAAAAAAAATTGTGCTAATATGCAACCTATAATCAACAAAGATTTAAAACATTGCAATCTTGACTCCACGCTAATTGTTTGCATATTTACACTTACATTTTTTCCATTTAGTTTTCGCATTCCACTACCTCCTAGTTTTTACCTGCCAATCATCACTGCATATTCCCACCAGAATCGTATTGTAGTTTAAGCTATGCTCTGCTGAATTTTAGGTTGTAATAACTTGTAGCACCCCAAAATATTTTTGTCACGAGCCGCCACTGCCCTTGATATGTAATCTCGTACCCCCAAGGGATACGAGTATTCCCGGTTGGGAACTTCCGGCTTAGATGATCTTTCAAGATGATCAAGATTTACTCAACTCTGAGAGGTTTTTTTATGCACAACACGTATAGAAGATAAATAGCATAGATGAAAAAACGTTAGTGATAAAATATTGAAAAAGTGTAAAACCATAAAAAAATGTGATACTGTCTAAACGATGTTGCACACTTACTGTCACAAGATGGCGTGTGCGACCAACCACCATCTTCACACCTGGCCACGGCTTTTCCTCTTAAATTGTACCCCGGATGGCAAGAGTAAGTCACTGTTGCTCCAATGGGATATATGAGTCTTGGAGGTCCGTATGAGCTGAAGCTACCGTGGCTGGGATTAATTGGGGGGGAACAGAAATAAAGGGGTTCTCTTGTAATCGGAGGGGGATTAACGTCTAAATAAAAAATCAAATTTTTCTTTTTTTAAGTACATTTAAATAAGCATTAAAGTAATTTCACAAACTTTATAGACCTACCTAGTGCATTTTCAGACTTATTTCTTTTAAGCACCTTTTTGCATAAGTATTTTGAAATATTTTTATAACTTCGTTTTATTGACAATGTGACAAATCTTCAAATAAATATAACAAATAAAGTGTTTTATAAAGACCTTAAAACGTTTAACAAGTTTAACATTTTTTACATAACAAGCCACACTTACGGTAAATAAAATAATGTAGGCTTATTATTGTATTTTTAATGGTCCGGGTCAATTACCTAGGACCATAGGTAGTCTATGGAGACCAACTAAGAAAATATAACTCAATTCATCTTTTTTCATTAATCTTGTTCAGGCCTATATCTTTTAGTTCTGTATTATCTAAAACAATAATAATAATTTTTTTGTATTTTTTTGATTTTTCAAATATTTAATAAAAATTATCTTGCGAAATGCAACAAAACAGTGTTGTTTTTTTGAAGATCATTAAACGATCTCACAGTGCTAATGATTTGCTTTAAACAAATAGATTGTTCATCTCAATTAAACGTAGATAAGCAATAGTAAGCTATTTTTACCACAATCTAAAAAATAGCTATAAGTTTTCTTACCACAAAGACATCTGGGATTACCCGGGGGGAACCAAGCAGATGATCCGTCATAAGAACCTCGGCAAGTTTTCCGATAATAAGTAAGACCATTTACTGGTCTGCAATTAGGAAGGCATTTGTAAGTCACACTGGATCCAACAGCATAACGGGTTCTCGAAGGAGAATATTCGGAACCAAATCCTATTGGAGGAGGTCCGCAAAATCCTTTTACCCTTGTCAGGAATCGGACCATAAACCAACAGAAAAAAAGCAAAATGCTTTTGGAATGCATAATTTGTGTGTAGAAACAGTCGACGAAACTGAATTGACTAGAACGAATTTTAAGCTAGTATTTATACTTTTTACAGCTTTGATATTTTGCAACGTCACGTTGGCTTGTTTGCAAAGCATCGCCGTTAAGCAACGCTTCCGATAACTTCCTAATTACTCATAAGTTCGTGAAACCGGAGTCTGCTTGAATGCGATTCAGGGGAAAATAATTGTGTTGTTTGTAAAGACTCGTTTCGACTACGAACGTGGAATAAAGTATTTTTTGTTTCTTTGATTAATTGTTTTGCTGTGCTTTGCGCTTATGCGCGGAAAAAAGTAAAAATCAATAAACCAAAAAAGAATATTCACTCGAATTGAAAACGGGCCGTAAATTGTTCAGTTTTATTGTTTCTTTTCCCTTAGCACAATGCTTTGTTTGTTTTTTTTACATCAACATATAATACGATTAATTTGTTGACAAAAAAAATATTGAAGAAAAAGACTAATTTCTGCAACGTGGAGAAAAGTTTTAGAATTAGCTGTTGATTACTTAAAAGAATTTGATTGAAAAAATAAACTTTTTTAGTATATGAAAAATCGAATCTTTATTGAATTTTCAAAAAAATAGAAAAAGAAAAATCATTTTTCTTCGTTCTATTGGCCAAGCTTTCAACCTTTGAAACATAAATTTTTCAGTTTCAAAGTAGGTTGAAATAAACTAAGCAAACCACAACAATTTTCAATGTGAAACCAGTACAAATAAACCCGACTAGCATTTGCAGCAAATTTGAAGAGATTTGTAACTGCTGCTGCACTGAAGCCTTGACAATTTTTTACCAAAAAAAATTTTTCATTTAATTTCTTTATTAAACATCAATATTAGTTGATATTTTTAATACTTATTTGATAAATTAACTTATATTTAAAATAAGATAACTAACTAATTTTTAATACTTGGAATTAAATTAATTGCAGAAAGTCTAAAAACAATAAAATTTTCAAAAATTTTATTTTTATTTTTAACAAATCGATCATCCTTTTTTACTAAATTTAAATGTTTTTAACAAACGTTTTCCAACTTTAATGGTAGTGATTAATAAATATTACTGTTCAAAATTTTTAGGATTAAAGCATAGCAGAAAACTTTAAAGATTAGATCAGGAATGGGAAAACTTTTTAGCTCGAGAGCCGCATTCACTAGTTGATCCTATTTGCGGCCGCACTGTAGTGATCACAACAACAACAAAATAAAATAGAAAAAAAATCACTTTCAGTCAATGTGTAAAATCTCCTTTTTTGTCTCTACTGTAAAACGTAGTAATTCTAAATTTTGAACATTTTTTTGAGTTACAACGATTGAAAGCAAAGAGAGAGTAAAGTTATTTGCTGGAGGCTTTTGCGGGCCGCAGTCCGTAGTTTGCCCATCCCTGGACATGATTGTTGTCTTAGTTCATTTTATTTTTTTATTGCATCTCCATATTTATCTTCCTGACTCGCAGGAAAACGACAGAGGCGCTATACATAGAGCAAGCAATTACCCCGACCTGCTTCAGGAGATGCCAAGACATTGTTGTCCGGTTCAAATTTTGTATTTTGGTTCTTTAGTTTTTGTAAAAACATAACTGAAATTTAAGACTGCTTACCAACACCACCAAGCAGGGGAAAATGCTATAAAGTGTCTTTCCCAAGGGCACAACAGAATAGTGCGAGTAGGTTTTGAACCAAAACCATGTTGATCACAAGCACGGTGCTTTAAACATTTGACTACGCTGTCGAGTTTACGTCAATATTTACCAAATTGTTTTTTAATTCTAAAAATTTTTCATTTGTGTAAATTAAATCATTCACTTAACTAATGTAATAATATTATCTTAAAAGGTTTACCGGTATGAATTAGCTTAAAATTATTTTTCCGATCCACCAAAACCGGAAATAAAAGATTAAAAAACGTTTACTCCAATAACAAGCAACTTCTTAAATGTTTGTTTCAAAACAGGTCGGGCAAAAAAACTAGAGTAAATTTTTCATTTTAAAAACTTTCGCCAGCTATTAAGCATACGTTTGAAGCCCTTTAGTCTACAAGTTGATTTTTTTTCCAAAATATAGTTTTAATTTATGATTTTAGTAAGAAGTAAATATCTTTTAAGAATAGAGTTTGTTTAATTTAAGCTTGAATTCAAACAAGCCAAAGACGCCTGCTGCTTTTAATTCTTGGAAGTCTCTGTTGATTTCAGTTTTTAAGTAGTTATCATTCAAGATGAATCTGTTGAATATTAATTATGGTGTTTGTGTTTTCACGTAATGAGGACGGAAGTTTAATGGGTTTCAAAATTTGATTTCAAAATGACGCCTAACATTGCATCAATATCGATGCGGAAGTTTGTTTAATTTAAACTTATTTCGAAGTATCAGTGGTGTGCGGTCAGGGCATGCAAGTCATGCGTTGCATGACCAAATTTTTAGGAATTGCATGACGAACTCAATTTTGCGTGATGAGGTAGAAATTGTTGAATTGGATGAGAAATATTACTTGTTTTGGATCAAATTTGAGGCGAAGATCTGTTTTTTGGTTTTTTTTTTAGAGAATATCGTGAATTTAGGGCGAAAAGTAAGACATTGGAGACTGGTTAGAAGTGATGACCTTTTTTTTTAAAGATCGCTGCATTTTGAGGACAAAAAGTGCATTACTTGGAGCGATTTGAAGAAATGAACAGTGTTTTATTTAGAGATCACTGCATTTTTAGGACGAAAAGTGCATCACCAGGAATGATTTCAGGCGATGACCTTTTTTTTTCTTTTTTTATAGATCACTGCATTTTCAGGACCAAAAGTGCATTACCTGGAATGACTTCAAGTAATGACTTGTGTTTTGTTGGGATCACCTTGAATCTAGGACGAAAATTGGTCTTAAAAATACCCAATTTTATGACCTGGCTTTGGCATGTTAATTACATGACTAGTCTCAGAGGTCACCGCACGCCACTGCAAAGCATAATGTTTCAAAGTATTGTTTAATTTAAGCTTGCTTGCCACTTCAATTTGTTTAAAAGTTTTTTTTTTTTAATTTTTTTAAGTGTTATTGTATAAACTTTAAGTATGCCTATCAAATATTCTTGTATTAGTTGTGCCAAACCTTGCAAACGTAACCAAAAATCTATTTCCTGTGACACCTGCCAGCTGTGGACACATTTTAAATGCACCAGCTTGACAAAAAGTGATTTCAAAACTCTCTCAGATCAAATCAGATCAATTATGTCATTGCATGAAATGTATGTTCCCATTTCAAAACTTAAGTAATGATGAGTTAAAAGAATTAAATGTTAACAACAAACTGATCTTGCCCAAACTTTCAGATTACAAATTACTTGATGCTGACAATTGTTACATATCCACACCAGATTTCCAAAATCTATATGCAAATAACAAACACTTCTGTTTATTACATATTAACATAAGGAGCTTAAACAAAAACTTTGAGAAATTTGAGGAGCTGTTGTCAGTGTTAGGTAAGATGCCAGAAATTATAGCTATATCGGAAACAAAACTAAACTCAAATCTAAAAACTTTCTTGCCAGGATACACTTTTATACATAATAATTCTCCAACAAATGTTGGTGGAGTGGGAATGTTCGTAAAAGCCACTTTAAGTTATAAAACTACTACTGAATATCAATTAAATATAATGGGATGTGAGGAGATATGGGTAAAAATACAATTAAACAATACGGAAAAAGTGTTTAGTGTGCTTTTAGATACCCTAATTCAAAACTTTCTGATTTTCAATCCTCCTTTGAAAAAGCTATTGAAATTTTAAACAAACAGAAACTAGTATACTATTTATGTGGGGATTTCAATATTGATTTGCTGCAAAGTGATACCAAAACTATGATAAAAAATTATTCTATGCTATTTAGCCTAGGATGCCTGCCACTAATTAAATATCTCACTCGGATAGCTCACAGTAGTGCAACATTGATAGATCACTTTTATAGCAACAACATAACTCAAAAAACTACCTCCCATATATTAATTGAAGATATATCAGACCATATGCCAATAGTACTTTTATTATCTAACATCAATCATAAGACCACAGAGCAAAACATTATTGTAAGACAGGGGTCGGCAACCTACGGCCCGCCAAGCAAAATCATCCAGCCCGTGACATGTTAGTTAGATATTAATGGGATACGGCCCACAGCATAGATTGTTTGCAGTACTTAACCATTTCAAACAATCTATGGGGCAGTAAAACTGTGATACATCTAGTTGCAGCAGGGATGCCAAAAAGCTTTATTTTTAAGTACAAATCTGGTGAAGAACAAAATAGTTTAAGTTTTAGTCAACTAAACTTTACATTAAATTTTTAGGACGTTGCTTTTTTTATGTCCAAAAAACTAGTGAAGATAAAAAAAAAGTTTTTTTAGATTTGTATGACGTTGCTCGATTTACGTCTACAGATAAAAAGTGGGGACCAAAAAGTAGAATATGAAAGCTATCAGCTGTTATTATGTCGCTGCAAATCACGGTCGTACACGCAAGTTTTTTGTTGCACTTTTGCACTTCCTGTGTTCAGGGTTGCCAATTTAGCCCTTTTTATGATTTTTAGCCAACAAAATTTTATATTTAGCCCTGACGTATTTTTTAGCCTTAAAGCGGAAAATATTGCTTTATTTTTAGCCAGTTTAAAATTATCCTGATAAAGATTTATTAATGTGTAATCTTGTAAGTTTTTTCTTGTTATCCTCGGTTGTCGCAGTCTTGCTATATTTTACGATAACAGGGAGAGCGACGGCTGAGGCAAAGAGAACAACAATCTTTAATAAAACGTTATGAAGCAATCAAAGAAATCTCTGAAATTTGAAAACTTAACCTGCCGAGTTGTGCAACGTTGGTATAAGTGCTAATGCCTGTACGACCAGTCCAAAAATGTGCTTTTGATTTTTCTTAAAACTTTAATTGCATTGCTCAGCTCCTATTAAAATGCAAAAAATAACTTTTTTGTAGCAAATGCTGCCGTAAATATAAATTTCCAACTCAAGTTTTGGAAAAAATTGACACGTGTCAAAGCAGCTCTATTCATAATGAAACGCAAGTAGATGAGGATAAAAATGCTTTTGATGCTTTTGTGGAAGAAAATAATAAATTTTAATCAATTAATTAATTCAATAAATACCAAGATTTAACGCTGTATGTTAAGTTATATCTAGATAGAACTTTTCTTATTTAATTTAGCTCTTAAAAATTTAGGCTTTGAAAGCTCTTTTTGCTGTTTAATGTCTACCTCAGTTGGTATGACTAGAACTGAAAAGGTAACTGGAAAAAGTGCGGCCCGCCATAACGTTATAAAATTGGTTTTTGGCCCGCGACATGCAAAAGGTTGCCGACCCCTGTTGTAAGAGATACATAAAACTTTAACACTGAAAACTTTTTAATTGAACTTAGTGAAAACTTGAATGTATTTCATGATAATTGTACTGTTGATGAGCAATTTGAGAGGTTTCTTGATATTTTGAACATCACATTAAGTAAGCATTCTCCTCTAAGAAGAAAATCTAGAAAAGAAAAAAAATTAAATAGTAAGCCATGGATAACAAAAGGAATATTAATCTCAAGCAAAACAAAGAACAAATTATACATTGCTAATTTAAAAGGATCTGCAAATAATGTACAGTTATACAAAACTTACCGCAACAGGTTAACCCATATGAAAGAACAAGCAAAGAAAAAATATTATCAGGGACTTGTCTTTGCATCTAAACATAACATAAAGTTCTTATGGAAAACTATTAATGATATTTCCAAATACAAAAAAAAGTAATTAGTCTCATCACAGAGCTAACTTGTGATACAGTGGGAAAAAATAACTAGTTCGAAAGAAATGGCAAATATGCTAAACAACTAATTCTCTGAGATTGGACGAAAACTGGCTGCAAATATGGAACTACCCAATTCAGCTAATATTCTTAGCAGCACTTCATTCATTACTCAAAGGTGCACTTCTTTCTATCTTCAGCCAATAACAGAATCTGACATATTAAGACATATAAGGCAACTAAACCCATCAAAGAGCACAGGCCCTGGTGGAATAGCTATGAGTGCACTGATCATAGCACCAGTTTTAACTAGACTCTATAACAGTTGCATTAGCACTGAGACTTACCCCAGAATTCTTAAAATTGGAAAAATTATACCAATTCATAATGGTGATGCCAAGGATCACTGCTGCAATTACAGACCCATATCACTACTTAGCTCATTTAGTAAGATCTTTGAAAAATGCTTGTACGAAAGAATTTACTCTTATTTAAATAAAAACAAAATATTAACACCTGTTCAATTTGGCTTTAAACAAAACTTTTCCACATCAGATGCTGTAAAGGCAATTATTTGATAATTTTGCTGAAAATATTGAACAAAAAAAATATACTTGTGCTGTGTTTCTTGACCTAAAAAAAGCATTTGATACCGTAAAGCACCAAATTTTGCTTGCAAAATTGGAAAAATATGGCATTCGTGGATTGCCATTACAGCTTCTTAAAGCTACTTAAATAACAGACTACAGTTTACAGTTGTGAACAATATTAAATGAAAATTTAATCATGTAACCTGTGGTGTATCACAAGGTTCTACTCTTGGACCATTACTATTTTTACTATACATCAATGACATGCCTCTAGTATCCAATTTTAATACGAAATTGTTTGCAGATGACGCAGTTCTCACACTGACAAACTCTTGTCCAAGACTATTGAATAAAAATGTCAACTTTAAGCTGGTCAAAATTGACGAATGGTTGAAATTAAACAAATTGTCATTAAATACTAATAAAACAAAATTTATGGTATTAACCAAAGAAAGATCAGCTGGCACTTTGATATTAGAATAGGAAAGACAAATATAGAACAAGTAAATGAAAAAGTATTTGGGTGTAATCTTTAATGATAAGCTTTCTTGGAAGTCTCATATACAACATGTTTGCTCTAAGCTCTCCAATGGTTCCTGGGCACTACTCAAACTGAGGAATAATGTTGACGCTAAAACGCTAAAAACAGTATACTATGCTTTAATTTATTTTATCTTCAATATTGTGTCTCAATGTGGGGACTGGCTTCAACTACTGCCCTGGATCCACTGACAAGAATACAGAAATGCATAATAAGAATTATTACGAATAGTTCTTTTTCGTCACATACAAATCTTCTTTTTCAAAAATTGAATTTCTTAAACTAAAAGATATTGTTAAGCTTGAAATTGCAAAAACAAAGTTTTGCTTTAATAAAACTTCAGCAAAGAATGAGTCCCAAACTATTATAAGTATAACCCAAAAACATCATTATAAAACAAGACTGGCAGCAAAACAAAATTATTTTCAACCTAGAAAGAGAACAGAATTAGTTAAAAAGACATTTTCTTACATTGGACCTAAAATATGGCAAGAAGTACCCTTCGAATTAAAGTCACTTTCTTATAATCAATTTAAGAAGAAATTTAAACTTTTTTTGACTAGTCAATATTAAATAAGATGCCCCAACAATTTGATAAAGTCAGCTGGCACGTGAAAAGTTATTTAATAACAACTAATATTGCTATTAATTCTTTATTGTTTTTCTAAATGTACTGTGTTTTTGTAAGTGTACTGTTGTATTTTTCTGATAAAAAAAAAAATTTTTTTTTGGTCCCACTATTTAGAGGGAGGCAGTTGACTAGAAGACCGTATGGTCATTTCGCTACCTTCCTGTGCTTTCCAAAACTTTTTTTTTCAAATACAATGCGATCCACGGTATTAGTCAACTTAATTTATTTCTTAAAAAAAACTATTTTTAGTGAATATTTTGATGTGAAATTGTTGTGAAATGTTTGTTTAGTGTATGTCAACAATTGTTGACATTTTTATAAAGATCTCGTAGACTTAAAATTGCAAAACTTACTAATTTTGACAAATTTTACAGATTTAGCTGAACCACAATATTAGTCATTTTAAATAAAATTTAAAATGGGTCGAAGTAGGGACTTGTAAGACAGTGTAAAAGCCATAATTATTAAAGAAACTGCAAAAAACACCTCATGTGCTGATATTGTGAAACTTTTAGGCCGCCACGTTAGGACAGTGAAGAGATTCCTGGAGGATTTCTCAAGTCGCAAGCAACGGTCTGACAGAGGGAAAAGTAAAACCATATCCAAACCTGATCTCAGGACTATTAAGCGTCAAGTGATGAAGAGTCCCAGCTGCACAAGCAAAATTATTTTTGAAAGATGTGGCATGGATAACGTTCCCAAAACCACCAGGAACCGTATCTTGAACTCAGTTGCAACGGTGAAATCTTCACAAAAGAAGCCTCCTTTGACGAAAAGACACATGGGAATGAGGGTGAAATGGGCGAGGTCTTACATGAAACAAGACATGAAGTTCGTTTTAAACGCAGTCTGACGTAAAACTTGATAAAACCGAATATTTACGGACGAGACGTGTGCGACATTGGATGGTCCAGACGGATGGTCCAAAGGATGAGTGGGAGCTGGAGGAAAAATTCACCAGCATTTTCGTCGTCACCAAGGCGGAGGTGGGCTAATGCTGAGGGCTGGTATTATAAATGATGAACTTGTGGGTCCCATTAAAGTTCGTGATGGCATGAAAATAAATGCAGCCAGCTACTGTGACCTCCTGGATGAAGTTCTTGTTCCGTGGCTCGACAACTAAACTTTGGCACTGCGTAAGAAGCTTGTGTTTATGCAAGACAATGCTCCAGCGCATTCAGCGAGAGTCACGAAACAATACCTTGCTGATTTGGGTATTAAAGATAAAAACCTAATGATTTGGCCACCAAATTCTCCGGATTTGAATCCGATTGAAAACTTTTGGTCTATTATCAAGCGTAAAATTTACGCTAATAATGCCCAATTTTCGTCCAAGCAGGGATTATGGGAAGCCATTGAGAGAGCTTCGTAGTCTGTTGATGCGCAAACAATAAAAAATTTATATTTGAAGATTTATGAGGAATTTAGAATTAATTTTAAACAAGCTGCTTAAAGATGAGAAACACCATAATTTAACAGAGTAATGCGTAATACGCAAACGAGAAAAAATTTAACAGAGTCCGTCAACAACCGCATTTTCGACGTTATCAAGCGCCAAGGTCGTTACATCGATAAATAACGCTTAATTATTATGCGTTATTGAATTTGTAATTTCTTTGGTTGTGGTTTTATGTTTATTACATGTATCTGTCAGTATTGATAGTTTTTATTTAATTTAAAAAATATGAAAAGTATCAAATAACTGCATTTTTACATCCTGGGCTAATATGATGGTTTACCAAAATTTTCAAAATTAATGAAAAGTATCAAATATTGCAATCTGAAAGACACCAAATTATGAAAAAATATAAATAGGTGTAGTTAAACACTGTATAAACACTCAACTACAATTTTTATGTCAAAATATTTGCAAAAAATAGGTGTTTAAAGAAATAAATTAGGTTGACAATACCGTGGGTCGCACTGTATATTGGTGTATTTTTCGTTTTGAAGCACAAAACAAATAAATTGAATTGAATTGAATTAAATTGTGTTGTTATTGATAATAAGACATAGATGGATGAAAAAAAGGTTTAATTAAATATAAAAAGTTTTGGCAGTTAAAATTCCTTTGCAAAAGATTATTAAGCTGATATTTACGTAGTTAGCCAAATTTTTTTAAACTAAATTTTACGCATAAGTTACTACTGTTTACAAACATTTTAAAAATCATTTATTTTTTTATCAAAATCCCAAACTCCCTTAGTTCGTTCAAATGTCATTTAAAAAGCTTTTTTGTTGGTACAAAACTACTTCAAAATAGCTCTTAAAAGTAAATGTTTTATTTTAAACTCTTTTGTTAATTGAGTAGCCTTAAAAAAGGCTGTTTTGGAAAACTTCAACGTTTTCGTCTAGCTCCCTTAAAAAAGGCTGTTTTGGAAAACTTCGACGTTTTCGTCTAGCTCGCTTCAGGAGGTTTCGCTAGAATAAATTGCAGAACTAAATGTAGTATTTTAAAAGTTTTAAGACTGATTCTCATTGTCTAAAAATAAAGGTTAGTAACAGTTATCATAATAATTGAAAATATTTAATAAAGTAAAACCACGTTTCGTCGGCGTAAAAATTTTTTCGCAAAAAAGGAACAAAATTATGCAAGCTTTGTGTTAAAATTTGTAACTAAAAAGAAAATTTTTCTTCAACTTATACTAACAATTTATGTTTGTAAACAAACTGTTATTTCGTAAACTAATTTGTGTAGACAGAAAGAGTTTGTTTACAAACAACTCTTTCTTCTGTCTGTTACTTCGTAAACTTCATTCTTCTGTTTACAAACAAACTTTTTCTGTGCAAAAAAACAAATAATCAGTGATTTGATTCTGATCTTTAAACTCTATTAAACAAAAAAAAGCTGCATAAAAGGCATATATATACTAAAAACCCACAAACAAGACAGGCATTTACACAAGCCAGAAATTTGTATTTTTCCACTGTTAAAACAAAAAACAGTAATATTGTAATTTAAAATATAATAATTGTAAAAAAGACATTAAAAGCAATTGGAAATTAATTAATTCTATTATAGGAAAAAAACATAATTCTAATTGCAGAAGCTTCAATATTGATTGAGAATTGTTCATGATCCCTTAAAAATAGCAAACTATTTTAATAAACATTTTGCTATATTCCCATTCAATTAGTAAAGCCTTTACTCCCAAGAAAAAAAATTTTTCAGAATATTTAAAATCTTCCACATGCTATTCAGTGTTTACTTGACCAACATGTCCTCAAAGACTCTTTAATATTCTGAAAAATTCAAAAAAAAGTTAAGTGCAGGGCCAGATCATATTCCAACCAAAGTTCTTAAATCCTCACCTGACAATATTCTTGTCACAGACTTTGTTTGGGAATCCTAAAGGACCAGTTGAGCTAGGTAACCCGAATACCTGCGCTGAAACAAAGCTGTGTCTAAATTTTATTTTATTCCGGCTCAAGAAGAAGTCTGCAATGAGCCCGAAGCTTTTATGCAGTTGATTTGAACAAAAGCTCGGATTGATCCGTTGAAGACTCTTCTCCACAAACAAACAAAGACCACCGCTCTAATAAAACGAATATATTTTAGAATTCCAACTCACAATAGACGATAATTCTCTTCCACGCTCTGCCAAACTGCAAAGTGAAATCGGCGCCACAACTTAATTCGATCAACACAAATAATTTTTCCTCCGTAGAACACAACTCCAAAACACTGGCGCAAATAAAATTCAACATTCGCCAACTGATACAAAATCTAACGGGTCACGTTCTACGCTCAAACCAAATTACTTTTACTCGAGTCGTCTCTCATTTGTCTCAAATTATCTCTCTCGTCTACTTCGGTCTCTTCTTCGTCGTCCTCAATGCGATCGAGCGAGCGTATATAGTGTATATACTTTAGATAAAAGTCACATGACGACGAATTTATTTGTATATGCTAGGTCATTCTCCAACTCTCCAGGGAGAACGCTTTTGCTCGAACCAAACGGTATATGTGCAAACATTCCACTATAGTGACGGTGGACAAAAACATATTACGTCATTACTGTCGGGCGAAAAAAGGACGAGAAAATACATCAAGCAATAGAAAGCGAATCAGACGTTATACCACACTATACGAGAGCAGCGCTTCATTGGCGACGCAATCATTATATCATAATAAAACTTTAAATTACTTATAACAGGAATAAACTACATCATCATGATTAAAATTATTAAGAATGAAGTGTGACAATCCTATTAGCACTTCGCCATGTCTTCAATCTTTTTATGAGTAAAGGTAAATTCATAGATTGCTTCAAACTTGCTACCGTATGTCCTGTGTTTAAAAAAAGCAATTCCAACAATATTGATAACTATCGACCAGTTAGTTTATTATCAAATATTTTTAAATTACTTGAAAAAGTTATGTATAATAGATTGGGCTCATTTTTAAAAAAGCAAAATTTTTTCTACAATTATCAATTTGGTTTTAGAAAAAAATCATTCTGCTACACATGCAATTTCAATTTTAGTGGAAAAAAATATCTCAGTCTTTTGCCTGTAAAAAGGCAACCCTTAGAATTTTTTTAGATTTATCTAAAGCATTTGATAAGATTGATCATTCAATATTACTTTCCAAACTTAATCATTATGGGGTTAGAGGCAATGCATTAAAGTGGTTTACTAGTTACTTAACAGGACGTACAAAACAATTAAAATATGCAGGAAGTCTTTCTACAACTACTCTTGAAGTTACAAGTGGTGTACCTCAGGGCTCTAATTTAAGACCACTTCTTTTTTTGATATATGTCAATGATTTCAAAAATTATCTGAATGATAGTGATTCTTTGATGTTTGCTGATGATACAAGCATTTTTTTACAAAATAAAGACATCAAAAGGCTCTTTGATAATGGTAATAAAGAACTTCAGCTTGGTCCAGCTTATTGGAATTGCATTCCTTTCGACTTAAGAAATAAGAAACTAAGTGTTCGATTTTTTACTCTTAAGGTTTATAAATATCTTTTAAGTAATGGGAATAATATTTAATTGTAGTGTTAGATTCCTGAACACGATACTGCCCAATATATTTTTAATTACAGATTTCTGAAAAAATGGCAATGGAATTGGTACCAAAACTTTCAAATTCAATCTTTGGGAGAAAAGCTCAAACCAGTGGCGTACGCAGAAAGTTTCCAAGAGGGGTCAAAGTTTCGTCACAATCGTGTGACGTCACAAATCAACTTGGGGAGTGCCGAAAGCACGAGCATTATAGGGTGGTCCGGGGGCATGCCCCGAAAAAATTCTGCAAAATTACACCTAAAAATATGCATTTTCGTGTATTCTGGAAGCAAGCTTTAGTGTAATGCTTTACGAGACTTATTAGAAGAATGAAGTCGAAGAAGAATTTGACAAACGATGCACAAAAATGACAGTGAAACATGGTACATTTTCCAATCTACAATATACCACCTATAGTGGCATTTTTAAAATGAAAGTCACAACCAAACAATAACCAATAAAGTGCTAAAATTTTCTTTTATCTATTTAGCTGAAACTTTTTGATTAATATACAAAATTTCATCAAAATTATAGATAGAAGGTAAAATTTTGCCCTTTTTTGGATATGGTAAAAACTAAATTTATCATGTACAAGATACTATGTCTCACTCCCTAACAGTTTCGGATCAAAGTTGAAATTTTGTGTGTGAATTTCTTAAAAAAAGCTCTTTCACATGTTAAAAAACTGTTTTTAAAAACAGTGTTTTACAGGGCCATTTTTAACCACAAGATGGGGTATTTTTGGCCATTTTACGGCTGGTTCATACTTTGAAGTAGTGTAACTTTTTTTTAAGCTAATTTTTTTTTTATATTTGATAAAGTTATAGTCTAGTTGGTAGGGAATACCCATTTTAAAAATTAAAGCAGTGCTATGTTTTGTATGGCAGCTATAGCTTTTTAAATATGGCCAAAAATTTGTTTTTGGGTCAAAATGTGGACATTTTGGGACTCAATATTTATATTATAATATAAGCTAATATTATTTTGATATTTGATCCATGTAATATACCAGAAAGTTGGTCAACATACCACAAATCAGCTTTTCACAATTTTTAGAATTGGAGAAATGCTTGTTTAAAAATGGCCAAAAATGAGCAAACGTTAATCGCTGCAATAGGGTACCAAATTTCAATAGGTCTTATTTCATAAAGTACAATAGATATTGAGCTAAAATTTTCAGTTTCTTAGTCAATTATAATATACAACATTTTGACAAATTTTGAGAGGGTTAAGCTGGAACATTTCTGAATTTCAGGACGTTTGACACGGAATGACACAAATCGTTCCTCATTCAATGCTCGGAAAAAAACTAGCCAAAAGTAATAATGTAATCATTAAATTCTCAATAATCAATTTAAGTTGATGAATTAATGATTGTTATGGTTATTTCTTTGGCTCTTTTGAATGGTGAAAATGATATTTCATAAAATTGATAATTAAAAAAGCTATAACTAAAAATTAGGTTGTTCTTAATTCAATGCTCGCCACTGTATCAGCGTCGATGACGTAAGCAGGTAGCAAGCTGCTTAGACCATAAACAGGCGCAGAATGCGCAGTGAACCTCCTGCGTAGTTGCTCTAAATAAACGTCCAAGTATGGAAAGTACATCGACCGTCGGTAATACTCTTCAGCGCTATCAGCAGGATGGTTTTCACGGTTTCGTTGGCGAGCGTTGATTCTTGGCATCTCGACGGTTGCACCATGCTGTTGCTCAGCATTTTTAAAGATTTTCTTGAAATATTTATCAGTCCTATTTTTCTTGAAATATTTATCATTCCGAATACTCGCGAAAAACCAGCTTTGCTTTTGCTAAAACTGTTTGGTTTTGCTTTACAGTTTTTCATTTTTAGGGTCTGAGGGGGGGCTATGGCACAGTGGCCTCCCCCCTCGATACGTTAGTGGTTCAAACCATCAAGACATCGAGTCTGCTCACAAAGCTATAAAGAACTCTTTTCTTAAATTTTGTTTGTCTGAATAATTTCAAATTCTTTTTCACCCTTATCTTCTCTCTTTAATTAAAATTTCTTTTTGGCAATGGTCTACTGTTTCATTTTAGCAATTAATCTTTTATCTTTAAAAATTGTAATATAAAATTTTGGAAGTTACTAAATGCTATTGACATTGTATAATTTGTTTATTTTGCTATTATGCTGGTCTGTAAAATAAAAGTCAATAGCATTTAGCAGTTACTAGAGTAAATGTTATTTGACTTTGTTTAATTTATTTATTTTGCTATTATGCTAGTCTGTAAAAATTAAATAAAATTTAATAATAAACAAAAGTATTTTTTTATTTTTATCACTTTTTCTTTTTTTTATTTTTATTTATAATTGTTATGTTAATCATATATGTTTTTTTAAACTCCATCAACTTCGACTACCATAATAGCTTTTTATGCTTTTGTGTTATGTTATCCTTTATATCGTTAATATTTGCTTATTATTTAATTTATAATTTTTTTTGTATATACTCCTTGCATAATTCACAATTCCATTAATCAATCTCAGTATAGGCACCAAATGCATTTAGAAAAGGTTTCCGGACTTGGTGAGGTTTCTTTTTATGGGTGTTTTTTCTTTACTCACCTTGCTCATTTGAGCTAAATTTGCATCTTGCCTAGCTGTGCCATCCATTGTCATTACGCAGACTAGTCATGCACTGGCTATTCAATCTTTTAATTTTTTTGATAATATTATTATTATACATTATTTTTTCTTTCTCATTTCTTATATTTTTATCCGATTAAGGTGTTGCGGCCATGCGTTCTACTGTTTTGTACTTTCATTTTCTGAGTATTTTATGCATGTTTTTTTGTCTGACGTTGCGCTGCTTCTTCCTTTTCTTGATTTCTTTAATATTTAAATTTTTTTGTTAAACTGGTTAATAACGATTGAGAATAAAATGAAATGAATAAATGAATGAGTGAATTAAATTTGATTATTTTCCTTGATAATCGGAATTTGAACAACAAATTTATTTGAAGACTTAAAAAAAAGTTTACTCTTTGATTCTGGTGTTATTTTTCAAAATAAAGCGGAAAACTTCCACAAAGCCAAAAGTTATTGTGTTCTGAGTTTTCTGTGTACCATTAGATTGGTTCAAAGGCACTGCAATAATTTAACTGGATTAAATATCTGGTTAAAAATGCCTTATTGCGGGCGCATCAAAAAGACTTCCAGGACGGGGGTTAGGCGAACCTAATATAAAGTATAAATTCAATTGCCAGCGACTGCAATTAAAAGCCAGTTTTGAAATGTTTATACTAGTAGAAAAAGAGCTCAAAAAATTGAAATTAAAAACAAAGTTGGCCTAATCATAAAGTGTTTCAGAGATTTAAAAATGGCTCTTCCTTTCAAAAATTTTGCTTACGTGCAACAATGTAGTCTGCATGGAAACTTTTTTATGATTTTCATTTGACAAAATAACATTTTTTGATTCGTTTCAACTTTTCAAGTAAACACCATATTTTTTTTTTCAAAAATTACACCAAAATCAATATCGCGTTAGACTTTAGCAAAAACAGTTTTCTAAATTAAGCTGCAACTAATAAAAAAGAATTTTGCCCTCCACTTCGTGCTTTTTAAGTCAAAGATCTATTATTTATAATTAAAAATAGTTAGCCAATATCTTTTGACTTGATGTAAAACGGAAAATAGCAGTTTCTCTGCTTATTTCAAGCAAAAGTGAAAATCTATGATTGTATAAACTGAAAATAACAGAAACACTCCGTAAAATATTTTTAATGACGATTGTTGTTTTCATAACACATTCGACTCTCAAATAATTTGTACAAAGACATGCAGTCAGACGAAGTTGGTTTTTGTGTTTTGCCTTTACTTTCGATCTGAAAAAAGTTAAGTAGTTAATAAATACAATAGTTGGTACCACAGATCAGTGTTACGAGACCCTAACTTGCAAATCGAAGAACTCGATTTCGATAATCACTGTATCTGAATGATTTTTCTTGATTAAATTTCTTTTTATTTACCAAGCGAATTACAAAGTAAAAGTTAGTACACACTGAGCAAGAAGATTCTTATACCACCGTACGGTCTACAGTGACTCTGCTAAGAACATTAACCACCAAGAAAGATTAATTTAAATGTAACTTAATTACATCTAACCATTGAAAGAAGAACACAACAAACTTGCTTATCTTCCAATAAAAGCGTCTCATCTTTGTAGTTTAAAAAGTATTTTTCAAAAGTAATTTTTTTAATTTTATTTTAGTATATATGAAACTTTTATCTTATTAGATTACAAGTGACTGCTATTGAAGACTTTGTTTAAAGTATTTGAAACTATTCTTCATATCTTCACCAATGACTATACAACTGCATTTGGTGGATTTTGCTCCCATTACAATTGGCTTCGGGTTAAAATGTTTGAATAACTCTCGAAAGATAATGATTTAATGGTAATCTTATGAAAACTGTTAGCAGCTTTAATGGTAATCTTATGAAAACTGTTAGCAGCTAACAAACTACACGAAATCTTCTATTTTATTTTCTCTCTCCCTAGACCTTTTTTCTCTTTCTTTAGTTTTATCTCGTCTTTTAATTTATTCTTAATTGTTGATAGACACTTTTTTTTACCTGTTTCTTTTGCTCCCTACCTTGCTTTTTGGGTTTCGTGAATAACTAATTTCAAGGACACTAATTGTGTTCTATTAAATAAAGTGTTTTTAGAAGCATTTACGCTGACTTTCTAGGTCTTGAAATTAGAGTATGTTCGATACTGATTAACTTACAGTATGTTTGACAGTAGAAGCTATAGTCGTGGCAACAATTCGTGGTGAAGTCTCTTGAGCACAACGAGCTGCAGCTACATGTTCTCACTAGTATTTCACCGCATCGTCCTTGGCAAGAACCCCTGATTGTTGGTGGACGAGTGGGGGGGTGAAAACGAATGGGGGGGTGAACTGAAAATAAATTTTCCAACTGAACAGCTTAATGATCAAAACAACAAAAAAGCTTTTAAAAATATTTGTCTTATAATAGTTTTTCGACCAATAAAATGTTACAATTAGATTATATTGTAAGACGCTGAAATTTTTTTTTTTTCCAATTAAATGGATTTAAATTGTTGACTATATCTGTCAAAATCAGTTTGCAGTTTCAGTTTTAAAGTTTTGACTTTAAAAAACGTTTCTTGTAGAGTTAATTAACTATTTCTTTCAATTATATTTTAATTTAAACCACCAAGTTTCTTTCTATTTCTAATAAAAAATAATTCAATTTTTTCAAATTTTAACCACAGATAATTTGTTTCTTATCCTTTTAAGAAAATTAGTGTGATGAAATCCGAAAGTTTCATTCCAGAGTTTCAAATTTAATGCAATAGACTTAAGTAGAACTCTGAAGTCTACTTACTTGACACACATTTAGGAACAGGATTATCCCATTTAGAATTTTTATTGCAAACTGCAATTATCCGGCCGTGCAACCGGTAACCATATTCGCAGGAATATGTAATCCTAGATCCGGGACAGTACGGAGCTTTGGCTCCTGATTGGGATCCGTAATCTGGGGCGTAGCGAGGAGGGCACCCCTCTGCAAAAATAGTTAAATTTTTTTACCCCGAGCATAATTTTGAGAACCCCGAGAATCATGCAGATTAGAACAAACAGTTTTGGAAATTAGTATAACTTATAATTAAATTTATTTCAATTGAGTTAAAAAATAGCTGCAAGGAATAGTCAAAAAAGACAATACAAATAAAAGTGTATCGATAAATTTATGTGTAATAATTAAGTAAAAAAAACAATATAATACCTAATATACCAACTTCAAATAAAATAATAACATTTGTTTTCATTTTATTTTATGTTATCTCTATATTTATTCTCTTGACATGCAAGAAAGCAAGGGATGCGCTATACATAGGACAAGCAATCACCCCGATCTGCTTCCGGAGTTGCCAAGATATTGTTGTTCGGTTGAAATTTTTTATTTTAGTTTTTTAATTTTATAGAGATATGGCTGAAATTTAGAACTGCTTTCCAATATCACCAAGCAGGGGAAGTACCGTGAAATATTTTTCCAAGGACACAACCGAACGGCGCTAGCAGATTTTGAACCAAGATCGTGTCGATCACAATCACGGCGCTCTAACTGCTCGACCACGCTGCCTATAAAATACCTGGCTGTGCTAACTGCAGCTGACAGAGAAAATTAAAAACAGTAGCATATTTTTTGAGATTTTAAAATACTTTTCTTTTTAAAATTTTAATTTTTTTAAATTTTTACTATTAGCTGCAGTTAGCACGGGCAGGCATATCGTTTTTCTTCTAACGTCATTATTTATTATTGAAGAGCAAGGTTTTATAATTTTTTACTTTAAAAGTTACTTATTCTCAGAAATGTTAAAGTCTTTTATCAGAAATCTGTTACCCTTTTTCCAGTAAAGTTACATTGAGGATTTTATTTAACTGATCAAATTGCGATGCATGAATTTATTAGTAAAATCGGTCAACTTTTAATTTAATGTAGAAAATAAAGGTTAAAAATTTGAAATCAACTGTATCATTACGAAAAATCGATTTCGACCTATAAAGGTCATCATCAGTTTCTGTAAAAAATTAAATTAGATTACCGTATATTTGACAAAAAATTTTTTGACAAATTTTGTCAAACAATTTAATTTACAAAATTTGAGCGCACCGCGACAAACCGCTGCCCCCCATCCATTATGACCGCAAGACATTCTTCCTCCTCCACAGTAACCCCGGTTACATCCATATGACACGCGATCATTCAAAGAAAACGTGGAACCGGGCCGGATCCTGGTCAAAATGTAACCGTTCCTCGGTGGCTTTGGAATTACACACTTTTCTGTGAATGTTATGTTTTATTAAATCGTTGAGATAAGGAGAAAAATTTAGAATGCTTTTTACGTGCTGTGCAGGCTACGTAAGTTTTTAGTTTTACTTGAGTTATTAAGTTAATAAAACATAAAAAACATTTGTGTCTGCAAAGAAACTATCAAAATATATTTCAAGATGCTAACATGAAACTCTTTCCTATTTTCAAAGAAATGACAAATAAATAAATTGTCTTTATAAAATGAATGAAACGTTTTTAATGAAATCAATAAAATAAACGAATGATATAAAGCAATGTTTACTTGCAACGTTGCATGTTAATAAAAACTCACTGATACAAGTGGGGGTGCCATGATTCCATGAATATGAACTTAAGCAAGTTGAAGAGGATCGTCCTCTAAGCATGTAGCCACGTCGGCATCGGTAGTTAACTTTGTGGCCTGGACAGTAAAATCTTCTCGGTTCATGGATCGAACCGTATTGGGGGGCTTTGGGCAAAAGGCATCCCTCTGAAATGAACATTTGTTAATAGTTTATTTGAATTTATTAGTTCAATGGTTGTGGTTAAAAGATTACATTTCATTGGTGTTTGGGTAAAAGCTTTCTAGAACAATTCAAAAAAGCAGTCATGTTTGTTTTTTATAACAGTGTTGCCGCAAATACAATTCTTAAAATAAAAATGAAAATGTTTAAATTACCATTACTAGACAATAGTAAACCTTACTTCTACATCTTGGTTGATGAGACCATCCTGTGTGTCTGCAGGTTACTTGGTCATCTCCTTGAAGACAATATCCTGAACGGCAACTGTAAACTATGTAATCATCTTGATAGAATCGTCGTTTTCTTGGCGGTCTTGATACAATGTTTCCATATCGAGGATTCCTTGGCCGCGTGCAAATCCCTTCAAAAAAATATAAAATCAATTTGCTTATTTCTACAAGCAAAAGCGACTCTTTTTTACTTAAAAGATTAATTGTTTTTTCAAAAATAAAAATACCCTGGCTAAAATCAGTTTTACGAAGTAAAGTCAGTAGAAATTTGTATATCTTGGTACTTTGTCTCAACTTCAATTTAATTGCAAGCCGGCTAGATAATCAAATGCAATAGAAAATAACAAAGTCCGTATAAATTTTTGCATATTTTTTTTTAGATTGTGCTTGTTTTTACAACTTAATTTTGTTAAAGTAGCGATTTGGTTTTTAAAAGTTTCTCTGCCATGGCGTTGAAACTAGGGTCCAAGGGGTACTTTGGACCCAAGTCCAAAAATTGAGGTAAGTCCAACTTTTCTACTGTCCTTTGAATTTAAGTAAAGAATTTTTTAGTCCTTACTCTTTTTTTAAAAGTGAAATATATTTTTCCGCTTTTTTTAAGTTAAATCTGAAGGTGAAATTTACTTTTTGTAAGGGCCCTAATTTTTTAGAACAGTCCTGATTATTCATGCGTAAAGACGTGATATATAAAACAGCGTTGCCAATCAACCAGATAAGAGTGCAGCAACTGACTTGGTCTGGGTTCATTCCATTGTGTTCTTGAAAAGACACTTCGCAGCACTTTTCTCTGCTGGAAAATCTTAACAAGCAGCTCGAAATTTCGGACATACTGTAAAATGAAAATACTAAAAACCATATTTCAAGCAATATCTTTAGCATTTCTAAAAAGGAGTTGAATGAATTATTTATCAACGTTTTCTCAGCATAACGCCTTTCACTTACGTCGTCCCCCGCGTGAGGAAGATAAACAAAAGGATGATGATAATAGTGAATGAGTTTTGATTTTTAGATTCGCTATACAAATAAATATTGTTATGCTCTTACTTCGACAGGTCGGTACTTCGTGGTCCCATTCACCATTAGCATTACAAGTTGAATTTTCTTCCCCGTCCAAATGAAATTTATCATTGCATTTGAATCTTGCTATTTGCTCCGGGCACCACTGAGTACTATTACTGTAATAAGATCCGTAAGATGGGGGGTTTCTGTGACTACAACTACCTGTAAATAAAGTTTTTTAAAATTAAAGTATACATAAACACCTAAAAATTACAAAAATTAAGTTGTTGTAAAAAATTTTCAGTCTCATTTATTTTTTTTTCAAAATCGATTCAACTTTTTGTAAAAAATTAATTCCATGATTTTCTTGAATAAGTGTGTATCTCATATCAATAGGAAAAATATTTGTTTTTTGGCAGCTGTTTGCCTAGGAGAAAATCGATAGCAGAAAGAGTTATTGCCTCTTTTAATTTTGATGGTGTCTTTCAACGTGAAATTATAACTAGAATTAATTTTTTCTGCGTTTTTTTTAAGTTTCTTCACCGACTTTAGTTTTTAAATGGTGAAATATTTGTAGATGTACGTAAAACTGTCACAATGTTACTGCTACAAAATCAAGAAACTTAATCGTCTTTCCTATGAGTCTAAAATATAAGCACATCATATTGCTGTAATTTAGATGTTTCAATATATAATTCTAATCAACATATACCGACATGTTATGTAAAAGCAAAAGTTTACTTTTCGAGCAAGCAAGCAATTACAAAAAATGTCTTTAGTTTTTCTGCCATAGTGGAATGAACATTCGCTTTCTTGTATTTAAAAAAAAGTAGTAAACTTTTTTCAATAGTCAAAACAATGCACAAAACCTTTTGATATTACAAATAAACAAAAACAGTCTCTATTCCCCCTTAATTTATTTGTAAAACTTTCTCACATTTTTTAAAATCATGCAATACTAAATACAGAAAAAGCTTTTATTTAAAATACAAATTGCAAATATATTGTTAAATCA
Source organism: Diplosoma virens (assembly GCA_963680785.1). Taxonomy (NCBI): domain Eukaryota; kingdom Metazoa; phylum Chordata; class Ascidiacea; order Aplousobranchia; family Didemnidae; genus Diplosoma; species Diplosoma virens. Next base: position 13,628,998 of record OY796888.1, read on the forward strand.
AATAGACATTTAGCTTGAATAGCTTTTATTTTGTAATTCAAATAATTTTCTGAACACTCACGCGCAACACATCCTACAGTATTTATAGCACTTTAATAAACTAAATTATTATACGTAATTCATATAAATTTAAAATTGAGCTTGTGGTCTTACGTCTGCATGAAGGTGGTTTGGACCAACCACGGTGTCCACAGGTTACTCTCGGATTTCCATAAAGACAGTAACCAGGATTGCAGCGGTATACAACATATTCATCTTCCGAGTACGACCTTTTGCTTGAGCTTGGATGAATAGCTCCGTAATTGACCTTTGGTGGGGCCTTGCAGATTCCTATTCATTCAAAAACTATTTCAAAAGATCCGGTTTTCGAAAGTATTACTGATGATTTCAAATTACATTACAATAAATAAATTGTAGCCGCATGCTACCTGACTGCTTAAATAAGTATTTAAAATATTAAGATTCCTTGTTCATTACATTAGCAAAAATATTTCTATAAAATGCAGGATAGAATGGGCAAAGGCTTTGTATGAAAACAATGATATATCAAAATGCATTGAAGGCTAGTAAGCATATATCTAAAAATATAGTACTATATTTTAAAAAATCATTTTATTAAACTGCAAACTGGGCAACGCAGTCGCTGATTTGGATTTTTTTTCGAGGGAGGACTAAAAATTTATAAGATTAATTGACATGAAGACAAGAGAAAAACGAAAGCAGAAATAAAACTGCGTGATTTTGTTCATTGGTTGAAAACGTATATTACATAGTAGTCAGAAAATATTTTTTTCAAGTTTAAGTTAAAAGCTACAAAAAACTTTACCCTTGCAAGGCTGTAACTGCAAAAACATTAGACAAACAGCAACAAGTAATGTTTAAAACAAACATATTTGAAGTAAAATTTGTCAATTAGTTTTTTAAGAGTATCTACTGTTTACACGAGCAATTTGTTTACACACTGAGTGGGATTACTAGCAAGTCAAACCAGAGAACTGAGGCGTCCTTGTCCATACTTTTATTGTAATTATCGCTATTCTTCTCCTAACTTAGTGGAAAACGCCGGAAGCGTAATATTTACAGCAATCTTCAAGCAATTATTCCGACCTGCAAAAGTGGACATTCTTTTTTCTCTAAGAAAGGTCGTTCTTTTAAAGCGCGCAACTTGTGCAATGCGTTTTTTTGATCATGTAAAGCGCAGCGCAACAAGTGCAATATGTTTTTGAAATTTATGTCAAGCGCAATGTAGACTATTTTAAAAACTGTATCAAGGTAATTTTTAAATCAATTAAAACGTAATCTACTTTTTCAAAGCATAAGCGCGTCCCAATCGGTTTTCCAATCGCTTACATTGAAAAACAACTAAAGTAGATTGCGCTTTTGCAAAATAAGACTATCTAAAGCGCAGCGAAGTACAGCGCAATTGATTTGTTTAACCTTCGATGCGCAGCGCAATAAACGGAAGTAATATTTTTATTTTTTGGTGCGCAGCGCAATAAACGGAATTAATATTTTTATTTTTTGGTGCGCAGCGCAATTAAGCGCAACTTATAATTTTTTAACCAAGAGCGCAGCGCAAAATCCGCAAGGTTTCTCAAAAGAGTATGAAAGCGCAGCGTAACTTCCGCAATTGCGCAAATTGCTGCCGACCTGTTTTGAAAGATATCAAGATAGTACTATTCAGTTAAAATATTCTATTTGGTTTTCTAGTTTTTATTTGGAGATATAAATAAAATTTAGAGCTGTGTGATAAAACAGAGCAGAAGAAAGTGCCCTAAAGTGTTTTTCCGAATGACACTACAGAGTGATTCGATTAGGTTTTGAACAGTGACTGTGTTGATCAATACCGCACTTGCCATCAAGCGGTGTCTCTACCCATTGGACAACGCTACCGACACATTAACTACGATTTGAGTTGTTTAAGAGAACCTAGCGTTATTTCTACTGTGGCGGTTGTTATCGGAAGAATGCCAATTAAATGAGAAGCTTTGCTGAAAACGTTGGAAAAATTGATATTTTGGTGCAATAAGCTTACTTTTCAAATCAGATTTTTTTTATCATTCTTATTTTCGTGGTGCTGAAGCCAAACCAACGTTGAAGTTTAGCACCAAGGCATTTTCAACTCGCCTGCCCATTTTTCTTACATTGATTTTTTAGGTTCAACGGAACAACCTGTAAACTTGCAATTGCAATAATCCTTTACTTTTAACTGACTTTTGGAAATCCTTTACTGACACATACAATGTGAACCATTAACACCTCGCAAACTGTCAATGCAATAACTAAGAGTACCGTAGATTAAGGTTAAATTGCTAACAACAAAACTGTTTCATAACGAATGCAGAAAATTCTGAAGAAGCTGCAATTATTTCTATGAACACTATTACAGCATCATGTATTTGTGCTGATCGTGTGGACCATATCGAATTAAACAGTGTTTTTTTTCGTCTTATTGGGATCGATTTAACATTCCAATTATTTAGTCTTGATTGATTACGATTTGATAGCCACAATTTTGATTCAAATTGAAAATCTTTCGCGAACGGGTGCGAAATCGCGTGTTTTTTGACACAACTAAGTTTAATTTGAAGCAAAACCAATGCACTGACTATGCAAATACGTTTTCATTTTGAATAATGCTTGCAAAGTCTTTTTTTACCTATCATCATAGCATCATCATCGTAGCCTTGTCCTTTGCTTTTTGCAATGTAAAAAGTCAACTTTCTTAACTTCTCCTTTAAGAACAGCGCCAGGCTTTATCTACTTGAATCAATTTTTCAGCTATTCCTTGTATAATTTGACAGTCTCTACGGGTTAATGCAAAACCTACATGTTTTTACTTGCCAGAAGGGCAATATCAGAAGCCCAATTCGATTTAATAGCTCGTTGAGCTGGTCAGATCAACCCCACATTAATAATCTGCGCCCAAAAACTTATTGTGTCAGCAGCGTGGCCCATATGTAAGAGCGCCATATTTGATGACAAAATTAATTGACTTAGTGGGAGTTTAAAACCAATTCTTGTTATGCTCTTGAGAAAAATAGTTTCCTCTGCTTGTCGTTCTTATAAGCAGCTCTAAATTTGGTCAAATTTTTAACTACAAAGTGAAAAACCAAACAAAAATTTTCAATCGGATAGCAATACCTTAGCATGTCCAAAATCATATGGTGGCGATTGGTTAACAGTTGCCTTAAGTTTAACGCCTCGATAATTTTTCTACAAGTTAGAAAAACAAACAAAGATGAAACTGATAATAATACATTGTATTGAATGAGAAGTTGTTTAAAAAAGTTTAAGGGGGCAGGCCCCTTGGACCCTCCCTTAAACTCGCCCTTGGTGTAACGCCTATGGATAAGCATCTTACCAAAACATTAGCGGCTTGTTTAGGAAAGACAAAAGATTAAGTGAAAAGTAAGATGAAAAACGGCAACTTACTTCTACAACGAGGAACGGGTGTGCTCCAGCGATTAGCTGATAAACAAGTCGAAAACCTGCTTCCCACCAATTCGAAGTATTTATTGCAACGGAATTCAGCTCGCTGACGAGGACAGTAATGTCTCGAAGGTCGGACGTAAGAGCCGTACCTAGGTGGGCTACGTGGTCGACAACCACCTATAACACAAATCAGTTTATCAAAGAATAATTGAATATTCTTTTATGAAATGTGATGCGGAAATAATGCAAAAAATTTGTTTAATTGGCCTACTATAAATTAACGCTTTCAGCCGGGTTCTAAAACTTCTTATTAATTCACAAAAAAGACCAAGGCACAAATATTATAGTTTGCTTACGAATGCACTGGGGAGCGTTAGTCCAGCCCGTGTGTTCACAGACAGCAAACGCGTTTCCACGAAGACAGTAATATTGGTTGCATCTGTATTCCACTCTTTCGTCTTGATTAAACTTGGTCTTTCTCCTGGGGGTTGAAACAACTCGACCGTATCGAGGGTTTGGTGGACGGTCACAGATTTCTAAAAATTGGAACATGTAGACCTCTTTAAAATTGCTATAATTTTTTGATAAAGTTTTTAAAAAAATTTTTCTGAAATTCACTTTTTACAGTCAAATTGAATTAGTTTCGTCAATAATGTTGTTGTTAAAGATAGAACAATACTTTAGTTATAGAGCAAAAAAAACAATTTAATTCAAACTTAAGAGTTATTTGATGTCAGTTTAGATTTTATGTGTCGGCTACAGGGAAACGATCTATATTTAAAAATTATTTTAGTCCAACTGAGCTTTTAACAACTGAAATCGTTAATGAACTTTATCTATCTCGGCATCCAATTAAAAACAAAAAAATTATTGAAACAAAATAAACAAAATGTTTATATTGACCGGTGTTGATAAATGATTAACTCACTGCGACATGTTGGAACACCATGTTCCCATCTTCCATTACGTTGACATCTAGAATATTCTTCTCCGACCAAGCGGAAGGTTCGATTGCATTGATATTGCGCGCGTTGTCCTGGACACCAGCTACGTCGTGAACCAACGTAAGAACCATATTCAGGAGCAGGTCTGTGGGTGCATTCCTCTGAAATTTTGAGGAACTTATTGAACATATTTCAAAAAAACAAAGTTATATCTTCTTCAACAAATTTTTAACCAGAAATAAAAAATGTCATATTATGAATGTCTCATAATGGTATCTCTCTTTGGGTATTCTATATTGCAATAGCACCAGTAAAAATTTATAATTTATTCCTAATGTTTTTTTTGTGATAACATCAAAGCAAAATCAAACAGATTTTTTTTGTTTAACCTGATATAAGTAAAAAGCTATTTAATATCAGTTTTAATTTTATGATATTAATTGCTACTTGTGCTAAAATTTAATTAAAAACATGAAACGTGTTCTTCGTTTAAACAAACAATCAAAAACTTGAATTTTTGAATGTTTTATGAAAAAAATAAGGTAGTTTTGAGTCCTGCTTACTTAAGCATTTTGGATAAACAGTCCATCCAGTATGACGACAGTGTACATCAGCATTACCAGATAAGCAGTAGCCTTCATCGCATGCATAAGTAACTGACTCTCCTTGCAGATATTGGCGCTTGATTGGTCGCGATGTGATGTGCCCATATTCAACGGATCCAGGCCGAGAGCATATTTCTGTGCAAACATTAAAATGTTAAAAAAAAAGAATCTTTTTAAGACTTATTCCAAGAAAAATTTAACAAAATCATCAAAAAAATTTTTGTGTAATTGTTGTAATAGAAAAATAATATGGAAAAGTTTTATATTTAGCCTATTGAAACAAGAATTTAAAATATTGAATTGAGTTAGAATTTAATCTATATTGAATAAATTTATCCTTTCAGTCTAATGGCTCTTATTGTGAACCTTTTACAGAAATTCTTATTACTCGTGGCTGTCTGGTCTTAAAAAAAGTATTTATTTCGAGTCAGAATCCGAACAGTATTTTTCATAACAAAATTTATTGCACACACGTTTTTGCAGAAGATATCGAATTCTAGCAATTTTGGCTAATTTTCCTCATCAAAAAGTTTAATTTGTTGTAAAGTTACTAATTTCTATTGGTCCTTTGATATAAACCAATTTACTTCTGCATCTCGGAACATCGTGCTGCCATGTTCCGTCAAGTTTGCATCCAGAATATTCTTCTCCAATCAGGCGGAACGTCCGATTGCATTGATATTGCGCGCGTTGTCCTGGACACCAACTACGTCGTGCACCAACGTAAGAACCATATTCAGGAGCAGGTCTGTGTCTGCAACCCTCTGAAATTTTAGGCAATACAATAGTTAAATTTAGAAAAAAAGTAGTTTATCGTTTATCAAAAGCCGATTGCTATACATGTAAATAAATTAGCAAAATAGATATTAGCAAGCTGTTTAATTGTTAAGTAAAAAGTTCGAATAAAAACAACTAATTTGTATTGGCTTAACTGTTTCACAGTGTCTTGACACGTTTGCGTCCAACATAATAGCGCTGTATTAAACTCGCATCTGTGCTCTTAAAATATGCAACAATATTGTTCAATATCTCGCAATGTTCAGTTAATGGTTGCAAATTCGTTTTATACTACAAGGTGCCCAAAGCTGTGCGAAATATATCAACTTGTAAAACAAACTAAATAAAAACAAAACTTCACTTAAACAGTGTAAAATGTAAATTTTATACAACTTTCAGCTTACCTATACATCTTGGATATGTAGTCCATCCAGTATGACGACAGTGTACTTCTGCATTACCAATCAAGCAGTAGCCTTTATCACAAGCATAAGTGACAGACTGTCCCTGGGAATATTGACGTTTGGTTGGTCGTGATGTGATGCGCCCGTTTTTAACAGAACGTGGTCTTAAACATATTTCTACACAAAAATATGCATGAGCTTTTATTTCAAAATATTTACAAATTGCTCACAACCCATATATTTAAACGGCACCACCAGGTTAAACAAAGTAGTTTAACGTACAAAACGTTATAGTACACTGGATTTGAAATTTAAACAAATTAATAAATTAATTTTTTGATTTTTTTTAATAGCAGTTATGATTAATTGGTTGGTTATCTTTAAAGTAATCTGCTTTTTCTAAAAATGAAGTAATGTCGAGATAAAGTCAAACAAATTTTATTTTAATATTCATAAATTCATAAAAGCTTCAAAGACCTTTTTAAATAATATTTAAAAATTCCTTGCAAAAAATAAAAACAAAATGTTTTAGCAAAAAATTTTGATTTAAAAAAGTAATTGAAAATTTTTTAAATGTTGTCGGGCAAAGATAAAAGCGGCGTTTTATTGATAATTGAAATCAACATAAACTAGGTCAAACTCCATCTGTGGTCATGCAGTTATTTGCTTAAAAAAAAAACTTTTAAAATATTTCCTCTGCTTTGCAATCTTGGCAGCTATCTTTGAAATATACTCAAGACTATATAAAACTAGAAAGCAAATAACAATTCCAACCAAACAGCATTATCTTGGAATCTCCAGGTCGCCTGGGGTTAATTCTTGGTAGTTGTGAAATAATCAGCAGTCATCACCTGTTAAGTTTGGAGAAAACTTGGTTGATCATGATGATGATGATAATTTCATTATGTTTCAACCGAGTTTGTTCGGCAATTTAAAAATTTGTTTTAATTTTGTTGAATTCTGCAACAACTCGAAACGTTTGACTATGTTGAAACAAATTTAAAGTAAAAAATTTCCCAGCAATTATGGCATCCAGATGTAAAATAATAGCCGAGAGCATGCTTTATTCAAACTATCTTTGCTTTTTTTATTCCATTTCCCTCTCTAGAATTTCCTCCACGGGGAAGCTAATTGTAACTTAAAAAATACGGTTGAATGCTTTTGATCTATTTGTTGACGATTGTAGAGCCGTCAAAGAAATTTAAAATGTCTTTTTAAAAAATACTTGGACTTATCCAAAAATATTTTTCGCTTCAGCAAATCAAAAACAAACCAACAAACAGCAAGTTGATGTAAAAGTAAAATTTATTGTTTTTTTTTTTTTTGAATGCATAAACAAGATGCTCACTGTGACATGCTGGAACACCATGTTCCCATCTTCCGTTGCGCAGACATCTAGAATATTCTTCTCCAACTAGCCTGAACGTTCGATTGCATTGATATCGCGCACGCTGTCCTGGACACCAGCTACGTCGCGAACCAACGTAAGAACCATATTCAGGAGCAGATCTGTGGGTGCATCCCCCTAAAATAATATCGCAATGTTTGTAAAAGCATTTCGGTTTTTGTTTATTACTTGGTCATTAGTAGTATGTCAGTTTGTCTGCAACGTGGCGGAGTAGCTAGGAGCGCTATTTTAGAAGCAACTGTGATCGACATGTTCTCGGTTAAACTTTTATTGTCGACAAGCTGTTGTATCCTTTAAAAAGATACTTTGCACTACGATCTCCTTCTCGTAAACAGTTCTAAAAAGTAGGCCGAAAAAACCACAAACAAAAAACTTTTTATTTTGTAAATTTACTTCTCCTAGCAAAATCATTTGATAAATCACTTCCTTACAATAAGCAATTAAAGCCGAAAAAAATTTCCCAGATAACACAGACTAAACTGTTCATGTTAATCTTTTGTTCATATTTCGTTTCCTCTTCCTCAAAATACAGCATTAAAGTCTATCACTTTATATTAGTTTTTCTTTCTTTTCTTTACATTCGCATTCCGTTATAAAATCATCGTAATGTCAAATCGATAACCAATGGTACAGAAAAAATTCTTGTCATATTCTTAAAAATATGTGTTTTTTTTAATTTGATTTTTGTGTGTGTTTATAACTATTATTAAATTTTTATACAAAAAAAAATCGTAATGTCAAATCGATAACCAATGGTACATAAAATTCTTGTCATATTCTTAAAAACATGTGTTTTTTTTAATATGATTTTTGTGTGTGTTTATAACTATTATTAAAATTTTTATACAAAAAAAAAAAAAAAAAAGCCGCATTTATTTTAGTGCCAAAACAACGGAGAGTAGCTAGAGCCGCCAAATTCCATGACAATTTTACGGAAAGATGCTATAATAACCGCAACTGCTTACAACCCTTCTATTTGTTGATTAAAACCTTTCCCAGCTTAGGGAAATAACTCCAGTTCGTATAAATACCATATGGAAGTGGTTAATCAACCCAAAACAAATAAACAAAACCCTCAAACCTCCGTGAAACCTCCATACCCTCCGATCACCTATCCAAACTTACTTTAAATCTCTTTATGTACTCCTCCTTAAACCTGACCCAAATCCTCTCTCGAGAACAATCGATATAGCCCAAACAACAGACCATATACAAAGGCCATGCCTGGGGCTGTTTTTTCTCAAAATTATCATTATATTTTCTCAATCAAACTAGGCTTATCAAATATTTAAAACTATTTATAAAACTTTATAAATTGTACAAAGCTTTACGTAACATCTTTGTTGGCTTACTTATGCATCTCGGATATCTGGTCCATCCAGTATGACGACAGTGTACGTTTGCATTCCCAAGTAAGCAGTAGCCTTCATCACAAGCATAAGTGACAGATTCTCCTTGGGAATATCGGCGTTTGATTGGTCGTGATGTGATGCGCCCGTATTCGACAGAAAGTGGTCGTTTACAAATTTCTATCAAAAATTAACTTTTGTCATTATATTTGAAAAACTTTTTAAGACAATTGCGTTACAGTTTATTGCAAGTTAATGATTTGATATAGTTCACGCATTTGTTTTGAAAATAGATGCATAAATAAATTAAACTATTTGCTAACTTCGGTGTATTGGATGTGAAATGCTTAAAAACGAACTTGAATCATACGACTCATATCCAATATTCAATTAATCTATTTGTGTACAAATATATAAACAAACGATTCCAAAGTAAATTAAAAGATATTTTATGAAGAGAAGAACGGAGTTAAAGAATTAGATCAGAGAAGTTTTATTTTAACGTCACAATATTTTTTAAAGAATTTTTTAAATAGGCTTTGTTGCTAAAATAAATTTTCTAATTAGCTTACACTTTAAAAAATTCAATATTTAGGTATTATTTTAATTTAAAGTTATTAACTTTCATAAAACAACTAAGATAAACTTATCTTTTAGAAAAATAGTTTTAATGTATTTTCAGAACAAAAAATTTATTGTTTATTAAATGCATATTTTAAAAAAATTATATTAAATTTAGCATTTTTAGTTTGTTTGTTTTTCTATAATAATCTTACTAAAACATGAAGGAACTTCGTGTTCCCAAGATCCGTCAGCTCTACATCTAGAATATTCTTCACCACGCATTTGAAATGTTTCGTTGCAGGAAAACCGTGCACGTTGACCTGGACACCATTTACGTTGTGGTCCAATGTAAAAACCATATTGAGGAGCTTCCCTCTGTTCACATTCCTCTGAACATAAATATGTGATCTTGCTATAATGCAAATTTAATAAAGCAATATCAAGAAACAATTTTATTGCTTTGGCAAATTGTTTTTATTGAAATTGAAATGCTTCTAAAAAAATTAGTTAAACTTAACCGAAATAGACTTTTACTAATACAAACAGCTATCATGTAATAAAATTCTAAATTAAAAAAATTAAAATATTATAACTCTTTTTTATTTTTGCAAAAACGAGAACAAACTTTACAAAACGTAAACAATGAAGCGGTTTTATAAAAGCGATTTTTTCTTACGTCTGCAAGATGGCGCTCGTCCCCAGCCGTTGTTGCCGCACCTTACTTTTGGGTTTCCAACAAGACAATAGCCTCTGTTACAACTGTAAGTTACGCTTTCTCCAAGATTATAACTTCTTTTTGTTGGGTTGCCTATGACGGTTCCATATTCCGGATTTAAAGGGTGACGACAACGTGGTGGAACTAAATTCAAGAAACTTTTAAAAATACAGTTATGTTAAAGCTAAAGCTAGTAATAGATTGTACTTTTAATTTGCTTAAAAAATGTCGAAACAATTTCTTAACGTCCATTTATGATTCTCTAACCTTTGTGATAAAGAGTTTTAAGGATATTTCTATGATTAGTTCACACTGCATACACAGTGTACGTAAAGGTGCAAGACTAAAACTATTAATACAAAATGCGTTTTTAAATTGTGACAATTGACAAGCCCTAGGTTCAACACCCGTCTTAGTCATATTGCTGAGCTATTAAGAAAGGTATTAGGTTGTTTTTATCTGCTTCTTGGTTTCTTCAATAACAACATTTTAATAACAATTTTATTGCTTTGTAAAAAATCTTTATTAAATAGGAAAAAATTTTGATAACCGTTAAATTAGGCTTAGATGATCTTTCAAGATAATCAAAATTTACTCAACTCTGAGAGGTTTTTCTTATGCACAACACGTATAGAAGATAAATAGCATAGATGAAGAAATGTTAGTGATAAAATATTGAAAAAGTATAAAACCATAAAAAAATGTAATGCTGTCTAAACGATGTTGTACACTTACGGTCACAAGATGGCGTGTGTGACCAACCACCATCTTCACACCTGGCCACGGCTTTTCCCCTTAATTTGTACCCCGGATGGCAAGAGTAAGTCACTGTTGCTCCAATTGGATATATGTATCTTTGAGATCCGTATGAGCTGAATCTACCGTGGCTGGGCTTAGTTGGGGGGGAACAGAAATAAAGGGGTTCCAAGGTAATCGGAGAGGGAATAACGTCTAAATAAAAGAATCAAATTTTTCTTCTTTTAAGTACATTTAAATAAGCATTAAAGTAATTTCACAAACTTTATAGACCTACCTAGTGCATTTTCAGACTTATTACTTTTAAGCACCTTTTTGCATAAGTATTTTGAAATATTTTTATAATTTCGTTTTATTGACAATGTAACAAATCTTTAAATAGATATAACAAATAAAGTGTTTTATAAAGACCTTAAAACGTTTAACAAATTTAACATTTTTTACATAACAAGCCTACTTACGGTAAATAAAATAATGTAGGCTTATTATTGTATTTTCAATGGCCCGGGTCAATTATCAAAAAATATTATCTAGGACCAAAGGTAGTTTATAGAGACCAAAGATCAACTAAGAAGATATAACTCAATTTATGTTTTTAATTATTTTGTTCAGGCCTATATTTTTTAGTTCTGTATTATCTAAAACAATAATAATAATTTTTGTATTTTTTGGTTTTTCAAATATTTAATAAAAATTATCTTGCGAAATGCAACAAAACACTGTTGTTTATTTCAAAATCATTAAACGATGTCACAACGCTAATGATTTACTCCAAACAAATAGATTGTTCGTCTCAATTAAACGTAGATAAGCAATAGTAAGCTATTTTTACCACCATCTGAAAAACAGCTATAAGTTTTCTTACCACAAAGACATCTGGGATTGCCCGGGGGGAACCAAGCAGATGATCCGTCATAAGAACCTCGGCAAGTTTTCTTATAATAAGTAAGACCATTTACTGGTCTGCAAAGAGGACGACATTTGTAAGTCACACTGGATCCAACAGCATAACGGGTTCTCGAAGGAGAATATTCGGAACCAAATCCTATTGGAGGAGGTCCGCAAAATCCTTTTACCCTTGCCAGGAATCGGATCATAAACCAACAGAAAAAAAGCAAAATGCTTTTGGAATGCATAATTTGTGTGTAGAAACAGTCGACGAAACTGAATTGACTAGAACGGATTTTAGGCTAGTATTTATACTTTTTACAGCTTTGATATTTTGCAACGTCACATTGGCTTGATCGCAAAGCATCGCCGTTAAGCAACGCTTCCGATAACTTCCTAATTACTCATAAGTTCGTGGATCCGGAGTCTGCTTGAATGCGATTCAGGGGAAAATAATTGTTTTGTTCGTACAGACTCGTTTCGACTACGAACGTGGAATTAAGTATTCTTTGTTTCTTTTATTGATTGTTTTGCTTTGCTTTGCGCTTAAGCGCGGAAAAAAGTAAAAATCAATAAACCAAAAAAGAATATTCATTCCACGCTCGTAGTGAAAACGGGCCGTAAATTGTTCAGTTTTTTTGTTTCTTTTCCATTAGCACAATGCTTTGCTTGTTTTTTTTTACATCAACACAGTATGCTTTCTCGATTTGCTCAGGCACACTGAAATTTCTACTTAAATGTAATACGATTAATTTGTTGAAAAAAAAAAAATATTGAAGAAAAAGACTAATTTCTGCAACGTGGAGAAAAGTTTTAGAATCAGCTATTGATTACTTAAAAGAATTTGATTGAAAAAATAAACTTTTTTAGTATATGAAAAATCGAATCTTTATTGAATTTTCAAAAAAATAGAAAAAGAAAAATCATTTTTCTTCGTTCTATTGGCCAAGCTTTCAACCTTTGAAACATAAATTTTTCAGTGTCAAAGTAGGTTGAAATAAACTAAGCAAACCACAACAATTTTCGATGTGAAACCAGTAAAAATAAACCCGACTAGCATTTGCAGCAAATTTGAAGAGATTTTTAACTGCTGCTGCACTGGCTCCTTGACAATTTTTTACCAAAGAAAATCTTTAATTTAATTTTTTTATTAAACATAAATATCAATTGTGATTCTTAATACTTATTTAATAATTTGACTTATTTTTAAAATAAAATAATAAGTATTTTTTAATACTTGGAACTAAATTAATTGCAGAAAGTCTAAAAACAATAAAATTTTCAAAAATTTTTTTTATTTTTGATAAATCGATCATCTTTTTCTACTATATCTAAATGTTTTTAACAACCGTTTTCCAACTTTAATGGTAGTGATTAATAGATATTACTGTTCAAAAATTTTTAGGATTAAAGCATAGCAGAAAACCTGAAAGACTAGATCAGAAATGGGAAACTTTTTAGCTCGAGAGCCGCATTCACAAGTTGATTCTATTTGCGACCGCACTGTAGTGATCACAACAACAACAAAAAAAATAGAAAAAAAATCACTTTCAGTCAATGTGTAAAATCTCTTTTTTTGTTTCTACTGTAAAACGTAGTAATTCCAAATTTTGAACATTTGTTTAGAGTAACAACGATTGAAAACGAAAAGAGAGTAAAGTTATTTGCTTGAGGCTTTTGCAGGCCGCGGGGCGTAGTTTGCCCACCCCTGGACTAAATTGTTGTCTTAGTTCATTTTATTTTTTTCTTTGCATCTCCATATTTATCTTCCTGACTCGCAGGAAAGCGACGGAGGCGCTATACATAGGGCAAGCAATTACCCCGACCTGCTTCCGGAGTTGCCAAGATATTGCTGTCCGGTTGAAATCTTTTATTTTGGTTCTTTAGTTTTTATAGAAACATAACTGAAATTTAGAACTGCTTGCCAACACCACCAAGCAGGAGAAAATGCTGTAAAGTGTCTTTCCAAGGACACAACAGAATGGTGCGAGTAGGTTTTGAACCAAAACCTTGTTGTTCACAAGCACGGTGCTTTAAACATTCCACTACGCTTCCGAGTTTACGTCAATATTTACCAAATTTCTTTTTTTTTAATTCTAAAAATTTTTCATTTGTGTAATTTAAATCATTTACTTAACTAATGTAATAATATTATCTTAAAAAGTTTACCGGAATGAAATTAGCTTAAATTTATTTTTCCGATGCATAGGAACCGGAACAAAGAGATTAAAAAAACTTTTACTCCAATAAGGAACAAAACAATGTCTTATGATATAAAAAAGTTTAACAGGAGGTAAAATCAAACAAAAAAACGCAGAAAAAATTTTAATAATACTTGTTTTTGTTTACTTAGCTGTTCTAAACCATGATTCATGTGCAGAACGCGTGGGTTTGATTCCCACCAAAGCCAAATCTACCAGATATGCAAACGGCCAGCCACTGTTACAGTTGTATAGTCTACCACGTGTATGATTGGGCTGCCCAACAAATGTTACGAAAATGAGTGCCACAAACACGCTTACGAAGAAAGGGTTGGTTTTAAAAGAAATCGTTAAAAGAATGAAAAAGATAAATGCTGCTTTTCTAGCAAGTTTTTTTGCAAATTGCTAATTTGAGCAATAACTTGACGTCGAGCAAAGGAAATGTTAATTTAGTTAAGCGCGTCATAGCATTAACTGCAAAAGCGCAAACAATAAATTAACTGATTCTCCACGTAGCTTAGACTGATTCCTGCGGCAACTTTGAGTCAAAACACAAACAAAAAAATTGGGAAAAATTTTTTTGCCGTTGTTTCGTGGCTGGTTGGCTGACTGACTGGCTGGCTATCAACAATTTAAAACGTTTCTATTTGTTTAAGATCCGATTGACCGGAAAATAAATCATGCTTTTAATTTATCTCCGATTTTCCGATGATCGTCTAGTTGAACGTCCGCTCTTTCTTGGCTGACATAATCTATTCCATCCTCGACCCCACGTTTCCAAGTTTTTTTTAGTCAGAAAGTTTGATATAATTTTTCTTTATATATTTGGAGGCGAAAACTAAGACGTAAATTAGAAAAAAACGTTTGATTTCTTTTAAACTGGAAAGATATACAAGAATCCTTGTCAAATAAACTAATAAAAGTTCTCACCGACAACTTAATTTTCTAATTTTTTTTTTTAGTCAGAAAGTTTGATATAATTTTTTTTTATATATTTGGAGGTGAAAATTAAGATGTAAATTACAAAAAAACGTTTGATTTCTTTTAAACTGGAAAGATATACAAGAATCCTTGTCAAATAAATAAATAAAAGTTCTTACCGACAACTTAATTTTTCTTATTTGTTTTTTAAAACTTTAAAAAGAAAATAAAATTTTTCACTAAATTGTTCAACTCTACAAAGCTGCTGAATTGCATTGCTTACGAAAAGATGGAATTCAATCTAAAAAATATTTATTTGATCTATATTTTTTTTTAAACTATTTTCGGCTATTATGTTAAGATTCAAACTAAGTCGAAAACTATTTTTTTTGCACTTTATAAAATTCTTTCTATTCTAAGAATTTTCAAATAGTTTGACCTTAGGAATTTCACAAAAAAATTGTGGCAGGGTCACTACTGGCTATGTAGCTCACTGCCATAATTCGTTTATTATTTTTGTTATTTTTCTCGGTGCTCAACAAACCCATGTTTGCCAGCGCAGATTCGTTTTAATCTACCCCAATATCAAGCCGTACCTTCCAGGGGGTGGGAAAAATTAGTCGCCCAAGTTTTCAAAATTTGGGCAAAATCCTAAATTTTCGGGCAGTGTCAAAAAAAATTTTTGAGCAAAACCCGAAATTTTCGGGCAGTGATAAAAACTTTGGGCAAAATCATGAATTTTAGGGCAGTGAGCATGATCAAAAAAATACTTTGTGCCAAATGCAGAAAAAAGTTAACAAATTTAGGTGAAGACCTTTTTTTCTTTAGAAAACACCATGATTTTGGGACAAAAATTGAGAAATCTGAGAGAAATTCTTTATTCAGAAATGAGAGTTTTTTTCTTTTTTTTTAGTCTTCATTTTAGAATCCCAGACAATTTTTTTGTCATATCGGTAAAGTATTAAAAAATTCTGATTCAGGCAAATGTCGCAAAATTTGGGCAAAACGTTATCGCCCCAAATTTTTTTGGGTTGGCACGGCTATGTCCAATATGGACTAAATTAGATTTTAAAATAAATGCTTTGGCCAGAGTGGTCCGAACCAGGTTTACAGACCATATTTAGCCCGCTATAGCATTATTTGTGGCCCACGGAAGGATTTTGCTCATTAGCTTATACAACTTTTTGATTAAAAACACCAGTACTAGCGTTTAAAACAATTCAGAAAATGGAAAAATAAAGTTGAACAATAAAACATTCTCTTCGTTTCCGTTTAAGCAACCTTTATTTATAAAAAAAACTGTTACAACCTTTTTTTACATTCTGAGTCAATTTCTGACCACCACTTTTATCAAAATTTAGAAAAGTAGCCCGGTGGAACAATGCACTTTTTAGGCGATAATGAAAATAAAAATAAGTAAACCTTTTAATATTTAAAAAAGTGTTTTTAGTTCTTTTTAACCAATGATCTTTTTTAAAGATTAAAGAAGAAAATAAAACCTCATGTGGCCCTGGCACTTTATTAATTGGTTCATGGTGTTTGATAAATACCCCACTGAAAAGATTTTTTGCTTTCGATGGGAATTGAAAACCTTTGGGTCTACTACAAGTGATATGAATCTCTGTAACCTGCCTAAAACCGTGTAGGGATTAGAGTGATTGGTTTACTCTAATATAATAGAGCTTGGCTTAAGACTAATTAACGTTGTTTTTATTTTGAAGCAAAGTCTTCAAGGAAATCTATATTTTTCTCGAAATTGCTAAAAATGTTTAGCTGACAAAAAAACTATGAAGATAAATGTGCAATATATACAGACAATCGAACTATTTAATCATTTCCTTGCTACAGCTGATATTGTATGATAATTAGCATTTTTTAAAAGCTTCCATGTACAGAAAAATTAAACAGTATGTCTTACATAAAAAAATGAATCTCAGTCGCTACGAACAAAAATACAATGATAAGCAATGCCCGCATTTACATACTAGCCGAGAAAAGTATTTACAAAAAATATTTCATACGTAGGCAAGCAATAGCTCAAGATATACATTTGGTAATATTTGAAAAAATTATCTAAATACTTTAAATTTGCCCTTACAAATTATTTCAGCTAAGTATTTTGTTATGTTCCTCAGCGACCATTTCAAATTTAAAAAAATATAAAAATATTACGTTGAATAAGTTTCATTTTAAAGAAAGAGAAAAAATTAGTAAAAATGTAATTTCTATTTGAAAAGAATTCTGTCAAATACATCCGAAAAATTTTGAGCGTCTAAAACTTTCTGCTTCTTTATTACGACGAATAACTCATTAACTTTTCGTTTTATTCAATTTGGAAGTTTTTTAACAGATCGTTTGAATCTCCCAGAGCGCTTTAAAAATAAATTAATAAAACAGTAAATTTAGCAGCAAATGCAACTTGTTTTTTCGTAAATTTATATAAGAAAGCATATGATCAAGTCGAATATCAAGCCCGTGTTCCTGCGATGCCGACTGTGTTGTTATATGACTCGATCGACTTAATTTGTAAAGTTACTTATTTGAAGTTAGAAGCAGTGTTTAAGTAAAAGTTATAAATTACAAAAAAACAATTCGCTTAAATTTCGCTTCAACATATCCTTTGTTTTATATCAGTAACTATTAACTAGTAGCTTTAAAGTCAAAGCAATTATTAAATTACTATTTGGCCCAGCATTCGAGATTAGGTAAAAATATTCTTTTTTGCCTTTGTTTCAATAAATCGAAGTAGTAGAAAAAAGTAGTAGACTGGTGCAAAATTTAAGATTGTTCATGGATTTGTCGGATTTGGCAAAAGTAAAAATAAATTATAATTAGGCCTACGTAGATCTAAAGTCTTTTTAATAAGTTAATCAAGTTAAGTTTTAAAGAATGCCAAAATAAAAAATTAACTTATTGCTAAAAAAAAGAATAAAGGAACAATGCACGAAAATATCGATTTTAACGAATTCGGGAAATACTTTTTCTCTAAAAAAAACATTTTAACTTGTGTTGAGATCGCGTTTTAATGTTTTTTCTCTTTTACTCACTAATAAGTCGATTTGTCGTCTAGCTGTGATCACTGTTTAAAATATTTAAGGATTTAACGGATGAGTCATTTCCAATCCCACAATGATGCTCCGAGACGCTGCAAGTCATTCCGAAATCCTTTCTCATCAAGCGTCATGCAATAGCACCTCCGGGAAAAAAGTCAATATTTTCTGACCTGCTCTGAATTTTTGACTTTATAAAAACAATGAATTGTTTATTGTTCTCTTTCAAGTGAATTGTGCATTTTGTTGTTAATGTAATGATGACTGACCGCTAGCCTTCTTGTTTGAAGTCTTTTTTAATATCGTTTTTGTGATGTACTTGTCGCTTTTTTCCAATCGTCAAATCATTTCGTCTTTACGAAAGCGTTTTATAATACTTAGAATAATCCCTGAGAGGTTTGCTCGGCAATCAATCAAAACACAATTGGTTTCAGCGAGAAATTAACATATATATTTTTAATAGGCTTTTAACGTGACCGAAGCCCCACAAATTTTGACCTTTACCTAACTCTAACTTTTAACCATAATTTTATTTATTCTTAAATCATTTGTCTCCTACCTTTTGAACTTCATGCACGACTAAATGTCTAATTTGTTATTTTGAAGATAGCAATTTAGAAAAAAAACTACTGTAAAGAGTTAAAAAAAGATTTTCACTTTTAAAGTTTCTGTTTTTTTATGTCGAAGGTGTAAGAATTATTTGGAAATCAAGAAAAGACTAAATAAAAGTTTTTAAAATTACCTTGAATATACCACTTTGGTTGTTAAAAAGATGAAATTTCACTTAACCGTATTTTAAGAATCATAACTAGTTGCCTATTTGTGTTTTTTTGTGCGTATTGAGAAAAAATAAATTATAGTATTACGTGGGATTTGGGCTGATTTGAGCTTTTCAACTGGTAAATTTGTTACAACTCTTAATTTTTAAGCGGACCATCAAAATTTTTGCGCGAATACCTGTCGGCGACCGTCACTTTAAAAGAAAACTATCAGATGCAAGCCCAACTTCATATTTACGTATAACTTTAATTTTAACTAGAGCCATTAAATCTAATACTATCTAGCCCTACTTTTTCTAATTTTTAAATATCCAAGCCTTATGGCTGAATTGTTTTTAACTCTACACAGAATTCAAAAAGCCAAAACTGATATTGGCATATATAGGCTAACTATAATAGGCCATCAACTAGAAATATTTGCTCAATATGTGCCTATTGCTCTGCAACGATTCTCCTATGTTTTTGAGATAAATTTTTGTCCTTTCAAAGACTTTCGAAATAATTTACCCATTTTTCTACGTACTTCAAAGAACAAAAAGTAAAATGGACGTAAAAAGTGCTGAAAGTATTAAATGATCTAAGCCAGGGTGTCCAACCTGCGGCCCATTTAAGGTTTTTATGCGGCCGGCTGCATACTCAAATTATTTTAGTTATATTTTTATAACCGTATCGAATTCGCTGTCATTGCTGCCATAGTAACGTATAGAGAAATAAAATGAATACGTCAGTTGATTGCTTCGTCGAGTGACGTCCAATGAATTGATCTATGAAAATTTTTGTCGACAAAGTTTATCATAAAGACACTTGCCCCAAGCATTATTTTTAGTATTCACATTCTTTTGCAATTAAAATAATATTCAATATGTTATTTCGAAACATTTTTTACAATATCAAGTGATAGCTGTTAATGACTAATTAATAGTAAAGATAGTAGCTTTAAACCAATGGGGAGTGGTTTGGAATAAGATTACTGTAGTAGCAGCGATGCTGCTTGTGGTAAAAAGAGAATCGTGTAGATTTATTTGAAGGATGAAAAAAGGATTAGATATTTTTAGAGATTATATTATAGGATTAATATAGGAATTTAACATATGGTCGGGCCTAGAGTTGCACTGTTAGCCAAGGAAAGTGTCGCTGCTTGTCAGCGAAGCTCAGCTGGCTGGATGCCTGAAAGTATTAGTAGGTTGTCAATTGGAGTGGGACGCAGGCATCCAGTGACAATGCGCAAAGCGTCATACAGGACACCGTCCATAACGCGAGTGTTAGCGCTGCGACACCAAATTGGTGCGCAGTGCTCAGTTGCTAAGTAGTCCAGAGACAGAGCAGCTGTGCATTGTGTTTTACGAGTAGTAGCAGCACCTAATTTTGAGCTTGCATGTTGCTTCAACAGTGTGACGCGCTAATATAGTTCTTTTGCTCAATGCCACGAGATGGTGACGGAACGTGAGTGATCTGTCCACAAAATAAGTGTGGTTGAACAAAATGGTAAAAATCAAATGCTGTTGTAAACATTTAGCTCACGCTTTGCCTTTTCATTATTTAAATAAAATGCTGTCGTCACATTCAGTGTGACTACGCCCCTCAAAGGCATTTCAGTTGCCAGAGGAGTGCAACAATGCTAGACTGTCTGCGTAGGTAAACTTTCAGGAAATTGTGGAGGGAAGATGTAAACAGAAATAGAAAGAGGTTGGAAAGGAGAGGAGTCCAGACCGATCTTTGAGGAACGCCATTTTTCAGACTGGGAATCCCGCTTTGCTTGCGGTCACCGGTAGTATTTAAAAATAAAACTTCGGGTTTGGACAAACTCCATGATCATTCTAACCATGTGTTTATCTGGAAGAAGTTTTAAGCAGCTCGACTGTAAGGCCAAGATGCCATACAGAGTAGTATGCCGCCGTCAGATAGACAAAAAAATCCTTGATATTTTCTATTAATAGAATCACTTGATCCACGGTTGATTTTTTTCGTCGAAACTCAGCCTGCTATCTAGAGGGCAATGGATCTATAATTGGTTCGACGCGGGTAGATAAGTCTTTCGAGGATCTTGTAGGAGACACAGAACAGAAATATTGGTCAATAACTCTTTGAGTCCCCTACTGGCTTTATTAGCTTTGAGATTGCGACAACAAGCGCTCTTGTCCAGATCTTAAGAATTTTGAGTCACTGCAAGCAGAAAGAAAAAAATTACTTAACCAGCACTTCAAAACAACTCCAGCATGAACATTTTTAAAACTAATTATGTAATGATTTTAATAGTTTTCCATATTCACCGACATACCTAATTAGTTGATTAATCTTGAATTTATGTATTAATACTTGTCATTTGGTCATGGCATTTAATACTAAAATAATGAAATTTCATAGGCATTTAATTTTGCGGCCCGCTGAATGTACTCAAATGTATAATTTGGCCCATTATGAAAAAAGATTGGACATTCCTGATCTAAGCTAATTTTGAACCTCTCTATTGTTATCTAATAAAATATATGAAGAAAAATTAACTTTAAAAATATAAGCATAGTTGTATTAAGTAATTAGCTTGTTCAAACACTTCAAACAAATAGCGCGTGAAGAAAAATAAGGTACCAGTTAATAATATTTACTAATTTAATTGAAACGATAATAATCTTAATCTCACTTAACCGGCATTTTTAGAAAATAAAGGTAAAACGTGCTGCGAACTCAATAGACATAGATATTTATTTATATCCAAGAACGAGTTCTCAAAAAATTTGCCAGTTTAAATTGGAGTTCTTTATTTTCAACTTTTTGAGAATTCAAATTCAACACTTTTTAATTGAAGTTAAGTTCTAGTTAAAAAAATATCTTTTGTACTCTTTTCAAAATAACTCAATTTAGAATCTCCAACATGATTGTATGTTTTTTAAATTAAAGTTCAGCTTTTTATATTTCGAGGGCCGAGTTTTTTGAGTTCAAGTTTATAACCCTGGACGACATCGCTATTCTTCAGCAAAAGAGTAATTCTAAAATGCATAAAATTCAAAAAATGCAATTCGATATGGCATTAAAAAACGATCAACGTTATTCCCATAATTTCAAATAAACTTTCGATTTAAAAAGACGATTGTTTAGATA
Organism: Diplosoma virens; assembly: GCA_963680785.1. Classification (NCBI taxonomy): domain Eukaryota; kingdom Metazoa; phylum Chordata; class Ascidiacea; order Aplousobranchia; family Didemnidae; genus Diplosoma; species Diplosoma virens. The sequence goes on from OY796888.1 coordinate 13,650,890, forward strand.
TGTCAAATAACGTATGTTTTTTTTCCTAAACACTTCAATAACCATTTATTTTAACTTTAACTTTTATAAAAACTAAAAGTTAGTTTAGAAATTATGTACTGTAAAACTTTGTTTCAGGCAATAGCAAATGAGTATAATGCATGTCAGATACATTTTTCTTTAGTTGGACTCTGATTTAAATTAAATATAAATCCAAAAAACTCAAAATTATTTTAACATTTTAACCATTAAATATTTTCCAAACGTTTCTCGAATAGATTGAATTCATGCAATTTTTGAATAATATCAAACCATTGATAGTGACCACAAGCTTAACATTCCCGCACTAGCGTAGTTTAATAAATTCACTTAATCATATGCAATAAGTCCGTTTACAGTACAATAAAAGCACAAAACAACAGAAGCAATAGAAATTTAAAATTTTTCTAAAATTTTGAAATAAATAAAGCACCTTTTATAATACTTAGTTGTAATCACTAAGTTCAGAATTAGGATTATTGACACATGCAACTTTTTTGTTAATTCTCAGCATCATAGACTTGTTCTAATAACCATGTAAATGATTTATCTCCTTGACTTAAAGGACAGCAAAAAAGATTTTAATACATTTTGTGAAACTTCACAGTGATTAACATTCACCTGATTTTATATTTATCCTACACTGTCCTATCCAAACACATACCTGATTTCATATTATCGCAACACTATCCTCAACGCTCACCTGACTTTGCTGCTTGTCATGTAAGCAGCATACTTTGCATTTTGAATTTAGTTTAAATTTTAAATGACATGCAAAAAACGCTTAATTTTTCTAATGAAAATCGTAGAAGTTGATTTATTTTTAAGGAGTTGAAAATACTTCAGCACTTTCAAAACGTTCAAAAACGTTTAGGACTTAAACTTAACAATCGACGTAAAAATAGATGATTTTCAAGCCAAAAGTGAAAGTGTGAATTGCGTTTTCAACTTCCTTAAAAACAATGGAAACATTATCTGCATGGTAAGTTAACATAAAGTTTGTCTGGGGCACGGAATAACCTCAATTTTTTATTGTAGAATTGCTCGTACAGTGATTTTTGAAACCTTATAACTTTCTCGTCGGTATTAAGACCGCTACTTACGAGTTTCTTCAAATAGCTTAAGCGTCCGCACAATGGCGCTATATGTTGACTATTAGCATCAATAAACTTTAAAACCTTAGAAAAGTTTATTGTTGACTTGTATTTTGAAGTTAGTGAAGTTGATGAAGTTATGGGGTCAGAACAATGTGCAAAAGGCAGCGGCTGATAAATTTTCCCATATTGATAAGGCTCAAAGTTTATATTTTTTTGAATGCTGTTAGAGCTTCGACTTTTTTGAAGATAGATCGGCTTTGCCCTTTTATTGCAATTTTTAAGAACCTCCGCCGATAACGTGACGTCAGTTGACGTCAAAAGCAAAATTGCTTGAGAATTATTCAGCAAGTAGTCGGCATGTAAAATACCACGACCATAAGCCGAGTCAGTCGAGGAATATTGGGCTTCAAAATCGTCCTTAAAATGCGGCAAATACAGTAGGTTTTCTCCAGGGTGAGCATTGCGATGACGCTCTATTACTTCGTCGATTGTCAGCGATAGTGATGGGTCACGTGACACAGCGTCTTTGCTTTCAATAGATGCGACAATAAGATAAGTCAAAGTCTTGTTTTGTTTGGCAAAAAAGTTAAAAGAATCCCGGATGAAGGCAGCAAGTTCAGCTGACTTCTCACGTTGAGTGGTTACAATGACAACAAAACTTTCTTTTTTGGCTGAAACATAAGCAAAACAATGTCAACAAACATTTTTGTTTCGAGGAATAAGCACTCAACATTTAATGCGAGACAACTACTTTGACAGCTTACAAATTCGATCATTCGTAACAAATATACAGCAAATAGAAGCTTTAGGGAGTGGTATTATAAAGTTTTTTTTAAAAGCTGTTCTATTAAGTATTTAAGCTGATTTATTTTTTAATTTATTGTAAATAATGATCCAAACTGCTTTAACTGATTTAAAGTTTGTAATAATAATTTTTTAAAAAAGCTAATCTATGCCCTTTATAAGAGTGCCATTATTAATGAGAGGATAAAAATACGTTCTTTCACCATAATATTAAACATAGGAACCATAAAAATAATCAGGTGATTTTCTAGTATTAATTGTTCAATTGAAAAAATTAGTTAAAAAATAATTAAAAGATTACAAAATCAAGTCAATTTGGTCATTTGAAAAGTTTTTTAGAGTGTTACCATTCAACGAGATTAAATCCATAGAAGACAAAGTCAAGTTTGAAGAAGGACGGAATAAATGAACTCGTATCTCCTAAAAACGAACAAGGTAAACAAGAAATCAGAAAAAATTAGTTGTATAGTTGGGGAAAACAGCAAAATCTACCAAGCAAGACTTTTAGAAAGATCTAATCTCAGCATTAGTATAAGTTTCTCGTGTTAGATGATTAATTTCACAACGGAGTTAGTTCAAGAATTATTGTTTTCCAGCATGGAAATCTGGGCGCTTCAATTTTTTGCTAGAACAAATTTGACACGTCATCATTATCAACTTGCCACCGTTAAGTCCTTACCATGTGCAAGCGTTTCTCTTGTTGAGACTACCACCGCTAACTAGGCTTACCATACGTCCTGATTTTGGCGGGATAGTCCCGAATTTTAGGGTTTTGTCCGTCTCGGTTCGTCAGAAATCCAAGACAAATTTGAAGTGATGACTTTTTTTTTGAGAGCACTACTTTTTAGGGACGAAAATTGTGAAATCTGAGACAGGTTTGAAGTGAAGACTTTTTTTTAGAGAGCACTACTTTTTAAAGAAAAATTTTTTTATTAACGAACGCCCCGGTTTGCCCCTTCGAAAATATGGTATGCCTGCCGCTAACTCATGGCACGCTTCAGTTTAGTACGATGAAAGTGATCCGAATCCGATTACAAATCCACGATTATTAACGACCAGCAAAATTTTTGCGAATCGAAAATCATCGTTGGCAACAAGGCACGATTTCATGGCAACAATTAACCATTCTTTCCGTTGAAATCTCCATATGCAAACGCGACTTTAAAAAGAAGAGGTTTTAAATCTTTCAAAAAGCTGCAAAGTTATGTCGAGGTAATTGCAGACCAATTTCTTTTATTCACAAGTTTTTTATGCTTTCGAATTTAGTTTAATATGGATAAGAACTCAATGAAGGAGTGGAAATAAAAGGAATGCAAAACACCACCAACACCAGCCGTAGCCAAATGAAATTCACTTAGTATTTCGTCATTGACAAATATTTGACAAAATCGTTGCATACTGTGGTCTTTTTTTACAATTAACTGTTAATGAAGTGCGATCGAGAACTTAAAGGTTTACATATTTTATAACCACGAGACTACATTTGGCTTGGCGCTATTTAGGAGAATTATTTGTTAACAATTTCAGTTTATTTACGACATTACGTTCTCACAAAACCTTACTTGATTAGAAACATTCTGCATCTTTGTTTTAAAGTGAATGTCAACAAAATAATCAGTTCCACGTGAATAATCTGATCTTAAGTAACCGTCTAGGACGTGGCTGAAAGTGAACTTCAAACTTTCTGCAAAACGAATTGCGTCATCAATGGCAGTTTCAGCAACCTGTTAAATAAACACCGTAAATTAAATCAGACAAGATTAAATCACAAAAAAATTTTAATTCAAAACTGACCGGGGTTTTTATAAAACCTTAAATGATGAGTGCTTTGTTACAAGAAATTGAATGATATCACAGGGAAAAATTTTTTCAAAAGAATTTATTCAACAATTAGCAAAACTACTCTTTCACGAGTTTCTCACTTTCAACTGATTATAATGTGCACTTGCGTGAAAAGGCGGGGTGTTATTTGTGTATCCTATTGTGTGTCCTACCACATTTTCTGCTGACACAACAGCGTCTACATATGACTCGGATGACGCTTTTTTCTTTTTATTTCACTTTCTTCCTTTCATTTCATTTTTTTTTTTTTTTTTTTGGTTTCTTTTAAAAGGTGCTGCAACCATGCACACTTGTTCTTAAAAATCTCTTCTTTCTTGATCGCATGCAATAACGTTCATCGTTTTGTTGCCTCTTCCTTTTTCTGTTCTGCTTTCTACTACTTACAAATTTCCTACTTCACTATGTTTTTTATGGCGGAACTGAAATAAAAGATACTGATACTGATTCTTCCGTTTATCTGTGATGATAAGTTATCAAGTTACATGAAAGCTTTGCATAATCATATATGGAGAGATTCAAATGTAATTTACTTTTTTCGAAAAGTCTTAAGGTTTATCTAAAAATTACATTTACAACACCCAACGTGGATTTTATTTTTTTACGCTATAAAGTCAACAGATAAGCTTCTAAGGTATGACTGAATACCCCAACATTGCACCAATGTTTTGTGGCATATTAGTCCCTTTAAAAGGACGATTATATGAAGCAAACCTGCCAAATCCGTGAGCATATACCAGTGTTTCCCAAAGTGGACGGCGCTTTAGTATTGGGGGGCGGTGACACAAAAGGGGACGGTTGGGGGGCGACAGCGAATTTGAATGTTTATTGCTACGCACAGAAATTAGATGGCTGTCAAAGGGAAGCAACCTAAAACGTTTCTATTCACTGTTTGATGCAGTTGCAGAAGTTTTCCGAGACTCTAACTCTGGGCTCTGTGATGATCTACAAAACATCAAGAATGACATTGCTTATTTGTCAGATATATTCACAAAGTTCAATGAAGTTAATTTTCAGTTGCAAGGAGATGATGTCAACCTTATCAAAGTTAAATCTACTATCTCTACCTTTTTGTCAAAGTGCAAGTTATTCAAAAGAAATTTAACCTGTCATGAATTGTATCACTTTTCAAGCCTCTCTGAACTGGATAAAGAGAAGAGCATATCAGATGATGACCTTCAAGTGTATTGTGCTCACCTGGCAGCGCTTAAAAGAGACATGTCTGAAAGATTTCAGAATATTTTATTACTTAGAAGACCAGACTGGGTGATAAATCTCTTCTTGGATGCCAGGATTGAGGAAATAGGAGTGGAAGAAGAAGAAATAATTTCACTCCAAAACGACATTGAGCTACGGCCAATGTTCTAGAAATCATAGTAAGATTTTTGGTTACAAAAAAATCTCTGATTTCCATATAGTACTGTGGAACAAGGTGAAGATTCATTTTATTGCCTTTCTAACATCATATATGGTAGAACGGGGCTTCAGCGCAGTTGCCTTGCTTTTGTCCAAGCAAAGGAACAGACTTAAAACTACCAAACGTGAGGATGTGCGACTTCTTAATGAGTTCCAACCCGATGTGGAGAAACTAGTATCCCTACACCAAGTAAACCCATCCCATTAGCAGTGATTGTGAAAATTAAATGTTATAATAGTTTATTAAATAAAATATTTTTTTGAAAGTATTTTGTGTTTAATATTGCTCTTTTCAATTTGAAACAAACAAACAAAAAAGGGCTTGCAAGTGTGTATTAGGGGTAATACGATGAATAAATTATTTTATTTTTGAAATAAATATTTTATGTACAATATTTTTTTCACTTAAAAAAGAAGTGGATGGGCGCTGGAAATCTATCTGGAAGCCAAGGGGGCGCCAGGCTGAAAAAGTTTGGGAAACACTGGCATATACGAACCGTAGCGGGCCGCAATTCGCTTAGCAAACAAGACGAGGACTTTATTTTGGTCTTCGCTTGGATTTCAATGTAAAATCATAAAAGTTCTCTTACTAGGTTCTCAAATTTGAGCCTCAGGTTTATCTTCTTTTTAAATCAAAGCAAGGACCAAAAAAAAATTTCCCTTTCGTTGGGGGCGAATTCCGGCCACGCAGCAAGTTGAAGTGTAAGCCTTTTTTTAAATTTTATATAGAAATCAGAGTGAAACCTAAAAAAATAGGTCAGCATCCAATAAATTCTTCCGAAAATATCTTTTCGTAAATAAAACCTAATTCTGAGTTGATTGATGTTTTATTTTGTATTAAGCATCTGATTAAAACATTCCTCAAAAGACTGCGGGCCGCAAGTTTGACATGCCTGATCTAAACGTTTGACATTTGTAAAAACACTATAAAATCACGTGTAATATGATGCGTGCTTTCGAAATACGCGTAATTACGTGTAATTTCATCTTCTGATAAATTTCAAAATGTTAATACTTAACACAGGCATAGAAACACAAAAGTATTAAAAACTAAAAAAAAAATACTCCAAATAAAAAAATTACATAAGAAGACGAACCTGTTTCAGATCTACTAGAATGTCATTAGCAATGTCCTTGACCAAGTTAGAGGGTGAAAGAGAAAAAACGGAGTCAGTGTTAAACGATTTCCAGCTTTCAGAATTAATGGGCCTAAGCAAAGCAGCAAACAGATGAGCAATGTGCATCACAAAGTTCTTCTTATCAAAGTACCGGAGAAAAATTATCAGCTCTTGCATCCGATCAAAATCCTATCCGAATAGCAATATCTTGGTTCCGGTATCTCCGTGAGATCTGGGTAATTACTCGATGGTTGCCCTAAGTCAGTTCTCCACAACCTTTTCCGCACTTAACAACTTTTCAAAATATTGCGCCTTGCTGAAAAGTGCCTGAGTGTGCAGTGAGGGCGAAAACTAAACAAGGGCTTCGCTATTTGCTAGATTTCAAACACTTTATTTTATGTGAAGCGTATATCAAGTATAAAATAATATTAAAAATCAAGTCAAGGTCAAAAAAGTTTTCACAACATAAAAAAAGATAAAAAATTAAATTTTTTTGGTTTTCTTCATCGCTTTTTGACACTTCATTTAAAAAAAGGTTTTTGTTAGTCAAAAATGTTTGCCAGTCTTGATCTAGCAGTTGTGATAGTCAAATTTCGATATAAGAAAAATTTTAAAAAGTATGTTGGTTTTTTGGCGGCACACCGGTTGCGGAGAACCGCCTTAAGTATAACCCCCCCGACCTTTTCCGGCGAGTCAGAAGGTTAAATAGAGATAAAATAAAGCTATTTTAGATGAATCCAGATATTTTTGCCTAATCGATTCACTACTTTTGCTCAAAAGATCTTAACTGATACAAAAGCTATTTGATATAAATCAATTTGTGCAGTTTAACTTTACTAATGCTTTGTAAGAATCGAACTCAAAACCTGTCACTCTTGAATCTAGTAAACGGCTTAAAAGAATTTGTGTAAAACTAAACTTGAATTTTGGGCTAAAATTGAAAAAACACCGGAGCTTGAGACTGGGTCAAAGCAGGAAAAAATGAGAAATTTTAGATTTTATTTTATTTGTAGGGTCGGCAGCGAATTAGATTTCAGCGATTCTGCCACTACAAAAAATCACTTGCTCTCGAATCAAGTCAAGAAAACACCCTCGAAGTTCCTTTGCCTAATGACGTACACCTCGTCATCGTGCCGTCATGTAACGTACGGCAAACACACAAACGATGTGACCTGTACATTTTTTTAATTATTAATGCCACCGTAGATCACGAGAACGATATTATCGAGCTCCCAGTTAGACGACGAACTGAAATCACATGCGACGTTAAAAATAAAACAGCCGCAAACCATGCAAAAGTTCAGATAAACAGTGAAGTGTTTACAACTAACTCACATCGCAAGTAACAGCGGCGTAAGGTTTTCGGTTTATTCCGACAGTAGCGGATATTTAAAAAAAATTTAGAGGTAGAAAAAGCGATATAATAACATTAACAAACCTATTTGATCGTTGAAAAGATACTTGCTCGCCGGGTTCCAAAGATATATTTGACGGAAGTTGCAAGCTGACCGACGTTAAACTTTCTCGTAATTCCAAAATTTTCTTCATAAAAAATATAAAAACGTATCACTATTTATCACAACTTAAATGCTCAGTTCAATAAATTAACAAGCTTTATATTAATATTGTTTGGCTAGTTGTACAATAATTTAGAATTGATAGTTTTTCACAGTGTTTCCATTTTGGACAAAATGTTGAAACCCGGGTTTCGCGTGGCTGAGAGAAATATCTCGGAAAAGCTTGTTTTTTTTAAGGGTTTTGAAAAAAGGCGATTTTGCATAAAAATAAATTCATAATTATTTGAAATTACTTAATTTATTCAATGCGTATAAACTTATCACGGTATCATCAGTTCTGTGTGACGCAAAATATAAAACAAATAGAAGACGGCAATATGTTTACTGTATAATCCGAGTTTCGAAGTCAACCGACTTCCAATCGTACTGCAGACTGCAGAAATTTACAAATATACAATACAACTAAACTTTCAAAAGTAGAGTCAGCCAACAACGCAGGTGTTTTCACCAATTCAATTTAGTACGTTGCCGGTGTTCAAAAGTCCAAGGTAACAGACGTTTGGTGGTACAGAATTTGAAGATGGCGTGAAGCAAAAGATTTTTCTTCCCAAAGCTTTTCATCTGACACTTTTTAGGGAAAATCGTCAGAATAAAGCAGAAATGAAACCGAACTGGATTATAAAGAGGAAAGCAGAGTTCTCGTTGACTGAAAAAGTTAGCCAATGAGAGAAAAGATTAAGAAATTTTCAAAGAGTAGATGAATTCTTTTTTTACACAGAAGGGGATTAAGAGATTTAATGAAAGTTGCTTCAAGAGCAGAAAGGTGAAAAGAAGAGCGACCTCGAGCGAGAATAAAAATTTTTCGTTGTTGTAGAGAAGAGCGCATTGTGCGTTGTCAAGAAGATGATGACCAATGGCGGATTCGTGAAGTTGTTGTGGGCATATATTGGCCTTGCAAGAACGGGAAAGGCTTTGGCAGTTGTGCGAGGTGGAGGATTGGCGATGAATCTTGGAACGTGTTGTTTGATTCGCTCTTCTAAGCGTTGCGACGTGCGACCAACGTACCGACTATCGCAGTGGCACTCAAACTGGTAAATAAAATTGCTGTGATGATGGGAAGGTAACACGTCTTTCTTAGTTGCTGGTAAGAGCTGTCGGGTTGTAAAAATAACATGTGGTTCGACGGAGAAAAAGCAGCGTTTCAATTCAAAGAAAGCGACAGATTATTATCAAACCGACAGATTATCAGAAACCGACGGAAGAAATGCATTCAAAGAAGCCAACAGCTCTTGCCAGCAACCAAGAAAGACGTGTTACCTTAGAATGTTACAATGTGTACAAACTGTTACCTTACAATTACGATGCACACAAACTGGTAAAAGAACATGTTACAATGTCATTTACCAGTTTGTGTGCCACTGCGATAGTCGGTACGTTGGTCGCACGTCGCAACGCTTAGAAGAGCGAATCAAACAACACGTTCCAAGATTCATCGCCAATCCTCCACCTCGCACAACTGCCAAAGCCTTTCCCGTTCTTGCAAGGCCAACATACGCCCACAACAACTTCACGAATCCGCCATTGGTCAACATCTTCTTGACAACGCCCAATGCGCTCGTCACTACAATAACAAAAAATTTTTATTCTCGCTCGAGGTCGCTCTTCTTTTTACCTTTCTGCTCTTGAAGCAACTTTCATTAAATCTCTTAATCCCCTTCTGTGTAAAAAAAGAATTCATCTACTCTTTGAAAATTTCTTAATCTTTTCTCTCATTGGCTAACTTTTTCAGTCAACGAGAACTCTGCTTTCCTCTTTATAATCCAGTTCGGTTTCATTTCTGCTTTATTCTGACGATTTTCCCTAAAAAGTGTCAGATGAAAAGCTTTAGAAAGAAAAATCTATTGCTTTACGCCATCTTCAAAGGTAACACTTCTGAGTGACTCAAAAGTTTTTCTTTTTTAAAACCGAGTTTTCGTTAATAAAAAATAGGAAAAACCAGGGTTGAAAGATAGCGCTGTAGTAGTTCTGTACTTTTTAGCATATAGACTGTAATATTTTTGAAATCAAACCGCTAAATCTTAAAGTTTAAAACAATAGATAATACATGTAATTGACAAATTAAAACAAACTTGAAAAAGACAAACCTGCGCTGTTTCATTAATTAACAGGTTGCTATAATGTCTGTGTACTTGGTACATGATGGTTGGAACTTTTAAGTAATGCAGGGTCATAGCTTCTTCTACGTGTTTGTTTTCGGCCAAATTTCCCAAGAATGGTTTTTCTTCCGTGTATTCTTCTTGGTATGCATGATAGAAAAACTTTAGCGTCTGTAAGACAAAAAGAAAAATTGAACGTGAAAGAATGTTAAATGTTTAGTTATTTTTTTATAATTTTGTAAATACTTTGCAATCAACTATCAGAGGATGGCACCTGCTAAATACCATCTTTTGCGAGTTGCAAACCTGCAAACGTTTACTTTTACTCGAATGATTCCCGATTTTTTCTTATTTTCTCTGTTTATCCTACAGACTCGCAGGAAAATGGCGGAGGCGCTACACTTACGGCCACAGTTCAGCGCTTACCCCAACTCGTTTTCGAAGATGCCACAATGTTGGGGTCCGGTCGAAATATCTTATTTGTTTTTTTAGTTTTTACTGAGAGATGATTAAAATTTAAAGCAGATCGCTAAGACCGCCACACAGATCGTGTTCGCTTTCAATATGACGCCCTCAACTAAGGCCGCGTGCTGCTATCCTTGAATTTTTTTATAGCATACGATACGATTGTGTCAATACGACGCTCTGCTGCCTTGTGTCATAACGTTACTTGGGTTAGGGTAAAATGTGCGTTTCATGTGCGCGCGGTGCATCGCGCTGTACGCTTGTCACCTGACGACCAAAGCGATACTGATCATACTCGATTCGGTTAGTTTTTATCATAAGCATCCTTAAACGTTTAACTTTTAATGAGAAGAAATCGTTTTAACCCAGGGTGGTCGAAACCGAATACAACGCTCTCAACAGGGGAGAAAGTCCTTCTGGTGGAAATTCCATAAATTTGCAAGATGAATGCTATTTCTTCTAACTTTATAATTTACTATTATTCTGTTAAACAAAAATGCTAATAAAACAATATTAAACCAAAAATTAACAAAAGATCAATCAAGCTTCAGTCCTGCAGATCTTTATTTCAAAATTTGGTGGGAACCCTTTCAGTTACACCGCAAAACGTTCTAAAGTTCAAATTGACCTAGACTAAAATACCATACAAATCAGTCTCAGTTTCCTGCTACGCTCTTTTTCGCGGACTCTAAATTCTTCATCTTTTTTCTCTTGTCTCTTTCCAAGTTTTCTTCCTCTTTGAAATTACATGGAACATCTAGTTTCTTGTCTAAACCCTTTTTGCCACGGTTCAACCACCTCTTCAACTGATACTTTATCAAACCACTATTCCTAGCTATAATATTTCTAATCAGCTGGCCAGTAAAGCTGTACTAGTTTTCTTGAACAATTCTTACCCCTTCGTCTACTTCTACTAGTGCATGAAAACTCTTTCATCAGGAAATTAAAAGCGCTTTGTTTCCTCCAACTTCCTTTTTTACCAAGCTTCCTCAGACTCTTTTATGTAAAGTACATTTTTTAATAAACCACTGCATTTTCTTTAAACATTCTTGCGACGATCACATTTTCTTTCTTTCGTCTTATCTTTTCAACATCAGAAGTGAAAGAAATTTTTTCTGCAGCGTTTGTTTTAAGCCAACGGAAAATCTTCTTCTTCTTTAGCTTATTAGTCCTAACCTTGACCACTTTCATTTTGTCAAGTAGCACCCCTTCTTCTATAGATTTTTGTCTAAGATTGTGAGGATTTACCCGTTGATTTGGTCTCCATGCAGCGTCTTCACGCCTCCTCTGCAGGATGGGTTCGTGTAAAACCAATAATAAAAAATTTTTGCTTTTTCAAATCTTAAACAAAATTTATTGATTTTTTGACCTCTTTTTTAAGATTTGTTTATTGTTCTATTCTTTGTGATATATGAGGAGAAATTCGCTTTAAAACGGCCGAAAAAAGAAACGTGAGAAAAGTTTAGGAGCCACTGGACTGCATCAAGAGTATATAGAAATAGATTTAGATAATGATGTAAAACTGTTTGTTTTACATTTCTCTACTATTCTAAAAGTATTGTAAATTTTCGACAGAAAAATTGACTTGATGACAATTCTTTTTCAAGCAAAATTGCCTGAAGCTTCGAAAATTAAAAATTTTCAGTTGAGTAGATATTTTTAGCACTTTCAATGTTATTTATCAATGCCAAAATTTCTTCGGCTGTTTCAGCGTTTTATTTAAACAAAAACAAAAAGTTGTATAAACGAAAATAAAAAATTGTAAACTAATTAAAACTTCATGAATTTTTTCAATTTATATAAGACCGCCCAATAAAAACACGTAAAAAACAAAAATATTGTTCAAAAAAAATTTATTTTTCAGAAGAACTAGAGTGATTCCGGGAAAAATCAAGCCGTCTAAACACTGAATCTAAAGAGTAAATATTTGTTTATTTGATCAAACTATTTTTAATACTATTTAAACAGCGTTTTTTTTAAACAGGGTTTGAACAGGGTTTGAGCCTTCATCTAATCTTCTTTCTTTATACTTTCATTTTATCGCACGCCGCTGCGTTAAAAACTTCCCTGGACGCCTTTACAGTAATCGCTATTAATCATTCGTTGGCTTTATTTGTTTGAGTATGTTCCTATTTTTTATTTCTTTTAGAAATTGATTCGTGTCTTAGCTCCGTTTAAGTGAAACGATAATTTTTGAAACTTTCGTTGGAATATAGCCAGAGAACTTTTATTTGCCGCGTCCCCGAATTGCAGCCTTAAATCTGTGCTTTGTTTCGCCGTGTCTGAGAACACCAATAATGATCCCTGTTGTCTAGTGCTGGTGTGGGAACTGCCGCGAGCACAAAAATTTTGCCAGGTGCAAGAATCCGTTTCGAATTTTCTCCCTGGGAGATAGACGGGGTTTTTGCAAGTTTGCCCATTACGGATAGCTTAAAAGCTTGGCTATGGTTGATTTTTTTTTTAATTTTCAAAAAAAAGACATGTTGAACCAAAGAAGTAACCTTCTCTTGGAAATAAAATTCTAGAAACGCAAAAAGTTTCCTTCAACTTAATGAAACCAACCAAAAAAAATTCATTCTTTCGTTTCCTTTAAAGCAAAAATCGTATGAAAATGAAAGGCTTGTTTTTAAGTGACTACTGTTAGGCACCATAAATAGTTAAATATGTAAGCATTTTTTTGGTCAAGATCAATGTATATATTTTAGAAGCCAAACAATATTCTATTATTCTTTGAAAAACAATTTTTATATGAAACAAATAAAATTAAAATAACCTAAAAAGAAATTTAAAAATAGCGATCCAATGACGTCAATACAAGTTTTTGAGCACGTCATTTCTCCTCCATATTTATTCTTCTGACACGCAGAAAGGTATCCTAGTGGCTGTATTTAACCCTATTCTCCTCAACGGCCGGGCTTCAGAAGCTCGGTCTTTGCAAAAATGTTTTTAATTACTTCATCTTTTTAGATAAAATTCTGGAATTTCTTGACTTTTCCTAATTTGAATTGCTGGATAAGATGGTACTATTTTTAGGTGCCCCTAAACAAGGGTTAACGGGTAAAATAGACATTTTTTAACAAATTTGTTAATTTTTGCTTGTTTTTGCAAGCAGAGCGTGAAATTTCAATTTCACGCTTTTATTAAGTGACATGATTTTACCAAGAATTGGCTTTGTGTGACGAAGCGAATTACGTCGTTTGGCGACGTCGATATGCCTTAGGCCAGGGGTCCGCAAATACTTTTGGGTGCGACCCAAAAAGTATTTTCCCTGAATTCAGGCGACCCAAAAATTTAGTGAGTGCCATTTTTGTGGAACATTATTTTAAATATATAGCTACCAATTTTAAGGCTACTATTTAATGCAGCAACTTTTTTATATACTGTAGAAAGTTAGCAGTCACAAACAATCAGAATCACAAACAAATCATTGTGTTTATTCTTTTTAATGAGAAGTATGAACTTTGTGTTTAGAACACAATGAACCAATTCTGGGTTTGATATGAGAGACGGCAATCCGAAGATCATCTTCTGCTTGTAATCTTGATCTGTATTTGTTTTTGATGTATGATAATGCGGAAAATGTCAGTGGTTTCGAAAAGCAAAAAATATTCATTGCAGCCGCTAATAACTGTGAATATTCTTTCTCAACTAAAATTCAAAATTCAGCCAAATTCCTCTTATCAAAACCAAACTTTAAACTGCGGTCACTTGACAGATCATCCAGTGCTTCAATCAATTCTGCTGAGAGATGACGCGTACTTAATACGGTGAAGGGTGATAATATCTAATCGTATTTTTGCGAATCTTTGTCTTCTGGAAAATATTTATCAAACCATTGAGTAAGATCGTGAAGATGGTTAAAGATGGATTGTTTTACAATGTTTTGACTTAACTTGTTTTCTTCGAGAAAATCATTCAGCTCAGATAACATATCCATTTTTCCGCTTTCAAGTAGACCAGCCCAATGTTAAAGTTTTTTTTTGAAGGCTTCGATCTTGTTATTCGCTGTTAGGATGTTCATTGATACACCTTGTAATGACAAATTCAAGCCGTTTAATTTTTCAAAAATGCAAGATAAGTACAGCAGTTTTACTATCCAGCCAGGGTCAGAAAGGTTAGAAGCAAGTGTGTGTTTTCTATCCATGAGAAACAAGTATACCTCATCCCTCAGCTCGTACAAACGGGTAAGAACTTTTCCTCTCGATAACCACCTTACTTCCGAATGAAGGAGAAGACTTTTATGGTTCGAGCCCATTTCATTACATAGAGTGATAAATAGTCGTGTCTGGAGAGGTCTTGATTTAATAAAGTTAACAATTTTTATTGCTGCATCAAGAGCACTTTCTAAATCTGGGTCCAGTGTTTTGCTGGTAAGATTTTCTCTATGAATAATGCAAAGGGTAAAGTTGATTCAAGGCCCAACTTGTAATACTCTTGCCAAAAAACCTTTATGTTTTCCTGCCATAGCCCTAGCTGCATCAGTACAAATGCTAATACGCTGCTTCCAAGATAATCCATCATTCTTTAGTCTCATGTCCACTGCTGAGAAAATGTGTTCCTAACAGCGACGCGCACATGAGTAAGTCTTCTTCAGGCTTCCCATTGGCTATATATCTGACGAACACGATCAACTGCGCTAAACCGGACACGTCCGTGGATTCATCTAATTGCAAAGCAAATTTTTTTCTTTTCACTCTGTCATTCAGTTGGCACATGATATCTTGACCAATTTTGCTAATACGTCGACGAATGGTGTCAGCATTCAATGAAATTTCTTTTAGTTCGTCAGCTATCTTGTCTGTATGCATAATTTGGCTGAATGCAACAGCAGCTGTTTAATGAGGGTTTCTCCGATCGTGTGTGGTTTTTTATCTTTTGCGATTAGATATGCCATTTCATAGGATGCCTTCTAAGATTTCTCTGAGGTTGAGAAAAACTCTTTCATGGTTTTCTTTTCACTAAAAATTTTTTTTTGCAATCGGCGGAAAAAGGTATTGGTTTGTTAATGAGTTTCGGATGCTTTACTTTAATATGTCGTTGCAATTTCCTTGCTTTCAGCTATCATTTGCAAGGACCTCGGAGCAAACAATGCATTTAGGACGAGGCTCATCATTTGTAAGTATACAGGTGAAACCAAGCTTTATAAATTCTTTGCTATACTTTCGCCTAGCTCTATGAGACTGGTTTGGAAGTTGTATTTTTTTCTATGAGGCTGAGGATGTGGCTCATTTGCTTGTTGCTGATCCTCACTGCTTGAAGACGCAAAGATTTTTGTTGGCACATCTAACGTACTGCTCTCATCTAATTTTTCTGCTGAATTGCTCACTGTCCGCTTTTTTGAAGTATTTGTTAGTAACCAGTTTCTCAACATTTAGTTGTGACTAAAACTAACTTTACTAAAATTGATGAAAAACCTGAAATAGTAATAGAGTATTAACGCATCATAATCAAAAGGTGTATCTGTGACGCAAGTCCTAAGCATGGCGGCAAACTCATCGTTAATTTTCCTGCTCCAAAAACTTTAACATATTTTAGCTCCTTTTTAACAACTCAATGAGCAAACTTAAACTGTCTAACGCTAGCTAGCCAGCCTAGCTACAAAGCTAATTTTAATTTGGGAACCATTTTTTTTAGCTGACTTATTTGTAACTGCTTCATCAGGCTAATTACCTGAAAGCTACAAAGCCCTTAGATCCTCCGACAGATGCCACTACAATAATCTATAGTGAACTGAGACATGCAACAAAGACATTGAAATTTTATTTGCGGTGATTGATTGCTACCTCATCAATCGTAACAATTGACACTTGTTACGTCGAAGAACATCAATTTTCAAAATTTATGGCTAGAAAGATACAAAAAAATTTATATTATGACGCAAAGTCAAAAAAATTAAAATTTTTCAATAAGGGAGACAAGAATCAGTCCAAATTTATTAAAAACTTATTTATTTTAAATTTAAAATCGATTTCGATCAAAAGATCATTATCAGTTAACGATTCTATTAAGTCTGTGAAATTTTAAGAATAAAAATTAATAGAAAATTATTGAAAATTATTGATTAATGATTAAATTTAGTAAATGTCATAGAATAAAATAAAATGTACTCACTTAACAAAACAATTCTTTTCAAATAGTAAAGTAAAAACTTACTGTCAAAATTGTAAACTGCTAGTGCCAATTAAATTAAATGAATTATACAATAGTAAACATCAAGAAAAACAGCTGATTGCATATTAATAAAGGCGATTGTGACGTGTAAAGAGTCAAAAGTTGAAATACAAAATTTCGTAGTAATGTAAATCAAGACAGAAATAATATAGTAGTGAAATAAAGAGTGTAAGTGCAAGGTAGTGTAAGTGTAAGTAGAAAGTGTAAGTACAGTGTATTATTTAAAATTTTTTTTTTCTTTTAATAGCAATATAAAGAAAAAATGCCTGGAGAAAATATATAAAGGAAGAAAGAGAAAAATATAAAAATATAAAAATATAAAAATATAAAAGAAACGTACAATAAAAAGAGAAGAGAAGCATTCAACGTTGAATAGGAAGAAGAGTAGCTTGAATATTTATAGAGGCATCTAAGAGATGAATCCAGCGGGATTCACAAATGTCTAAAGAAGAATTTGAAGGTTGTTGTAAGAAAGTAACTGTATAGCATTCTGAAATAGGTTTATTCTTATATGGAAGATCAGTGTGGTTCTTGTGGTAATGTATTGATAATGCTGCCTTTTCAGAATCCAATGTGTTGCTATTCCAAATATGGCGGTGTGTATTCCAACGTACGGAAAAACGATTTATAGTTT
Source organism: Diplosoma virens (assembly GCA_963680785.1). Lineage (NCBI taxonomy): Eukaryota > Metazoa > Chordata > Ascidiacea > Aplousobranchia > Didemnidae > Diplosoma > Diplosoma virens. Next base: position 13,668,125 of record OY796888.1, read on the forward strand.
GGCCAATATAAATTTCAGAGCATATATTACAAGAAGCGGCATATATACCGAAATTAGTGCAATTGAGGTTTTGCTTAAGTTGAATAATTTTACCATTTTTACTTTTGATAAAATTAGTGTTTTGGACCATGTTTTTATGTGTTCCATGATTACCACAAAGAGCACAGTGACCACATGCAGAAGAAGATCCATTTTTATGGTTTTTAGGCTGTAAATTTAAGGATATTTTTTTGTGGTTTATTAAAAGATTTTGAAGTGTAGCTGGTCGTTTATAAAATATTCAACACAATATTCAAGCTACTCTTCTTCCTATTCAACGTTGAATGCTTCTCTTCTCTTTTTATTGTACGTTTCTTTTATATTTTTATATTTTTATATTTTTCTCTTTCTTCCTTTATATATTTTCTCCAGGCATTTTTTCTTTATATTGCTATTAAAAGAAAAAAAAAATTTTAAATAATACACTGTACTTACACTTTCTACTTACACTTACACTACCTTGCACTTACACTCTTTATTTCACTACTATATTATTTCTGTCTTGATTTACATTACTACGAAATTTTGTATTTCAACTTTTGACTCTTCACACGTCACAATCGCCTTTATTAATATGCAATCAGCTGTTTTTCTTGATGTTTACTATTGTATAATTCATTTAATTTAATTGGCACTAGCAGTTTACAATTTTGACAGTAAGTTTTTACTTTACTATTTGAAAAGAATTGTTTTGTTAAGTGAGTACATTTTATTTTATTCTATGACATTTACTAAATTTAATCATTAATCAATAATTTTCAATAATTTTCTATTAATTTTTATTCTTAAAATTTTACAGACTTAATAGAATCGTTAACTGATAATGATCTTTTGATCGAAATCGATTTTAAATTTAAAATAAATAAGTTTTTAATAAATTTGGACTGATTCTTGTCTCCCTTATTGAAAAATTTTAATTGAGATGCGTTTCACGAGAATCGTCCTAAAATCTTCATCCAATAGGGTTGAACAGAGGGTTGAACTGGGTTTTTTAACAAATTAAGCAAAGTCAAAAAGTTTTAAAAACCAAAAAGTTTAAGAAAATAATTGAAAAAAATGATGACGTAAAAATGCGTCATTATATCAGAATAATTTTAGTAAGTTTAAATTTTTGGCGACCCAAACTGGAAGGTGTCGCAACCCAAATTTGGGTGACCCGTGCCTTAGGCAATTCAGAACTTATTTCATGTAAATCGCATTTTCTTTTTTCGAGCTTTTTGCGATTGCTTGGAAATACTTTACACATATACATTTTGTTGTATAAAACAATTGTTGTTGGACTGCTTGAATACCAACCAAGCGAAAAAAATTCAATCTTTACACTATGCATTTTTATAAAACTTTCTTATAACTATTCATTCGTGGGAAAAAATAAATGAATTAACTAAATAGTTCACATTTTAGATCTTATGCTGACGCTTTCGGACAATTAAACAACACCTGACTGTTTATAATTGCATTTCACGTTGCATTTGAAGTAACAGGCCGTTTCTATGTTGAAAATTTTCTTACAATAAAAAATCCGACGTATTTTTTATGTAAAAATTTACTTGTTTGAAAAAGTTTTTTAAAAAAATTTATAGCTTTTAGATGTGAGTTTTGCAAACAAAAAATACAAAATAAAAACAAGACGTTTGATACGATTGAATTTCAATGAAACAGGGGTTTCCAACTTGTATAAATTCATGACGGTTTTAAATTCTGAGATTTACACAAATGACTTTTTTCTTTTAAAAAATTTTTCTCGCCAAAGTTTAAAAAACGGTCCTTACTCATTGCAAACTGTTTGATAAATTTATTTCGAAAGTTAAATAAAGACCAAAAAAGCTCCACCTTGAAAATTCGAAAAGAACTTTTTGTGTAAACATAAAAATCATTTTTGCTCTTCATGTACCTTTCGCAATAAATTTTATGTTTGAACTCAAAATGTCATTTTAAAAAATTTTTGATATGACTCCTGGTCTAATATGATTATTCTATTATATTCAGACGTCTTTGTAGTTTTAAAATGACTCACTAATTGAAAACCTTTGAATAAAAATTAACTTTGATATATTAGCTACGGATGACCTGCGCTGTTTACAAAGATTTTTCCACGTAAAACCAGATAAAGCTCCGGCCCTAATTTTATGTGCATAGAGCTTATAATCCGTGTTAGAGCTGCTTTGACTTCTTGATTATATAACTTTCTCTTTTCTTGATTGCGTCAACTCCAATTTTGAAAATCTACGAAAGAGCGCTTGTAGTTGCGATTCGAAAGATAAAGAAGGCTGTATAAAACAAAGGTATTATATAGGCTATATGTATATAAGAATTATGATGGGAGCAGTTAAGATTATCAAATACATTCGGAACCGTGTATGGCATTTAAGAGTTTTTGAGGCACTGTGTGAGCGCATGGGTTTACAACATCACCATCTGAATTTTTATGCAGAAGTGATACGGTTTTGGAGAGGACGTGTTCTTGCGCGTCTGTTTGATTTAAGAAAAGCAAATAAATTTTTACGGGAGTGAAAATTCCCTATTAAAAGAACTTCGATTCAAAAAGATATGAATAGGCAAACTTGCTTACTTAGCATATATATTCAGCCGCTTGAATGACTGTAGTGGTTCTCTTCAACGTTATTGCATCAACATATTTACAGTGTGCAACAAAACTTTTAAAAAAAGTTGTTTTTTTGTAACAGATGTTTGCAAAAAAGCGACATTGATATGTTTCCAAGTTTGCAAGATTTTGTGGCAAGTACCTCTGTTGGCTCTAAAGAGTTAGTTGTTATTATGAGTCAACACTTAAGGGTAAGCTATTAATTTTTGCCTATATTTTTTCGAAAATAAGATTCTCAAAAGAAAAAGTTATGGATCGTTAATCTCTTTACAGAGGATATAAAGTTGTTCAATCCTAACGCTGCTACAAAAGAATCGCTGATTGAACTTGTTTGCAATGCCAAGTTAAAGATTGCATATAAAAACTTACCACTTTTACAATTTTAGACTTCACTTAAAAACAAATATATACAACTTAATAACAAAGCAATGAAACTGCTGCTAATTTTTTTTACGGCTTATCTGTAAAGAATAGGGTTTGGGTTAGGATTAGAATGCTCAACCTTATCTAAACAAAACTTAATCAAACTTAACAAAACTTAATCAAAACTTAATCAATCTAACCCTATGTAAGAAAAGGTTTCGGCTTTATCTCTTATCAAAACCATAGAGAAAAATTGAGTGGATATTCAAGCTGAAGTCGCCCAGAGGCGCCGAAAACATTTTTGGCGGGGAAGAGGTAAAGATTTAAAACAAAAACTTCTCTTTTTGGTTGATTAAAAAAAATTGTAGTTAAGACTTCAAAACTAAATAGAATCGTCCGAAATTAAAAGCACGTCATCAAAATATAGTTAAAGACTATGTTGTCAGTATATATCAGAAAAAAATGTTGTCACTGATTTTACCACCTATTCTTTTTTTGTTTTTAGATATATTTCAAACAGGTACGCAAATGCATGACTTGGAGAGTTAGTTGAAGATTAAACAAAAAAATTTCATCTCTTGTTTACAGCAGTTAGTTCATCTAATGAACTTTCGGTTTTCTTGTATATATTCAGAAAATTCACTCTGATTTTACAACCTATTATTTTTTTGTTGTTTTCAAATATATTTTGAACAACAACAACAACAACAACAATTTATTTGCTTACTTCAGCAGTAAAATTGATAATATACAGTAAAATATTAGGCATATGAAAACAAACACTTAACTTTTATACTAGTAGACATACACATTGTATGCAGATAAATATGATTTATGAAGTAAACTGGACAGTGAAAGACTAATTAATAGTCATTAAGTCAAGAACTGTCCATAGTCTATTATAATATTCATTACTGGTAGTATTATTCAATAAAAAAAAAAAAAAACTCGGAAGATACTAGTAATTTTGCAATATACACAAGTTACTCATATCAAAACAAAAAAGTACACACAAAAAAAAAGAAAAAAATACGAGAATATATTTTCAGGGTAATAACTTGCATTATATACATAAACGCACACATAAAAAAAATACAACAACATAGCTTTAATCAGGGAATACGATTAATATTTATTTATCAACATCAATTTTATACATCTATTAAATGAATACTTGGATAATAATTTAATATTAATTGGAATTTTATTCCATATTTTTATTCCATTATAATAGAAAGAAGTTAGTCCACAATGCGTCTTCATTCGTTGAAGATTTAAATTTTTATTGGAAATAGATCTTGTAATATGAAGGTGTTGCAAGCTTAAATATTTAAAGTAGTCAACAAACTCACTTGGAAGTCTTTTATAATGAAAAGAATGCATAAACTTTGCCATTTGAAGTTCATATACTGTATATCTTGAATTTATAATATTTTCATTGATTTATACATGGAGATCATTTTAAAACAATTTTTTAGAAACTTAAAGTCCATTATGCGAATAATCTTATTTTGTATTATCTGTAGTTTTCTCATTATAGATTTTGTTTGGTTTCCCCAAGCAATGATTCCATATTTAAGGTATGGATATACAAAACTGTAGTAAAGGTTTATCAAAGTTTTCTTATTAATGTAGTGTCTAATTCTACATAGAATTCCAGCTGCTTTTGCAAGCTTATTTGCAATGTAATTATAGTGTTTCCTCCAGGATAATTCTTCATCAATTATTATCCCTAAGTATTTTGTGTAGTTTGAAAAAGATATATCATGACCACCAACTGTTAAAGAAAAGTTGTTTGTATTGTTTTTTTTTCGCTTAGGATAAACAACAAAATAAGTAGTTTTGTTGTAGTTTAGAGACAATCGATTGTTTTTCATCCATTCATCAACAATCTTCAATTCTTTATTTACAAGTCCCTGTAGTTTTGTTATGTTTCTATCTTTAAGTATTAGTACTGTATCATCAGTAAATAAATTTACTTGAAATTTGGTTTGAATTGGTAGATCATTAATATAGATAGAAAATAACAAGGGTCCAAGTGTTGAGCTTTGTGGAACACCACATACCACTGTGCTTAATTGAGATTTAGTTTTATTACATTCAGTATACTGCTTTCTACTGCATAAGTAGTTACCAAGAAGCTTATGCATTTTTCTTCTTGTGACATATGATGCAACTTTTTTTAAAAGAATTTTATGATTTACTGTATCAAAGGCCTTTGACAAGTCTAAAAATATACAGCAAGTATGATATCCTTCATCTTCATTTTTTTGTAATGTGCTGATTAAGTCTGTTAACGCCATTTCTGTGGAAAAACCTAGACGAAATCCAAATTGTTGTTTAGTGATAACATTATCCAATGAAAAAAATTTTAAAACTCGAGAATATAACAACTTTTCAAAGATTTTAGTTACAGCAGAATGCAACAGAACAGGTGCGCAAATGCATGACTTGGAGAGTTAGTTGAAGTCTAAAAAAAAAATTTCATTTCCTGTCTATAGCAGTTAGTTCACCCAATAAACTTTCGGTTTTCTTGTATATATTCAGAAAATTCACTCTGATTTTACCACCTACTCTTTTTTTTTTTGTTTTTAAATATATTTCGAACAGGTACGCAAATGCATGACCTGGAGAGTTAGTTAAAGACTAAAAAAAGAAATTTCATCTCCTGTTTACAGCAGTTAGTTCACCCAATGAACTTTCGGTTTTCTTGTACGTATATTTGCAGAAAGATTTTTATATTATATATTTATAGTAAGTATCTTATTAACCAAAAGAGTGCCTCTTTTTTTCAATTTTGCGCCCTTGTTAACTTACTGTTTTTTTACTGTTGTCAAATCATTGTTTGAAAAACTTTGTTACATTTAATTCCGGTCGAATTTATGTAAGTGTAGAAACAAATCGAACCCAATGCTTTTGTACTGCAAATTCAAAGGACATTATTTGCCCCCTTGTGCGCCCCCGCTTCTGGCGCCCCTGACTTTGCCTTTTAAAAACTTCAATAGGGCCACTTTTACTACGTATTATATCAAGAAGGCAGCAGCAAAGTTCACATTAACTGGAGTTCTTCTGATGTTAAATGCTCACTTTTGTTATATTAAAATTCTTTATCAATTTATCGCGTTTATTACAATTTTTTCATTAGAAAAAATTACCGGGCCGCAAGATTATTTTGAAATATTACCGGTCCGTAAGCTTAAAAAGGTTAAGAAACAATGCCCTAGACCCGTGCTCCGCTACTTTTTCGAACCTGCGGCACACTTTGAAAATTTTTTTAAATTAGCAGAACACCTGGACCAGGTGTAAAGAGCTAAATTTTGAATGCTTTCCGTTACCTGAAGTTCATTTGGATATCTTAAAAAACCTAAAAAGTTTAATCTAAACTCTAAAAATAAAGTGATGACTTTTTTTTTCATCTGAAATTACCAATTTGCGCACATCGTGCACAATCGAGCCTGGGTAAAACTTGATCAAAAAAAAATTATCAATTTATTCTACTAAATAATGCTTCTTATGAAGAAAAGCGTTCAAAATTTAGTACAGACCAAAAACAGGTCTTGACATTACACAATGAGATGTATTGTATAATAAATTTTTTAAGTTTTTTGGTTGCTACTTCAAAAAAACATAACTTTTTTTCCATGTGGAAGAGTATGTTTCTCGTTTTTCGCAGCACACGAGTTGCAGAGCACTGCTCTAGATCCTGACTATGGTTTATTCATCAGTTATCAAATGCCTGTCGATAAATATGAAGGTCTAAACCAGTGGTTTTCAACCTTTTTTATTCATCGACCCGTTTTGCAATCCGACATAACCAAACGACCCCTTTCCATGCAGATCAATAAAAATGACTAAACGATAAGTATTGTATGATATCACCATGTTAAAGAATGACTAATTAAATTTATACACATGGCAGGTGCATTAATGAGATGGCTGGTGTTGCATTTTGGTAACAAGCTCGTCGATGCGGGGCTCTGTTGTTGCAAGAGCACACCTTAGGTCTGGCTCTATTATTAGTTTATTCCTGGCCTTGTTCTTTATACCCAGTAAAGCTGAGAAGCCTGCCTCACACAGCCAGGTTGATGGAAAAGGCATCAAAAGTCGAATCGCTGCGCTTGCCGCTCTGGGATACGAATCTACCATGGCTGACCAATATGCAGGCAAACTCTTCTCTTTGAAGGCATCCTCCGCAGTTGAGTCATTTTTTAGGGCAATAAATTCCTCTTGAGTTGAAACGTCTCCGTTGAACATGTTGACAACTTCCGAGTTTGGGACCAGGTATGGATTTCTAACAAATACCAAATCATCTCTAGTTGTCTCGGGGAAATATTTTGTAAATTCAGAGCGAAGGGATTGAAGGTTGTTGATAATCTTCAATTTGACATCGCCATCAAGCCGCATGTCCTCAGTGTCTTCAATGAATTCATTCAAGGTAGGAAACATTCCCAATTGGCCCTTTGTCATCTTTCTTTCCCAGAGTTCAAGTTTCGCCTGAAATGCTGAAAGTGCGTCGATGAAATTAATGATTGTTTTGGCTTGACCTTGCAAGGAAAGATTTAATTCGTTTAGTCTGCCAATAATACGTATCAACAAGGTAGGCCAGTGATACCACATCTTCATGCAAAAATTTGACCAGGTCTTCTTTTTTTTGTTGCACAAAAAAGTCCCGCAATTCGAACCGCAGAGTAAAGACCCGTTTGAGCACGTTGCCTTTAGACAGCCATCTCACCTTCGTGTAATAGAGGAGATTATATTGATCTGCATCCATCTGCTCACAAAAGCGTCGGAATAAGCAAGTATTGAGTGCGCTGGATTTTACTGTGTTAACGAGTTTTATTATTTGCCTAAGCACTTCTGTTAAATCTGGTCCCAATGTCTTTGAAGCCAGAGCCTCACGGTGTATCATACAATGCATGAAAGTACAATCTAAGGATACTTTCTTAACATGTGCATGAAATCTTGAGCTATGGCCTAACATGGCCGGAGCACCATCTGTACAAAGTCCACACAGCTGTTCCCATTTAATATCATTCGCCTTGAAAAAAGCATCAATAGTCTTAAAAATATCTTCTCCACGTGTTGTGGACGGCAGATCTACGATGCACAGAAACTCATCTTTGAATGCACCTTTGTGAACGTAACGTAAAAATGCAATAAGTTGTGCACAGGATGAAACATCTGTCGACTCGTCCAGCTGCAGAGCAAACGAGCCAGCTGACTTCATTTGATCAATGACTTGATTCTTGATGTACTCAGACATTAAAGAAATTCTACGTTGCACTGTGTTATCCGAGAGAGATAGTACATTCAACTTGCTCTCTGCTTCCTTTCCAATTAATATACGATTAATATCTTTCGCGCATGGCAGTATCAGTTGTTCAGCAATTGTGTGTGGCTTCTTAGCTTTAGCAATTCGCAATGATATTTCAAAGGTTGCTTCAACAGAAGCTCGATTTCGTTGCTGGAAAACTCCGGAGCTATCCATTCGAGACCGCTTCACACAATTTGCCTTTCGCTCAAAAAATAATAAGTCTTTGTCTTTGCAGTCAGTGTGTTTCGTTTCTAAATGCCTTTTGAGTTTTGATGGTTTCATGGATTCAGGCGAAAGAACTTTCATGCACAATACACACTGTGGTTTTTCAATGCCGTCAGAGACGATACTGACGAATCCATACTTGAGAAATGAATCTGAATAGCTGCGCTTTTTTGCCATAATATCGTAAACTTTAACACCAATTGCTAAATTTTTTTACAGGTAACCAAAAATGATAACAGTTTACTTATCTGTTAAACAGTTTATCTGTTAACTAAACTGATCAACTGATCAACACTTAAAACAGTTTTAACGGTCATGGTCATTCCTATAATGAATTTAAACATTGATTTTTGCCACAGTGTCCTGGTATTTTTGCCGTGACTAAAAGTGATTCCGACATGAGATACATAGCTCGATCTGTATATGAATATTTCTTAAATGTTTTCTACTGAACATCAAAAGCTCTCGCGACCCCTAGAAAAAAGGCTTGCGACCCCCGTAGGGGTCGCGACCTCCAGGTTGAAAACCACTGGTCTAAACGCTTGTTTGTGCCTGCTACGCAAAAACGTGAACAATTTTGCTGAATGAAGCTTCCGTTCTGCCCATCACATGAATCATAGATCGAACACAAAGTAGGGGAAGTGTGGGACCCATGGAACGATGGGACCCATGGAACACCGGATTTATTTGAAAACGGAAAACGGATTTTTTGAAATTTTTGCATTTGGAAACACACTTTTGTAAGACAAGCTTATTCCAAAATTAAAATTCGTAAAACTGCTGGTTTAGAAGGCAGTAAAGGTGTTTTTTGATTTTTGGGGTAAAAAATGTCCTTTTTAGATTAATCTTTGTAAGACTTTTATAGTTTCTTAAAGTTACTAAAACTAGTAGTGTTGGTTTCTTTGAAAAGACTACTTATCTAGCTATCAGTTGATCAAAATTTTTGGTTGTCAAAGTGTAGTGTGTATAAACTAAAAGCTATTTTCCATCAATTATAACTATGTGGGACCTTTGGAACATGGCGTTCCATAGGTCCCTCGCATTTCAGGTCATGCCAACATTTAGATTATCGAATAAGGGTTTGTTTAGTGAAAAGGACCTAAATAAAGCTTTGAAAGGTGTTCTTACTAATGAACTCAGTTTCAGAAAAGCTTCGAAAGTTTACGGAATACCTATAGGTACTTTGCACCGTTATAAGAAAAAGATGCATCCAGGAAACACTGAAGTTAAGAAAATGTCTATGACTACAACTCAAGTAAGTAAATTTTTGTTGGGCTAAGTTTTATGCTTCTAACCTAGGCCTATACTGACAAAGAGGCTAACAGATTTTGTCAGTTAGGTTAATAGTTTGATCTAAGCCTAATTAAGATTTAAGAACGAAATGTAACCTAATGAAAAACTAAGTTATTAAATAAGGAATTTAATAACCTAAGTTAATACCTTATTTAAAAATTTAGTTAGTTTTTAACAACCTATTTAGGTTATTAAATAAGGAATTTATTAACCTAGTTTTTCATATCCAGTTAATAGGCTAATTACTGTTTGTATTTTTATAGATTTTTACAGAAGATGAAGAACATGCATTAAAGGATTACATCATTAAACTTTCAAAGCTATTTTATGGCCTTGACAAAATAAAGTCAAAAAACTTGCTTATGAATATACAAAAATAAAAAACAAAAAAATTTGTAATTCATGAAATGAAAAAAAATTGCTGGTGAAGATTGGCTAAAAGGTTTTCGTAAGCGAATGGGAAATTTAAGTTTGAGAAAACCTGAAAGTATAAGCCTTGTCAGAGCCATGGCATTCAATCCTTTCAATGTTCATGCTTTTTTTGACAACCTCAAAAGTATTCTTAGCAATTCAAACATCCCTCCAACCAGAATTTGGAATCTTGATGAGACTGGAATTAACACAGTTCCCAATTCCAGGAATATTTTATGTAGAACTGGTACCAAGCAAGTTGGCCAAATAAGATCAAGGAACGTGGTTCAAACATTACAATGTGTTGCTGTGTCAGTGCTACTGGAATGGCTCTACCGCCAGCATTCACATTTCTCAGGGTTCGATTTGCAAGCCATATGTTGCGCGGTGCTCCTGCTGGTAGTCTTGGTTTGGCCAATCCATCAGGATGGATAAAAAAAGACATTTTCCTACAAGTCTTGAAACATTTTATTGACAATATGACAGTATCCAAAGATCAACCGGGAGTGCTGATCATGGATAATCATAACAGCCATATAACTTTAGAGGGTGTTGAGCTAGCTAAAAACCATGGCTTAGATCTCTTTACCCTGCCGCCTTATTGCAGCCACAAACTGCAACCTTTAGATGTAGGTGTATTTGGAGCCTTCAAGAAATTCTACAGCTCATTTTGTAATGAATGGCATCTGTCACATCCTGGGGAAACACTGTCTTTATATTATGTTGCTGGATTGTCTAATAAAGCTTTTGTTAAATCCTGCACCTTGGAAAATATTACTTCTTTATTTAGGCGGACTGGAGTATTTCCCTTCAATTCAGAAATTTTTACAGAGGATGAATTTTTACCTTCCACAGTAACTGATCAGGTGCAAAATGTTTATTCAGGCGAGACAAACATCGACGCAAGTGTGCTTGACACCACTGAGGCTGCTATTCAATTTACATCTACCCCAGCGTCATCAAACCCAGGCTGTAGCCTGGAAGCAGTTCCTGAAACCTCTTTAATTAAGTCAATCGATCCACTACCGAAAGTAAGGCCACGAAAAATTCGGCGTCGCAAGAGAGTTTCTTCTGTCATCATCACACGCACACCTGTGAAAAAAAGACTTTTCCCACAGCAATCAGGAGATAGTTCAACAGATGAAGAAGAGGTATTTGCTGATTTAGAAAGTAATGCCAGTCTGTCTGATGGTGATTTCAGCCTTGCTCCACAAACTGACGAGCTTGTCATACTCAAATGTGGTGATTTTGTTATTGCTAATGCAAACACTGCAGCTGGAAAATGTAAAAAGTTTATTGAAAAGCTGGTTAATAGACCAGATTAAGATGAAGACTTTGAAATCAGTTTTCTAGAGAGGTCAAGAAAAATTAAAAATGGATTTGTCTTTCCAGAAATGGAAGACCTAGCCTCCATTGGCAACATAGATATTGAAAAAATTTTGCCCCCACCTCATGCAGCTGCTCAAACTAAACGGTTATGTGGGGTGATGAAATTTAACGTTGATTTATCATATGTGTAATTTTTTGTGTGTGCATGTTTGTTTATGTATATTTTTGTGTTTATTTGAAGTTAATGTGAAAAAAAACAATGTTTGATAGCTTTGTAAGAAGTGTTCCATAGGTCCCCACAGGGGTGGAACGAAATGTAAAAATTTAATAATTGTTTGTAACTTGGCAACCAATTACCACACAGCTAAACCATTTTATCCCAATGCAGAGCTACCTAATCACAACATGCAGACCAATTTTCAAGCAATTTTTAGTTAAAATATAAAAGTTATGACCATTTAAAAAAAATCGTTTCATAGGTCCTATACTTTCCCTACAATAAAAATAAATCCGGCCTCATGCTTTCATTACCAGCGTCTTGTCTTATCCGTTTAAAACCGTGTGTCCAGAACAGTTTGCGTTATGCTTAAACGCCTTTAGATGGTTTAAAGACAACTGGCCGCAACCGACTGGCGCCGCCTAACTAATCAGTCGGCTGCGTCTACTTGGATTGCGCCCAGTCGGTTGGGGCCAGTTGGCCCATTTCGCCTGCGGAGTGTAGTTGCGCGTTTTCATTTGTGTATAGACAAATGAGGTCTCGTTCCTTTCTCTCATTGCATATGCGGCGCTATTGCACAAACCGGAGATAACGTTGCATCGGAGTGTAACATGCATTGGGCATTACAAGGAGCAAGAGGTCGGACAGTTTTGGATGAAAAAATAAACAATTGTGGCGTGGTACATTGTTAACAGCATTTAACCCAGACAATATAATAAAAATTTGCAGTAAAAAAATTAAGCACTGAAGCCAGTCCTATTTACTTGACGTGAAAATTTTTGGCTACAACAATTTCGGCATAGAATTGCTCTGTTTTACGTAATGTTAAAAAAGGGCCTTTACAGCTTAACATCTCTTTCTCGAAGCTATCTTGGAGAGGTCTTGTAATGATCAATCTAATCTTCCACAGTGTGAAACAAAAAAACGCACTTTTCAATTAAATATATTGGAGCCAAAAAATGTTGTTTTATCTCGTATTTTATGCGACACTCTTCATATTACAAAATAAAAAATACATCTGCCTTTGTTACCCAGACTTGCTTATTTTTTAGTTTTGCTTTTAGGTTTTCACTTGTTAATTACTTTTTGGCCTTATCGCTGGTTGTTTTTCAAAGGCTTATTTTATTATAATTTTTTTGTTACTTTAAATGACACAATAAAAGTAAGTGCTTGACTTAGACACCTTATGATTATTTTCCAGTAACGTTGTCCTGGATTTAATCTCAATTATATGTTATGCGAATATTTGTAAATGTTTAGTCACAAATAAAAAAATTTGAATCTTGAATCTTCACAAATATTAGAATATTGTGGTTTAATAAATTTTTTATTGGGCATTCTAGTTTTTATAAACTGTAATTTAGAGTTGCTGATAAAGACTTTCATGTAGGGAAAGTGACGCAAAATGTTTTTTTTTTTAATAGAACAATAAAACGTGAAAAGAATCCGTTCCCATGAAAACGACACTTCCAACCCCTCGCCAGCCCTAATTCAACCGCACGTTGAAAGGCCTTTGACTGGCTTACAGTTTGATGTTCAACGAAAAATTAAATTGATCTTATGCGAAAGTCATTTCCGTGCGAGTGACTCTAGTGTTGTAACATTTACACCTCGAAATTATGCTTCAAAGTCTAATTTTAGGAAACGTTGTTGTCTCTGCTATGATAATGAAATTGGACTAGGTCAGAAAATGCAAAAAAACATGAACAAATCACAAAATCAGTGTCAAACATGTGACTCTTCTACGTGTTTGCGCTACTGCTTACAAATTTGTGCTTCATACTATGATCAATGCCGAGATATGTTCCATGACTAATAGTAACAACTATATAGAGTAATGTTGTTTTTCTCAAGCGTTTTTTCTACAGTAATGTAATGATGTAGTTTCATTTCAATGACTAAAAAACTCTTTTTGTGGCGGTGAAATACGATGTGCATGTAAACAATGATATATAAAAGATTAAGTTTTGTTGGTTTTATAATATCTGTAAATCGATATTTTAACACTGTTAAACATCAAAACATAACCAATTTCAAATTATTTTATGTAAAAAAAATTATTTTCGTTTTTTTATCCTTTTTTAACCCTTATTTACCTAGGATGTTTTTTTCTGTTGACTATCTTAGGGGGGTCCTCGGAGGACCCTAAGTTTACATGTCCAATACTCTTAACAAACAGTAGCTGCGCAGTTGATTTTTTGATATGTTGGAGAAATTTATTCCAGTTTAGTCAAATGTCTTTACTTTTAATATATTTGCTATTAGTCTCTTCTTATTTTGCATAAAATTGAAGGTCCTCAAATTTTAGTTGATTGCTTTGTTTTGCGACATAATCGGATTAGTCACTGTCTGCTGCAAAAACAAATAACTACCACGTGACGCAGTAATCTTGACAAACACAGCAAGACGTTCAAAACGTCTTTTGACTTACCTCATAATTTTTGTACACAAAAAGTGTACGAAAATCACGAGGTGATTTAAAAAATGACCTGCTACACTAAAACTACCCATAGGATTTGCTCAAGTAAAATACCAAAATATTCAGGAATAAATTTTAGGAAAAGTTATAAAGTTTTAGGTTTTTATCATCCGAACTTTACGAGTTATAACGTTTTTGTATAAAGGACCCCCTTAGATAAATTAGGGTTAAAAAAAGCAGCAATAACTATTAGTAACCACAAAAATATGTGGACAAAACATGTGAGCAAGTAAATAAAACTGATTTAAAATATTTTTCATAATTCGACCATTTAAACAATGAAGCAAGTTTCCTTAGCTTCTTTATTGTTCGTAAGTGTTGTGCGCGTTGACGTCACTCTTTACGTCCAATTTTTAATTAAGTTTACGACTTTGTTCGTAAATCCGTTACAATCGCATTTCACGCTAGTTAAATGAGTGTCTAAACGTAAAAATTGAAGTGACCTTGATAAATTACAATTTTGCATACTTTATCAAATAATTTCATAAAAACTTTTTTGCTCTAACAAAAGTTAAATAAATGATCTTCACTCTGCTTAAATTTCAAAAAGATAATATAAGTAGTTTTGGAATAACAAATCGTTAATTTGGTGGGCTTCTGAAGCCCGGGCGTTGAGGAGTCAATAACTCGAAAAAGGTTGAGGAGAATAGGGTTAAGGCAACTGTCAAGCAATTACCACGACCTGCTTCCGGAGATACCAAAATTTTGCTGTCCTGTTGAAGTCTTTAAAATATTACTGAAATTTAGAGTTGCATGCCCAGATCGCCAAGCAGAGAAAAATGCCTTAAATTGTCTTTCATAAGGACGCAAAAGAATTCATGTGAGTCACTAAATAACAAAAAATGATACGTATTTATAAAAGCAAAAAAAGACCCTTCTTTTCCTTGTTAAGTTAATTATTGTTTTAATTTGTAGCCTATAGCAAATTCTAAGTGTTTTATGCATACAGATTGAAAAATTTTACGTCGGTAGCAAATTATTATTATTAAAAAATGACAAAACTAATAATTTAAAAAACTTCTAGCAGCCCATTATAAAAACAAAATTTAAAAATTTAAAATTTGTTAATCTTTGTAAAACACTTTTTTTATATTCATGTAAAGCATAAAAATATTATTAATTGTTCTTTCGGAATTTTTAGTTGCAAAAAAGAATAGTTTCCGACTTTGAATCCTAAAATGCAGCCGATCATATGCTATAACAAAAAAAATTTTTTTGTGATTTAATTTTTTTTTACGTTATGCAATGCAATTTACATAGAAGCGTTTTAGAGTTGAACGTTTTTGTGTAAAAATTTATTTTCTTTCAAACTTTTTAAAATGACGAATGAAAAAATTTAAGTTGTCGATAAGAACTTTTAATAGGTTATTCAACTACGATTACTGTATATTTTCCCAGTTACATTTCGTAAACGTTTCTTATTTGATGCGTTTTATTCTAAATGCTTACTCCCAAGTTTTCGTTTTGGAAAAAAGTTTTCATGTAATTATTGGTTTCTAACTTTTTAATTCCTTTTATACAGATATATCCCACTTCATTCATAATTCTAATCTTTACCTTCTAACTATGTGACTAGTTTTAACTTTTTTAAAGTAATTTTTAAGCTTTTGATTGTGACGTAATCTTTTCCATTTTTACGTGATGATTGCGTAGTCGGTGCATCGCTTCCCTCCACACTTAATTTATTTGTCGGCAAGTTGTATGTATTTTATTTAAAGCGCGTTGACTGACTGAAGTTTAAAGCCATTGCGACGTTTTGCGGCAGTGATGACGTAATTTTTGTCTATCTTCAACTACTGCTAAGCGCATTTAGTTTTATAACTAACATAACGTGCTTGCTACTTTATTAGATGATAGTATTGTGACGATATAAACTGCTTTGTCCGGTTGCTAAATTTAGTATAACTATAATAATTAATCAAGAATTTTTGCCCGTTCTAGTATTTTTATTTATTATCTGGTACTTCGAGTGATTTACAGTAAGCAGAAGACACAGTGCTGTAAATTTTAACATGTATTCCAGCTGAGCCATTCTAGCTGAAAAGTGCCTAGGAATAGTTTGTGTTACTGTCGCCTGCGTGAAATTTGTTTAAGTGTTTAAGTCAGTGGTTCTCAACCTTTTTCCACCTGCGGCACATTTTAGGACTTTTTTGAAATTCGCAGCACACTTAGACCAGATTTCTTGATTTTCATTCTCTAAAAAAAAGTCTTCACTCAGAATCAGGCTTGGTTTTGTCGATTTCATGTCTAATAGCCGCAGGTTGGACATCCCTGGACTAATGTTTTTCAAAAAAGTTTGGCGGGACACTTGGGAATTTCTCGCGACACACAGGTTGAGAAACATTGGTTTAAGTAGTCAAGTGTTGACACAAGTCAAGATTAAGGGTCAGTGTTGACACCTTGGAAGTTAATTCTGCAGTGAGAGAGAATTGTTTGAGCCTGTGTGAAGGAGGAATTATTAAGTTTAATATTAGCCATCGAGGCACTAATTTCTTCTTAAGGTTAATCAGTACGAAGTTGTTGAATGATTATTCGCAGTTGCAGGCGCTGTGAATTGCTTTAAAGTTTTGTGAAGCATGACAGTCAAGTTTTACCAGAATTAATCAAGTTTGATTTTGTAAATAACATATTCTTTACAGTCAGAAACCGTTGATTTCTTTCTATCTGTTGAGAGAAGTTTTCTGGAAAATTCATTCGTACTTAGCCAGAACTAAGTGTTTTAAGAACTTCAGTCTCGCGGCAAACTACTTGTAGAGTCGACATAATTAAAAATAAACACTGCTTTACTTCAGCGCAGGTATTTGAGTTACATAGTTCAACTAGTTTTTTCGGATTCCCGAGTAAAGTTGTAACAAGATATTAATTTATTAATCTATTAAATGCTTTAATTTGTTTGGGATTCCCCTTGGTCAATACAGCAGCTCTATAATGGCTTTATTATGGAGCGAATAAAGCGACCACACCGGCCCCCCTTAAAAAAAGTAATGTAACTGTCCCTTGCTTTTATAGTACTAGGCACCTGTAATAAGAGTACCGTAACTGTTTACGATTCAATTATTTTTGGTTTAGCTTCAGTAGAATTACTATTGAGTGAAATGCATATACAGGTAGGTTCTGAAAACCGATATGGATTCTGCATAAAATCTTAATATAAATGATGCGAAAGAAAATCAACAATTACTCATAATCCAGTCATTTTAAAATACATTCAATTACTAAAAAAATAATATTTTTTGTTTGAAAACAACATTTTTAACATTTATCGAAAATATTTTAGTCATTTTTCACTTAAAGATTGATTTCTCAGAACAAGAACGATTCAGAAAGTTTAAAAAAGAGCCGAAGAAGTTTTAAAATAAAATTTAATTCTCCTTTTAGCTTTTTTGCTTGAGGCGTTCTTGACAGAATTAAACACTTCTACAGGAATGTAACTGGCAAGAGATTAATCGGTCAATAAGAACGAGATGAGCGCGTCAAAAAACTCAAGCTGTTTTTTCAACACGTAAGCATCTCCCTGATTCTTTGTACATCCTTCAAAGCTCATGCTGAGTCCCATGAGATCTCAACAAGATGGTTAAACATTGAAAGAAATTTCCATATTACTTCACCAAAAGTTTCAAATAATTATTAGGTAACAATTGAAAGAAATGATCAAAGGTTCATGTCCACTACGAGCGTTGGCGGAAGTATTCTTTGTTTGTTTTATTGATTTTTTTGCTTCTCTTAGCGTTAAGCGCGGAAAGAAGTAAAAAGATCAATAATACAAACAACGAATATTCCCGCCAACGTTCGTAGTGTAAACGAGCCCTAAGAGTCTAAGACTAGTTTTTTTGCATCTCGTCTATTTTTGTGAGAACTAGAAATTTTGTGTAGTAGTGTTTGGAACACAAACCCAAAATTTTCTGATATGATAATAATGATTTGTGAAACTTTTTCGGCAAAAGCAAACAAAATTAATTAATTTTTTTCCAAGGACAATGGTAAGGCTTTTTTCCACGATGTAAACATAAATGAACTTATTCTCGTTTGACGGGCAGCATTAAATTGTTTGAAATTGCTTAACTTGAATAATTTGAAATCAAAATTTTTTTTTTTTTTTTTTACTTTTCAATTGAGCTTTTACTTAACCCTATTCTCCTCAACGGCTGGACTTCTGAACCCCGGCCTTTGCAAAAACGTTGTAATTACTTAATTTTTAAGATAATATTCTGGAATTTTTTGACTTTTTCTAATTTGAATTGCTAGATAAGATGGTACTATTTTTAGGTGCCCCCAAACAAGGGTTGACGGAGAAAATAGATGTTTTTTAGCAAATTTGTGAATTTTCGCTTGTTTTTGCAAGCAGAGCGTGAAATTTCAATTTTATGCTTTTATTAAATGACTTGAATTTTACCAAGAATTGGTTTCTCGTGACGAAGCGAATTACGTCGTTTCCCGACGTCGATATGCTTAGGCGATGCAGAACTTGTTGCATGTAAATCGCATTTTCTTTTTTTGAGCTTTTAGCAATTGCTTGGAAACACTTTGCACATATACATTTTATTGTATAAAACAATTGCTGTTGGACTGCTTGAATACCAATCAAGCGGGCAAAATTCAATCTTTACACTAAGGATTTTTTAAAACTTTCTTATAACTATTCATTCGTGGGGAAAAAAATTAAATTAACAAGTTCACATTTTAGTTTTGATGCTGATGCCTTCAGAAAATCAAATAACACCTGACTTTTATAATTGCATTTCACTTTGCATTTGAAGTAACAGGCCGTTTTTATGTTGAAATTTTCCTTACAATAAAAAATCCGACGTATTTTTTACGTATAAGTTTACTTGTTTGAAAAAGTTTTGTTAAAAGTTTATAACTTTTAAATGTGGTTTTTGCAAACAGAAAACATAGAATAAAAACAAGATGTTTGATACGATTGAATTTCAATTCATGACGGTTCTAAAGTCTGAGATTTACACAAATGAATTTTTTCCTCCAAAAATTTTTCAAGCCAAAGTTTAAAAAATCGATCCTTATTTATTGCAAATTGTTTGATAAATTTATTTCAAAAGTTAAATAAAGACTAAAAGAGCTCTACTCTGGAAATTTGAAAAGAATTTTTTATGTAAACATAATGACCATTTTTGGTCTTCATTTGCCTTTCGCAATTAGTTTTATGTTTGGACTCAAAGTGTCATCTAAAAAAAATTGGATATGACTCTTGGTCTAATATGATTATCCTATTATATTCCGTCTTTGTAGTTTTAAAATGACCCGTTAATTGGAAACCTCTAATTAAAATAAACTTAGATTCTGAGTTACGGATGACCTGGGCTGTTTACAAGAGTTCTTTTACGTAAAACCAGATAAAGCTTCGGGCCCTAATTTTATGAGCACAGAGCTTATGTTCAATGTTAGAGATGCTTTGAATTCTTTCTTTTTTCCTGCTTGCATCAACTCCAATTTTGAAAATCTACGGAAGAGCGCTTGTAGTCACGATTTGAAAGACAAAGAAGACTGTTGAAGGCCCAAAAAGTATTGACAAATTTATCAACTTTACGTTCCCTGAAAAAAATTTGAGACGCTTACTTATATCCGCAACGAGCTAATTGATGGTTTTGATGCAAAAAAGTCAATCGTGTATCAAGTCGTTCTGTTCATAAAGTGTTAATCCACAATCTCCAGATTAAGAAAAAATGTAAGTTAAAAGTTTATGATAACCAACATTCACCATTATGTTTAGTTTCGATTTACTTTGAAGTAAAACTAGACAAATCACTTAAGTTTGGTCACCATCGTTTTGCATTGCACAAAAAATTTGGTTTGCGTATCCTGCTGCTGAGGTAACTTGCGACCTCAAGGCAGCTGCTGGTGCCAAAACATCAGATTCAACTCTCTTATTTTTAGTTTATTCAACAGCCAAGTACTGGAGACTTGTTTGTTCTTGTAGTACTTGTTTTATATATAGTGTTTTGAATGACGCTTTGCGCGTAGTCACTGAATACTTCCGTATCACTCCAACTGACCACTGACCAGTTTTTTCAAACATCCAGCCATCTGAGCTTTACAACTAGCAGCGACACTAGTTTTGGCTAAAGGTGGTACTCTAGACCTGTGCTCCGCTACTTTTTCGAACCTGCGGCACATTTTGAAAGATTTCAAAAATTAGCAGAGCACTTGAACCAGGTGAAAAGCTAAATTTTGAACGCTTTCAGTTATTTGAAGTTTCATTTATCTTTCTAAAAATTTCATTCTAAACTCTAAAAAATAGGCTAGTGATAACTTTTTTTCATCCGAAGTTATTAATTTGCGCATATCGTGCACAATCAAGCCTAACTGAAAATTGATTAAAAAAAGTTAATTTAGTAAAGACTAAAAAAAGGTCTTGACATTACACAATAAGATGTAGGCCAGCTGTATAATAAATTTTTTAAGTTTTTTGGTTGCTACTTCAGAGAAACATAATTGTATCTCTATTTCAAAAAGTATGTTTGTCATTTTTCCACAGCACACGAGTTGCAGAGCACCGCTCTAGATCTTGACTATGGTTATTTATCGGTTATCAAATGCCTGCCGAAGAACATGAAGGTCTACTCTAAACGCTTGTTTGTGGCTGCTGCGCAAAAAGCTTGCTTGCTAAATTAGGCATCTGTTCTGCTCTGTATCCAATACATGAGTCATAGATGCAGTACATGCAGCAGTGGATATTGGGTGAGCCGAATGAGGCAGTCGCCTTTTTTTTGGGGGGCCCCCCTCGATTTTAAGGGCCCCCCCTCGAAAACAGCATATACAGTTTTGGATTCGCTGCAGATGTTTGTTCAGAGGACGATTCTGAGTGAAGACCTTTTTTTTTTTTGTAGAACACCTTGATTTTGGGAGAAAAGTAGGGAAATCAGAGATGAAATCGAAGTGAAGACCTTTTTTTTTTTTTTTAGAGAACACCTTGATTTTGGGAGAAAAATATGCAAGCTCAGATCAGACCTGTTTTTTTCTCAGACAACATCAATTTTTGAAAATTCTTGCCTCGGGCCCCTAAATTGGAATATCCACCACTGAGTACATGAGTCAGTACATGAATTATAGATCGAAATCAATTAGGTACGAAACCAGTACATCAATTAGGCATTCAATATATGAATCATAGATCGAACACAGAGTACTGTGAAAGTATATTTGGCCTCGTGCTTTCATTACCAGCGCCTGGCCTTACCCGTTCGAAACAGCGTGCTCAGAACAGTTTGAGTTATGCTCAAATGTCTTCAGACGGGTTAGTGACAACTGGCCGCAGCTGAATCAACCAGTCAGCTGCGTCTAGCTGGGTTGCGCCCAGTTGGTTGCGGCCAGTTGGCCCATTCCGCTGGCAGACTGTAGCTGTGCGTTTTCATTTGTGGATGGACAAATGGGGTCTCGTTTCTTTCTCTCCTTGCAAATGCGGCGCCATTGCACAAACCGAAGATATTGTTGTATCGCAGTGTCGCATGCATTGGGGATTACAAGGAGCACGATGTTGGACAGTTTTAGATGAAAAAACACACAGTTGTGGCTTGGTACATTGCTAACAGCATTTAATCCAGCCAATAAAATATTAATTTGCAGTAAAAAAATTAAGCACGAGAGCCAGTCCTATTGATGCGTTTTACTTGAAGTGGCTGCTTTTACATGCTACAACAATTTCGGAATAGATTTGCCCTGTTTTACGTAATGTTAAAGAAGGACCTTTACAGCTTAACATCTCCTTTCGAAGGTATTTTGTAGAGGCCTTGTGGTAATCGATGTCTTCTGAAAATGATCAATCTAATTTTTCACTGTTTAAAAAAAAAAAACGCACTTTTCAATTAAACATATTGGAGCCAAAGTGTGTTATTTTATCCCATATTTCATTCGACACTTTTCATATAGCAAAATATCTATTTTTGTAATCCAGATTTGCTTATTTTCTAGTTTTACTTTTAAGTTTTTACTTAATTACTTTTTTGCTTTATTATTGCTCGTTTTTCAAACTATCGTTTTATTATAATTTTTTTGTCATTTTAAATGACACAATAAAAGTAACTGCTTGACTAAGATATTTTATGGTTACTTCCAAGTCATGTTATCCTACATTTAATCTAAATTAATCATTATGCGAATATTTGTGAATGTTTGGTGACAAATAAGCAAATGTGAATCTTCACAAATGTTAGAATATTGCTATTCAAGAAATCTTTTATTGGACATTCTAGTTTTTATAAACTGTAATTTAGAGTTGCTGATAAAGATTTTCAAGTAGAGAAAGTGCCGTAAAATGTTTTTCTTAATAGAACAATAAAATGTGAAAAGAAACAAACATATACAATCTTACCATCAAAATGACACTTCCAACCCCTCGCCAGCCCTAATTCAACCGCACGATAAAAGAAGGCCTTTGACTGGCTTACAGTTTAATGTTCAACAAAAAATTAAATTGATCTTGGGCGAACGTCATTTCCGTGCCAGTGACTCTAGTGTTGTAACATTTACACCTCGAATTTATGCCTCAAAGTCTAATTTAAGAAAACGCTGTTGTCTCTGCTATGACAATGAAATTGGACCAAGCCAGAAAATGCAAAAAACATGAACAAATCATGAAATCAGTATCAATCTTCCACGTGTTTTCGGCACTGCTTACAAATTTGCGCTTCATGCTTTGAACGATGCCGAGATATGTTCCACGGCTAACAGTAACAATTACATACAGTAATATTGTTTTTTTCGAGTGTTTTTTAAAGTAGTGCAATGGCATAGTTTTAATTCAATTCAGGTAATTAAAAAACTCTTTTTGTGGCCGTGAAATACATTGCGAAAAAACAAAACGATGTGCATATAAACGATGATGCATAAAAATAAAGTTTTGTTGGTTTCACAGTATTTGTAAGTCGATATTTTAACATTACTAAATATCAAAACATAGCCAATTTCAAATTCTTTCATGTAAAAAGGTACGGCGACCACGCACAATTGACGTTGTGCGTGTAATAACGTAAATCGTTTTGCCACTGTTTCCAATTTCGCAATCACTTTTTCAATAAGAACTTCAAAACGTAATACCTTGATTGCAAATAAAATTGAATTAAATTAAATTGAGTTAAAAAAATATGTATTTTTTTGTTTTTTTTATACTTTTTTAAAAAAGGCAGCAATAACTATTAGTAACCTTAGCTTCTTCAGTGTTTGTAATTGTCGTGCGCGTTGACGTCACTGTTTACGTCCAATTTTTAATTAAGTTTACGACTGTTTCAACATCGAATCGTTACAATCGCATTTCACGCTAGTTAAATGAGTGTCTAAACGTAAAAATTGATGTCACTTTGCTAAATTAGAATTTTGCGTACTTTGTCAAATGAATTTTTTTAATTTTTTTTGCTCTAACAAAATTTAAATAAATGATTTTTACTTTGCTAAAATTTCATAAAGATAGCTTAAGTAGTTTTTGAGTTATACATGTAAATCGTAACTTTGATGGGCTTCTGAAGCCCGGCCGTTGAGGAGTCAATAGCACGAAAAAGGTTGAGGAGAAGAAGGTTAAAATATTTTGTTTACAACAATTATATTTGCCTAGATCTTGTTCGATTGAAAGATATAAATAAAACAATTAAAAATAGATACTTTTTTAATTTGTTTCTCGCCCTGTTATAAGCTTAAATTTTGAATTATCAGAAGCGATAGTATGATATCTTAAAAGGATTCAATCTTCAAAACGATTTTTTTACAGAAAACGCTTTGCCGATTGCTTTATAGAATACGTTTCTGCTTTATGAACTGAATATTTAAATATATAAAAAATCACAAAGCAAAAACTTCACCAACACTTATAAAAGGAAAGTAAATCAATTACTACAATTTTTATTCAATCAACTTTGCTTAGTTCTAGAAAAATTTGAACTTTAAACAACTTTGACATTAAAAAAAATAAAATAAAATAAATTATGCTCAACCATAACTCCTTATAATTATCTTAAAGTTAAACTAAATGCTCTAATCTAAACAACAACACATTTTCTCTTGAGAATCTAGTTTTATATAGCCTGCTGTAAATTGAAACGACTGGCATTAATGTAATACATTAAAAAATCCAATGGCAACACTTGTCACTGATTATTTAATGCAATTTTAATGGCCAAAGCATACAATGATGCACCAAAAGAAAAAACAATCTTTAGAAATGTGAGAACCTTGAGCAGTTTTAACAATGGAGTTGTGCCACTTTGTTTACTGCAACCAGGAGCTAAAAGACGATTTATACCCGATATTTAAAAGACATAAATCATAGCTCTACCAACAAAATAAAAAAATCTTGATCACAAAATTTACAAAAACCTTTGAAAAGTATTTAACCGAACGCTTATCCGAATTTTTCGTTTTTTTAAAAATAAAAGCATTCTTTTATTATTGAATGTCAAGTAAAGACAAAAAAAGTTTTTCTTCAAGTCAAAAGAAAATTTTAAATTATTTCAAGTTCACCTCTTCAAAGTGGTACACCTAAAATAATCTGATGATTGGTGGTTCCTAGATATGCGGCAGATTGAAAAACACTCGCTTGACTTATCTTAACATCACTAACAACTTTAGCATGTACAGCAGGGTGGTTGAACATACGGCCCGCAGGCCGCATGTGGCCCGCACACCTTTAAAATGCGGCCCGCAAGGTCATTGTCATTTCAAAAAAATTTAAGAATTTTCTTTCAAATTTAACAAAACTGTGACTTTTAATTAGACTTGGGCACGGAATTGGAGACTCATTTTGGGCGAGGACCTTTTTTTTTAGAGATCACTATGATTTTGGTGCAAAAAATGGGGTGTTTTTTTGTATGGCCTGTCATTGTTTTTTGTGCGTCAAAATGGCCCTCGCCTCAAAAAGGTTGGACACCCCTGAATTAGACTTTTTGGGAGGTTGCGGCACGCACTTCTATTGGAATGAAGAAAAGTGGCCCTATACTTATTTGAATTCGACCACCCTGATGTACAGGGTGTCCCAAAAGTAACCGAACCGTAAACTTAAATAAAATTTAGATATCAAAACTAACAAATGTAATTTCTTTTTTTTGTTTTTGTATGGTGTTTTCTTATTATTGCTTAATATCATTGCTTAATTCCTGTTCAGCGGTGCTGCTGGTACCCACATTTTTGAAAATGCAGCAAAGGACTTTAGATTTAAACAAGTGCGTCTTCATTATTAAAAATCACTATGCAACGACTAGCTACAAGCATGTTAAAGAAAGATGGAAAGCAAGCTTCAAAATACATAAATGTATTGAAATTCAAGGTAGACATTTTGAACAATTGTAAATACTAAATATGTTTAACAAGTTTGTTGTTTTTAATATCTACTTTTTATTAAAATTTGGGTTCGGTTACTTTTGGGACACCCTGGACAAACGCTGCAAACAATTGCAGATCTTCAATTTTTATTTGTCTGAGTATTTTGACTTGTATTAATTATAATAGAACCAATTATAAATTGGATGGCGTCCAAAAAATGACGGGTTTTAAACTTTCCTTGGCAAAACTTGCAGTTTGTTTAAACACGCTTTTACATTATTTTTTTTTTAAATTTTACCTCCCATGCATGAGTGCATTCGATATCAAGGTATTTGGTGACACATCTTCCAATCTCAACGTCCTCTTCTTTGGACACAACTTCCTCCATACAGGAATCGAAACGAGGGCACAGTGCTAAAGCAAATGGAATTGTTAAAAACAGGTTGCCTAAAAATGAACTTGTAGTACAAGTTATCATTGTTTATTCTTATCAGACTATAGGGTAATGTGAAAACGGGAAAAAAATTGAGATTAAAAATTATAAATTAACAAGTAAAAATAATCTCAAAGCTCTTTTTTATTGGGTAAGGTTGCCTAAAAAACTCACTTTTTTCTATGTTATTTCTCTTATCTTGTGGTAATTCTTGCTGATAATTAAGAAAACTAATATTTCCAGTATTCATAGTAAAAACTCTGCGCAAGCTTATTATAAGCAAATTCAAATATTTTAATTGTCAAAGAAAAAAAAACTCAAATTTACCTTGCAACGTTCTTCGGCTAAATATCACACCAGGACCTCCCATGCAAAAATTATGATCTTTCAGTCCGAGAGTATCTTTTACTTCTGGAATGCCGTGTCCAGGTTGACCCATATAGATCTACAAAGCAAAACGTCCTTTTTTGTAAAATACAAAAATCTTACGTATAATTCAGTTTAAAAGTGTAAATAATTTGTTTGGTTGGAATTATATTTTTCAACCGATTACTTGATTTTGAATAGCTTGAACCATATCTATACGAACAGAGGGTAGACGAAAAAAATTGGCCAAAAACAGATTTTTTTGGGCACCGACAATACACTGTTTGGGACAAAAAAAAATTACCCAATTTAGAGCCATCCAGATCAGTGACCAAAAACAGTTATGATTTAACGTGAAAACTTTTTTTTGTCTTTAAAATTAAGTTTATCTGAGCAAAACCAATCGTTTTCTCTTCTATTTACAACCAAAAAACAGTGAAAAGCAAAAAAATATTCACTTTTAATCTGAGTGACTTTTTGACATCTCCGTGGAATGATGTGAAATCATAATTCGGGCAATAGTCAAACACATTTGGGAAAAATGTATTAACCCCCAAAAAATTTTTGAGGTTAGTCCGACTATGGCTTGAACTTTTAGAATATTATTTTTATCTAAGTAGACACAATCATATTTTGCCAAAAACCGCTTATTCTTTTAGCGGTGTATCAAATAGCTTAAAAATTTTTAAGAAGTAGTTCTTAAACCTTTGAACATTTTGAACAACAAAGAAATTTTCTTGCTTCTTGACAAAATATAGCTGGCTGAAAAAATTAATCAACAAGCTTTGTTTTTTCATAAAAACCTCAGTGCATTAATATTTTATATCAATAAATTATCTCTATTCGGACTTACATTTTAAGCAACTAAAGAACTAAAGTTTTAATTTTAGTGTTAGGAACTACGAAATTATTTTACCATAGCTTTCAATGAATACAAAAAAGAAATTGGTTTCGAGTATTGAAGTGTCATGAAATTTTATATTAACTATTTCATACGTTATTTCATAAAAAATAAAATTATTTTACAATCATTGATGAGCAGAAACATTACACATACAATGAACAGTCGTACAATAAAAATTGTTTTCCTTAAAAAACTGCAAATGTCGTTTTTAGCGCACGAAAATGATAAGATGAAAAATGAGTTTGATTCATTATTTGCTAACTGTTGTTTACAAACTATCAAGCTTTATTGACACAGGGCGACAAATTTAGCGGCTTTTTGTTTTGAACAGCAGGCAGTGTCACTGTTTCGGTTTATAGGACCTTGTAAGTGCTGTGGTTGTGTTGACCAGTACTTGTTTAAAAATTAAAACTATATAAACAACAGGTTTCGTTTGGTTTTGTTGTTTTTTTCATCGTCGAGAAAAGCTTTATACAAAAATTTTTTACATTCTGATTTCACATAGAGAAAAGTACCAACAATAAAAAACAATTTTCTTTATTTTATATATGCTTTTATCTTTATCTATTTTTAAAGGACCTTTTTCAATAAACTTTTCTCTCTTTGATTAGTTTTTTTTTAATTCTTTAGCCAGAGACGAGTAAATATTTCAGATGTCAATGATCTAAGATTCTAAGACTTCTAGTAAGTCTTGTCTTTCAGTATAGAAAAGAAAAAATTCCTGAAAATGATAAACCCAAATGGCTTATATAAGAAAACGAAAAAACTTATTGATTTTAATTTCAAATTAGTGTGATGCATTTATTTAAATCAATATTTTTTAACCAGGGGTAAATTTTTGAAAGTCCAGTGTTGTTCTATTTTAATAATGTTTTGAGTTTAGGGCAGATGCCACTAAAAAGTACCATCTGTGGCATTGTGCATCACGCACACCGAACCGGAACTTACTGTCCAACCATGGTTTCGAGTTTTGAACTTTTATCAGGGACAGTCTGTTTACCCATGTTATGTCGCAGAGCTAGCCATGTAGAAAAAGAAAAATCTAAGACTTGTGGACTTCTACGAGATCTAGAGCTGCACCAATAGAAGCGCAAGAACCATGCATTCCCGTGATGGTTGACCAAAAATTATCTCAGAAAAGTGATGAAATGAGTTAAAAAATTAAGAGATTAATAAATTGTCTTATGCTTTTTTGTAAATTTTTTAAAATTTTCATCCGAATTAGAAATGTTGATTATGTCAAATTGTTCCATTATAACTATTACACTGGAACTTGATATTTATTTCAGAGCAAAATGTCTGGAACGTGGTAAAACTTTCAACAAAAAGTAAGAGTCAATGCAGTTAAGAGCATTTTTCTTAAACGCTAAGGTTTCGAGAGTTGATTTTTCTCAATGTCAAAGCGAAACACAGTTTTTTTTAAAAAAACAAAACTTAAAATTTTTGAAAGCCCTGTCACGTAACAAGAAAAAAAATGCAACTTCAACAACGTGTTAAATAAACAAAACGGGACCGAACTTTCATCAACGTTTAGCGAAGCTTTGGATTTTGTATTAACAATGTTTCTTTCAATAATAATTTTATGTCATTTGTCAGAATATGCTAAATCTCAACATTATTAAAACCAATTGCTTTTTGTTCATATTCATTATTTGCGGCCTTTTAGGGAAGAAGAGGGTGTTAATATGGCCTTAACTCTGAGAAGAGTTTTCCACCTCTTTTCTCCCTCCAGTTTAAAACTCGATTAAACCTGTTTGAGTTTCTCTTGAACTTTAACAAATAACACGGAAACAATGTTTAACCAGGGATTTTCGTTGAAATTACTCATAAACCGTTCGATTTCAAAAAAAATTTTTTTTGTAGCAAAAGTTTGAAAGCAAACACTTACGTAAGCGATGTTGTACTATGTGCTTTGTAGCCACTCATTTTTAAACCAGCAAACGGAAACGCCCTTATGCTATAAAACGAACTGTCGTTTAAGCCGTACGAAAGGCATCTGTAGAAGCTCATTTATTACTTGAATTTAAAAGATAATTAAAGTTTACAATGCTTAACTTTGCGACTTGAACAATCTTCCACTTAAATCGTAAAAAGTGTAAACCGTATTTACGAGTGTTCCAACAAAAAAGACAACCAAACTAATCTTATTTGCCACAGGTTTAAAATTTGTCACAAACACGAAATGATAATTTGAGAACTTGACTTCCTAAAGTTTGAATAGTTTCATTTATTTGCGCTTAATGGCAATACAAGACGGTCCGCTTGGAAAAAAATGTTTTTGCTATCAAGCATAAAGTCGACTGTTTTTTGCTTTATCTCTTACAACAATACTAATTGCTATTTTGTTCTTTTGTCAATTTCTTGCGGTTGTAATATTAACGGTTCTAATTCAAAATGTTGAATGTACGTACGCATTTGGTTGGACATTGTGACATCACAGAGGGTTTTTTGAAAATTTTAAATTCGACATTTTCAAACACTACGTATTAAACAATTCGATTAATACCTGCAAGGTTTACAAGAGCTGTTGAAAAAATAGTCAAGGTCAAAAGCATTGGTTGTTCTCTGTTTACATATACGTATATATTTTGGTGAGAAGAAAAATTTTCAAGAAAGTAATCTCTCTTGGAAATTTTTATCACGTCATGGTATCATCCAGATTTTTATTGAAACACATGGAGACACCAGGTTGGTTTGTGTATGCGTCAAATTTGACTCTGAAAAAAAGCAAACTTTGGAATTTAAGCTGACTAATTGACTTTCTACAAAATAATTTTGATTTTTACGATGCTAGAAACCACGATTATGGTCAGTTTATGGCACATTTCGAATAAAGTTTCTTCTAATTTAGCTGAAAATAAATCTAACAATACCAGTTTAAAGCTCCAGTGATACTGTAAATGTAAAACACATAAGTTGAAGGCTCGCTGTTATTTTGATACTTTTTTGCAGCACTAATTCTTACTTCTAGAACAGTATACAGCTCGATCAAAAAAAAAACCGGAAAAGCCCATTTTTCTCAACATTTGTGCAGCAAATCGCAAACAAAAAAACATTTTTTAGTTCGTCAAAATTAAGTTTAGACTGAAAAAGCTACCATTTTAAGGTAAAGGAAAAATTTTACCATTTTATTAAAAAAGCAGAATGTTAATTTACATTTTTACAGAGGGATTTCTAAACAGGGGGTCCATGGCAACCTCTCGAGAGTTTTTTTATAAAATAATAATTTGCATTCTAAAGGTATATTTTACCTTATCAAAAGCAGTTTTAAGACCGCAAGAACTTGTCAATGATAATCCCATGTACAAAAAAAGATCTTATATCAGCTATAAAAAGATCTTAAAAATAAAATGTTTTTTTCCCGAAAGTCAAGTGAAGACAAAAAAAAGATCTTAAAATTATGTAAAAGAAAAAACTACACTCGAACTTCTGCAAGGTATGGTGATTATTACACTTCTGGCTTGAAATCACAAACAGCAAACAGGCATAAAACCGTATAAATGTTTCTATTGTATATATTATGACTGAACTCTATTTCACAGCGTAATTTCTGGAAAACCGACAGCTGATCAAATTTGTTTACACGTAGTGAGTTCTTTTATCGTATCTCTTTGTTTGACAAGCTATGGCAGTGGTTTCAACCGGAGGAGGAATTCCCCACTAAGAGGAATTTTGTATTTTTAAAGGGGAGTTTCAATGTAATTAAACGTTTTAGATATTAACTGTAATACTTTATTGATTTTTTAAATGAAGAACTCTTCATAAGTTGGATTTATTTTGGTAAATTTAGCTTTTGTGTAAGCGATCGTATAGAGTAAATTGTTTTTTGCTTTGCCACTTCATAATGGTTAATTGTTGGTTTTTCATTAATCATGCTGCTACTAATTTTGTGATAATAGCTATGATTTTTGTGAGAGAAACAGAACATTGTGCACTGAAGTTGGCTATTTTTAATATTTAAGCACAAGCTTTCGTGGGCTACTGCCTACTTCGTCAAGCGGCATTAAACGTAATGTCCGTTGTGTAAAACTTGTTTTGATTGCATTTTCATTCCATTGCACCTGACGAAGTGCGCAGCAGCCCACGAAAGCTTGTGTTCAAATAATAAAAATAGTCAACTTCAGTGCACAATGTTCTGTTTCTCTCATTTTATTTGAAAAATTGACACGGCTTTCCCAATTCTATTCCTTCTAATTCTTCTATGATTTTTGTGCTACATGAAACTATCTTATACTTGAGCTTTTTTCATTTGCTATTACAGTACTAATAATTTTGCGGTAATGAATACTAATCTGAAAAGTTTATCAAATTTAGTTTAAATTGTAAGAACTTAGTTTCTACAAATTAACCTAAATTCGATAAACTCTTAATAACGTATATCGTTCAGCCGCTGTTTCCTATTTCGCAATCACTTTGTCAATAACAACTTCGAAAACGTAATACCTTGATTGCAAATAAAATTGAATTGAATTGAATCAAATTAAAAAATTATCTTTGTTGCATACTGACATAAACATACTAATTAGGCTACAAACTAAATTTCAAGTGGGGAATTTAGTTTTGTATATCGGTTAAAGGGGTCCATGAAATTAAAAAGGTTGAGAATCACTGAGCTGTGGTAAAGTGAAAGGAAAAGTAAACCTTTCTCCACTGCACATCGTAACAATAACGTTTTAAGCTTTGTATTTAACTCTTCTATTCAAAGACAAAACCGCAGCAATCCTGCAAATAAAATGCTGTAAAATACCCATTCAACCAAGCAAAGTTAGATAAACATTATACAGTAATCTCCCGCTTAAGTTCGCAACTTGAATCTGAACAGCGAGTGCAAACTTAGCTGGTAGGTGCGAACTTAACATTTGAACCTGTACGATTACCAGTTAAAGTAAAAACGCTCGTCATTTAAGCTAGTGTTTTGAGACTAATTGATGCAGTGACTTAAAAATAAATTTTTAGCTGGAAAAGTTAATATCAATAAAAAAACAGTGAAGAGTTTTCACATGAGATTTTGGATGACGTCAGTGAGGTGTTGGAAAGTATACAAGCAACAAATGATAATGAAAATGAAAACGTACACACTGTGGTCGAATCTTGCGCGCATAGTCCAGCACCAACAGGGAACGATGTCACTTTTTATGGGTTTGAACACATATACAATAAAGTTCTTGAAGTTGAGGATCAGTTGTTGTGTCCCGATGTGCAAGTTCAAGCAAGAAATTACTATTATGAGCTGAGAAATTCCTTTGAGCTTTTTCAGCCAAAATTAAGGCAGGTTATTTTGGACGCAAAAAGCAAAAGAGAACGAAATATGCGTCAGTTGACAATTCATGACTTGTTTAAATCGTGAATATTTTTAAAACTTGTCTGATTTGCTGTAAATATCAATAAATTTTTGTAAAAGTTGAATCTTGATTTTTTGAAAATTTTTTGCGAACTTAATCGGGATGCGAACTTAACCAGGAGATTACTGTAATAATTATTATTACGCAAAAGTCATCAAGCAGAAAAGTGACAACAAAGAAATAGAAAATCGTAAAATGGAAATATACGACTTAAAACGTCATAATATGAACCTCTTGCATATTATGAACATAGGAAAAATAATATGAACATAAGAAAATTGACCGTTCTATTGCGGGAAGAACTTATGACGGAATCACTAAACCTATTACCGTTTACTTCAATAGCAAATGTAGATTTTCAAGCAACTTAATTAGTTATAAGCCTATAACTTTTGAAAATGCATGGTTACTGCAAATATTTAGACTTGTTGTAAAAAAGTTTTATTCTATTCAGCCCTGCCTGAACAATGCATTCCATATCAACTTTTGTTCCCTGTTTTTATTTACCGAAAAGCGATTTATTGGTTCCTTATTTACAGAAAAGCAATTTATTGGATCCGTATCGAAATATAGCATAATCGACTAACTGAAATATTGCACAGATTTTAAGCAAATTTCTAACAATGTAAAAGAGTGCATAATGAAGCTTTTACTTATCGATAAAACAGTTCAATAAATGATTTCAATTCAAAAGTCCTTCAAAAGATGTGCGTGAGTGCTTTGGCCATTTTAACAAGCAGATTTGTTGTTTTATCGACTGCAAGAATTTGGCTAATACTTATAGCTCGTTTCCCCTACGATCGTGGAATATAGTATTTTTTTTTTATTGATTTACAGTATTTGCTTCGCTTAGCGTTTAAGCGCAGAGAGTAAAAAGATCAATAAACAAACACAGAATGCTCCATTTCACGCTCGCAGTGGAAACGAGCCCTAAAACAACTTTATAAAGCAAAACCCACTTTACAAACACTTTTTAACGCCATGGGCTGTAAAAATTTTCATAGCGGGTAAGAATTCTAAAAGCAATGTAAACTTTTTGGTGATACTAGAGTTATGTAAAATATGTAATAGCAGATATTTCGTAATTTTGCCCAGTTTTTTTCTGGAAAATTTTTCAAGGTTACCATAGTGGGAAAAAATTGCTTCAACTTTTTGAAAAAGTAGGGAGAAAACTTTTTTATCCCATTATAGGTTTGTAGTGATGTTTGTCACAATGAGCAGCATTTGGTTTCAAGTTAATGCACAACGCTGCTGCTTGGGCACAACTGTTTTGCTTTTATTCTCCATTTTCACGAAATGGAAATGGAGAATAAAAGCAAAACATGGAATAACTGACAACCTGGTTTATAATTCATTTTACTTTAAGCGAAGTTAAAGGCAATCTACTTGTTTTATCTGTTTCAAACAAATTGTTACACCTTAGCAAGCTAAAACTAAGAGAAATAAAAAGCTTCCTAATAGCTTAGCCTAAATTTAAGTAAACCATAAATTGCCATTGAAACGCAGTCATTGGGTATTTTTTTTCAAGCAGGCAAATGACAACCAGTTTCGGCTAAAAGTAATCTTTTTGCAAACGAATTATAGCGTTTTAACCAGCATCGATTAGCGAATAACTCAAAGCACGTTTTAAGCAGGTATAAAAGCAATGTTCAAGCACTTACCATCATGCCGGAATCAAAAGTTGAAAGAAACTTTCTCAATTTTTCTACTCGAATATAAACATCGTCGTCTGCTCGAATGAACCACTCATAATCGTTCAAATGGTGGGAGCACATGTACTGAAAACAATTCATTAATCTATAAAAGATTAAAATTTTGCAGAAAAATAAGCCGAGATAATTTTCTTTTCTTTTAAAATAGGTTGTTCGATAAATGTTACCTCCTAATTATAGTAAGTCATTAAACAACGATAGCTTAATGTTTTAACATTTACGCAACGTAAAAGATAAGCTTTTCTAATAAATCTTATGCTATTTTGATGTTGCTGACGAAAACTAAACAATGGTCGATTGTTTTCTCTGTAAAAAAAGTATAAAAATATGTTCTAAATTTTTCGTAACACTGCTAAAAAATAAATATTTGTTGTTGTTTTCATCAATTACTTTGACTTTTCTTATCAAAAAAGCTATTTGGATATCCATTATTAAAAAAATATTTGCCGTAATTTTGCAACTTTATTTGGGAATAGCTGGTGATGGGAAAAAATATTTTTGGTACGACTTAGCAAACAAGAGCAAATCATCTTGAGTTTCAGAAAAATACCGGTATGAGGCGGTTTTCTCCTAAACCACGATTGCAAGATTTCGTTATGTGTTTTAATTTCAAGATCAAAAAAGAAAAAGAACTAGTAAACCTTTCAATAAATTGCAAGTTGTTATGTTTTGAATTTATTACATTTAAAAAGTTGCAGTGGCAACATGTGGGTTTCATTTCATTCAGAAAAAAAATTGCTGTAATAGTAAGCAGTGCTGAACCCATCAAATAAAAAACTATTGAGTTGTTACCTTTGTATAAAATCATTCGTTTAGTTGCTAAATTTAAAAACTTCTAAAAAACTTTCCTTTTTATTATTGGTTGATTTGTACTGAAATTGTTGCTTTGTTGTCATAAATTTTATCTGATATAAGGTTTTTTGTAAAGGTAACTTACAATCGTGGAAATTGCACAAAACCAATTCACACTGTGTTTTTCAAAGCAGTCTGACTTTATTAATTAACGTTGAATTAATTTTGAAAATAAATCCTGTCTATAAAACTTTTAAAGTATCACATTATTTTCAACTGATGACTCGGGTTCCGCCTACATTCTGCTCGAATATTGTTTATCAGTTTTCTTGTTTGTCTGATTCGAGCTTGACATAGATATGTCAACCCGTCATTTGAGCAGTAGGGTGAACACTTGGGCTTTCGTTTGAAAACCGAAAGCTCTGTTTAGATCAGCGGTTCCCAAACCGGGAGAGACCCCAAGAGACCTTGCCAGGGGCGCCGCGAAAACATGTAAAAGTTGTTGCATTTACTGCTTTCCTCACAAAAATTACAATGTGAAAGTTGTTAGTAGCTTTTTACAATTTTACATTGTGTGGTAAGCAGCAGCTGTGTGGAACCGCTTGTTAGTTGTTAGTTACAATAACTTATCTAGAAAACCACGCGAGTTTTTTGCTCGTAAGCTATCAAAAATGAATAAGCAGTGGGTCGTATTTTCAAATTTTTTGCAAACACCAGCCAAAGCACAGCTTGCGTCTTTTAAAGTTGCGTACAGAATCGCGAAATGTAAAAAACTGCATACCATTGCGGAAGAACTTGTGCTTCCGGCTGCTCTTGACTTAGTTTCGATAATAATTGGAGAATCGCTGCTCAAAAACTAAAAGCTGTTCCGCTCTCAAACAATACCATTAGTAGGAGGATCGATAAAATTTTGGATGATATTAATGATCAGCTCGTAGCGAAAATACGTGGAAATGAGTTCAGCTTACAGTTAGATGAGGCAACACCAGTACCAGTAATAAAGATGCTTATTTGATTTGCTACGTACGCTTTATCGATAACGATAACAATATCGTTGAAGATTTGCTCTTTTGTAAACCCATTTTAACAAATTAAGTGCGCATGAATTGTTTGCAATACTGAACAATTTTTTTCAGGAAAATAATCTCAAGTGGAAAGATCGTGTTGGTTTTTGAACTGATGGTGCCCGAGTTATTTTTGGTTGTTTTGGCGGGCTGCCAACGTGAGTGCAGGGCGTTGCCGTTAACGCAAAATGGACCCACTGCCTAATACAACGTGAGGCGCTGGCTTCGCAACTGCTCAGTGGTGACCTTAATGGAGTGCTTAAAGCTGTTGTCAAAACTGTAAATTTCATTAAAGCAAGGACACTTAAGCCTCGGCTTTTCCAACGTCTTTGCGATGAATTAGGAGCAGAGAAGCTCAACAATTTATTGTTTTATTTTAATGCAAGGTGGCTTTCCAAAGGCAAAGTTCTTCTGTGTGTGTACGAATTGGAAACAAAACCTCCATATTTTTAAAAGTAGAAAACCATGCACTTGCTACTACCTTTGAGGATGAAGTTTTCCTGACTCAGTTGGAGTATCTCTGTGATATTTTTTTAAAATAAATCAATTAAACATCTCTCTCCAAGGAAAAGAAACTCACCTTCTACAACTCCATGACAAAATTACAGCCTTTAAAAGAAAACTACAGTTGTGACAAACTGATCTGCTGATAAATAACGAGCAATGTGATAACTTTTCTCTTTTAAAATCCCATCTAAACTCGCAATCTGGCAATCTCTCCCTGCAGAATACCGATGAGTGTGATGTGAAGACTGTGATGTGTTCGCATTTGGATGCTCTGATCTCGCATTTTGAGAAATATTTTTTTGAAGACATGGAGAAGCACAATTGGATAACAAATCCTTTTGTTGATAATGCAAATGCCTCTCAAGAGTTTACATCTCTGAAAGCTGAACAATTTATCGATCTTTCTTCTGACCTCACTTTGAAAAGCTTATACAACCTTAATTTACTCATTTCATTGGGTTAAGGTTCGATCTGAATTTCCACTCGTAGGCTGTAAAGCTCTCCGTCTTCTTGTGCCATTTGCAACGTCACACTTGCGTGAAGTCCGTTTTTCTGCGGTAGCAGTAATCAAGTCGAAGTATCGTAATAAGATTGACATTAAACGCGACATGTGTGTTGCAATATCAAACATTGCACCGCGGTTTAATAAATTGTGCATAGAGCAACAAGCTCACTGCTTACATAAAATGTTTTTTAGTATTTTGCGAATAATGCTGACATTTTTGTGCATTTTAAATGATGAACATGATCTAAATACAATTTCTTGGTAAAACTTAAAATTAGCAAATTTTGGCTTCATTAAGGCGCCGCGAGTATTGATAAGTTTTTGAAGGGCGCCGTGAACAAAAAAGTTTGGAAACCGCTGGATTAGATCATATTACGTCACGCGACATTTGTGCTAATACCAAATACAACGTAAATTCTTTTCAAATAATTAAAAAATGTAGTTCAAATTTTAAAACCAAAATCCACGAAGCTTTATTAATCAAAAAACAAAACCCTAGATTTAATCGACAACCTATTATTGGCGAATGGATCATCGTTATTGTTGAATATATTTTAGATTGTTGTTTATGTTATTTGAATTCTGCGTGTTGTATCGGCTTTGCGGTTGTTATTTTGCCTTTGTATTTTTTAATCAATTATTCATCATCTCCTCTATGAAAACTTCGTGTAACCAATTTGATAAACAACTACGTAATCAGGTCATTAACCTCGATCATTAAAATTGATAGTAAAATTTCTTGACATTTTATTCATTTGAAGAGGGCTAATGTAAACCGAAAATTTTATGGTATTTTATAATAGTCCCCTGTTTCTTTTTGTTTTATTTTATATTTTAATCTGATATGAACGGATAAGTGCTGCTGAATATAATTGTGGCATGGTTGAAAAAAGTATACTTTCTTCCTAAATTGTGTAATTTTTTTGCTAAATTCTGCCAAAAATATTTGTTCCGATTATCAGCTATTTTACAATGAAGTTGCAAAATTATGCCCAATGCTTTTTAATAATGAATACCAAGCAATTTTTTCGATAAAATCCTTCATCAATTTTTAGCTTTAAATTAACTAAAAATTTAAAAAATCTTATGGATTTGCTACGATGCTAAAAACAGAGGGGTCGCTCATACTTATGTGAAGGAAGACTTGCTGGAACTACTATTGGCTGCATGCTATTTAATCAAACATCAACGGTTTATGGGTAGATTTTGTGCTTGTCAATGACAACAAAGTTTTTTTAATGGGAAGCAAAACAAACCAGCCTGTTTAAGCACTTCAAGGACCCCCTTTTTTGATTGAGTATGATTTGGCAACCCAAATCTGGCGGCCCTGTCAGTTCCGATCGGTAGCGACAAAAACGTGTAAATATTGAATTTTTCAAGCAAAGAGCAGATTAATTAGTTGCAGCGTTGGGCAAACTTTTTGTCTTGGGCCCAATCTTTTTTTAATTTTGATAGACGGGCCAGAATGGCACAGACAATACATTTAATTTAAATAAATTATTTAAATTCCAGTTAAAAACAATGCTCTCAAATAACATATTAATAAAGATAAATTGTTTGGCGACAGGATTAATATGTAAAAAATGTTGTGAAGGGCCGCGGGCCGCTATTTGGAACATCCTGGTTAAGAGAAATGCATTGTTTAAATTTATAAACAAAGTTATTTTATTATTTATTAAGTTGCAGCTAAAAAAAGAAGTTGGGAACAAAAGATTTAAAAAGTAACTTAAATATTTTACGAAAGAATTTAAAGCACTTTTACACTGATCTTGAAAACTTCGTAAAATCGTTTTTTTATAAACAAAGCAAGTTTTTCCTTATTTTACACAATAAAAAACCATTTAAATTTATTGTAACTAAGCTATGAACAAATATTTTTTGGAAAATTTATTAAATTTTTGCTCCACTTTTCTAATAAAACTACAATTTGGAAGCAAATATAAAAATAACTTTTTTTGCAAAGTTGGTTTATGGTTGTCATGATTACTACAAACACGAGTCGTAAGAGGAAATTTTGAATAGGCTTAATCATAAACTAACTAAATTAAATCACTTGACTTGAGGTCACTTTAAATACAAAAAAAGCACTGTATACCTTCAAAATTTCGAATGCTTTCTTCTGGGGGGGATATTCCGTGTCACTGACTTTTTCTAAATTGACGACAGGAATTTGAAAACGTTCTCGGCTCCCAAATTGAGTAAAAAATTCAATTCCGTCGATCTAAAAAAAGCAACTGAAATGAATTCAGTTAAGT
Organism: Diplosoma virens; assembly: GCA_963680785.1. NCBI lineage: Eukaryota > Metazoa > Chordata > Ascidiacea > Aplousobranchia > Didemnidae > Diplosoma > Diplosoma virens. The sequence continues at coordinate 13,707,542 of OY796888.1, forward strand.
TTTGTAAAAGTTTATCTCTATTAAGACGTTGGTGGAAACACAGGACACCGGAGAAAAAGCTCCGCGGATCTGTGTCCAATTTCATCCTTAATCAATTTCTGTTTAAGCGATTAGTCCGATTACGTTTCCTTTCAAAAGAATTTTTCCAAAAAGAAATGTTTCGCCTTTCACACAAAGATCAAAATTTAGTCAACATAGTATTGAATTATAACAGCCGTAACAATGATTGTCAAACCATGTTTTTCAATTTTGTCAAATTTGTAGCTGTCAATATCAGGTTACGATCCCGAAATACAATAAATCATTAGTTTGTTAAAGTATGGAGATGGACTTCTAAATAGTCCATGGCTAAAGCCTTTGCGAAAATATCAAATTCGGTGAAAAATTTTGGCGATTAAGATATTATGCAAATAAGCAGTTTCGAAATTCTAGCGCCAAAGCCGAGCTTCACTTTACAACGAATAAGAAGTTTATTACGAAGTTTATTTGCTTAATCAGGAAACTATTTTTCCGTTAAACTTCGTAAAATACTTTTTATTGTTCTTACACGTCAAATCAAACAAAAAAAATACCGAAAAAAATCAAAAGCCAACAAATTAAACAACGTCAAAATGTGCAACGTCAAAGTAAATAAATTGAACGTTACGTTAAAAAGTGGAATAAAGTTTTTGTAGAAAACCAAAACATCAATTTTACAACTTCCTACTAATTGTTTATCGTTTAACAGCATTTCCTTAAAAAACATATTTTTGCGGGCTTCTACCTAAACCGAAAAAGGTCGTTATACAATAATATCGAAATATGGGACAGATGGCACTAAAGAGTACCATCTGTAGCATTTTGCATAACGCACGCTGAACCCGAGCTCATTGTGCAACCATGATTTCGAGTTTTAAGTTATCATCAGAGACAGTCTGCTTGCCCAGGCTTTGTCTCAGAGCTGGTCATATATAAAAAAACACTAACTTATACGCTCGTATTACATACCTGCGATCCCCATGTATTGTTGACTGCAAGAGCTCGAGAGCTCAGATATTTTTCTGCCGTAATAACACCAGCGAAGATACGAGTTTTTCTGGAAATGTGTTCCTAAAAAAAAACTCTTTTTAAATGTTTTGTATACTCTATTTAGTATCCGTCCGAACAATCATAAAATGCTAAGCTTTTATTTTATATCTAGATAAAAAAAGCTCTTGCAAATTTTCATAAAAATTTAAGTCAGTAAATTGACATGTATGTAGTTATTAAAATTTTTGTAACCTTTTATAAGCTTAATGTTGTCTAGTGTGAACAAAGAAAAGACAGTATCATTATAAACATATGAGTTGTATAATCGTGTCATAATATACACAGCTCAAAACAAGCAAGTATAGAAGTTTCTTTTTTCCATGCCAAGATAAAGCACTTCTGCTATGTTCTCAGTTATAAATGACAACTTACCTGAAATATTGAAGTGTTTTTTAGTACTGAATCTCTTATTCTATTTACTGAATTGTTAGTAAATGGTCCATGTTTCGAAAACAAGTTTTTATTTGATGCTGGATCAAAAGGTTCAATTCCGTTAAGAATTGTCCAATCCATTTTTTCTTCTGTTAAAATTGATAAGAAATAAACAGAATTAAAAAACCTATGTTCAAAAAAGCTCGTAGTTAAAGTGATTCCAACAATAACACCAAAAATAAACGACAAGCTAGTCTGATTCCAGCGAAGACAGAAACTCATCACTGCTTGTCTTAAAACTTGCATGTTGCAATTCTTGTTATAGGAGTGATTCTGGACCTTTTGACAGCGCTTAAAAAACGAAAATTGTTCTTGACCAAGATTGAGAGAACTTTTTTGAACATAAAAAATAAAAGATTCTTTGGAAGATTCAGATTTAGTAAAAATGGCAGATGATTTACTCTCACACTTTTCATTGCCACCAACATCAATAACTGAGTATTTCTTTCCATCATCCATTACTTTACAATAGAAAACATCAGTAAAATACAGTTTCGACAAGTAGTTGTTATCAAAAATAATAACATCATACAAACAATAATTTCATATAAAAACCCAAGTTCTACAAAAATTATAAGATGGTACAGTACTTTTTCATGAGCCAAAAAGATGTTTTATTGTTAAATAAAAGTTACTTTATTATTAAGTAAATGTCAAAAAAAGTAAGCTTATAAACCAAGGGTTCTTAACGTGGGGCCTGGAAAAGTTTTGGTGGGACACGGAGATTTAAAACATTACAAACCAATTTTGGTGGAAAAACACAAGGGGACCAGACGCCTTTGCTGAAGACGACAAAAATAAAAAAATCAGAGTGAGTATCAAAGCAATGACTTTTTTTAGTCTTTTGGGAGAAAAATGAAGAAACCCGAGACAATTTCAACGAAGAAACCCGATCTTTTATGCAATGCTGCAAGTTTATGATTTGTGCAAATGTCATGCAATTCGGGCAAACTGTATTGCCCCGCAAAAGACATCAAAATTTTAGAACTTATTAAATGGGGCATGACCAAAAAAAGTTGAGAAACAATGTTATAAACAATGTGAAAACTCTTTTTGATTGCCACTGAAGTAAGTAGATGGGCTCATTCTATACATTTTTATGTAGTGTATTAATTCTATTTCAGGAAATTGTTTTTAAACGCTTCTCAAAGTTAAAACGAAAAAATCACAGAAAAAAGCTTTAAATCAGTTTCATGCTGGCAACACAACTTTTTTAAAACCTTATAAGAACCTAACCCTATCTTTTGGCATCGTTGCGCATTGTTTGCGCACCATTAGTAGTATGCATACCGCAGGTTTTCACCTTTCACCTTTCAGGTGCGAACCTTCGTACGCAAAGGTCTTTTGGGTGGTTCGTGAGTGAATCTTGTTAAATTTAGTTGTGGTCTTTTATTGTTATTTTAATGTATATTATTCTTCTGTTGAATCAATTAATATTCGATTGAACTTACGCGTTGACGATACGAGGTGTCCAAGTGGTACGAGATCGCAAAAAGATTGGAAACCCCTGTTTTAGAGTAATCCTAGTAAAACTCCACTTCTTAAGAACAAAATTTATAAGTTTGGTATCCACATTGCAACATTGCGACAGTGCAACATTGCGACAGTACAACACACCCACCTGGAAAGTGCAACATTGCAGCAGAGGGTCGTGGCATGTCGTTTATAACATTTGGCCGGAGGCAAAATAATAGCCATTGACCAATTTTATCTTGTAAGAGCATTAACTTCAGTATTTTTCATTTATATTTTACACACTTTAACACCCAATGCTTGATGTTTTTATAAAAATGCAACGTAAAACCTTGAGGTTTAAAAAAATTTTTGGAAAAGTTGTATTCCATTATTGATTACTTTTCGTTTTTTCTATTTCAAATATAATAAAAATATAAGTAACAAACTTAAATCTTAAATCAGGCTTAAATCAGGCGCGGAAAAATAAAAGACACGGTAATCATCGACAAAAAACTCGAAATATCAGCAAAAAGGTTAGAATTACAAAGCTAATAAATTATCAATAATAACTAATAAACTAATAACCTTTCCTTTCAGAAAAACTTTCACCGGTGACAACTGGATAACAAGTTACTTATGTCAAAGCTTTCCTGTTTTCGTTTCCTTTGGTCTTCAGTGAAAAATAACAACTTAAAGTGCCATAAAACAAAAAAGTATTGAGCATAACTGCTTACAACAGTGATTTTTAAACTCTTCTATATTTAATCCGTAAGGGTGAAAAAAATGTTATCCTAATTTTTATTGCATGGTTAAGAGAGTTGTCTTCTTCTTCTCTTTTGGGCCTTTCCCATTAGTCAGGGGTGGCCACAGCGTATCATTATTCTCCACATCTTTCTCTCTTCAATGTCCATCTCCTTCACACCAACTTCCTTCATATCTTCTTTTATCACATCTAAAAATCTTCTCTTTAGTCTCCCTCTTCTCCTCTTTCCTGGTAACTCCATTTCCATCATCTTTCTTCCTACATACTCTTGGTCTCTCCTCATGACATGTCCATACCACCTCACCCTGCCCTCCCTCATCTTCATTCCTAACCGTTCTACCTTAACGGTACTCCTGATGTGCTCGTTTCTAATCTTGTCTTTTCTTGTCACTCCCATAGCAAACCTCAACATTTTCATCTCTGCGACTTCCATCTCTTCCACTTGTTTCTTTGTGACTGCCACTGTCTCAAGTCCATACACCATTGCTGGTCTTACCACTGAACTGTACACTTTTCCTTTTACTCTAGCTGGTAACCTCTTGTCGCAGATTACTCCTGATACTCTTCTCAATCCCTTCCATCCTGCCTGTACTCTCTTGTTTACCTCTCTCTCACAACCACCACTTTCTTGCACCGTTGATCCCAAACACTTAAATTCCTTTACTCTTGGCACTTTTGTGTCCTCCATCTTCACTGTTTCGTCGTCATTTCTTCCATTTATGCAAAGATATTCGGTCTTTGACCTACTTACTTTCATCCCTCTTCTTTCCAATGCATACTTCCAGGATTCTAATCTCCGCTCCACTTCTTCCCTGGTCTCTTCGCAAATTACAATATCATCAGCAAACAGCATCGTCCATGGTGGTTCTCTCCTTACTTCATCCGTTAGCCTATCCATTATTACTGCAAAAAGGAATGGACTTAACGCTGATCCCTGGTGCAGTCCAACCTTAACCTTGAAACTTTCTGTAGTTCCTACTGCGCACCTCACCACTGTTTCACTTCCCTCATACATATCCTGTACTAGTCGCACATACTTTTCCACTATTCTGGATTTTTTCATGCAGTACCACAGTTCTTCCCGTGGAACCCTGTCATAAGCTTTCTCTAGGTCCACGAATACACAATGTAGCTCTCTTTGACCTTCCCTGTATTTTTCCATTAACATTCTTAAAGCAAACATGGCATCGGTGGTTCCCTTTCCTGGCATAAATCCATATTGCTGTTTGCTGATCTCCACTCTATCCCTTAACCAGGTTTCAATAATTCTTTCTCATACTTTCATTGTGTGGCTCATTAGCTTTATTCCTCTGTAGTTTCCACAGCACTGTGCGTCCCCTTTGTTTTTATAGATTGGGATAAGCACACTCCTTCTCCATTCTTCTGGCATCCGTTCACCCATTAATAGTTTGTTGAACAGTCTGGTCAAAAACTCTATTCCCATCTCCCCCATGCACTTCCAAACTTCTACTGGCAACTCATCTGGTCCAACCGCTTTACCTTTTTTCATCCTTCTTAGTGCGTTCTTTACTTCTTCTGGGCCTGAAGGCTCGTTTCCACTACGAGCGTGGAAAAGAGCATTATTTGTTTCTTTTATTGATCTTCGATTGAAGCGAGCGGTTAAAATTGAAGCGAGCGCAAAAAAAAGCAATAAAACAAACAAAGAATGCTTTTTTCCACGCTCGTAGTGGAAACGGGCCTTTATTGAATTTTTTGCTTCGCTTAGCTTTGCTTTGATTTTAAGCGCGGAAAGATCAATAAAAGAAACAAAGAATGCTCCATTCCACGCTCGTAGTGGAAACGAGCCTTTAGGAGGTATTAACAATGAAAACGCAGACGAAAAAAAATGCGCGTAACAAAACTTAGACCAGCGATTTAATTAGCGAGTTATTAAAATTGACAGACAGACAGCAGATGGACATAAAATTTTTCACTTTTTAAAATTGACGTTTTTTTTAAAGTTTACCCAATTTGGATTTCAAATAAGATAATAACATCTTCGGCTCTGGTATCACAATCCAGAAGCACGTAATTAATTTAACACATAGTACAATTTCTTGTTTTAATTAAATGTTCAAGTTGTAAAAAAGTTTGAAAATCAAAAAGTGGGCTACGGCAGACAAAGCCTTTTGAACTCTTTCATATTCTTTGTCGTGAAAAACCAGGGTGTCAAACCGAATTGAATCGTAAAACTGTATTAACTGCTTGTTTTACGAAGCAAACTGCATTGTTTTAAAAAATTATCTGAACCGGAACCGGAATATTATTTTAATCGAGTCCGGTTCGATTGTTCGACGCATTGATTTTAGTTTTGATTTGTTGCATCTGAATCACAACTTTGTTTTCTGAAGTTTCCGCAGTTTGTTGTTCACTTACTTATTATGCGTCAATGAAGAAACGTCATAAACAACTCTTTCAGGTTATAGGCTTAAAGGCCTGTTTCCACTACGAGCGTGGAAGAGCATTCTTTCTTTCTTTTATTGATCTTTCCGCGTTAAAAATTGAAGCGAGCGCTAAGCAAAGCAAAAAAATCAATAAAACAAATAAAGAATAATCTTTTCCACGCTCGTAGTCGAAACGGGCCTTAAGCGCAAAGAGGCGCTAGATACATGGACGTGCGCTTGAGAAGAGGTTTGGTTACGTCCGCTTTCACGTTTGCTGATCGTGAAATCATTATGTATTTCTTCAGTTTTATCGAGACTTAGTTTTACAACGTAGACCTATGGCTTGTCAATAAATTGATTTAGTTTTTAATAATAATAACAAAAAGAAGGTACCAGAAATATTTTTTATAAATCTAAAAAAAAATATTTGCAACCTTCCTCTCAAAGAAACATATCAGTAGTCGCCCATAACTATGCCTTGAGCCAAAAATCATATTCACAGTCGAAACCTGGCTTAGGCAAATAACTGCGCTTGGGCAAAATTCGTTCGTTTTTCCTTTATAAATCCTAATAATCTCAACTATGACTCATTTTCTAGCATTGTTTTTAACTGAAATTTAAAATATTTTTTAAATTAAATTTGCTGTGTCCGCTTACCTTGCCAGTCTCTCAAATTTTAGAAACAAATTGCCCAACCCTGGTCTAAATGCTTGTCAGAGCGGGACAAAAACAAAGCACTTTATAAAAACAAGGCATGAACCGAAGCGAAACCGGAACTGTACAGCAAAAAAAAGATTCGCTAAATCTGAACCGGACATGAAACGCTAAAAATAAAGTTTGATAAATCTGAAGCAAAACTTAGTCATTAAAAATAAAATTTACTGAATCAAAACAGGAACAAAATAGCTACAAGTAAAATTACTAAACCTAAACTAAATTTTGTTTTAAGTTTTGTTCTGCGAAAAACTAACAAACTATAGACTAGTAAAACAAAATAAAAATGTTAACTGCAAATATATTAGATACAAACACAAACCATATAGCCTAGTATTCTAGATTTAAGGAAAATTTTACTTGTATTTGGTTTGATTTAGCAAATTTTATTTTTAATAGCTGGGTTTTGCTTCAGGTTCAGCAAACTTTATTTTTAGTGATTCATTTCCGCTTCAGCTTTAGCAAATTTTTTCTTAGCAATCCAGAACCGGAACTAAACTGCTAATTTTAAAAATTTGCTAAACCTGAAGCGGAAATGAATCACTAAATGTAAAGTTTGCTAAACCTAAAAAAAACTGAGCCATTAGAAAAAAACATTAATTTGCACCCAAACCTAACCTATTTTACATGGTTCTGTGAAAAATAAACAAACTAAAAATTTTTAAGACAAAATAAAAATGTTAACCACAAAAACACAAAGTAACAGCCTCATGGCCTAGTATTTCAATTTTAAAGTGGCAAGTTATAATTCTAAACCGTGAGCTATAAATCACCGGGTAACTTCTATTCTTATTTGCTTTTGATTCATTAGTAGCGAAAAAACCCTCAAAGCCTAAAGGCCTGTTTCCACTACGAGCGTGGAAAAAAGCATTCTTTGTTTGTTTTATTGCTTTTTTTTTGCGCTCGCTTCAATTTTAACCGCTCGCTTCAATCGAAGATCAATAAAAGAGAGAAAGAATGTATTTTTCCACGCTCGTAGTGGAAACGGGCCTTAAAGCAATAATTACGTGCTGGCTCAACTACGGAATTCTAGCTGTATTTTTTTTTAAACTATCGTAAAAAATTAATTAAACCACTTTCTCTATAACCTTTTTTATATAACCTCGTGGCAGCAAATAATTTTTGGAATCAGTTTCATTATTAGTCGAAAACCCGGCAATCGTACATGTGAATAACTAACAAAAGCACAGAATCAGTGCGCTTGGCTTGACGTACAAACTGTGTGAACTGATACGGCAAAATTAATCAATCTGTGTAAACAACCGGCGATTGCTGATATCTGATGTTTAAGTAATTGTTCATCTATTTGCCTTTGGCGCCACCTGCTGTTCATTCATTAAAAAAAAAGAATTCTTTTACAACAACACGAATTGTTTAAAGGCCCGTTTCCACTACGAGCGTGGAAAAGAGCATTCTTTGTTTCTTTTATTGATCTTCGATTGAAGCGAGCGGTTAAAATTGAAGTCAGCGCAAAAAAAATCAATAAAACAAACAAAGAATGCTCTTTTCCACGCTCGTAGTGGAAACGGGCCTTAATACAGAGAATTTCAAACATTTGATAAAGTTTTTAGTTCGTTTGACAATTGCATGACGGTGCGTATGTGAAGCTGTAACCACAGCGCTTTTGACATAACCTTGGGAAGTAATTGAATTCATACAAAAGTGTCTTGAAATACTTCAGTGATTTTTTTCCAGAAAACAAACATAACACTTTAAAAAAGTATCTGTTTAATTCTATTAGTTGATGTACATCTTCCAAACAATTTATTTTCAAAATAACTCCCGTTACTAAAAAATCGAGGTTACCTTAATATCAAAGGCTTACCTTGCTTTGTATAAAACTTTTCCAAAAACTTACCCTAATAACTGAAATAAAACTTTAACTTGGTCGCCACATTGGTCACATACGGTTTGCAAAACCAGGATTTTCACTCCTTGTTTAAACAAACTCCGCATTCTGCTTAGGATAATTTTTATTTTTCTTAAAACTTTTTCCTGGGCTACTCTTTGGCGAGAAATCCACTTAAATTGGCTCTAACATAAACTTCTAAATAGTAGTACCAGGACTGGAAACAAATCGAGAAAAAAGATTTGCGTTCAATTAGTTGGCCAAACGAATCGCGCGGTGCAATAGCGATTGACAATTCTCGACATTGGCAAATCATTTCGAAAACTTGTTTGACAGCTGGTGGAAGGTTCTAGTTTTAGAAACTTAGAGTTTCTTTTAAAAAAGAAAAACAAGCAGAAATTAAAAGTTAGTGTTAGATATATATTTTTATACTTATAAATAATTTTAAGTAAATACATAAAATTAAGTCAGCTGTGCTAAACAATTTTGAACAGGATTGTCAAAATATGAACCGATGGTAAGAAAATGTGCTAATTGTGACATTATAACTGACCTTTAAGCTGTAATGTACCAGTAGCCATTATCTTAAAAAGTTAATTTACATAATGTAAACACAGTACAAAGTTGCTTCACTTGTGATTAGTAAGTTTGATAACATTCCTACCAGCAAACAAAGGAACACAAGTTTGTTGTTTAGTGTAGGTGGCTTTTGTTGTTGCGCATCGGCAAAGATAGGCAACCAAAAAAAAAGCTGCTTACCTTCCATGATCGCCCAGATCGAAGCAAAAAAATCGCAACTAAGTAAATCATAATTGTAGGAGGTGTAGATAGACATGTAAAAGAAAACTATCAGTTTCACGTAGGTATTTGTAACTAATCTATATGCCTAACTTTACACTGGTGGACTAAATTTCAGTTACAACTTGGTTGGTTTAATTTTTGCTGTTGTTGATACTAGTTATATTACTAAAATTGTTATTCCTGTTCTTCTAGTAAACGGTTGGTTGGTTTAATTAATGCTATAACGTTATTTTACTTTAATTATTAATTTTATGCAGCCCATGCTTCACACTGTAAGCCACTATTCTTGTTAATCAGATATGTGGTACTATACTTATTTTTTGTAATATCAAACCTAAACAAGCGCTCTTCAACCAAAATTCTCAAAACATTCACAAAATAATGCAAGCCAGTGGTTGTCAACCTTTCCGCACCTGCGGCACACTTTGGGACTTTTTCAAAATTCGCCGCACAATTGGACCATAGTGCAGGTTTTTGTCCCTAAAAGTAGTGATCTTTAAAAAAAAGTTTTTACTTTGAATCTGTCTCGGATTTCTTGATTTTCATCCCTAAAAGTGATTTCCACTAAAAAAAGGGTTGGGAAGCAACGGACTAATGTTTTTTTAATTTCGCGGCACACAGGTTGAGAACCACTGATGCAAGCTTTAAGCATTCTTATTGATTCTTAATCGGAGTATTAAATGGGGTTTTGCGAAATTAACTCAATGTTTCGTGATATTAAAAGATTGAAGAGCACTGATCAACATCATTAATAACTTTTATTTTTAATCATATTTTCATTTACATTACTAGCTACTTGATGTAGCTGTTAATACGCCCGGACGTAGGCAACAAATCCCGAGTGTAATTTTTGGGTCGACCGAAAGACAGGATGTGAGAAAAACAACTTGTCTTTACTGCAACATTACGATAAAATTAACTTTGTAACACAAGCGCAATACCGGCAAGGTCGCCCCCGCAAATTTTTGCACCCTTCGGCTAAGAGTATAAAGTTGATTTTTCTTAAAAACAGAGTTTTTTTATCAAGGTTTTAGTAGAACTTAATAACATTGATAATTGTAATAGTAAAAAATAATTGCTAACCCAAAAATTTACTGTATAACGCTACATTGAAAAAGTGGCAATGTTTTATAAATTCTCAACTATTAATTGCCGATCTTGTTGCAACGAAGAAACGAAGAAAAGTTGCAACAAATACAACTAGCAAGAAAAGTTATATACATTTTAAACTTTGTTCTCTTCATTTCAAGTCCGAAGATTTTATCACTGATTCAAGTGATCAAAAAACATGGCGTAAAACAAAAAAAGAAACATTAAATTTAATACGAAGAAAACGACGAAGAAAAGATGCATGACCTTTGATATTCAAGAATTGCCGTCTTGTTATACACAGAATAATTATTTAGTCCGCTCATGACTTTCGACAACTTCTTTCCGTTTTGAAAATGAAGCAGCAAGATTAGAGGACCCAAATAAAGTTTCTGAATGCAGATAAAGTCAAAAGCTTCAAAGACTTGATTAAAAAACCGCCAGAAGAGCTTCAGCGCCATAGTGTTAATTTCAAAAGCTTACAGTAGACCGCAGCGAATCCCTTTCTTCTTGGCTTCAAATTCTTCAACCATAGGGAAGCTATCCGAGCCTTCCCCAATCACACAGCTGGCTTTCACACACATCTTATGGTTTTATAATATATATTAAAGTTGAAATTTCTATATATAAAAGTATAACAGGCTTCCGTAAGCCAACGACCACAATTATTTACTCGACAATACAGCTCAAACGGTACAGCCAAAGATGCAGCTAACGATACAGCCCACGATGCAGCCAACGATGCAATTGCAAAACGAAATTTTCCCAAGTTTCGCTTGCGATCTACAAACTGACTCTTCAAACTATAACACTAAACCAAATCACCGAACCACTGAACCACCAACGACTGAAAGGAATTAAATTTACCAACATCTTAATTTATAGTGTGCTCGCCACGTGTAAATGAACCAATCAGATTTCATTAGGATTACTGCACGTGATCCGCCCAACGATAGAATTAGATACACACAACGCAAACAATAGAATTAATTAAGAGGTTTCAAAAAAAAGACTTCTATACAGTTAATTAACTTTTTAAATTACAGTGCTAGTTCTATTTTTTTTTTATTTTAACACAAAGATATATACTCCATTGCACAGACAACAGAGCCGATTTAACTTTGTTTGATCTTTGATTTAAATTGTTTTGTTCTAATTTGTATCCGATCATAAACCTTTCATAATATTATCAGCAGTTAAAAATGCAATAATTTTGCTCACCAATAGGCATTAATATTGCTAACAACTTTAAATGTTCTACCGGTGATAATACCAAACCAAAAATTAGCAAGGTGTTTTTATTTAAACTGACGTTTCGTCGGTTAGAAATCAATCGACATCTTCAGAGATTAAAATGTTTACAGTAACAACTGCTACAAAAACTCATCATCTGGTGATAAGTTTTATATGCAAAAAAGTTTTCATGCTTAAATGTTTTAAAGTTTTTATTTAATAAAGTTTCTAGAAAAATTTGCAAACTTACGGGAAAAACAATATATACTTAAGCTACAATTTTGGCTTTTATTATTTAATATGATTTTGGTTATTATTTGTGGGTGAGACAAATTAACTACGGCTTGCTTTTTGTTGAACCTTAATTTTATGTTTACATGATTAAATGCATTTTTATAAATTGACATTGTGTTTCTTTAAAACCTTGAAACTAGATTAAAATTATACGCAAGGTTTGATTTAGAATTTAAAGAAGCGGTTGATGTTTTCGACTTATAAAGGTGCAAAACATCTGAGCGTATTCAAAATATTAATATTCATTATAAGATTTGAATTTTCAAGAATGGTTATCATGACAACTAGCATTGTAGTTATTCCACAAAAAATAAAAACATAGTAAACTTCCTACTATTTGCTTGTCCAATTACGGGTTGTGAAGAGTTACGAAACGTTAGCTTTGGCCAACTATTGGTCTGTGCGCTAAGTCAGTTTCCAGTCCAGATACTCCTGTTTAGAAGTCCATGCCTCTAAGACAGTCTAAGATAATCTTGTAATTACCAAAACAAGGAAACAAAACAACAAAAAACATGCTGGATCACCAACAAATTGACCATTAGTAGCCAGTAGGCACAATAAAAATAAGTTTTACGCTTAAAATGGTTAAGATTTGACATTTAGTAAAAAAAATTTTTCATAAGCTAAAAAAATCTATTTTTAATAGCAAACGATATAAGCATCTACTGCGGTTCAAAAATCTGTCGCTATTAACTACAAATAAAAATTAAGCTGTTCAATAAGCAACCAGTTAAACTTTTTCTTAGAGTAGAAATAAAGAGGTTTCGCTTTAAAAAAACTTATTGAAATTAATTTTTTGAGATAAACCCATTTGATACTTTACTATACATTTTAGAACATAATTCAAAAAAAAAAAAATGGAAAAAAATGATTTTCTTTAGTTTTAGGTGTATCAAAATGCGGTTTAACATATCCCACATTTACGACTGTTCTGAAATGTTGAAAAAAATCTTAGAGTTTTTGCAATGCTTGGAACAAGGTTTATTTAATTATTTGGCTTTGATAGGTGTCAGCCGTATATTCTTCACCAAAATGACAAGATATCTTCGACATCTATAACCGAAAGGACGTTTCTTACATTGATTCGGAACGAAATCAAGAGGAGAGTACTTTTTACGGATTTGCAAAACTTTTTTATACTTTTGACACTTGGGCCGGCTTGGTCTTTTTTTGCAGCGGATCATAAATTTCTTTTCCAAATGCTTTTCCGCTAAAGCCCGATGATAGCGAGCACATTGTTTTCGAGAAGGATTGCGTAAACATCTCCGCAAAATCCTGGTAGAAATCGATGGTACATTTGTTTCAAAAACAAAGTTTTGTGTTTCAGATCTGCTCGGTGCTTTTGGTTTAGCAGTGGTAGCAGCAGTACTAGTTACGGTTGTTGATGTTGCTGTTGTTGTTGTTGGCGCAGCTGTAGCTTCTGTTGTTGATGTTGTTATCATAGTTATTGTTGTTGTTGTTGGTGGTGGTGCCGATGTTTGAATTGTTGCAACACCGGCAAACGTTCTTGTAAGTTTATATACTGCGTTCGATTCAAATCTCGCAGTAGGTAAAAACCCAATAAAAGCGTTCTATCATTAAAGTTTAACCAAGTGTACAGTAATCCCTCGCTTAATCGTGCTTCAAGTTTCGCGCCTTGGCTACATCGCGGGTTTTTTAAATTATATATTATAAATGTTTATTTTAACAAGTGTTGTTACTAAAACTGTATGTAGCAAAAGAAACTTAATGATTTTTTCCACTTTGCAATATGTTAGTACATATAGGGGATGTGTAACAACTGATATTTCCGTGTACGGTACCAGTACTGTACACTTAACTTAACAGAGTTTCGTACAGTACACAGATTAACTTTTCTTTAATACAAAAGTGTTTTAAACAATCTATAAGTGTGTCGGAAAAGGTAGTGTACAGATATAGGGTGGTTTAATATCAGTATGGGACGGTTCATAAACGTTTAAATTATACGTAAATAATGCAATAAATACGTATTTTGTACTCGTATTTTGTCGCTATTTCGTGGATCTTTACCTTTCGCGGGTGGTCCTCGAACACATTAATTGCAAGTAACGAGGGATTACGATATATCCAATTGTCGTTAAATAGTTGTCAAAAGTTTTTAGTAAATATTCTATTTTTACTATAAAAAGATGAGTATAGGGAATCACTCCTAACTCTGCCACTGCTTTAATGAATATAACCAAAATCACTTTTGGCCTGCAATATATTCAATTGATCGAGAAAATGCACACATAGGGGTAATTTAACCTCTTACCATCGAGGCAAATGACACATTACTGTGCAAAAGTACAAAGACTAATTCGATTTCGACCAATATCACATTGGTACTTTTGCTGTTTACGACTGCATTGCGCTAATTTTCAACAGCCAGGACAATTACTGGTGAAAATTGACTTGGTAAAGTGCAAACAATAACCAAGCTAGCTAATCTGAGAGAAAAAAAATTTTTGTTTATCTAGACACAAATATTAGAAAATTGAAAACATAGTTTGGGGGCCTCAATATTCTATTTTTGCTCGCTTTTAATAAAAGTGCACTCTTCGGAAAAAACTTTAGCAGTTTATTTTTTTGTATTTATCTCTATATTTATCCTTCTGACTTGCAGGAAAGCGCTGGGAGCGCTATATACAGTATAAGGTAAGCAATTACCCCGACCTGCTTCCGAAGATGCCAAGATATTACTGTGCGCTTGAAATTGAATAGAGATATGACTATAATTTAAAACTGTTTGCCAGGACCACCAAGCAGGGAAAAGTGCCTTAAAGTGTCTTTTCCCAGGACACAACAGAATGGCGCGAGAAAGTTTTGATCTGAGACCGTGAAGATCACGATTCCGGCGCTTTAACAGTTTGTTCAGTCTATTTATAAAATGTTTGGATACATCGCAGCTAAATTTTAAAAGCAATTGGCTTCTGATCAAAGGAATACTGGCTCAGTTGGTCGTCGTCGTCGTCGTTTGCAAGGGCATTCACTTCTGGTCAGACACAAACAGGACTGGGGCCGAGGGTTTATCCTTTTACTACCCCAGGCAGTACAGCAGCCTGAGATCAGATGCTGATGCTGGCAGTGATGTTGTTAAGTCAGCATCGAGTTTCGTCATCCAAAACCGTAAGAACTCGTGCTCCATGTGGTGCCCGATTCATAGGGCACGCTGTTAGAACTTGGTCTGCGGTTTGTTCAGCGGCGCTGCAATCGTAATTCGGTGAAGGAGCGAGATCCCATTTGTGCATGAACGAATGGAATTGCCCAACACAGGTCCTTAAGCGGTTGAACTTAACCCAAGCTGCTCGGGACAAGCCAATCCCAACTGGCACCGGTCCTGAGCACAAAAACACGGAGCCTGGAAGAATTTTCACAGTACTTCGCATTTCATTTATGATTTGTCCACTCAGAAGCGTGGATCCCAAGTCCGGCAAGATTGTCCAAAAGATTTTGCACAGCTGGCATAAACGGGCGTCTATACCTTAGTCTTTCTTTGCAAGCATCCGAGAACCTACTTAAGAGACCATACAAGATATGATTAGGGTCCAGAGATCCACGGTGGGCCAAAGAGAGTGCCGATCCCAGTCGGAAAAGCTCAATTGGCTGGACGCCTGAAAGTATGGGCAAGTAGTCCGTTGGAGTGGAACGCAGGCATTCAGTGACTATGCGCAAGGCGTCGTTCAAGACAACGTCTATGAGGCGAGTGTGAGCGCTGCGACACCAGACTGGTCCGCAGTACTCAGTTGTTGAGTAGACCAGAGATAAGGTAGCTGTGCGTAGTGTTTTAGCACCAGCATCCCATCCCGAGCCTACAAATCGCCTCAGCAGTGTGACACGCGAGGATAGTTTTTTCGTGCAATGCCACTAGATGGCGACGAAACGTGAGTGATCTGTCTTATTGATCGATCCGTTTTACCCCAAGATAAGTAGAGGTTGGACAGAACGGTAATAGTCTATCATTGTTGTAGACTTTTTGCTCACGTTTTGCCTCTCGGTTATTTAAGTGAAAGACTGCCGTCACCGTCTTAGTATAATTGAGTTTCAATCTCCAAGTCTGGAGATACGCTGAAAGTGTAGACATGTCTTAGTTTAAAGTCCCCTCCAAGTCCTTCTAGTTTCCCGAAGAGTGTAACAATGCTAGGTCATCAGCATAAGCAAACTTTCTGGAAATCAAGGAAGGCAGATTGTACGTATAGATATTAAATAGGAGGGGCGCCAAGACCAATCCCTGAGAAACACCGTTTTTTAGACGGCATAACCTGCTTTGCTTGTTGTCACCGGTAGTAAGGATGAAACTTCGGTTTTGGACAAGCTCCATGATCTTTCTGACCATGTGTCTGTCCGGCAGAAGCCTCTTTGCATGTAAGGCCACGGTACCAGATAGTGTCATAAGCAGCTATCAGATCGGAAAATATGACACCGGCCTTCTTCTTAGCCTCAAAAGAATCCTCGATGTTCTGGGTCAGCAGAACAACTTGATCTAAGGTTGACTTCCCGCATCGGAACCCAGCCTGCTCTTTAGGAGCAGTGGTTCTATTAATGGCTCAACGTGGGCGTAGATAAACCTATCGAGGATCTTGTAGGGGTCACAGAGCAGAAACCTCGGTGGATAACTCTTTGGGTCCTCCACGAGTTTCATTGGCTTTGAGATCGCGAATACAAGAGCTCTTCTTCAGATCTTGGAAATTTTGAGCTGGCGCAAGTAGGAAGAAAGGAAGTCACAAAAACAGGACTTCAAAGAAGCTTCAGCATGGATTATACTTGGCCCAAATAGCAGGTGCTTTCTTGCAGCCTGGGCCGTGAGTAAATCTGTTCTTGGTGTCAAACATGACAGACCGAAACCAAAACAGCCGAAACGAAAAGGTATCCATCCAATCCGATGTTCAGCGAGGGTCTGCTAATCGGCAAATGTCCTTTTCAGGACGGGGCAATGCGTGGAAAAAAATTGTTCTTTTCAGGGCACATCGCCAACAAGTTCCGAAGACCAGTTAACAGATTTACAGATTAAGAAAAAAGTTTATTTTAAGTTTTTGATACCACAACGCTGCTTTTGGAAGATTTTAAAACAGGTTGAAAAGACAAAAATGCAATTACAAGTCCCCTGGCTCAGGAAGCCAAGAAGAAATGAGGAGATCGGACGTACGGCAATTAAAACCAAAGAGAATTTTCCAACAATTATCTTAATACGTTCTTTGTTGTTTCTTTTTCTGAAGCAAAAACAGACTGAAAAAAATGACCAGGCTTGTGCGGCACAAGTCTTTGATCTTAGAGCTTTTTTTCCTTCTTTTTTTGGTGTTTATGTCGTATTTTTTTTGGCAAAGCTTTTAGCAATTCCTAATTCTAGAATTAAACAATTGACTTTTTGCCTTTTTAGCCTACTTTCTTAAGGGAACGCTTCTATGTTTTGGCCCTCTTAGCAGCGATGGCAAAACCTATTATAGCTCAAAAAAGAATTTCTTTTGGTTATGTAGTTAGATTTTGCTTAAAGCAATTGAAAATATCAAACATAGACTTCGAAGTTTTTGCAAAAAAAATCAGAAATTGTTTCTTCAAAAATTTTGTCAGTAGATCCTACAAAATGGAATTTTATTTTGACAAAAGTGCATGCAGACTTTCCTAATTCTATCAGTACTAAACAATTACAATTACCGTTGATGTTGTAAATACAATCCCACTCATCCGAACCATCCAAGCAATCCTTGTCATTGTCGCAAACGTAATTTCTGCTTATGACGTCATTTCCATCGAGACATTCAAACAAGTTATAAGCGTTTGCCTAAAACAGAAGTTTCTCTAGATAACTTAAGGCTTCCATAAAATATTTCAGGGGCGCCATTTTCTGAAGCCCTTTATTAAAGTCGAACGAATTGATAGTCTACAAACATGAAATTACAGAATTGTGATGCGTGATTATGGCTGGGTTGGATGACGTCACATATCATCAGCAGGTGAAGTCAAACTAATTTTTGTTTTTTTTTACTCTGATGAACATCAATATAACAGAAGCATAAAAAATTTTTTGGTTTCTTTAAGTGGTAAATTTTAACAAAATTAGAAATTGATATTATCTCCAAAATGCCTACAGCAAAAAAATCTAAAATTTGTGGCTTTCATAAGTGCAGTGTTACACCGAAAGAAGCGGCAATGACTAGATTCAAGAAAATATATTAGTTTTTTGCAGACAACAACAGCACTAAAGCGCCATCTACAGCATGTGTATCGCCAACGCTGAACCCGAGCTCACTGCTTCGAGTTTTTAACTCCCATCCGGGACAATCTGCTTTTCAGTTACGTTTAAAAGCAGAACTGGTTTTCTAAAGAGAGTAAAATCTAATATCTTGTTTTCACTATGTATCCTATCCAACAATTCTTATTGAAGAAAAGGTTTTTATTTTGAGAAATATCTAGAGTGATTTTTTTTACTAGAAACTTTAAATCAGAATCGTAAATAGCCAAATGGGGTCTCGCTCCTTCACCGAATTGCGAGTGTGGCGCCTCTGAGCAAACCGCAGACCATGTACTAACAGCGTGCCCTATACATCGGGCACCATATGGAGCACGAGGTCTGACGGTTTTGGATGACGAAACTCGATGCTGGCTTAATAACATCACTGCCAGCATCTGATCCAGGCAGTGCAGCAGTCTGGGGTAGTAAAAGGACAAACCCTCGGCCCCAGTCCTGTTTGTGTCTGGCCTGGAGCGGATGCCCTTCAAACGACAACGACGACGACAACGAGAGTCGTAAATGATCGAATTTAAACTACAGATTGTAATGTAAGGGTAAATATTAGCAAAACTTGCATTAAATTATAAAAGCAAGCGTACAAATTAAGCCTAATCATCAAAAAATTTTCTAGGGTAAAACCAGTTGGATTTTATGTTGTCTTTGAAAACACTGAAATAGCTACTGCGTACCTTAAAATTGTTAAAAACTTTTCAGACTTAATATAAACCAGTAAATTCGTAAATCATTTCTGTTCGAAGTTGATAAGACAATAGCAGGAATCAACACGCAACTCACAGCGTGGCCGAGTGGCTAAGAGCGCCGTATTGATGTCAAACTTAATCAACACAGCCGCGGTTCAAAACCTACTTGCGTCATTCTGTTGTGTTTTTTAAGAAGGCACTTACTTCTGCTGGTGGCGTTAGCAAGTAGTACTAAATTTCAGTCATATTTCTAAATAAAAACTAAAAAACAAATAAAAAAATTTAACCGGACAGAAATATTTGGGCATCTTGGAAAGCAGGTAAAGATAATCACATGACGGTCGGCTAAGTTTGACACTTTTAACGTTTTCCTGCAAGTCAAGAGAATAAATATTGAGGTAATAAATGAAAATAATCAAAACCGCGTTCATAAATAGAGATATAATTTAAAACAAATTAACGCAATTGAATGTTTTCCTCTTCAATCAATTCTTGAATGCTATGAAAATGAACAAATCCAGCCTTCTTAAAGCGCGTGCAAGTGATGAAAATTAAACAAAAATTTGATGAACAATTAAATAATTAGGTCATTGAACTCCAGTTAAAAATTTCCAAAATTTGTATATTTTCTATTTCAATTGTTTTATGAGGTTTTATGGAAATTGAAAACGTTTTTGTGATGATGATGATGATGATGATATTTTATTCATGCTTAGTAACATTATTAAGTATATGCAATGTACAGTACTATGAAGCATGAAAAGGAAAGGCGACACAACGATGAGCGTTAAACATGCAGAAAATAAAACGTTTTAGTGATGTGCTAACATGTTTTAAATTGCATTTTTGTTTGTGTTAGTGCTGCCTATAATAGGTTACGATTATGTCATGGTTTAATTCTCTCGCAAAAGTATTTTTGAAGATAAAAGAAATAAAAATTACTAAACATCCAAGAATTTTCGAAATTTTTTATTGAATCATGTGACATAAGCTTGTGATAATCTTACTGATACATATTTTTAATGATTTTGACTTAAAATTGCAACATTCAAACAACTCTAACCGTCTCACAGTTGTATTCGTCCGAGTTATCCAAGCAATCTCGAAAGCCGTTGCACTGTTGGTGTGAATTTAAGCAATTGCTTCCATCATCGCATTCAAAATCACATTTTCGTCCTAAGGAAAAAGTTTTTGTGAAGTTTATTACAAAAGCTTGATTGTAACTAATATTTTAAAAAGAACAAGGTAGGTTTTTTTTAATAAAAATCCGATCAACTTGGATATTACTTTCAAATTTTGTATAACGTTAATAAATATTCCAGGTAAGATTTAACTATTTAAAGATAGTTTTTATTGCAATTTGAAGAGACTTTGTCGCATTTTGAAGAGAGTTCTTGATGCTCTTGCTCCTCTTTTGCTCAATGGAGCTAATGTTTTAAGCAAGTAAAGGGTTTCCAACTTGCGGACCATATTTTAGTGGTCCCGTTCATCGTCATGTTTTCCACAAAACACCATGTTTGGGCTTAGGTTAGAGGATATCAGCAAAAGATACAAGAGACCTCCGTTTTACAGTGAATACTTTTTTTTACTTTTTCATCAACTTTCACGACACAACTAAAGTCGAAAGACCCTCTTCAGCCTTCTTTTAAAAAAAGTTAAGACCTTTCGTCTAATTTGGTTAACTTCCATTTGGTGGTTCTGTAAACACAATAAATTTTGCAATTTGGCCCATTAAAAATAGCTTGGACATCTTTGGTGTTAAGCAATGTTTCTCAAACTAGAAGCTATTTAAATTTTTAACACTGCTAAATTATATTTTTTGCCACGATTTAGGATTAGTAGAATTTTTTTGTCTTTTCAAACAAAGAAGAGAATATTTCAAACTTATATCTTTTGGTTTTCGACACGCACTTTGTTTAGTTCAGAAATTTTTTTTTAATAGGTTGCCCCTTTCTTCAAAATCGAGAAGAACAGTGGTCCAGACACAGTGGCGACTCGTCCATAGCACTGCCAAATATCTGGGAAGTAATTTTAAATATTACCAACAACGCTTAAAAATTTAATTATAAAATTTCTGATTTTTTTTCGATATTCTTTCATTAAATTTAAGTTTTGCTGCTGTTTTTTTCAAACTTTTCAAATTTTAAATTGACAGCTTTTTGAGCTATTTTAAATTCAGTTCAAAAAATTCATGCAAAGTGACGCCTTTCATTGACACTTTACATAGAACATCCAATGTACGTTTGAGCTGAATAAACGCAGCTTACTCGATCTAATTATACTTTATAGGCTTAACACGTATAACGCTTGCTTTCTTTGACATAAATCTTTTTAATTAAAATGCTTAGTTAGCAATAAACTTTAATATCCTGCAAATTAACACAATTCGTGTTTTACAGATGGCAAATTCAGGGGCGGCGAAAGTTGGAGGCCAGAGAGTATTTGCTTTTGAAATTTGCAAAATAGAAGCATGTATTTGTCTCTATAATTATGTAATCTCGACCAAAATCTAATCCAACAAAACTTAAAAATATCGTTTTAAATAAGGGGCAACCTAACTTTTTTCAAAAAGAGTCACCCGATATAATAATAATTTAGAAAAAGGGACAAAATTTAGAAAAAGGAACTTTATATGTTAAAAAGGCACTCTCAACAAACGTAATTAGCAAATTGGGAAAAAATTTCCTCTAGAAAATTGGTGAAGACCAAAAAAAAGGTCTTCAATTGAGTTCGAAGTGAAAGTGTAAATCTTAGTAGGGAAAAGTGAAGGAAAAGAAATAGAAAAGTTTCTCATTTGCAAAAAAATCGACGATGCAAGAGAGACCTTTTTGAGTAAATCAAAGATATTTGCTTGTTAAGTAAGTAAAACGGAGCGGCCGAAAAGTGAAGATTTTTATTTTTTAATTTTTTGTTCTTCACTAAGTTTTTAAATAAATTTTTTTTCTATTATACCAATACGTAAAATTTGCGTTTGTTAAAGTGTCTTTTTCGACCAAAAAGTTCCCGTTTTAAAATTTTACTCCACACGTCAAAAAATTTTCTGGCGTCTCTGATTGTATCACCTCTTTGTGATACTTGCCAATCGCCACTGCCAGCCGACTGCCATTGTCCAGACCCCTCGCATAAAGATTATAATCTGCCTTTTGGTCAAGCTGGCCTTTCCAGCCAATCGTGAAGCTTTACGGTTTGCTGTACTGAAGTCAAAAAAGTTTTAAAAAATTAAACATCATCAGCGATCTTTAGACTTAATTATTAATGGTGAAAAATAGTTTTTCACCTGAAAAGCATTTGTAGAATTAGTTGATTTTACTAAAATTTTGAACGGATCTAATTTGAATGTTACAAATTATTCAAAATGTTATTATATATTATCCAAAAGTAACTTTCTCATTTTTTCTCTCCATCTATTTTTGTTTAATGTTGCTGAATAGACCTTCGAAATATATTGGAAAATTAATATACCAAAAAAGCCTTTAATTGCAACGCGCAAAATTGACAATGACTGCATTGAACTTTGCAAAGCTTTAAGCCAAAAACAGTTGTAGCCTAATCTAAAATAACAGAGCTGCAAAATTTTATCACTTGGGCAGATGCCAAGCCGTTAAAATTCTTTTACCCGGAAAAAACGTATATTTTAGAAAAATTATCTTTAATCAAAGAAAAAGAAATCAATAATTTTGCGGTTTTAGTGGTTATATAAACTTTAGGATTTATATAAAAACCTTTTTGTGTCATTAAAGTCATAGGAGCAATTTATCAATAAAACCTTAATCATTTGTTTCTTCACAAGTTTACAATAATTTCAGTCACGACCAGGATTGTGAAGTCGGAAGAATTTTTTCCGACTCCGACTTCGACTCCAGCATGTCCAGAAAAACAACATTGACTCCCAACTGTGACTCCAACCCAAATGTGCCACTCCCGCGACTCTGACTCCGACTCCTCCAAGTTTTTAAAAACCTACTCCAACTCCGTCAAATCTGAAAGCAACTCCGACTTCTCCCTAAAACATGCGACTTTGGCGATTCCAAATCCACAACCCTGGTCATGACCCAAAAAAAAAGAAAGAGAAATATATTTCCGATTACAAATTTTAAAAAATATTGAAGTAATGTTATTGAAAACTTGCTAAGTTCATTACGTAAAAAACATGAATAAAAAATATAGATAAAATAATTATGAGTAAACAGACAAATACCAAAAAGTTTTTATAAACTAATTTTAAACGTGATTCAGTGCTTCGGTAAAAAGTAGAATTTGATATTTTTAGACTTCACAAGTAAAAGTAGAAGAAAATTTTTCACTTTTAAAAAGTTGAATAATTTCTGTCCTTTTCACGCTGGCTATTTTGCCAATTAATTTAAATTTAAAGACTTGAAAAATTACAGCTGGCTGCATCTTTTAATGGATTTAAAAATTTTAAGCTAAAGTTTAGCTGATAAATAGGCCTATATAATTTTCTAACAGTTGCCAAAGTTATAAATTAAAAGAATACAATGACTTTTTGACGACATTGCTTTATTTTACCTTTAACATGAAGCTTGTGTTATTTAAATAATGAAGTATAAAAACCTGCATAAATAACAGTCGATAAAAACAACAAACAAGTAATCCAAAATATTTGCATCTTTTTTTCATGGAAACCCGCTGTGGTTGTTTGGCTTATATTTAAACAAATAATTTATACTCGAAAATTTGTTTCGACTCTTGCAATGAAAACAAAAGAAAAAAGCATTTTCTCGCGCAAAGAAACATGATAAAAATTTCTTTTTATGTTATAATTTGATAGTTATCAAGCCAACTGAAAAATACTTTTTAAAAAACAAAAACATACTGAATTTAGATCAATGGTCTCTTGTAGTCCCTACATATCTTTAGATGCTGCAAAAATTTGTGTTGAAAAAATTCTTGCAGTCTTGTGAATTAAATTAGACACGTGATCTTTCTAATTCAAACAGTGGGGCTTAATAAATTTGTATTTTGCACTATAGAATTTAACTAGAAAAATCAAAATAACCTAAAATAAGGAAGGGTTCGAAAGGCAACTATACAGTCAAGTTAATCACAAATCCACGCAGTCGACCAGGTCGCAGTTCAAAACCTACTCGCGTCATTCCGTTGTGTATGTTGAAAAGACATTTTAACGTATTTTACTATGCTTGGCGGTCTCAGCAAGCAGCTCTGAATTAGCGTCATGTTACATTTATCATATCATCTTCATTCATTCTCCAAACTCGCGAAACAATACAAGAGGCGCTAAACATCCAGAAACCGTCTAGCCATTACCCAGATCTGCTTTCGGAGATGCTACTTCGATATTGCTGTTGATTAAAAGTTCTTTATTTGTTTTCTATTTCGTGGTTTGACTGAAACCTAGAGCGGCTCTCTAAGACCAGCAAGCAGAAAAAAATGACGTAACGGTCTTTTCAAAAAACACGAAAGAAAAATGAGAGTAGGTCCAGATTGTGTAGATCGCATTCGTCATCAGCACAACTCTTCTACCTACTCAGTCCACGCGTCGCTATCATCATTATGATTACAACACCTTTGCAACAAATCTTAATACGAAGAACGAAATGCTATGATATTTA
Organism: Diplosoma virens; assembly: GCA_963680785.1. Taxonomy (NCBI): domain Eukaryota; kingdom Metazoa; phylum Chordata; class Ascidiacea; order Aplousobranchia; family Didemnidae; genus Diplosoma; species Diplosoma virens. Next base: position 13,732,145 of record OY796888.1, read on the forward strand.
TGAATAAATAAAACTTTTAACCAAGCAGCGATAATTTACATTTCCCAAAGCAGATCTAAACAATGTTGGTAGTTTAGTCCCAGTGATGTTGCGGTGCTAGTGAGAACAAAAGGCCTAAATTAAGGGTTTTTAACCTTTTCAACCCATGGAATTTTTTGCTTTATTATTTATTGGGTAGACCCCATAACTAATCTCAAGACTTTTTAGGTGTTCTCTTTAATTTTACCTCCCTGACAACTACAATTTTAACGTTAAATTTAATTGAGGACTAAGAAAGGTCTTAACTTTGATACAAACGATATTTTCACTCGAAACTGTTAAGAAATCACAATAAGGATTTTTTTTATTCTTTCAATAAATTTGAGGTTTGACTTGTAGTTATCAGGAAAGTGAAATCAAAAAATTTTTTTTAATTTTTTGTGTAGACCCCCCTGCAATTTTTTCACGGCTGAGAATCTCTTGACTAAACAGATGTTATAAAAATAACTTTTAATTGCTTTTTTATCATAAAGCTTCCCGAGGGCTGAAAGAAAGCTTTGTAATTTTTCTTTATCTTCAATGCATCAATTTAAATTATTGCCATGTCAAAACGTAAGCCACCAAATCTACGCATTTGGCTATCGATCTCACGGCAAACATCGATACAAAATGCATTCAGCCAAAAATGAATCTGGTTTCCTTGTAGTTCTACTACAGAATCGTTTATACTTTAATCTTTAGATAAACTACATTGCTAAGAAAAAATTATAAGGTTTTCATGTGTTAATTAAAAAATTGTTATAAAAATTAATACTGTGGGCCGAAAGAAAGGGTTAGTTGTTTGAAGTCACAAAATTACAGGTTTGCCACTTAATAGTAATAGCCTGATCAACGCTTGCTTTTTAGTGGCGGTGATAATATTCGCCGTGGAAGTAATTGATTCTTGGTTATGTTTGACATCGTTCCGATTTTTTCGTAATGGTTTAGATCTAGCACAAACAGTATCAAGGTCTAAAATCAAGCAACATATAATTTTGTCATAAGCATACATTTAACACAACAATTGAAATTTGCTGTTATCAGTTTGCGGCAATTTTCTCACACCAAAATTGATTTTCCCACCTTGTTATTGGTTGAATATTTTTGTCTGTTTAACGAGTACAAAAATAAATCAAGAAAATTGAGCTGATGTTTCTGATTTCTGATTTTGCAATATAGAAAAAAAATAAGCAGTAGAAAATTTAAGTTAAAATATTATTCGGTCGTTTTATGGAATTTTTTAAAAAAGATCCAAGTAGTGATCGACTATTTAGCTCAACCACGAAAATCACGGGTGAAACCGACTGAAGGTTGAGTAAATGTAACAAGTTAAAAACCCGAAAAAGTGTTATAAATTGCACAGTTTTTTGTTTAAACCTTTTTTCACAAAGTCAAATTAACTCTCAAAGAGCAGACCTTTAGATTTTAAAGCTCGGCACAGCGATCTTTAAACTTGAAACATCGTACAAAACAAATCTTTGGCATAAAACCCGGTCAAGAGTGCCGAATGAAAAAATAAGCTCGAGAAAAAGCTGCTTCCCAATTCAATTTAAACTTCCTCAAATGTTTATGGTAGTACTGCGAGTTTATTCAACATCAGAAACAAATAACGAAACAAAAAACCTTGAAGCAAGACAATCCAACGAGTTTATAAAAAGATTCTACGAAGTAACAACAAAAACAGTTTCATACCAGGCCAAGCCAGAAGGTATTTTGTACTGCATTTTCGCAAGGTTTAACAAAATCTAAATTTATTGCTTTGCGCAACTAACAAGTAATTTCAACGAAAACAATCTTCAAATGGAAACATCAAGTCATTAAAATTTCACACGGAAAGCCGCTAAGTGAGAAAAAAATCGTTATTCACAAACACACTCTACTAATGACGAGGTGATAAAAAAAACATTCTGACGAACCGTGTTCACACTCGATGGCAGTTAGGAAAGAATTTCAAGCGTGTGCGAGTTTGCGGACTATACTGTTCTATGTTTGTTAACAACGATAACTGCGATCAGGGTAAACAAAATAAACTCTCTTTGCTGAAGATCAACGCGGCGACGGGTCAAGGGCAACTGGCCGTAGTCAACTGACCGGAGGGTTGTGATCAGTTGGCCCATTTCGCGCGGCGACGGATGAAACCGGGCAAAAGTGGTTTGGCTCTGGTATTCAAACGAGGAGCGAACATGCTTATTTCTTGATTGTTAACACTTTTTCAGTTTTCTCATTGAAAGTTACAGTTAAGTCACAGTTAAATTCGATTCGATTGCAATCGAAAAAAAAACACGGAGAATTTGAAAGTTAAATTACTTGTCCAAATGAAGCGTAGAAAAAGTAGGAGCCAACGAACGAAGACGCGATTATGATTCAACAACGACATCAACGGCAATAGACAAAATGCTACGATAAAACTTTCTAATGTAGTTAAAACAACTCGCGTAGCGGTTTAAACAATTACATGACAAACGACGCCCGCACAGCTGCAAGATAAAAAATGAAAACAAGGAGCCAAGTTTAGAATTATAGGTGATTCTGACGTTCTACAACGTCTACTCTATGCACACCAAAGTTGCGGAAAGGAGTTCTTTGCCTTCGTAATCGCTTCCGAACACGAGTCGCGACAGGCGAATCAAAACTATGCAATTTACGCCGTGACGTGATCGTGGCGCTCAAAGTATTTTGAATCGCGCGACACAGAGCGAACGATGAGCGGTTGGCACGCCGGTGTCAAACTAGTCTCTTCGGCCGAAAAGGAGCGTGGATTTTCCGGCGTTTGAGCGTCAAGCGCCTCAGGACAATGCGCGACGGACCGTTTTTCTGCATTATGACGAATGAGTTGATCTTCGTCGCGGCGCGAGTCTTTGAAAATGATGGGAAGACTTTGAGAGCAATCGTGCTTTTTGCTTAACAAAACATCGCCGGACACGCCAGCAGGTGACTGCGATGGAATTTTATTGTTTCCGCTGGATGTCAGACCGTTAGATCGGAACTCACAAATATGCGAAGAATGAGTTTCCTGGTTCGAATTGGACGCGTCCGCGAGTAATCTCTAAAAAACAGTTGACAATTGCGTTGCGATGACGTTTCAAATTTCTTAAATCTTTCAAAAGTTTGTAATTTATGACGTTGCAATGCACATTCCTTTCAAAATTAATTGATTGTTTAATATTTGATCGTAGTAATAATCAAAGCGGTTACAACAAAAAACAGTTTAATTTTGACGCGTAAGCGCTATAGATAACAATCGTGTTTCTTTTAAATTCGGCGGAAATCTAATAAAAAACATCTTTTAAAGAGAAACGAAAACTAAGCACTAAGCTCAACCAATAAACAGAGACGTAAATGGCTTGTCGTTGTTTGCGCAAAAAACATGGTGAAAACGCACGCAGCAACATCGTGAAAAAGGTTGCGTGGTCAGGAACGCATCACAACAGGAAGCTTGAACGACAAATTCACTTGAGTTGCAGACCTGTGCGCGTGTTGAACTTTGCACGGCTAGCCGACAAAGTCAATAACACGCTGCGACGTCGGACTTGTTTGCGTGCGCACAGCGTGACGTGAGTGACGCACACAGGAAGCTAACGTAAGATGAAAAAGTGGACAAACAGCCGAGACGTCTTCACTTCTGGTAATAATATGGTTTCAAGCGACCCAATAAAACAAACATCGCACACAAATCAAAATGCAGTGTGTTCTAATGCGCTTCCTTCACTGGTAATTAATCACACGGTGATTTAATGGCTGCGAAGCGTTGAGTTTAATCAGCCATTTAACGGTGAATAATTAAGGACAAAAATGGCTTGAATTAAAACTTTATTCTTCACTCCAACAAACTACCACACTGTTAAGTTCAGGCTAGTTTCGTCTACGAATGGAGTATTTTTTAGTTCTTTTATTGATTTTTTCGGCTTTGCATAGCTTTAAGCGCGGAAAGAAGTAAAACAATCAATAAAACAAACAAAGAATACTCCATCGCACGCTCGTAATAGAAACGGGCTTTTAGACATCAGCAATGACGAAGTACCGGAGCTATGAAAAAGTACTGGAAATAATCGTGTGGGATTGATGGGGTGTGGACCAAATTTGACCGCCATACTTAGATTTCCAGCCTGCGAAGTGCTACCTTATCTTTTACTTTTCAAATTATCTAAAGCAGAGATTCTTACACCTTTTGAGACGCGCCTTCCTTTCATCATGGAACCAAACTAGCGCCTTTTCTTGATGATACCAACAAAACCCAAGCCCTACTACCTTGAAGAATCTAACAGCATTGAACAAAACAACAATAAATAAGGGTGGAACTGTTTTTAATTAAACATTTAATTCGTGACTTTGTAGCAGACGACGCACTTCAGATTGGCTTCACAGTCAAGTTTGTTCCTGTGTTTTGTCTTTCTACCTCGGAAGAAAAGCCAATTTCGCACTTGCAAGTCGATGAAAACGGAAGATAGCTACATCACCTACATTCTTCTGTGCACCTATTTCGCCCAGAAATCAGCTAGTTTCAAAATTGCTTTTTGCAGTGGAGTTACATTTTATTTGCAAAATTTCCTCCTGCAAATCTTCAAAAAGAATATCCTAGTTTAGACTAAAAGGATCACTGGTCATCTACAATTCTGGAAGTCCAGTATCACTTAAATCTGGGATGTAGCGTTTGGAATTCTTGTTTACACTGGCAAGCAGTCTTCCATTTCGACTGACCCTTAAGTTAAATTTGTTTTTTTATCAAGAGAAATATCTAGTTTAGGAAAGAAAGCTGAATTTTCTTTTTGAATTCGACCCAAACCTAGTTTTGCCAAGAAAGCGTTGATGGCATTGTAGTCATTGATACAGTTGACATTCTTGCAGTGCAAAATCAAATTTAAATCCTTTCACACCTGGAAAATATCGACAAGATTTTCCAACGTCAGATGAAAACTATTTTGATTTGATTGACAAAAAAGATATTGTTTCTCATGAGCTTCAAAAAACAGCATAAGTTGATCTTTCATTTCATACACGCGGGCTAACACGTTAACTTTAGATAATTACCAAACGGATATATGAAAAAGCTGAGTCTCTTGATTGGAATCCATGCACTTCCAAAGCTTGGTAAACAGTTTTGTATTGACAGCACTTGCTTTAACGTATTTGAAGGCTTATACAATTACTGCAAGCTACTTTTCGTGGCAATAGGTAAAATCCTGGAGCTCAGGGCCTCTCGGTGAATCAGGCCATGAGACCCAACCGCATACGGGGTTTTCTCCCTTATCTTTGCGATGAAGTCACTTCGAGACCCAAATATTTTCAGATCGCCATCAATGCAAACACCCACAAATTTTTCCCAAAGTACCAGTACATTATTGTTGCATAAACGTGGAGGAAATTTAAATAGACCTTCTGCTCTACATGTGGTTTCACGGGGTCTGCAAAACAGGATATCCTCTTTAATTGAAACAAACATAGACTAAAAACTGCGACAATTGGGCAGTAGCAATAGTTTCATCACATTGAATTAAAAAAAAATGAGGCTTGTAATTTATTGAAAACTTGACACGCAAATGTCTTCTGCAAGCTTATTAACGGATGTTTTGATCGTAGAAACCGAGAGTTAAATCTTCGCCATCTTCTTGCATGTCTTTCCCAACACAAAACCAGCTGCTTTTAACATCAACATGTTTCTTCTCTTTTCGAATGACGCTTCTATTATTTCTGCAAACGAAGACTGGCGAAAGCACTTACTTATTTGTAATTTTCAATTTTTTCAAACAATCTTTCTTGCTTTGAAAAAAGCTCAAGACTTATCTTCATGGTCGGAGTGTTTTGCCTGAAGATGACACTGCAAACGACTTGGTCACATTGCGTGATTGCTGAGATTTTCATAGCATATCACGCATTGTGGTAGCACTTGACTATTCATTGTGGAATCTACAAAACCATACTTTAAATAATCACTGTCATGCCTTCTCTTTTTCCATATTTTATGTCAATGCAGTCATTCTTTCAGTCTGCAGCCAGTTCCTCGCGCCCTCCTATGAACCTTTCACTCCTTCCTCCTTTCACTTAAAATACAGTAAACCCTCGATTTAACGGCCCTCGATTTAACGGATTTCGGATTTAACGGACATTGAATTGAGCTGCCAAATTTTTTAATTTTTTGTATTTTTTGAAATAAATAGCAAAATATTTGGTTTTAAAATACTTCTTACGTGCAAGCAAGCGTGCAATGCATATCATACAGCCTTGGACACTAACTTTCATTATTGCCCTATTATGCCATACTGTAATTGCAATTAATGTATAGAGCATTTTTTTAATTTCCGATGTATTGTTTCATAATGGGCTTTGTTTCAACAATGGTTAGGCAACGATAGTGTGAGTTTGTGGTTTGACTTTCTTTTACAGTTTAGCTTGCTACAGCCTTCATTCCATTTAGCCTTTGTACAAGATGAGCAGCAATATTAACAAATCTGTAAAGCGTAAGCGTGTAAATTTATCTGTGGTGAAAAAGTTAGAACTCATTAAAGACATCGAGAAAGGAGCGACAGTTAAAAGTGTTTGTGAGAAATACGGAGTAAAAAAGCAGACTGTCTCTGACATTAGGAAGAACAAGGAAAAGCTGGAAAAATTTGCAGCCTCATACTGTATTGATGCCGCGTCTTCTAAGAGTGGCAAAGTTGGGAACAGAAAGCATATGAAAACAGGGAAGGAGGAGTCTTTAGATGCGGCAGTTATGAAATGGTATGTGCAGGAACGCTCCAATGGCGTTAATGTGAGAGGAACCGAGATATTGGCAGCTGCAAGAAAGCTTGCTGCTCACCTTGACTTTAGCGATTTTAAGGGCAGTGAAGGGTGGCTCTGGCGATTCCGAAATCGTCACGGATTGTTTAACAAAGTTCTTCATGGGGAGGCTGGTGATGCAGATGAGAGCAGCGTGGCCCCCTTTCGTGAGAAGCTGAAAAAGCTTATTAGTGATGAAGGGCTTTCTCCTTCCCAAATTTATAACGCAGATGAAACAGGCATCTTTTGGCGCTCCATGCCTAAAAATACCCAGATACGCACATGTGAGGAAAATGCCACGGGAAAGAAATCAAGCAAGGAGAGACTCTCAATTCTTGTTGGGTCTAATGCTACAGGAGAACACCGATTAAAGCTTGCTGTGGTTGGTAAGTCAAAGAAACCACGAGCATTTGCAGGTCTAAACATTGAGCGTGATTTGCCTGTCTTTTACTATCACTCCAAGAAAGCTTGGTTCAACTCCGCAATTTTTTCCAATTGGTTTTCAAATCATTTTGTGCCAGCTGTGCGCATTTATCAAGAAGAAGTGCTGAAGATTTCTCCGGACGAGGTACGCGCAATTCTTATTCTCGACAATGCTCCTGCACATCCCAGTGAGGATATTCTTTCCAGTGAAGATGGAAAAATTAAGGTGCTCTTCATGCCTCCCAACACGACTTCGATTCTGCAGCCAATGGATCAAGGAGTTATTAGCGCTATGAAGAGGCATTACATTCGCCGTTACTTGGATGAGGTTCTGGTGGTCATCGAAGCTGGGTTCGTTGACAACAGGGGAGAACGCACTTTGGCCAACATAAAAAGATATAATATCCGTTCGGCCATTTTTAACTTTGCGGCAGCTTGGCAGGATCTTAGGCCTTCAGTTTTAGCAAACTCATGGAAAAAGCTGTTGGAGGGTGAAAACACAGAAACTAACTTCGAAGGAATCGAGGCAGTAGACTTTCTTCATATGCTGGAGTGCGGAGGAGAAGTAGCAACTTCCATTGCTGACGTCACAGATTGGCTTAGCGAGCTGCACCTGGATCCAGGATACGAACTTTTGTCTGAGGCCGACATAGTGTCATCTGTGCTAGGAGAAGAGGAGAAAGAGAGCACTGACGATGAAGAGATAGCTGTCCCAAGAAAAAAGCTGTCTACCTTACGCACTTATGTTGATGCTTTGATTGATTATTCATCCTACAGTCAGCTACCTGAAATGGCTCATCACTATGGCAGTCTTCGAATGATTAAAGAGCTAATCATCAAAGAACAGCATATGATGGGACGTCAAAGAAAGATTACCAGCTTTTTTACTCCGCAAAACGATTCTGGTCTCACGACATCAATCAATCCTGTACCATGCACCAGTCAGGAGCCTATGGTCATCTCAGACTCGGACTAAATTTATGTACTGTACTCTATTTTATACTGCATTGGTGCATAGGCTTCATATAAGATCTTGCTGCCAAATTATTCGATTTTTTAGGCGCAGTATGTTTCTGCTACATAACAATAATAAAGTGATTCTAACCAAAACGTGTATTGTGCATTTACACTACGTAAAATCCGTGTCTTTTCGAATAACGGACATTTTCCAATAACGGACAACTGCATTTCCGCATTAATCCGTTAAATCGAGGGTTGACTGTATACTATTCGATACCGCTATACAAAAATATGCTGTTTTCTCTATAATAGTTTATAGCGAAAATTTTCAAATTCAACTCACACACAATGCATCAGCGTTATTTATTTGTGTTCAATGTACAGGTTTTTTCGAAACTGAAAATGAATTTAAATATAAAAATTAAAAACGTTTTTTCGGTCAGCTGTTCGCCCACTTTTCCTGTGATAATGTTCAACGCAATTACTTTGTTGATGTGTTACATTCAGTATTAGTAAAAATAAAAAAAATTCAACAAACCAAAACTAATAAAACATAAGCTCACACCTGGGAGTCTTTGATGCCATTAGCAAAAGCGGAACTTTTTGGCTCAAACGAGCTTGCATTGAGAAGAGGTTTCATCACATCGGATCGATTCAAAGGATTTTGCCGGAATGAAAGACTTGAGCGCCCGGGGTAATGAGCTCGACTACGTGGGTCGTGCTGACCGGGCGACGTCGCTTCATGGGGCTCCTTAACGCCAGATGACGTCAACCGACTGGGCCGGAAATTGATGTTGTTGCTGTTGTTGTGCGAATGACTCGAGCTGCCTGGCTCTTCGTTTTCAAGCAACCTCGTGTGGGATGGGGATCTATTGATCGGACACGGAGGTTCGGTCTCGGATTCGCTTTCAGATCCGGATAATTCCAGGTGGTTGTTCATTGACGCCATCGAACCGTGACGAAAGATAGGAAAGTCTGAGATGTTTAGCGCAACATTCAATGAAACGCGATAACTTAACAAAAATTAAAGAAGAATGCAATGAGATTTTAATTTTAATGGGAAGTAAAACAGTTCCATATCAAGAATCAAGAGGTGCAAAAATTTCGGCTTCAACAACAAAGATGTAAATATTCATTAACGAAGTGTCCAAATTAACGTCTTGAGACAACCCCCGATCATCTATTTCATTCTATCATGGTCGAGACATCAAAGTTTGATTGCAAAAACGAACGCTAAGAATAAAAGCGTTAAATTTCCACAATCTAAACTAAATTAGAATTTAGCTTTAAGCCCCACAGTCAAAAGTCGACCGAGACTATTTGTACTTTAAAACTAATTTCTGTTGATTAAATGAACAGTGATCTAAGCGTTATAAAATAGCATGTCGCTGTATTCAGTTTCGTGTCAAAAGCTGAAGGTGTTAACAGTACCTGCACTGCTAGTGTCCAAAAGACTTTGCGTATGCGTTAAATGATTGTATTTAGGCGAACCGGGTCCAATCGAGTCGTTTTTTTTAAGTTGCGATTGAAGAGGTGATTCGTCGTCCACGCTGTCAACAATGATCTAAAAAATCCAGATAGTTGGAATGCTGGAATAATGACGGTGTTAAAAGCACAGCTACCGACATCTTGCACATCGCCTCCGAGAACCGAAATCAAGTCAATAAGAAAACCTAACGATGCGAAAACTTGCCGCTGCCAAAACGGCTTTTGTCATATTGACACAAGCACGTAATGCGGCTAGCAAACGCTAATGCGGGTAAACACGAACAGGAAGCACTGAGCTGAGCAAAACAATTGCGAAAAACTAAACCCGAGAACGCTGACGTCCAGAGCCTTAATTGCGGCAAGTTTTACCATTCGCTTGTTAATGCGATCGAAGCCAGAAAATCCTTTGGCAAGCCTCGATCCAAATTAAACCGATGCACTGTCTGTTGCTTTAATGAACGGAACTTTTCGAACCAGCAAATAGCTGGAACGGAATGAATTTTTAATAATTTGATCAATTTAATGTGGGCTGAATAACTTTAAAAAGTGATTATGACTTGAGTTTTATAAATTTTCCAACATGATACTACAGAAAATTTTATAAATTTTATAAAAGGTTTAAAAAAAAAAAAACTTTAGTCCTCACTAAAAAAAAACAACAGGTATTTTCAATTCCACAGTTAAAGTATTTAAAACTGAAAGACGAGCTAAATCATTCAATTTTAATTTCCCTTTGGGGTGTTGCATGGTATCGTAAAATCAAGCATAAGCAAAACAATAATAAATTGAGAGTTCGATTATTGTGCCAGTGAAAGCAGTCAAAAAAAATCCGAGCAAAATAAAGAAACGACTTCTTAAACTTGTTCATTTTAAGGTAAAATGTTTGAAACTGAATTCAAATAGTTTTTAAATCAAAAATTTATTTAATAATTAAATTTAAATTCAAAAAACGTGGAAATTATTTGATTTTAAGTAACAATGAAGATTTTCCTTAGTACTTCACAGCAAAAAATTGAATTCTCATGAAGAACTTGGCCCACTTTGATATCACTAAACCAAAACAATTACGTTTAAATCTAAGGTTAGAAATCAAATCGCATTCGGTTTTCTCAAAATTGTTAAATTCATCTGAAGGTAAGAGAACAAACTAATTTATAGGGAAACAGCGTCGATTCTCAACATAAAGCGTCACTTTAGTGCAATTTTTTTTCCTCATTTGCAAATGTGCAAAGACGTTGCCATTTTAAGAATAGAAACGGCAGCGTCATTGCACATTTGCAAATGAGGAAAAAAATCGACTCCACTCCACAACTTCATCTCTAATGCCGATAATTCACCAATGAAAATTCATTTTCCACGATGCGCCTAGGTTCGATTAAATGGTCTACGAAGCAGTGTTGAGCGCTTCTATTCACAAGTGAGACTTGGCTTCCACAACAACATGCGATGTGGCGCACATCATATAATTTCCAACTGCTCCCTCCACTCTCCATTCCGTACAATGGATGGTATGACCAGTTTGGATGAAGCAACGATCGTTTGGCTGCAGAAGGTCTGTCCAGAAATTGGACATTGGCTCACACGACCGATGACCGACGTGGCCACAATGTTGCCAACTATAATTTAAATTTTCCAGCTAGAAAAGCTTTACTTTACAGCTAAAATCAGCTAGATTTGGTAAACACCGATAAAAAAAAGGTCCCCACTTGATGTCATACTTTTCGTCCGAAATTCATCGTGTTCTCTAAAAAAAAAAAGAACAACAGCTACACTATTTTAAAAACCAGCTAGATTTTCAGCTATCAGCTAGGTGACATTTTTGTCCTGCTAGATAACATTAAAACCCGCTAGATCTAGCTGGAAAACCGCTAAACTGGCAATCTTGCGTGGCCATTGTTTCTTCGCGTTAGCACAACAATAAAAAAATATTACGGGATATCTGGTTAAAAACACAACCATGCTTTGGAGAAAGATATTCAGCTAATATTGAAAACGCAATTGCTGACAAAAGACAAAGTTGAAGTATTCAAAAAAGTGGCGCCAAAGCAATGACGTAACTTTATAAAAGATTTTCAAGTGATGGTTAGCACGCTTCGAAAGCAATTAAGTATATGATCATAAAACTATCACATGATTTAGGACAGTCTGCTTATTTGACAGCTTTACCGCCAAACTTTTACTTTTTATGTCAAAAATTACGATTACCAAATTTGCGACAAAAAATCTTCCCAAAACCACAACAAAAAAATGTTCTTGCAAGCAAATAGCTTAAACAAGCTTGCCAAAAGATAAAAAAATTGGCTTTGAAATAAGCAAAAAATTAATGAGATTTTATTCTCAAAGTAGAAAATATTAATTTGACAACTTTGCCAAATAAACAATCTGTTTTAGGCAAGAACGAAATAAGATGGAAATATTGCTCAAAATTCTAAAAAAGATGACAGAGGTTTTTACATTAATTGGGTAAACCAAAAGAAGACACCAGATCAGTGCTTCACAACCTTTTTTAAAATTGCGGGTCGGAAAAGCTGCAAAGACCTGTTAGTAAAAAGTGCACAGCCCAAATAAAGAATTAACTGCAATAATCATAAGGTAATCACAAAAAGCCTTTTTTTAACAGTTTGAGTTTTGACAAGACACTAGCGGACTGTCAAACTTTACGTCAAATTTTAATCAAGCATCTATTAAAATAATGTTTTCAGTGGCTTAACGCTTCATTGCGACATCACTGAAAATATTTGGTACAGATATTTTACGAAGGACGGAAAACACAAAACAAAAAGTTTTAAAATGTAACGTGTGGGTGATACATGTATTAACTACGCTCAACGGAAAACCAGTCACCAATCCTCAGCTCTATTACAGCACATTAACTTCTGGGTTGTAGTAGCTCTAGCAAGCCCACAGAAACAATAAACCAATAGTAAATTACTTGATTGGTGATTCACAAAAGCAAGATTTTTTTAAATGTCAAAAAGCTACAACCCGTATATTAAATAGTCTAATGCAATTCTTTGGTTACCAAACAATCAATATGGAGCATATAGGCACGAGTCGTACATGAGCTGCCGCAATAGCACCAACTTCAATTAAAATAAGGAATAATTTTGTACATTTTAATGTGCTTTGATGACGTGTTACAGTTATAACTTTGCTAAAATCCCGGCAAACGTGGTCATTAGTTCAAAATGTAACACGATATTTAAAAATAAGCGAGTTATTTTTAACTATTATCAAGATAATCGATCTCTTATATACCTTGTTGCCGTTGTTGATAATTATTTAAGAATTCGTTAAAGTGATTAGCACCTTCACAAAAATGAAGATCATTAATCTTAATTGAAACTGTATAATTAAGGCCCACTAAAGTCAATAAATTCAAAATTTTTTTAGGGCTTTGTTACTCTACGTAACTTATAAAACCTTAGTTTTGGAGTTTTTTGGGTCAAAATAAAGTCAATATCTCTAAAAATTTTACCGCATCAAATTTTACATAAAAAAACTAATTATCTGCAATTTTTCCAATAACTGTAAAAATTTAACATCTTGTTTCTCAATTTCATACCAAGAATTTTAAAGCTTTGGGAGCTAGCACCTCTAAAGTGTCACTCATAAAACTTTTCGCCCTCCTTTTTTGTACAAGTTTTGAATCAGCAGTACAAGCTTTACATGTTTTACAATATTTCACTAAGTTATGCGCCTTTTCTAGAGACTTTTAGCACTCCCGGCTCGGGGCAAGCAATTTTCAGTTCAAAAATCCTTGATTTTGAATGGTTTTAAAAAACTTTGCCAATTAAAATTTAAAAGAAGTATATGATTATCTTTATGTAATGAAAATGCGTCTCTTCATGTAAAGCGTATTTGCTATAAATATTACATCAACATCATAATTGCTGATGCATGAAATTATTTTGCCGCACGCATACTGCAGCTTTATATGCAATGTTATGCAGCAAAACTGCTTTTAGGAGTGTTCGTAATAGCGAGGTTTTTATCTGACTATTAACGAAAAAAGAAATTATACTTGGCTAATTGATGTAAATCACAGTTTGAACAACAATAAAAATTGGTCCATAAAAACAACCAAAACAAGCCAATTTATTAAGTTAAAATTTAACAATAAAGTCAAATTTAACAAAAACGTCATAAAATTATCTTTAAATAAAAAAAATGACCCTTAAAAAAGCCAACTGGATAATTTTTTTTTCAGAAAAGCATGTCAAACCGTTAACCTGTGTATGAACCTGTATTTATAAAGACTTCTGAAAAAGGTTGGTTGACTTCAGGTCTACAGTATGTAATTCTAAGTATTAATGAATATCAAACAAAGAAATTGCGAAAACCCAACATTTTACAGCGACGGTTGAAACTGAAAAAAACAGTTTCCCTTGTAATCAGCAAATCTTAGATAATATTACACTTGTGAACACAATCAAATGCCAGCCACTTATACGACAGCGCAAACGTTTTGGGCGCGAGCTCAAATGCAGTTTCGGTTGCAATTGATATGACGCAGTATCAGGTCAGTATGACGTTGTCACTTTGCTTTTAAAATCATCGCTGTGACCAGGGAGAGGTTTAAAACTGCGACCTTTTAATTTCAAGGCGCACAACCAAAGCACTCACGGATAAAAGCGATTCGAAAAAGTTTTTCACTCACCTCGGGTTCTTGCACTTTCACTGACACACGTTGCACATGAATATCCACGTCATCAATTACGACTCTAAACAACATTCAAAGTTATTACGTTATGCATCCGCGAGTCTTTTTTACAACTAAACTGATATCGCTGCAAGCATCTTTTAGTGTCAAGTCAACTGTAAGGACTCGTTTCCACTACGAGCGTGGAATAAAATATTCTTTGTTTGTTTGATTGACTTTTTTTTGCTTTGCTTAGCGCTCGCTTCGCTTTTTATGCGCGGAAAGATCAATAAAAAAAGAAAGAATGCTCCATTTCACGCTTGTAGTGGAAACAAGCCTTAAACTATAACAACAAAGCTTCTTTTTTTTTTAAATAAAATTGATTTACTATTGAAATTGTTGTTTGAAAATAAACAAGTTAAACTGTGCGAAACTTGCTTCGTCAGGCAGTATTAATAGGAACTTCCAAATAAATTCAAATGAAAATTACGTTGCAACAAAAACATTTAGTTCCATTACACAGCAAATCGTTAAACTACAAAAGCAAATACGCTAATATTTCATCGTCATCATATCATCTATTCATCCTACAAACTCACACGACAATCTCGCAAGCGTTAAACATCTATTGCAAAGTGATTGCGTTCACTTGCTTTCGAAATGCCGAAGTGTAGCTTTCTTGTTGAGAGTCTTAAATTTGTTTTATAGATTTTTAATGCAGTGATATGACTGAAATTTTGTACTGCTTGCCAAGTCTGCCAAGTAGGAAAAAGTGCTATTAAGTGCTTTTTATAAAAATACAACGACATGACGAGAGTTTGTATCGAGCCGCGACTGTGTCGATCGCGGTCGCCATAACAACGGAGATCTTAAAACACGTTAACTCCTATGCGACTTGTATGTGGGTCACACCAACTTACAGTTAAGTGCAGTGTGACTCACTGATGGGTCGCAAAACCAAACTGAAGATATTGCGCCTAAATAGTTGCGCCTAAATAGTTGCCGCAGTACGATGAATTCCTCTATGAGATGAGATAGTGCGCAGTTAACGTGTCAATTATCCAATCTTGCTGCATTGCTGCACGGTATCTACAGTGAAATCACCGAAACAACAATGCAGCAAAGAAGCAAGTGGCACACATCACACTAATTAACTCACCAAACATGTTTAAAGGAAAGGGATCTATACAACATCTCGTAATTGATACTTTAAAGCAGGTGGCAGCGTGTGGTGATTGGCCCCTAATCATAAAATACTTTGGTGGAAAGCTTCTCACTAAAATTAGAGCGAATATCTCAGCAAGTGCACGTTGTTATGAAATAGATGTAAATAACATATATGTAAATGGATAAAGAGAATTTAATGCAGGAAACTTCAAAGGGTCGCACGCGGGAATATTTCTTTAAGTTCATGGCTGAAAAAAGGCTGGACGCCCCTGATTTGGTGATTAAATTTATTAGCATATATTTCATAACAATATGCACCTGCTGGACTTTTCTTTAAAAAGTTAAAAATATATCAAAGTGTCTGTTTGCAGCGTAGCTAGAAAAACATCAGATTTTCAGTGGTTTTTGTGTTAAAAACATGCCCGCTCATATTTCGACGCTATCAGTATCACACGAGGTTCTGCTCGCGTTAATGCAACTAAGTGAAAGTTATTTCCCAAACAGTAATTATAGTTGTGCTAAAATATAAAAGGTCAATTACATAACAAGTTTAATTAAATGCATTTAAGCTCTATTTCAAATTGCAAAGGATCCAACGTTGGTTTTCGCATATTCGATTACTGTCATAAACACTAGAATCATCTCTAAATGTCTAACCTTGAAGAGTTGTCAATTTTTTTATCAGTATTTCGCAAAGATGAAGAAACTTTCCCACTCGGTAAGAGGTTGTCCTTTGGCAACTCTTTATTCGACGCATCCAACTGACAACAAAATTGTCTAATAAGCGATGAAGAAGGCTTCAAAAATCTCCATTACAATACATATTCAAGACAAACAAAAATTCTTTTTATAGAAACAACTCTCTGAAGTAAAATCAACATTAATTTAAAAAACTTCACGAATCCATTACTTCAGTCGTGTTCGACTCAACTTGCCGCAGATGGCCATTGCTGTCTTCAGAAGAGTAAAAGTATTTTTTGAATGGTTTATCGACAACGAACGACCGCAAATCGGTGCCCCTCGCATTTGTGTATCTGAAAATGTATTGCAGCCATTGCTTATGCTTTATCGAAGTCCTAAGCAATTAAATTACTTCGTTTAAAAACAAAATAGCGCAGATATTTTGTTAAGTATGAGTCTCTAATCTAATTAAAATTATTGTTAGTTTTTTTAGCAACCAAAAAATAACAGAATTCGCTAGTCAACCAAATTTTGTATTAATGTAAATACTTTTTAAAAACATACAACACTTTTAGTAAGATCTCAATTGAATAATATATACAAATTAACAAATGGATTAGATAATGTACAAAATGATTTGATGATTTACCACCAAAACTGACAAAAAAAAGGCAACACAACGCCATTCTCAGAAGAGATTTTAATATACAAAAATATTGTTTTACATACGAGGGAGGCTGAGATGTGCAAAATGTTAAAAGACAATTTTTTATAAATCCTTCATCAAATGGGTTAACTCCATTGTGAAACTTTCCAGTTACCTGAAAATAATCGAAATTGAAAATACTGTATGATAAAGCGTTATCTTCTGACTACTTCCTTATAAACGAAGCAACGGGATTTCATGTGCATTTTACGTAAATTTCATGTGATTCACGAGAAAACCACGTGGATATTAACGTTGTAATTGTCAATTAAAAAGAAAATAAATAAATCCATACAACACTAAAATTTTCTAAACCATTTAAAACAAGATTAAAAATTCATGCGTTTTGTCTTTAGCTACAAGTTAAACAAAAAAAATGACGCACTTGCTCATTGGTAGTTCTTCCTCTGCTTACAAGAAAAATATGAAAACCAGTCAATCCAAAAACAGGAATAAAGAGTACAAAAACAAATGCGACAATAACAAATCTGAAAAGTAACCAAAAAGTAATATTTACTGATAAAAACCCAAACAACAGCAACAGCACACAATAAAGCTGCGGCCCAATATCTCGTAGCAGCTGACAAGGACATCTTGGGGCTGGTGGTCATTGGACCTCCATACAATCTATGTGTACATCACAGTTATGCATAGTGTGGCAGAATATGCAGCTCCTGTTTGGTCACCTTGGATCTCTGGCACAAAATTACAAAAGCTAAAGTGAGGACACAGCCAGGTTTATTACAGGTTAAATCTGTTTCACCTCAACTGACACTGTCCTCCATGAGACCACATCATTCCACTCTTTTCCCAGCTTCAAACTGTCTCCCTAGAAAAGTTAATGACTCGGCTCATCTTCCACTCTCTGACAATAGTCCTGAGACTTGTATTTGAACAAAATTTCCTTAAGTATTTTAAACATTAAGACTGGAGAAACTCAACCATCCCCATCTTACCTCAGCTTAATCTTCTGGCAGACACCAAGGACCTGTAAATATCCCTAATGTCCTGGGGCCCTGCCTGTGCCTCCACCCACTATTCTTACTATTGTCTTCAATTTCTCCTATGCCTCTGAACAACTGGCTGCTGCTGAGGAAACCATTGTTTTAAATAACAACTTCACAATCATCAAAACAGTTTTACAACCCACCATTGGCATGACTGGCATGTTTCCAGAGATTTCTAGCAGCACTTTTCATTCCAAAAAGTCTGCACTGACTGCTGCTATCTTTTGGCTGCATCAGCACTATAACTGGTCCTTGGCCTTTGCCATCAGTGATTGCAAATTACTGATTCAAGTCCTCACCAATTCCAACACCAATGACCTCCCTTTCATCCTAATCCAATCCTTACTGGCAGCTTTCCGAACCCCAAAATTAATGCAACTCATCTAGTCCCAGGTAACTGTAACCTACCAGGTAATAAACTTGCCAATGACAAGGCCAAACTTGGCTCTTCCTTGCCACAGTCCAACAACTTTCTGAATCAATCAACTAGCAAGTAATCATCCACAGGAGTTGTCTCCCCACACCCTCTAACCATCACTGCCTCACAACCAGTCAATCCCACAAACCCAACCCTCTAAAGGAGTTCAAATTATCCAAGAATACCCTCACTGACTTTATCCATTTTTTGTCTGGCCACTCCCTGCTCTCAAAAGATAGTAATGTCTGATGGGACAGTGCAAGGACAATCAATGTCAGCTCTGCTGTAAGTCAGCTAAAAACCTGTAGTTGCAATGCCCCATGCTGTTGACAGAGCACTACTATCAACAGTTGTGCAATTCTTTTGAAGAACTCCAAAGCCTCTTAACAGCAAGTCAGGTGCTTCCAAGGATCATCCTCAGGCACCTTGGATGGTTTAACAACAATAACAGCAGACAAGCAGAAAAGAACAAGAGAATGTGCATTAAAGTTGACTAGATTTTTTTATTCGTGGCATTTGTCAAAACTCAGTCAACTTTAGTGAACATTTTTGTATTTTCTGATTGATTTCAATAAATGACACAGCTTTTTTATTTTTATTTTTTCGACAAAAAAACAGCAGACAAGTTCAGGCCATCTTGGCTGCAGCAACAAATTATAATTATTTCAAGCTTTCACACAACTTAAATTTTTAATTGATTACTATTAACCAGACAAAATTTAGTTTTGATAAATTAGTTTTTGATTTACTTACGTTATAACTACACATGGATCAGAGCTAGAATAATTTCTGTTCAAGCGATTAATGGCAAACCATAAAGAAAAACTAAAAACATTGATCATGTGCAAACAAAGAGTGAGTAGAAACGTAAAAAAATATTTGTAATTTCCTTTTCCAACACAGTTGTTAACCCAAGGACAATGATGATCAAATTTCTGGAAAAAAATCATTATTATAAAGCAAATGCCATACGAAAAACTGTGTTAACAAGGATTAAAAAACATAACCCAAACTTGCTACTGACAACATTTCTAAACTACAGTTGACTTTTAAAAATCCAGCAACCAAAAATCTAGATCCTTCAACTTTCTGACACAGATTTTAAAAGCACATTTTCATACTTTTTACACACACATGTGCACCACTGTTTTCATGCACTGCTGCTTATATTTAGATGGTGCTGCAAGCCTAAATGCCATGTTGGTTCAATCTTCCACATGCTAACAAGTAACCTTGTGGATTTTGATTAGCTGATTACTGAGTTTGCTGTGCAAGAGATAATTTTCCCTAAATATATAGAGGATACATCATACAAAATTATAATCTTCAAAAATCAGGGATTTTCTAAATCCCAGCTGTCCTCAGGTCCTGAGGTTGCTAGTTTTTTAAAGGTCAACTGTATATAAAACAATTTTAAAAACATAATTTGATAAGTTTCATAATTTTTTAATCATTTAATATTTAACATAATAGTTACTTCCACAAACTGTAATACCTCAATACAATTATTGCATGCACTGCAATGAGAAACTCTTGGTGGTCTATAAAATTTGCAAGTGCTACACCATTTCATCTTCATGGAAACATCATTGATAAGTATACTAATGTTTACTGGAGCACGCAAATCATCATCATCATCTTCAGGCTCAGAACCTATAAAATATATACTTAAACAACATGGCAGGCCCAAAATACAATAAATTAAGCTTTAAGGCCCATTTCCACTACGAGTGTGGAAAAAATCATTCTTTGTTTGTTTTATTGATTTTTTTTTTTGCGCTTGCTTCAATTTTAACTGCTCACTTCAATCGAAGATCAATAAAAGAGACAAAGAATGCTCTTTTCCATGCTTGTAGTGGAAACGGGCCTTTACAATAAAAAAGAGTAGAACAGTTTCAACAAAAGAAATCAAACAGAAATGAACCAAATAAATGCACTTAAGTTGACCAAGTTTTTTTTAATTACACAAGCATTCATGAACTACTGCTCCCTTTGTTCAGTGCAACAAAATAAAAATGCAACCGAAAACAGTATGAATAAAGATAAAAATCTCTGAATTACAATCAATGCCATCAGTGTAAATTTTGTTTTGAGTTTTATTTTTATCTTTAGTTTGTTGCATTTGATGAAGTGAGCAAAAGTTTACAAAAGCTTGTGTAATTAATAAAAACTAGGTTAACTTCAATGCATTTTTTTTTCTCATTTTTGATTCAGAAATTTGATGAAAGCTGAATGAACTAATTTTTTAATGATAATACAAAACTAATTTTAGCTTAAAAAAATGTTAAATATGCACTTTAAAATACTTTTTACTCTTCATACTTTTACTTATAACATCAACAAAATTTTTCTTTAAAAAAAAAGTTTATTTAAGATTTTTCCAATAAGCCCATAAAGCAAAGAAAGTTTTTACAAGAGTTTTTTGATATTTCTAAAACCAGAACAAAATGCAACTGAAAGCACAGTTAAACTTAAATCATAAATATCTAAAAACAACAAAATATCTAAAAACAACTCACGCTTTGCATAGATTCCAGGGTTTCGAAATCCAACCAAAATATAATTAATCAAAACATAAATAAAGACAATCACAATATAAAGAATGACCCAAATAAACATTCCATTGTCATTAATTGATTCTCTTGCCCTAAAAAAAAATAAAATTCTTGGTGTACACAACAAACTTTACGACTAAAAATTTACTACTTATTTTAATACTATTAACTTGTAAAAATCACAATCAAATTATTTAATAAAGCATCTTCATTAGAAATCTATAAAAACTGAACATAGCTTTGGTTGAGTCACAGGTGCAAAGCAAGTAATAAAAAAGTATGCAAAAAATATTAAATAAATCAAAAATTTACCAAGTTTTAGCAAAACAACCCCGGGTGTAAATAATGTAAAAGCCCCTCTTGATGCATTACCCAGCAAGCTTTTCAAAAAAATTCTTTAATATAATGCCTTGTTTGAATAAAATATCACATTGAAAAAGTCAAATAATCAAGTTTTTTTTATTAAAATAGTTTTAAATAATTATAGTTATATTATTTTTGGTTTAACTTTTTTGCAATTAGCTATTGTTATGAAGTGAGTAATGAAGTAAAGTCCTATTGCTATAAAGTGAGTATATAAAGTAATGAAGTAAGAGCCCTAGGATCAACTCTTGCTTTCACTTTTTTAGTATTGTTTGGCAGATTTTTTATAATTTAGTTTAGATTACATTTTAAGTTTTGACATTAACTTAGGATAGGACTGGATTTGGTTAGTAAAGTTAGTTAAATTGGGTTAAAGATATAAGGTTTTTCTTTAAATTAACACATTTTATTTTTCAATCATTTGGATTGAATTTAGGATTTAGTAAAATTAGATAAGAAATAAAACTTTAAAATTTTTTTAGATTATAGCTTATTTTTTATTAGGTCAGAGACTTAAGTGCTCATTTTTATAAAAACAATCTGATGACATTGCCAGCAGAAAATTTTTTATGATTAGATAACAGCTACTGCCTAACTTTTTATCTCCATAAATTGAACAATGGTTACAGATGACAGCACAGAAGGTAAACTTTGAGCAAATTTACTCATTATTCTAGTCTCTCTAATCAATCTTTTCTAATTTTCAGATGATTTAAACAAGGGAGTTTTGAGTGTAATGGCATTAAAAAACTAACAAATTGCTCATCAGGTCCACCTGTCCAACTTCTTTTGTCAATTGCAAAATGGTGTAAAAAGTTTTTGGATTCTGCAACCTTGAAATTGTTAATTTTTTAACCTGATTTTTTTTTTTTACAACTTTCTTAACTTGCTTTCATTTTTTTCTGAACACCTTGTTTAACACTTGGTATACATTGAAATCAAAATTCATTATGTACCCAGGGAGTCACCAGTAATACCTATAATGAAAATCAGATTCATTTTCAATCTTACTGTATGTGCACACTTGGTTTGAAAAAAAAAAACAGATTTTTTTTTAAATGTTTTGTGTACAGAATTTAGGATAGATTAAAATGGGTTTAGTAAGCAATGTATTAATCCAAATCTGCCAGCATAAAATATATATATGCCACACAGATGATGCTCTCAGTAAAAGGATTGAAGTGATTTCAATTAAAGGGAATGAAATTAAAATTTGATATGCAAGTCTCTAAATGCATCTGCAGGGAGGTGATAAATAACTTTTAATTTGCCAGTGAGTCGGAGTCAAAAGCCATGTTGTATTTTCAAAAGAAAAATGGCATGTTAGAAGGGGTAGATACTTACAAAGCTATATTATTTAAATCATTGTAAAAATATTTTGTTTTTGTTTTGAAAAGTTTACTTTTATAAAATTCAAATGTTTTATATTAATTTTAAATAGTTTTTGGTGTTTATCATTAATTGCTTATTGCATTTTGCATTACATTTATGTTATGCTGAGAAATAAGTGTAAAATGACATGTCCAATTAGTATTTGAGCAGAAAAAGCAGTATACGGCAAATGCTGCAGGCAAAAAATATACATATTTCTGCTCAGTTTGACAAATAAATAGGAGGCCATTATTCAAAAGGTAAGCAACGCACTAACAAATAAACATTAAAATATGTATGCCCAGGGACAACTGACAAAAAATATACAAAAAAATATAAATATTTGAAATTTTTTTTTAAATACAATTTTTAAATTCATTAGAGCAATGCAATAAAGAAATGAAGGCAAACAAAATGAAAACAATTCCAAAAAATATGCAGCAGTTAAAAAAATAATGGTTTGAAAGTTGTATGCCTAAAATTTTCTCATTTCAAGTCTCGATTGTTGTTTGCCATTACAACTTAAATCTAGATGCCCATTTGTGCCAGCTGCATGGAATCTTTTAAATAACCTTGTCAGACTAGGCATCTGCACTTCTCAGTAAACAAATTACAGATGGAATGAAGAATACTAAAAGAATTCATCATGGCTTGTGTTTTCATACCCAGGACCAGTGGCAAGCCTGCTTAAGTGAGCTTGCCCTGAACAGCTTGGGTCAAATACAATCACTTGCAAATTGGTGTTGGGCAGGGTTACTCCATTTGTCCATGCACAAATGGGGTATTGCTCCTTCACTGAATTGCAAGTGCAGCACCAATATCCTAATAACGTGCCTCAAACATCAGGTACTACATAGAGCACAAGGACTGATGGTGATGGTTTTGGATGATGAAACTTGATGCTGGCTTAACACCAACACTGTCAACATTCGATCCAGGCAGTACAGCAGCCTAGGGTAGTAAGAGGATAAACCCTTGACCCAGTCCTGTTTGTGTCTGACCTGGAATGAATGCCCTTCCAAATTATGATGACAACAATAAACAAAAAGTAACAAAACTATAAAAAGTGGAGATTTAGAAAATAGTAATAAAATTTAATTTGAATTATATAAAACTATTATTTAACTTTTTAAAACTTTAACAGTTTAAAGCATTTTTCAAATATAATTAATTTCACAAAAGCAATAAAGTATACTTACGGACAAGAAAAAAATAAAATTGTTAAACTGAATAATAAAAACAAAGCTGTTGTCAAAGGAAGATATTTTGTGCATTTAATTTTTCCCATAACTTCACATCATAAAAAGTCAAATATGTTTTAATGGATAATCCAAATTGAGGTAATTTTTCAATTATTTTCCAATTTATTCATAAAAAAATATTAATAAATGACATTAAACATGGAAAACTTTCCAGTATACTCAAAATTTTGATCAACAAAACACTTCTGAAACAATTATAAAAGCAACTTTGTAGTTCTAAAAAATTTTATACTAAATGGGTCTTAGTTAAAATGAATATAAGTAGATACAAATATGCTCCATTGAAAAAGGGTTTAATAAAATATGCCATGATATATCAATAGATATACCTATACATATTATTTTATCTCTATACTCACATTTTACTATATAGGTAAATTCAAAGCTGGGTCATTCTATGTCAAATGTCTTAAAAGTTTTGAAATTACCAATTTGACCCTTTCCAAACTTTCTCAAACTTTGTCAAAATGGTGGGTAGCATGATTAAGACATGTCTTAAAAATTTTAACATAAGTAATGTTTTGTCGGCAGCGTGGTCGAGTGGTTAAAGCACCGGACTGATGATCAGCATGGTCTCGGTTCAAAACCTACTTGCGCCATTCTGTTGTGTCCTTGGGAAAGACACTTTACGGCACTTTCCCCTGCTTGGTGGTCTTGACAAGCAGTTCTAAATTGCAGTCATATCTCTACTAAATTACTAGCAGACAGCAATATCTTGGCATCTCCGGAAGCAGGTCGGGGTAATTGCTTACCCTATGTATAGCACCTCCGTCGCTTTCCTGCGAGTCAGGAGGATAAATATAGAGATAAAAAATTAAAAAAAATAAAAAAAATGTATTTTTAAATTACAACACTCCAAAGTTTTTGATATCCCTTACAAAAGCTAGCATTCTGTTATTTGTAACATTTACACAGATGCATATCTCCATGGTTATTTGGTAGCATTTTCACAGATGCATATCTCCAATTTCAAAAATTATAAAAAGCTAAATTTCCGTCTATGTTTATAACTTTTAGTATGCTTTAAGGCCCATTTCCACCATGAGCATGGAAAAGAGCATTATTTGTTTCTTTTATTGATCTCTCCACACTTAAAAATGAAGTAAACACTAAGCAAAACAAAAAAAATCAATAAACAAACAAAGAATAATCTTTTCCATGCTTGTAATGGAAACAAGCCTTTATATACCTCATGCAATAAAATAATAATTTCATATTTTGGGCGGTATATAAACTGTCAAAGTTACTACTTTTTTATTTTGAAACATAATTTGAGTCAATTTTAAAAGCCTGTAACTTTTGAACAAAAAAGAGGAAGGCCAGGTTAATTATGAATGATACTTGTCTACTATACTACAACTTGATAAAGTTTGAGTAGGAATAATATATTGTTATAAAAGTTATTTTAATTCTAAATATGGACCAAATGTAAAAATTGCAAAATAGCAGCATTTCTTGGCATAAAAATACCCCCATATGTACTTATTTGTGCAAAAAAATTTTTGCCAGTGAAAGAGCATTTCTTTATGAATTTGTACAAAAAGTTATTTTTTTGTGACTCAACTGTTAAAGGTTGTTAATATAGAAGCATATTTGACCCCCAAACTAAAAAAAATTTCTTGTATGTGGAGAGATTACTTACATAGCATGCTATAAAACTTTAAAATACTAAACAATTCAGAATGCTGAATGAAGCCTTTTATTAACTATTCTTTATAATCTTTTTTAATTAGGCTTAAGCAACCACATCTCAGACACAATTAGTTGCCTAAAAAATAAAAAACTTTTTTTATATTATTACTATTAAATTGTCTGATAGCCATAATAGTTTTAATGAATATATTGATATTAAACAATACAGGATGCTGAATGAAGCTCTTTAGTCAGCATCCTGTATTGTTTAATACCAATATACAGTATATTTATTTATTTATTTTATATACAATGCTATGGTGCCCACATCAACACCCAGGCACTCTAACAAGCGAGGAGAGACAAGATACAAAGCAAGAAAATGTAACAAAATATGCTTAAAACAATTATACATACTAGTAAATGAAAAGCAATAGGAAAACAAAACAAAACAGGCCAAATAATAATTATAATAAAAACACACACAAAAAAATGCACATATTAACAAAGGGAAAAAAAAAATAATAATAATAATAATAAATACATAAAATGATAAGTAGCTATTCAATCATTTGTAAACACTAGGGAGAAATCTGGTGAAGGTTAAACTTTTTTAATTTGCATTTAAACTGGGTGATACTGGTAGCATTTACAATATTTTCCAGCAGATTGTTCCAAATTTTGTAAGCTCTATGAATGAAAAAGTTATTATATGGAACAGTGTGGGGTCTAGTTTTAGGTCTAATATGATGAGTATGTCTACACAAGTCATAACAGTTGTCATTTTTTATAAAATAGTCATTAAAATCCAAATCAATCATATTATAATACATTTTATACAAAAAAAACATATCAAATTCAAGTCGTCGATATTCCAATGATTTAAGATTAAGCATATACAATCGATTAGAGTAAGATGAGAAACGTAAGTTACAGCGCTTGCAAATCGTTCTAGTAAACTGTTTTTGTACTGATTCAATTTTAATTATATCTTTTTTTAGGTAAGGAGACCAGATCACACTATTATACTCCAAAATGGGTCTAACATAAGTAGTATATGCTTTAAGCAGTATCCAAACATTATTACTGCTGAAAGAGTGTAGAATTTGATAAGCTCTGGCTGAGGCTTTAGCAGTGACACTAGAAATGTGACTATGCCATTTGAGATCACTAGAAATATAAATGCCTAGGTCACAAACAGTAGAACAAGTAGAAATATTTTTGTTACATAATACATATGTGTTATTGGTATCATGAGTTCGGTGAATAAGTAGATGTTTACATTTTTCCAGAGTAAGTTGAAGTTGGAGATTGTTCATGCATGACTGAATGCTGTCCAAACTGGTTTGTAAGTCAGTAGAATCAACACTAAAAACTTTAGTGTCATCAGCATAAAGATAGATGCCACTATTGGAATGGTGGGGATGACAAAATTTTATTAAATGGTTAATATAAACAATGAACAAAATAGGTCCCAACACACTGCCTTGTGGGATACCACTACTGATGGGTAAATATGAAGATAAAACATTATTAACACAGACACATTGTTTTCTATTACAAATGAAAGTTTGTATCCAGTTTAAAACATTATTTAGTATTCCATAAGATTTTAAGACATCTAGTAATTTTTTGTGTGAAACAGTGTCAAAGGCTTTAGATATGTCTGTATAGACAATATCTACATTAATACCTTGATCAAGATTAGTAAACCAGTGATTAAGGGTTGTTAGTAGCTGTCAACAAGTAGATCGATTTGGTATGAAGCCAAATTGATATTCTGACAGGATATTTGAAGTTAGCAGATAATCCATTACCTTATTGGCAATAATGTTTTCTAAAATCCTACACATTACAGAGGTAAGAGAAATAGGTCTGTAGTTAGATGGAGAGCCATGGGAACCTTTTTTATAAATGGATGTTATGATAGCTTTTTTCTATTGGCTGGGTATACTACCTGTAGATAAAGTGAGATTAAAAAGGTGAGCCAATATAGGTAGTATGGAGGAAGCAATTTCTTTAAAGAAGTATGCAGGGATGTTATCTGGAGTTCTAGATAATGATCCTTTCAGATTGTTAACAGATTTCACAATATCTTCTGGGGCAACTTCGATATCTGCCATAGGAGGTAACTGGTATGTGGAAAAGCTGGCTAAGTTCACTTTAATATTGTTGTCAACGGTAAAAACTTTATGAAAAACATCATTAAGCATATCAGCTTTATCTTTATCAGAAGATGCTATGTTTGAGTCTGCAGTTTTGAGGGTAGGTATGCTATATCTAGTTTTCATTTTTCTATTAACATACCCATAAAATCTTGCTGGGTTACTATTGTTACACAAAGAAAGTTTAATTTGATCATACCATTGTTTCATGTAATCATCATATTGCTTACATTTGGCTTTATATTTAGATTTCAACGAAATGTCACTTTTACATTTACGATAAAGCTTAATTTTTTCTTTTAAGATACAAGACAGCTGTGAATTTTTTTTGGGTTTGTAGGTGATAGCTTGATATGGAACATAGATATCTATTATTGACTTCAGATAATCAATAATATTATTATAAAGAACTTGAACATCATCTTTACTTGAATGAATAATTTTTGTCCAATTAGTTAAAGTACTTGGCGAATGACATCATAATTAGCTTTTTTAAAGCAGTGGCGAAACGTTTTGGAGGTTGAAAACCTAGATTCCCACTGCAGTGAAAAATGAATCGATGAGTGATCACAAGAGGTACTAAGAGGCATGCCTACATAATAATCCATCAAATATTTTTGCCCAAATAAATTACAAAGTAGCAAATCAAGAACATGTCCATCACAAAGAGTGGGCTCAGTAATTAATTGATCTAGGGAGTTGTATGTAACGAAGTCTAAGAAAGTCTGGTGAGATGGTCCACTGTTTGTAGATGGTATTGACCAATTAATATTAGGTAAATTAAAATCCCCAACAATATAGGCAGGGGAAGAACCTGCAATGCAGTTATTAATAACTTTACACAACTTCTCAACATTTTCGGCAGAACCAGCAGCTCTGGGTGACAGATAACAACAAATTAATCTAAATTGCAAATTGAATTTCTTCAGCAAGACATCAACTGCAATTAATTCAGCACAATCAATGGTTATTGCTGGGCTGTATTGACTAATAATTAAGTTGTTTTTATAAAAGATCATAACTCCTCCACCTCTTGCAATAGTGCGATCACAACGTAAAGTATGTTAACCTGGGGGGCAAATCAAAGAATCTAAAACAGTTGAATTTAACCATGTTTCACTGATTAAGAGAATATCAATGGAAGGATTTACATGAAGTAGATAGTCAAGCAAAATATTCTTTTTGTTCAAAAATTGATCTAGCATTAAAATATGTTATCTTCAAGCAATCTGATTTACTAGAACAAGGTATGTTAAAATTATTACGACTTTCAGACAATTTAATAACAATAATAAAAAAAAATAAGTTTCTTTTACTTCAAGCAACTTAGATGTGGTTGCATCAAAGCAGCAGTAAAATAAAAGTGACATATAAAATAAATACTGATAGATTTTAAGTTAGTTAGATACAAAGACAGAAAAACATACAAAACATCAAAACTGTAAATATTACAAATATAATCAAAAAACAAAAGAAACGAAACATAAGAAAAAGAGTAAATATAAACAGGCTAAAGCTGCATCAATACTAGTGTTTAATAAACATAACTTACTTTGAGTGCAATAAGGTATTACTGTTTGTGACTCTAATAAAAATTGTTTAGAAAAGTTTTAAGTTTGGTTTTAAAAATGAACTTTTATTTACAACTTCTTACATATATGACAGTTTATTCCAACAGCAGGGAGCATATTGATTAAAACATCTACTGTGATGTTATAACTGTTTGAACAAGCAACTTTTATTATTTTTCCAAATCCTTGTACCTTTAGAAAATAATGATTAAAATTTCCAACTTTAGATTTAAAGTTTAATAAAATAATTTTTACCAAGTATAAATAAAATCAAAAACTGTCAATCAATCTTAGGGGTTTGTTTTCAAGCAAAGTTTAAGCCAGTGGTTTCCAACTGGGGTTCCACAGTATGATTTTCAAGGGTCAGTTTTTTTTTCCTTTATTTCTGCTCTGCCACATAATAAAAGTACAACTATAACTATTTTATAATAAACATAATTAAGGTAGCAAATTAGAAAAAGGAAGAACCAACAAAATGAATGTATGTTGTCAGGTTGTAGCTTGCATAGATGTGAATTATTTGTAAAAGGTTGTATTACCAGATGCAAGGTTGCTTCACCTCAATATGAATTTGTTCATAATGTACAATAAGAAAAAAAAAGAAATACAAAAGAGGTACAAAAAATTTTTTAAAAATTATATTGAGGTCCAAGAGCTTTTCATACACAAGATGAAAACAATAAGTAATAACAAAAGAAAAGAACCTGCTGTATGGTCCAGCTTGCAAAAAATGACAAGTCAGTGCAACGCTAGAATCCAAGCTCCACTCTACAACCTAGCACGAAACCTAGCTCACTTGAATAAACATATTTATTTACTTTAAAATGGTATTGAAGTAATGCGACATTTTAACAAAAATTCAATGCAATATTTTTTAATTGTTTGTTTTTGTATAGTTTGTCTATTCGTGAAAAAATTTCTGACAGACATCTTATCTTATTCTTAAAAGCCGTGTTGAGTAGCCGGATTGGTTATTATAGTTGAGTATTGTTCAAGAGTGATAAAGCAGCTATTTTTGTTTTGCTTTTTTTAAATTTCTTTATTTATCTAAGCGATTACCTCGATTTGCTTTTGGAAATGCCAAGATATTGTTGTACGATCGAAATTTTCTAGTTTGGTTTTTTAGATTTTATTAAAGATATGACCATAGACTATACAAAAATGAGTTTATGACAGTGATGGCGAACCTATAGTGGGATTCCCATTGGCGTCGTTATCGCGTCAAATTATACTTTTGACGTTACTTTGACTCGATCAAAAAACTACCCATTCCCACTGGACTTTCTCACTCGATAGCGAATGCTCTGACGCGATTTTACGTAGAGAATTAAATGCTTGTTAGGTATGCACGAAAAATTAGAATTCAATTCTACTTTATCGTGCATACAAACTAGAATTGAGTTCTACTTTTTCGTTTTTCGTTTGCAAGTCCTTTCAAAAGTCATCAACAACAAGCAGTTAATGATTATTTCACAAATGTAGGCTTGAGAATGGATGCAAAAATGGCCAAAGCATCAACAAAGTTTAAAACCCCAAGTGCAACTAAATCTTTTTTTTATGAAACAATTACACCAGAAGAAGTCCTTACACAGATTTGTTAGCTTAATATTGCTAAAGCAAGTGGACCAGAAAAAATACCAAATATATTCTATCGATTGATAGGACCAATTATAGCACCATATTTAAGTAATATTTTTAACAATTGCTAGAATAATGAAACATATCCATGGGTACTAAAACATGCCAAAGTAACTCCAATTCACAAAAGTGGTAGAAAGGACATTGCTAGTAACTACAGATCAATTTCTATACTTTCTGTTGTATTTAAGATCTTTGAAAAGTTATTATATTCTCGACTTGAAAAATTCTTTTTATTGAATAATGTTATCACTAAGCAACAATTTGGATTTCGTCCAGGCTTTTCCACAGAAATGGCTTTAAATGCCAACTTTTTAATGTGGCCTAAAGAAACTACTTAATTTTTTTAAATAGTTTTGTAATTTGTTTTCAAATCTATTTTACTGACGTTTTTCTTATACTGTATTTATATTGTTCATTTATTTCGAGAATTTTTTAGATTCTTTATCTTCTGTTTTTTAACATGCACCTATAGTGAGTTTTCCAAACTGGGGTCTATGGGCCCCTGAGGGTCCGTGATGACTGCACAAGGGGTCTGCAATAATATGATGAAATTTGTCAAATATATATACTTGGTAAAATAATCCATACCATAAAATCCAATTAGAAGTAAAGTGAAAACTTTTTTTTTGTAGAGAACACTACGTTTTAGGGACAAAAATTATGACATTCAAGACAGAACTGAAGTGAAGATCTTTTTTTTTAAAGAACACTTCTTTTAAGAAACAAATTTTTTTTCTATTTACGGTTGGTTTGTCCCTTGGGAAATATGGTATGCCTGTTCAGACTTATAACAAATTTAACAAATTTTGTGTTATCTATTTTTGAGTTGTATTTTCTTTCCTTGTTGGTTGGGCAGAAAACTAATGTAACGTAAGATTGGGATCCATGAAAAAAAAAGATTTGCAAATAGGGGTCTGTAACCCAAAAAGTTGGAGAAACACTGCACCAATATGAATTATTTCATCAATAATGAATTTTCATAAACGCTACAAATTTATTTTACAAAATAGCCAATGGGACTTAATGTATCTTATGTTTGAGTTTAATAAATAAACAAAAAAAGTTGTACAGAGTGTTTCAAAAAATTTGACATCATTTTGCAATCTAATAACTTGGGTAGTTCCTGTTTAAATAAATTTAAACTTACACAGCATGTGTAGAAACAGGCCAAAATTTTGTGATTAATATTTGATATGTTTATTTTTTCAGGTGTAGAAATTTTTAATTGATAAATTATTTGTACACCTGTTTGTTTAAATGGTATTCACTAGCAGATAAAAGTGGTTTTGTATGTTGGAGTATGCTCGAACAAACTCAAACAAGACTGTGCAGTGTGCATTTGTGAGAAAATTCTCTAAGAAGTCATCAACAGCAAAGAAGATTTGCAGCTGGAAAAAGAAATTTAAAGACGAAGGCTGTCTGTGCAGAGCAAAAGGATCTGGATGACCAGCAACAGCAGAAGAGAAGGTCGAGTGGATTCGTCAAACATTCTTGCAAAGCCCCAAAAAGTCCATAAGGAGAACAAGTATGGAACCCTGAAACTTTTAACGACAGTTTGGCGGGTAGTAAGGAAACATTTGGTAATGAAATTCTACAAACTGCAGCTGGTTCAAGCCATAACTGCAGATGACAAGCAAAAGCATAAACAATTCTATGTTGATATGCAAGAGAAACCTGAAGAAGACGAGTTCAATGAACGTCTTGTGTTCAGTGATGAGGCTACATTTCATACGAATGGCCTGGAGTGGATGCCCTTCAAACGATGACGACGACGACGATACGAATGGCAAAGTCAATAGGCATAATGTTCGCATTTGGGGCGAAGAAAATCCCCATGCTACTATTGAGCATGAGAGGAACTCACCAAAAGTGAATGTGTTTTGTGCCATCTCGAAAAACCATGTTCATGGCCTGTTTTTCTTTGAGAAAAATTTGACTGGCGATGTTTATCTGCAGATGCTTCAAAACTGACTAATAGATGAGCTTATTGCAAATGAACATGAAGATTTCATTTATCAACAGGACGGTTCTCCACCTCACTGGAAGCTCGCTGTACAGGCTCAATGAATCATTGACAATCTCAAATGACAATGTCAATCTGCCAAGGAGATGGATGGGGCGTGCTGGTGGTGAAGACAATGTGATGTTGAAATGGCCTCCACGTTCACCTGATTTGACTGGGGATATGTAAAGAGCTTACTTTATGTCCCCTCTCTTCCTGCAAATGTAAACAAGATCAGATAAAGAATCACTATCGCACTGAAGACAGTTACCCAAGACATGCTGCATCGTGTTTGGGAGGAGCTAGACTACCAACTTGACTTGTGCCGGGTAACAGGCGGCGCGTACATTGAACATTTGTGAAATCTTTTATGGTCATTAAATCTTGTTTTGGTCAACATTAAACGTGTTAAATTTCATTTGATTCGACGATGTAGTTTCTGTAATATTTACATGTCAAATGATGTCAAATTTTTTGAAACACCCTGTATTTTAAAACCGTTAGTAAAAATAAATAATTCAATCAAAAATCCTTTCCAATTTTTGTTTAATAAAATGGTATTTTTCTAAGGAATTGAAACGTTCACTTTCTTAACTTTTTTTAACTAGGGTTTTGTTCATTTCATTAAAATTAGTTATATTTTATGCTAATTTTGTTGCAACTTTTTTGACTTATATTTGATATATTTTAAAAAGACTATTTTGCTTACCGTATTTCTTCGAGTAGAATGCGCGTATTGTATTTTTTTATCGCCAACTTGTGCGCATTCTGAGCAAACTCATTTTATTTTGATAACAACTTTCGGTTAATTTTTAACCTACCGTAGCTTCGACCACCTTAAAACCAAAATAATGGATATTTTACACAGAACAAGTTATAGATATCTGAGCGGGATAGAAAATTGTTTATTATTATTATTATTATAGAAGTACTCATGTAGCAGGCAGGCAGCACTGTTTTCCACTGTCCGCTAGGTGACTTTACTTATGCGCATTGTATTCAAGGGCGCACTCTTATTTTCTTTTGTGAATTTGTGCGCCTTCTAAACAGGGGCGCATTTTCATCAAAGAAATACGGTATTCTGCATCGAATTAAATTGTTCGACAAGCTTTTTTCAAAAACCCAATAGTGTGACTTTTCTATCCAGATTCGTGTGTATTTTACTTCTAAGTTGTATATTTTTTATCGCACATTTCCACGTTTACTCCTACAAAGTTTTGAAAAAAGCAAAAATTGGCAAATAAATTTTTATTTACACAAATGATGTCAGGCGCTACGTAATAAGTTAAGACAAGCGCCTGTTTCGTCCTTATGGGACTCATCAGGTAACTGCCGCAGCGCACAGACAAAAACAGTCAAACAGGGTGGGTACAAAAGATAGCGAACTGATTAGTAACCACTAATTAACAGGAATTAAACACAAGCAAAAACACTTCTTGGCTGTCTGGAGCCAAACAAAAATGTTCAAGCTTATGTACACGGTTTAACGGGGAATTTATGAACGATCTGAAAAAAGCGTGGCAGCAAAAACCTCGCATTGGAAAAATTATAGGCGAGCGTCCCTTGTTAGAGAAAATCAGTATTTTTTTGTCTTTAGGTTGAAATGTGACGTGTTTTGCCAGGTATTTTGAATTTTTTATTTCCTGTTTTAACGTTAATTCTTTATTCAATCAGTTTTTATTTGCAATCTAGTTATTCAATCAAGTGCGTTTCCAAATTGTTATTTATAAAGTGATTGCGAATAAGACAACAGCGGCTAAACGATATGCGTTATTACAGGTACACTCACGACGTTAATTGTGGTTGGTCGCTAAAAAAAGTAATTTAATGATTAATTAAACAATCCTCGTATAGTTTACGTTTGAGCTAAATGATATTGCACTAATTTTTTCACGCGTTTTTTGGCTTGGATTTCACTGTTGTGGGTTTTATTTTTTATCAAATCAATTTTACTTCAAAATTTAAAAAATTTTTTGTTTAGTCGTCGATTGCGAAATGATATTTGCTTTCTCGGTGATGTTTTCAAACGAAGGTGCATATATCGTATTTTCTTGAATAGAAGTCGCGGCTAATATTTTTTATTTTTGAAGATATTGTGCGGTTTCTATTCGAGGGCGGCTTCTATTTAAGGGCGGGTTCTATTTTTTTTATATGAACGTTTTCGTCTTCAAATTGGTGTCCAGTGAGCATGCAAGATAATCTACCATAAGCGACAGAAAAACAGAAACAGTAAATCAGATGCAATTCTATTGTCTCTTTTGCGAAACACTCATACCGTAAACAAGGTCATCACGTGCTACCCTACCGTTAATCCGATAGCTGCTATTCCTATCGCGTCTGTGTAAACCAATCAACAAAACCAAACGGAAGAAGTGTTAATTATTAGGCTAAGTAGCAACAAAAATCTAGGCTCTCTTTTGTCTAAAAGTTTTTACCCACTATCCAATCACTACTGAAATCTGACAACTGCTTTTTTTGCTTTGTTTTCTTGTGTCAATAAAGAAGCGGTTTTGTCCATTGCGGCTTCTATTCAAGGGCGGCTTCTATTCAAGAAAATACGGTAGTTGTACTAAACTCGTTTTTGCAAACAGCTCTTAAAGCATTCAATTGTGTTGATTTTTTAAAATGCTGTGCAAAGTTTTAATTACTTGTGATATTGTACATTTCATGCTTAATTTGCAATCATATATGTTGGCTAGTCGTGAACTAGGGCTCAGCGCGCATATTACTGCCGATTGTTGAGTTTAAAATTTTGTTCGTTCAGAAAAAGGTAGTCCTCATCAAATAACATAATCATAAAATTACTTGTTTAATTATGCAATTTATTGTTAACACACTCGGACCGAGACGAACTCTGATACATAGACGAGAGGTAGACTGATACTTCACGCTCTAAGTCCGGACGCGACCAGAGTGAGGACTAACCGTAGTTTATCTCCAATCATCTGCCTGTAAAAAATCATTTATGTTGTGCTCTTTATGTTGTTTCCTGTCCGATGATAAATTGTTACGGAAAATCATCTTTGTAATAAACGGAATCAGCTTTTTTTATTCTTTTGCCAGCAAACTTGTCACAACGCTATTAAGGGTGCATGACTTTAATTTATGTTATTTAACAATTCTGAAATTTTATTAGGTATGTCGTGTTATATATTAGAAACGCCTGCCGTTCTTTACCGGTCGGGGTGCACGACAGTAATGCTAATAATAATAATAATAATAAGGTCTAATAATAATATAGTATATAAGTTTTCCTATTTTTGGCAACTGCTTTAACTTTGCCACTATGAAATTACTTTTCGTCCCGAGTAAGTAGTGAATTCTGCTTGAAAATTGACAGCTTATTAGTCAGCGACTTTTCTATTTTTTTTTGCTATTTATTTCACTTCAGTGGAAGAACATAAGCTTTTCGCAAAATCTTCTATTTTTTTTTTGCTATTTATTTCACTTTAGTGGAAGAACATAAGCTTTTTGCTTTTGTGTTAAAATAAGATATTTTTTTATCTTCAGTATTGGTTATCCGGGCCTATATCCAAACCTGGCCCTATGCTTGTTTTTTGGGTCGCGTTTTCTGCTTAATTAGTTCAGGGAGGCGTAGTGAAAAACGACTGAAGATGTACTGCAAATGACTAATAAAATTATGTGGGTCGATATCGTGACGCGGCGTGCTGTTTTCATCAATGTTTGTTATTTCCTATCCAGAAGTGGGAAACCTTTTAGTTATTGTCGGCCATATTTTACAATTATGAAGAAAGGAGGCCGCATAAATTAAAATACTTAAAAAAATTGCGTAATCACTTTGAATCCGTGCTGGGTTTTTTGATTTTTTTCTCCAAAGAAATATCTTTACGTTGAATCTGACTCGGAATGGTTGATTTCCTTCCCTTAATTGAATTCAGTGATCTTTAAAAAAAGATCTTTGCTTTAAATTTGTCCGGATTTTCTTAGGTTTCGTCCCTAAATTATAGTGTTCTTCAAAAAAAAAGTTTTCTTTAATTAGCAGTAATCATTCTCACTTAATTCTATTGTCGTGGAGGCCGCACAAAAAACTCAGGGCTGACCCAGGTTCTAAACTTCTGTTATACTTTTGATAAAATTTTTAAATAACACTTGCAGTTTAGCTATGTTACAAATTATGTGGAAGTTAGAGACACCCTCGGTATAGAGAATTGTAAGGGTAATAGTCAGTGTTGTAAACTTTGCCTTTATTACGAGTCCGAGTCGGAGTGCGAGTCCCTAACTTACGAGTCCGAGTACGAGTCCGAGTTCAGCAAAAAATATTTTTACGAGTCCGAGTTCAGAAAAAAAATCTATGAGTCCGAGTGCGAGTCCAAGTCCGCAAGTCATAAAATTTGCATTTAAAAAAAAAATCTAAATGTCAAATCAACAATTCGCGATCTTAGTAGTTTGTAGCTTAGGCCTATGTTGTAAAAGCTTTTAGTTTTGTATAAAAGCATGCTTATTGCTTATATTGCTGAGATGCATTAAATGTTAATTTTTAAATAAATAATGACGCCCACTTGCGTTTTTATATAAATCTTAGCAAGTTGAAGTTACGTTCTACGATATACACGCTACTTACTCAATAGCTTCATTTCAAAAACAATATAATCAATGTGCGAGCTACAAAATTCCAGGTCAATTTTTTAGCTCTTAACAAGCTAGGCAGCGATTAAGCACAAGTTTGTAATTCACAGTGTTTTTTTTTTAAATTATAATTGCTTTTTAATGTTGTCAAAGCAGACAATAAATCACTGCCGATGCGAGACCTGTGCGGTCGCATCATCATGGCATCTGTACTGAACAAACGTTCAACGGGAGCATTTGTTGCTGGCACAGACAATACTTTAATAGCTGAATGAATGGAAACTGTCATCGAAGCAAACGGCCACGCCGCAGCCAGTGAAGAGTATAGGATTATAGTCGAAAAGAAAAAAGAAAGGGAGCAGCTATTTAGACGAAACAGCGGGATTGGTGTATTTTATTCATGCAAAGTGTTTTAGTTCAATTTAAAGATCTAACAGGGATTACAAGCGTACCCAAATGAGCATTACTGCTTTATGGCGTGTCTTTGCTACGTTTAATCTGTGCAAGAACAAAGCAAATCAGTTGGTCAAAAATAAATTGATAATTTTGATCAACGGATTCTGCTTCATCGTATAATTTTTTGCACACAATGTCCTTTCTCACCTTACATCGATTTATCCAACTCGTGTTTAATTTCTTGGGATTTTCAGAACCGCAAACTTCTGCATACTCTTTAAGCTTTCAACAGCAACATTTCCCCACTGACTGGAATTTTTTCGTCTCTTGCTTGACGAAACCATTTCATCAAAGGCTCATCCACCGCTTCGAAATTATGCTTACGCTTCCGTTTCGTTTTGCTGCTGCAACCTGCCTCAAAGTCTTCGATTATCTTTTCTTTATTCTTCAAAATTGTGATTAAGGATGTTCTTGAAATTTCAAGTTCCTTAGCAAGCATTGACACTGGCGTATCATTTCTCCTGTTCACCTCATTAACGATGTCATATTTTTTCCATAACGGTAATGATGTTCTTTTGTGAGACATCTCTCTGTTTCCTGTATTCAGTACTATACTTTTTTGTTTAAATACAGTACACAGTAGAGAAAAGTCGGAGTTTTTATAAGGTCAACAATGGTCTTGTATACGCGCTGTCACGCCATTGCTTTTGTTTTAGATGCAGACGCTTGACACCTAAAAGGAGATTAGAGCTGCTAATTCCGGTCACGCATTTAAACAAAAGGCGATAACTGTCGCAAAATAAAATAATTTTGCTCGCGGGGATGAAGAAGTGGCGTAGTTAAAAGCGAATTGTCGTAAAAGCGGTGTCGGTCAAGCCGAAGTCAAATGTACATAAAATATAGGAATTCTGCCGGGACCAACAAAAATGCGTTGTTAAAGCTAATTGTTGTTATAGCCGGTGTCGTAATTTATCTAGTTTCTACTGTATCTTTCTTTTTGTGGATTTAATCCTTACGCGTCCGCTGACGGCTACAGCTGCTTAGTGTAGCACGTCCACTGGCATTCTGGTATGCCAACCAATTATGTACACGGCTTGATTTTATTAACTAAAATTCTCAAAAAAACCTGTGTGACGTCACAATACCCAAGCAAATGCTCAAGTCCGTTTATATACGGCTGCGCTTTGATGCGAAGTCAGAATTTCAATCGTCAGCTAAAAAGCTTTTAGAAGCCCAGCAACGAACGACCTAAAGACAAATTTTAAGTGAAGACTTTTTTTTACAGATGATTAAGTTTAACCCAAAAATCTTTTTCATTTGCAAACTACAGATTCGTCCACGAAATTTATTCTAATTAACTAAGATTTCGTTTGATGATCGCAACGAAGTTTTGCAGACAGCTGTTTCTCATGGACAAATCTGGTTGTTGCAGCGGTAATCCGTCTGCCTTATATTTGCCAAGAAGCTTAACAATTCGGCAACTAGCAATCGAATGTCTGGCTGCCAGTGGCTGGCTGCTTTCTTTTCGTAATTTCCTGCTGTGCGACACCTGAGGCGGTCGTTGGTAACCCGGCCCGCGATCGATCCGGTATGGATTGATAATGATTACGCATTTGTCTGTTTTGAAAAAAAAGTTTTACGCCGGATGCCCTTCCTGCCGCAACCCTTCCCATTTATCTGGGCTTGGGACCGGCATCAAGAGACACAGAAATGTGCCTCCGATGGCTGGGTTTGCTCATGACTACTAATTTATTTGTTTACACATTATTGGTAAGGAGCGACGTACCGTGAAGCTCGTGGTTTGTGACCGAGGAACTAATTTTTTAAATAATGTTAGAAGGCTAGTAATTTTATTGCTTGCCAAGACCATCATGCAGAGGAAAGTGCCGTAAAGTGTTTTTCCCAAGGACGCAACGGAATGGCGTGAGTAGGTTTTAAACCCAGACCAAGCGCTCGACCACCCTACCGCCGAAAAATGTTCTGCTTATGAAAAACTTGCAAAGTTTTTTAGTTTTCTTTGACATTAGAATGGTGAAATCGGTTTATTTAAAGACTTTAGATTTTAAAGTTTAAGAAATTTGATTATAATGAATGAGAGCCTCGATTTCATGTGCTTGCTAAAACTTTCATGATCGGATCCAGGGGGGAGAGGTGAACAAATCTTAAATCTTTAAATTTTAAGGCAGATATCTATTTTTGTAGCACTACCATGACCTCCCAAAGATATCTTTAGGAGGTGGCTAAAAAAATTTTGATTGAGCGTTGAACCATGACCTTCCAAAGACGTCGTTGTTTTCGTTGTTATCGTTATTTTGGTTTTGAAGTAAAAAACAATGTCGTTGTTTTTAACTTCAAAACCAAAATCGTGAAGAGAGGACTGGAAAGTATTTTTTTGAAATGAAAAACGAGACTTTAATTGTCATGCACACTTAATTGGAGACAAATAATATTTTTGAAGTTGGGAAAATATATGCATGGTTAAAAATGTACAATTAAAACTGACCCCCTGAATTTTAACTTTCTTTAAGAAAGGCGTGTCTTTTGTTAAGAATTACTGGCTTAAATTAACTTGAAACTTGGTCAATTCAATTCAATTAAAATTAATTCGAATTTTTTATGCATTTATTCAATGGAGACAGCAGAAATGACTATACGTAGTGATGGCTTTAATAGGGTGCGAACGGAGCGGCCGCACTGGGCGCCCTAAAATACATAAAAAAGTGATGCCCTCACGCAAGATATTGCTTTATTTCTTCAAAGTAGCACCAGGACGGTCTAAAATATAGAATAAAAAACTTTTTTTAGAGATAACTTTATTTTTATACACAAAAAGTAGCCCCTCCAAAAATGAAGACTTTTTTTGTCAAAAATCACACTGTTTTGGAACATTTAACGGTGGCTATCCTAAAATAAAGACCCCCTTGTTTTAGAGAATACTTTTTTTTGATACACTAAAAAGTGGCTTCCCCTATATCAATAATCTTTTTAGAGATTGCTTGCCTGGGAACATTAAATAGGCCTCTTTTTTGTAAGGCCATCACTGATTATACAGTCTTTGATGTCCCCTGGCACGGTCACCCTCAGACATAATAAGCATAAGAATACTTTATAATACGACGTTTGTCTCATGATACAGCCAGATGTTCTACATTTTTCATACTGGATGTTGAAGGGTTATTGTCGTTCACAATGCCAATTGTTTCATTAGTTTCAATTGTCTTCACATTGGAAGTAAAAAATTTCGCAAACAGTTTTTACAAGTTAAAGTAAGGAATAGTTTATGAATTAATGTTGGTTAGAAATGTATGTCATAAATATAAAATTGCTGCCAAAAATTGAGGTTTAAACACTGAATTATAAATATATCAAAATTGGATTGAAAGCTTAATGTTAAAAATTTTCTTAACTTAGGTAGGCCACTAGACAATATTTCATTCCTAATACTTACATTTAATTGCTTCGCAGTTGCACAATGTGTGTATTTTGACTTACTGAAAAAAAATCGCTTTGTCTTATGTTAACAAATGTAGAGAGTAAGAAAAAGATTTTTTTCTAGTCTAGGAAGTCACTTATTGCGGCATGCCTCAAATTTCCCCCATTTCAACCGATATTTTTACTTAAAGAAAAAAAGCTCTATATTGGTTCACTTTTCAGAGTAAAAATTATAGCGAATATATTTAAAAACATTGTTTTGTTAAGGACGTTTCGGAATTATAACTCATTAAATTATTCACTGCAAAAAACTGCTTAAAACTGCGTAAAACTCTCGAGTTTTACACAGTTGATAATGTAAAGAGTTATAATGCCAAAACGACCTTAATAAAAATGTTTCAAAATAAATTGGCTATACTTTTTATTCTGAAATTAGTTAAGCGTTCTAAATTTTATGCTCCTTTTAATCAATTCTTGTCAATAAAATTGCTAATACACGCTATAGTGAGGCAGCTTTAAGATTGCTTCACTTCCGATAAAAAAAAGAAACAAACATTTTACTTTCACGGGGCAGCTTTAAGATTGCTTTACTTCCGATAAAAAAAAAAAAAAGCTTTAAAATTTTAGATTTAAGATTTAAAAAGGGTATGCAAAGATTTTCAAACCTTGCTCTTATTTCAGGAAACCAAAGGAACCCAGCCATCGGAGGCACATTTCTGTGTCTCTTGATGCCGTTCCCAAGCCCAGATAAATGGGAAGGATTGCAGCAGGAAGGGCATCCCGCGTAAAACTTTTTTTTCAAAACAGACAAATGCGTAATCATTATCAATCCATACCGGATCAATCGCGGGCCGGGTTACCAACGACCGCCTCAGGTGTCGCACAGCAGGGCACCTGTGAAAATTATGCTACTGCTAAACATAGTAAAAATAAGAGCAGAAAGAGAGGAGGAAGGCGAGTGAGGAAGCAGCGAGAAGCGTGGAAAGGAAGACGCTCACTCATAAGGGTGGGTACTTTAAATATTGGAACGATGACTGGAAGGGGAAGAGAGCTGGCAGATATGATGGAGCGAAGGAATGTAGACATATTGTGTCTATAGGAAACAAAGTGGAAAGGTAGTAAAGCAAGGAACATTGGAGGTGGATGCAAAATATTTTACATCGGAGCTGATGGAAGAAAAAATGGGATAGGGATAGTGCTGAGGGAGGAGCTGGTTGAAAGTGTCCTGGACGTGAAGAGGGTGTCAGACAGACTAATGTCCATGAAGCTGGAGGTAAATGGGTCCATCCTAAATATAGTAAGCGCATATGCTCCACAGGTTAACAACAGCATGGAGGAGAAAAATGATTTTTTGGAAGACCTGGATGGGTTAATAAAAAGTATATCAAAAGAAGAGAAGATAGTTCTTGATGCAGATCTTAATGGACATGTGGGCGAAGGAAACATAGGGATGAGGAAATAATGGGGAGGTACGGTGCTGAAACAAGAAATAAGGAAGGATCAATGGTTGTGAATTTTGGGAAAAGAATAGATTTGGCGATTGTCAATACTTTTTTCAAGAAGAAAGATGAACACAGGGTGACGTATAGGAGTGGAAGAAAAAGTACCCCAAGTAGATTATGTGATGTGCAAAAGTAGGAACTTGAAGAAAATATGTGATTGTAAGGTAATATTGAACGAGGGTGTCGCAAAGCAGCACCGTATGGTGGTATGCAAAATGGTTCTTATGGTAAAAAAAAAAGCAGAGAAAGTAAAGCCAAAGATACGATGGTGGAAACTGAAGGAGACGAGCTGTCAAGAAGCGTTTAGACAAGAGGTGACCAGGATTCTGGGAGGCAAAGATGAGTTATCTGATGAGTGGGACAAAACAGCAGAAATGCTAAGAAAAACAGCTGAAACTGTACTGGGAGTGAATTTGGGAAACGAAAAGGAGACAGGGAGATATGGTGGGGGAATGAGGAAGTTCAGGAGAGCATAAAAGAAAAGAAAGAGGCAAAGAAAGCATGGGACAAAATAAAGAAATGAAAATACTAAAAAGATATACAAAGAAAAGAAGAGTAAGGCAAAGAAGGCAGTTGCGATGGCAAAAGGACGTGCGTATGACAATTTGTATGCCAGATTGGAAACAAAAGAAGGTGAAAAGGAGTTGTACAGATTGGCTAGGAAGAGAGAAAGATGTACTGCACATGAGGGTTATAAAGGATGAAAATGGTAATGTTATGGTAAATTCGGAAGCAGTGTTAAAGAGATGGAAGGAGTACTTTGAGAAACTGATGAACGAAGAAAATAACAGAGACCCTAGGACAGAGAAAGCAGAAGTGGTTAATGAAGAGGTAAATTAAGTCAGTAGAGAAGAAGTAAAGAATGCACTAAAAAGGATGAAAAAAGGTAAAGCAGTTGGGCAGATGAGTTGCCAGTAGAAGTTTGGAAGTGCATGGGGGAGATGGGGATAGAGTTTTTGACCAGACTGTTCAACAAACTATTAACGGGTGAACGGATGCCAGAAGAATGGAGAAGGAGTGTTTATCCCAATGTATACAAACAAAGGGGACGCACAGTGCTGTTGAAACTACAGAGGAATAAAGCTAATGAGCCACACAATGAAGGTATAGGAAAGAATTATTGAAGCCAGGTTAAGGGATAGAGTGGAGATC
Source organism: Diplosoma virens (assembly GCA_963680785.1). Taxonomy (NCBI): domain Eukaryota; kingdom Metazoa; phylum Chordata; class Ascidiacea; order Aplousobranchia; family Didemnidae; genus Diplosoma; species Diplosoma virens. Next base: position 13,776,042 of record OY796888.1, read on the forward strand.
AGCAAACAGCAATATGGATTTATACCAGGAAAGGGAAACACCAATGCCATGTTTGCTTTAAGAATGTTGATGGAAAAGTACAGGGAAGGTCAAAGAGAGCTACATTGTGTATTCGTGGACCTAGAAAAAGCTTATGACAGGGTTCCACGGAAGGAGCTGTGGTACTGTATGAAAAAATCCGGAATAGTGGAAAAGTATGTACAACTAGTACAGGATATGTATGAGGGAAGCAAAACAGTGGTGAAGTGCGCAGTAGGAACTACAGAAAGTTTCAAGGTTAAGGCTGGATTGCACCAGGGATCAGCGTTAAGTCCATTCCTGTTTGCAGTGATAATGGACAGGCTAACGGATGAAGTAAGGAGAGAACCACCATGGACGATGCTGTTTGCTGATGATATTGTGATTTGCGAAGAGACCATTGAAAAAGTGGAGCGGAGATTAAAATCCTGGAAGTATGCATTGGAAAGAAGAGGGATGAAAGTAAGTAGGTCAAAGACCGAATATCTTTGCATAAATGGAAGAAATGATGACGAAACAGTAAAGATGGAGGATACAAAAGTGCCAAGAGCAAAGGAATTTAAGTATTTGGGATCAACGGTGCAAGAAAGTGGTGGTTGTGAGAGGGAGGTAAACAAGAGAGTACAGGCAGGATGGAACGGATAGAGAAGAGAATCGGGAGTAATCTGCGATAAGAGGTTACCAGCTAGAGTAAAAGGAAAAGTGTACAGTTCAGTGGTAAGACCAGCAATGGTGTATGGACTTGAGACAGTGGCAGTCACAAAGAAACAAGTGGAAGAGATGGAAGTCGCAGAGATGAAAATGTTGAGGTTTGCTATGGGAGTGACAAGAAAAGACAAGATTAGAAACGAGCACATCAGGAGTACCGTTAAGGTAGAACGGTTAGGAATGAAGATGAGGGAGGGCAGGGTGAGGTGGTATGGACATGTCATGAGGAGAGACCAAGAGTATGTAGGAAGAAAGATGATGGAAATGGAGTTACCGGGAAAGAGGAGATTTGTAGATTTGATAAAAGAAGATATGGGGGAAGTTGGTGCAAAGGAGACGAATGTTGAAAACAGGAAGGGGGAAGTTGGTGCAAAGGAGACGAATGTTGAAAACAGGAAGGTTTGAAAAATGATGATACGCTGTGGCCACCCCCGACTGAAGGGAAAGGCCGAAAGGAGAAGAAGAAGAAGATTCAGGTTTAGCAAATTTTATTTTTTCGGGCTCAGTTCCGGTTCTGGTTCAAAAAATAATAACGGTTAATACTATGGTTTATGGATCCGGCTCGACGCTCTTGTTTTGAACAAAAGCCGTCTCGATGAAGTTGGCCATTCGAAGAAAAACCGATTGGAGTGAGAGTAAAAAGAAACAAAATTAGTTACTTTAAGAGATAAAAAGAGAAAAAAACGTCGCGCAAATTGTACTGGCGGGCCCAAAGCGGGCCCAAAATTTTTTTAATTTGATAAGATGCTCCAAAAAAATTTAATTTCCTTTCAACCAACTATTTTTTCTCTAAAACTAACTCTCACTTCAATCGGTTTTTCTTTAAATTAAACTTGACCCTTCAAATCGATTGACTATGCTACCAACTATTTTCTAGATAGCTTCCTCTCTAATTACGTTTTCGGCAATTTGTTTTACACACGGCTTTTTCAGCTTTTAATTATTACTTTTTTCTTTCGCGATAGCAAGAAATGAAAATTACGAAGAGTTTTGCAAACAATCAATCTTGGAAACAAGTCACAATTAGTTTTGCAACACTCAATTGTGGTTTTTCTTCTCTAACAAAGTTTTAAGACTTTCCCCCACACACACAAATAAAAATTAGAGGAACATTGTATGGCTCTCATGGAAATACATTTAAAAATATATAGCTTTCATGGCTCTCTTACCCAAAAAGGTTCCCGACCCCTGACCTCGGGCGAAGACAAAAAAAAATTTCTCTTGTTACCAGGTATGAAAAAATTTCTCTCTGATTACAAAAATTTTTTTTCAGATTTCTCAATTTTTGCCCCAAACCCCATAGCATAGTGTTCTCTAATCAAAAAACATTTTCACTTTGAATTTGTCTCTAATTTTTCAATTTTTGTCCCAAAACACATAGTGTATCGTTAGAAAAAGATCTTCGCTGACTATTAAAAACTTTTTTCTGCATTGGTACAAAAAAAATGTTTGATTCTTGTCATTCCAGAAATTTCCTGATTATGCCCAAAATTTTCCTATTACTGCCCGAAAAATTCTAGTTTTGCCCAGATATTTTTTGTCGCTGCCCGAAGAATTATGATTTTGCTGAAATTTTGAAAACTTTGTGGGGCATTGCCCCCTGTTCTCCGGTAGGTGCAACTATGGTTGCATCTATTATTTAAAACGTTTAGATTCACCTAATTACTCTACCCGCCTGCTGCCCTGTTAACAACAGCTTCTAGGTAATTACCTATTGGTTGGTTTCGACCAGTGGTCTCCAAACTTTTCGAGCAGGGGGCCGTATGTTAATATTTTTGGGTCTCCTCGGGCCAAAGCCAAAGGCTTACTCTAATTGTTCTACCAATCAAGATGTTCTCTAAAAAAGAAAGGTCTTCACTAAATTTCGTCCCAAAATCATAGTGATCTCTAAAAAAAAAGTCTTCACTTCGATTCGATCTCTGATTTCACTGTTATTCTCCCAAAATCTTGCTGTGTTCTCTAAAAATATAAAAGGATAAAAAACTGAAACTGGACCATTCCCAACATAATTCTATCCAACTGTGGCTAAAAGTAAGTGTATATGTTTTTTAAAAAGAGCTCCGCGGGCTGGATAAAAAGTCTTAGCGGACCGAATTTGGCCCGCCGACCATAGTTTGGAGTCTAAAACACTAAATTTTAGTGACAAAAACACTATTAACAACATGCAGGGGGCCAGATAAAATCACCTCGCGGGGCGTAGTTTGATGACCATTGGTTTAGACGAAAATGATTTTAGTCAAAAATATTTTGGGTGACCCAGTTTATGAAAGAAATTTTGTTATAGCCCAAATAGTAGGTCCTAGAATTTATAGTGACCATATGGGAGGTCAGCCTATAAAGACAAAATAGTCTTTAGTATTTAAATAACCAAAATAGAAAAACTTATGGATAGACGATTTGTCATGATCTCCAACTCGAAAAGACTCTAGCTTTTGTAGACTAAAACTAGCAAGACTCAAACTTTTGTGGGCTTACGCTCGAAAAGACTCAAGCTGTAGTAAACTCGGATTCTGATTTATCTCGAGCTTCTTATCAATCGTCGGCCCAGATGACAGGTGCTTTCTTGTAGCCTGGGCTGTGAGTACGTCTATGCTATCAAACATGACAGAAGGAAACCAAACCTGCCGAAACGGAAGGGTATCCATCCATTTCAATGTTCAGCGAGGGTCTGCTAAGCGGCAAATGTCCTTTTCAAGACGGGGCAATGCATAGAAAAAAATACCCTTTTCAGGGCGCATTGTCAACAAGTTCCAAAGACCCACTATTCTTCAGCTGAACATCGAAGGTCTCACTGAAAGCAAGATGAACGTCCTTGCTCTGCAGTCTGAGGCACTTGTCATCTTATCAATGAACTTGTACTCAACAAGAGTCACAGATCCCATGGTCGTCGTCGTCGTGGCTTGGTTTCTGCGTACCACGGTACTCCGTACTCCGTAGATCCCACGGTACTCCAACGGTATTGGACTCGGATCGACTGGAACCCATCAAATGTTGGTTGTACAACCATAAATATCCTATATAACTAAATAGGATAGTAGGATAAATAGGATTACAACTTTGCCAGCACGTGACAAGTAATTTGCATCAGTACGTCTGCAAAGTTTGACTAAAGGCCCGTTTCCACTACGAGCGTGGAAAAGAGCATTTTTTGTTCTTTTATTGATCTTCGATTGAAGCGAGTGGTTAAAATTGAAGCGAGCGCGAAAAAAATCAATAAAACAAACAAAAAATGCTCTTTTCCACGCTCATAGTGGAAACGGGCCTTAACTTTTAAATGCATCTAAAGACATTCTAATGATTGATTTTTGTTTAAAACAGCAATTTCAATTCGGTCATTTCATCTGTTGTCAAATTTGCAACGGGAAGTGGTTTTGGGCGGTGAGAAAAACATATTGATGGAACCTTAGTCAAAAAGTAAAAACCCAAAATAGGCTTCTTTTGAAAAGACTCAAACAGGCAGAGATCAAATTAAATTTAGAATGGCGTTAGTAATCCGCAAAATTGTTTCAAAGAATTTTAGACCCTTTGAAAAAAGGAATTTGAACACCGCTGCCAGCCTGTCTGCTTCCACTGGCTAATTTTATTATTGTGTATACAATTCAGTAATTACAATTCAATTTGAGAAGAGAGGTAATTTTTAAAATCCATTTGTAAATAATAGCAATTAAAAGCCCACATTTTATTATTTGGTTTGCAAAGTTTCATTTAAAAACAAAAAAGCTGAACGATTTCGACTTTCATACATCTTATCAAAGCATCTAAAAATTTTAGCACAATTTAACAATAAAGCATGTAAACAACAATTACATAGGCCTACAGTTAAACTAAAATATATACAGTACAACAGTTTTCTCAGGTTAATGCTCACATTGGTACTATTAATTTAATTCAAAAGCAATGACAAATTAGTAATTATTACTACAACAACGTCGTATTAAAAAAAAATAATAATAATAGTGATTACTAGCATTGTTTGGATAATATCAGTATCAGTATCAGTATTTTTTATTTCAGTTTCGCCATAAAAAACATAGTGAAGTAGGAAATTTGTTTAAGTAGTAGAAAGCAGAACAGAAAAAGGAAAAGGCAACAAAACGATAAACGTTATGGCATGGAATCAAAATAAGAGATTTTTAAGAACAAGTGTGCATGGTTGCAGCACCTTTAAATAATAGTGCATAAACCGTTTAGTTTATTTTTAAAATTTGGTGAACACTTCTTTTCACCATATGCCTTACACAATTAAGCTGCACTGACTCATAACTAGCTTGCTCTAAGCTGCAAAATTTGCATCTCATTTATTGTTTGTCATTCTGACTTAAATATTTTTTAAATATTTTTAATATTTAATATTTAATATTTTTAAAATCTGAAAAATCTACAAAACCTACAAGGTTAGTTGCAGAGAACAATAAACGAAAACTCGAAATTTATGTTGGCTTATTGGTTATACATTGATTTAACTCACTTAGAGCATTGTTTATAGACTAACCATTTAACAACACTTTTTTGCGAAATGCACATACTTTATGGTTGTTAACATTTATGATTTCTCAAAAATCAACCACAGTTTGAGTAAAAGTGTTAATGCTGGTCTTGCAGTAAGTCATGTCTGTCTTTTTTTGATAGTTAAAAGATAGTAACTATATCTTATGATTTTCATTACAGTTGTATACATAGCATTGGGTAAGTCAATCAAAAAAATTTTACTATATCTGGTGAAAACATACAAATGCTTTTTAGTAAAAATTAACAGTAGTGGTTGATGTGCAAATGGGAAAAGTTTGTTCAGGTTTATAAAAGATACTGTTTGTAATTAACAAAAGCCTGTAGTGAGTTTTTTATTGGTGTGTTCTTAAACTAAATTATATAATATTGTGGTAAATTCAAACCAAAACCAAATACTTAATTTTTAAATTTACCATAATAATATATAATTAATTTAATTGCACCTTTATAAAAGCCTACTATTCACCATTGGTAATCAACCAGCCTACCACATTTCAGGTTAAATAAAAAGACAAGAAGCAAACTAGGTGTATTTTCAAATATTTTTTGAGTTACAAGTTATCCCAACAAACTAAAATATGAGTTACCAAATTAGATTTATTTAACAAAAATGGGCTGGAAGCATATAAGAAGTTTTAATTGCTTTTATCTGCAAATATTAAACAATAAATATATAAGAAAGGTTTTAACAATAAATATGAAAACATTTGATAAGAAATATTTTGCATTTTTTTAGAATTAACTATGTATTGCCAAAAATTGATCAAGGTCAGATAAAAAGTTTTTAAGGCTGTGGACCATCTTAGGCCTGCATTTGCTGGCACTGTAATTAATGTTTGTGCTTTACAGCACTGCTTAAAATTGTATTATTTCAACCTAAGCTTGCAGCATGATAGTAAAATTCACTAATAGACTTATTTTATGAATTAAGCTTGTAAAGTTTATTGTTCAATATATGCATATTCTATGATGCGTTTACTAACCTGGATCCAAAAGAATAATAAAACTTTTACTTTTTTTCAAAATGCTTAGGTGTACATTTTATAAATACAGCTAATCTTGTTGCCAGCATTATCATTACATTTTAGTATCCCAGTAGCTTAGCTGTTACAAACCAATTTTAAATTATTAAACTATCACTCAAAATTGTTTATCATTCAGCATACATAACTCATAACCAGTTTTATTACTGTGTATTTTGCTTGATTTGACATTTTTAATTGAAATTTACTTCAAAACTTAATTAAAAAATCTTTGAGCTTACCTACAAACTGTTAATTTTAAATAGCTCTAAGCAAAAGCCACCTATTCAAAACAATCTTCTTTGTATGGAGTGGATGCTTTTTTCAAATTCTTTAGAAACTAGAGCAGGTATTGTTCAGCCAGGTCATTGTCTCCTCATCAATTGATTTTAGACCAACTCCCTTACTTAGATGATGAAATATGGGGCCGGATTCCAAATTTTTCAATAGTATTAAACAATGTCCAGGTCTACATTATAGTAGGCCATTAAATTTCAAGCAAGCAGTAATATCTTGGCATCTCTGGAAGCATGTCAGGGTAATTGCTTACCCTATATATTAGCGCCTCTGTCACTTTCCTGCAAATCAGGAGGATAAAAATAGAGATAAAAAAATTTATATATATATTTATCTCCAATTGCAAAACACAATCTTCCACTATATATATTAAAAGTTAAAATCTTTTTCTTACTTGCCATTGATTTACTTGAATAGTTTTTGTTCTATTGCAGCTGGCAAATTTTGCAATTTCAACTCACAAAAATAAAAGTTGAGTCACCTTGATCTGCAGCAATAAATTTATCTAAGTCAAAGCTTTCAATATTGTGTCTGTTTAAAATAGGAAATAAATTTACATCATGCACCAGTAGCAATATTACTGGTATATAATAATTGTAAGACAGATGTTTGTATGATGATTTTATACAGTATATTGTTTTTCATTGGATTTAGAAGTAAAACGTATTAAAATTTGTGTACTACATAAGTGACACTAGAAAAAATTATTTGAGTCTTTTAGTAATGTTTGCAGCTATTTGTAATTCTGGAGATGGCCCTCGATTGTCACAGTCAAAAGAAATAGTTTTCAATCCATTTAAATGCTCTGTTCCTCTTCATACTACAGTTTGGCCTTATAGACAATATCTCCATCCATTTCCTATTTCTCTTAATGTTCCAATATACAAAAATTTTGTGAAGCCCAGGTTGGTTTATTTGTAAAATTGATTTTTTGATAATTTAGTTTAAAGAAACCGTTAATAAAAGTGAATTGAACATATAAAGCAGTTTTTTAATTGAAAACTACCAAGTATTTTTAAATTTGTGCCAAATTGTGTTGTCAATTTTGCATGTTCATTTGTAAGATTCAAAATGTAAAAATATGACAAATGATGGAGTATTGTAAAAAAGGCTCACTTGATATGGCAAGGTTTGTTATTTGCAAAATTATGATTGAGGAAAGATAGAAATGATTATGAATTTATGCAAGAATGTTGAAAAAGTAAGGTACGTTTGCTATTTAAAAACCCTGATAATGACATGCCACAAGCTTGACTGATGCCACTATGTTCACTATGCTTGACACACACACATGACACTAATCATCTCTTTAACTGTAGTCAAGTACCAACACAGCACAACATTACTAGTCTGTGGAAAAAGCCTTTAGAAGCAGCAGAGGTAATTTAATACTGGGAACCTAGATTGGCCTCTTTGAGAGGTTAAGGGTTGGCTACTTCAAGATATTCTTGGAGGGGCAACAACAACAACAACCTTTGCTCTTTTGGGTGGTGAGAGGAGAGCAACAACCTTGCTCTTTTGTTGGTAATTTTAAGCCTTCCCTACTTTAATGATTCTTAAATGCTAGTTGTTGATTTAAATTTAGGTGATTCAAGGAATTGTTATGGAAGATAATACCTCAATTTATCAAATTGTTATGATCTACAATGTTTTATAGAAGTAAGACATATTGTTTATAGAAAATTGAGATGACATTTCAAAGGAGGGCTAAAAGAACTATGGTATGTCACAAACTATGCATAATGATAAACCTTAAAAAGAAAAAATAATGCCCTTTAGGAATAATCAATTTGACCCCTGAAAATAGAATGCAATAGTTTAGGCTTATTTTGAACAAAGAAAACTACCATACTTTCACAAAAAGATTTTCATTAAGTGAAAGAAATCTACATGGTGTGGGTGGGGAAGATATCTAGAGGATTAGTCTATGAATACACGACATTGCAAATTTGATAAAATAAAGTTCAACTATGTTGAGTGTAAAAGGTTGCTGCAACAGTGAGGTGAATCTGGTTATCTTAAAAGTAGGTATTAAACTGACTGTCATCACTGCTATAATAGGATATCAGTATTTATATGTTTAATTTATTAATAGTCACATATTTTATGGCAGAATAATTAATTTTGTTACTCAAATCACAAGATGACAGATATTACTATTTCCAATAGAACACAAGGTTATTGTGTCAAAGAATATGTTAACAAAAGATATACATCATAAATTTTAATTAGTATAAAATATCTTGATGTTTCGGTATAATTAAAGTTTACGTACGTAAATTATTTAAGCTGAAAAACGATGGAAAAAAAGAATATCTATGTTTATTATCTATATGTACAGCAAATTTAAACGGGATAAATAACATGAATCATATTCAAACATTGTTCAAAGTATTTTCCATTGACAACCGTTTGTCTATGTAATTGTCAACCGTATTGTCGTAAGTAATTTTTTTCGGTGAAACTAACCCAGGATCCTCCCTTAAACACCAAGATGAAAAAGAAAACAAGAGGAACGAATATTTTTAAAAAGCGACAGTAATCAAAGGGGATTTGGGTTAGTTTCATATTCTTTTTTTCCATTGTTTTTCAGCTTAAATAATTTACGTATGTAAACTTTAATTATACCGATGTTTCTATTAATATTCAGATCTACCTATGTTTCATATAAGGTTATTTACAAAATTATGTTGTTTTCTTTATTTAATGTTTTCCTTCAATTTGAGTCTTTTTATTGTATGATATTTGTATTTCAATTAATCTAGACTCTTTCTTGGTTACTTATTGGTAATTCTCAAAATCAATATTGTGTATGTGCCAACATATCTTTAATTTTAAAGCCTGGATCAATTAAAATAATTTGCTTCCAGTGTTTTATTCTGTACATCTATTTTTGTACCATTTAAATTTTGATAATTGATCTAGTCATATTTAACACAATTTTTTATTGTGTCTTTTTTCTAGCTAAAAGCCAATAAGAAGTCTAAACAAACTATTGAAAAGCACTTCAATGACAAAAAATCTTAATAATTTGATAACTAATAAATGTAAATCAGGCAGCTTAAAATTATGTTTAAAAGAAACAAACTCCTACAAGATTGATTTAAACTCTTTAAGACTTTTTGTTTCCCAAAACAAAATAAGCTTAATTACTTCAAGCAAAACATTCTAAGCTTGCATCTTTGGCAATTCCTAAGATTTTCTCTTTTTCAGCATTAAAGCCAATTATGTTTATATAAAGATTAAGTACGAAAGAGTATAGTCAACCAATCAAATTTTGTGATGCAAAAAAATACATCAATAGTAAAGAGAAAAAAAATGATTTTTTTGATTGTGAGTGAAAAGGCAATCAAAGAAATGAATGTGTAATAAATCAAATAAACTAAATAAGTGTCAAAGTTAATAAAATTATCAATTTCTTGAATGCTGAACATTTTAAACTTACAGGCAATAATTTTTTGTTTTACAGATTTGTATTTGGCAATCACTCATATGAATGTGGTTTTTTTAATCCCATGCTTAATCAATCAGGCAATCCCTGGTATCCAAAACGTAATATGTATTTAGGTCAAACTCATTCTCAAGGGTTAGTAACCAAAACTAAGAATTTTTTTGTTATGTTTTAATAGCTTTATTGTTTTGTATCATCAAAACTTTTATCAAAATTTTACACCTGCTTACTGAAACATATGCTCAATATAATAATCGAAGTATACAAAAAAAATCAACAGTGTTGTACTTAAACTAAAGCACACACAAAGAAGCAATGACATGATTATTACCATTTAAAGCAATTATAAAATTCCTTTCAACTAGGTTAAGATGTTTACAATAAAAACAGTGTTCTCAAATTATGTTAAAAAATTTGAACTGGTTCTATCATTTAATCCAAAAATGTTCATATTTTGTATCTTCTGTTTATTGCTTAAAAGCAACATTTAACAACTAGCCTTCAGATTTAAAATAAGCTATTTTGTTATGTTATTTTTATTATTGTAAAAAATAAATTGAAGTACAGTAAAAAAAAAGCTATGAGGTAATTATGGCACACCTACTTCATTTATAAATTTTTCTCATTGAGACAGTTTAGCACAACTCTTTAAATATTAGATTATTAAGAATGAAATAATGGATTTAAAACTGACACTTTATTTTACAATATTCAAACCAAGAGCAAAAGGTTTAATCAAAATATGCACCCAAAGCATCCATACATTTCTGCCATATTATTGATAGCTTATTTATGCCAGCAACAAAGAATTGCAGAGATCAAGAGGCAATACAATCGCTTAAGAATGTTTTGCCTGTTCTTCAAATGCAAAGGTTTTTTTGCAAAAAGTTGTCTAATTATACTCTTTTATTATAATTATTCTTAGCTTGATGTGGAAAAAACTGGTGTGCATCATATCCATTTCTCAATATACAGTGAGAGTCATAAATATATGTTTACAATTTGGTGGGACAAATCTAAATGCATGTTTGATAAATTTACTGGTAATAGTTGTTTATTATATAGGCTATAGCTAATAGCTACATCAGTATGTCAAAAAGTAAACATATCAGCCTATTTGTAATTTGAATTTACTTACTATTCCTCACTTTATTATTCACTTTTATGATTCTTTTATAGTAAATGTCTTAAAAACAATTTAAGTAACAATAAAATATAAAAATGTATATACATATATATGTATAATTGTATATACATATATGTATATACATCAATCAATTGGAGGAAATGATGTGCAAGTTTTCTCATCATTTTCTCCAATTGATTGATGTATACATCTGCTGTTATTGTTGTACCAGGTCTCATGAAGCTGTAACAAATGACACCAGCTGAGGACCACCAAACCAAGATCATTAACTTCTTTTGATAGAACTCCAATTTTGGAGTGTGTTTTGGGATTTAATCTTTATCCAACCATCTTCTTGAACATCTGCAATTGTTTAAAAGAATCCATTTTTTGTCACAGGTAATGGTTTTGCGTTCTGCCATTACAGCAGGAAACAAGTTTCAAGACAGTGTATCATTTCATCCTCTTTCAATTCATGTGGTACCCAGTTGTCCAGCTTCTTTACCTTTCCTATCTGTTTCAGATGGTCCAATACAGCAGGAACCTAGCCATTAAATCTCTCTGCTAAAGCAAATGTTGTTTGAGATGTATCCTCTTCCACTACTGCTTTCAGCTCACCATTATTGAACTTGGTGCAGTCCTACCACAGGTTGATTTTCAAAACTGAAATCACCAGACAGACCTCTTAAACCATTGGTGCACAGTTAGCTCATTTGCCACATTGTCAACAAACACATCATTTATGTTTCTAGCCTTCAGAGAGGCATTTGTCTCAAGACAAAATTCGTATTCATAAGCAACATAAATTTTTGATTTCTTTAAGGATTGCAAGATCTTCATTAAAATATTCAAATCACAGAATTATATATTATTCTGAACTGCATTTGTAAGGTGATAAAGTTAGGGTCCTATCGTCGTCGTCATTGTTTGAAGGGCATTTACTCCAGGCCAGACACAAACAGAACTGGGGCCGAGGGTTTATCCTTTTACTACCCAAGACTGCTGTACTGCCTGGATCAGATGTTGGCAGTGATTTCATTAAGCCAGCATCAAATTTCGTCATCCTAAACCGTCAGACCGCATGCTCCATGTGGTGCCCGATGTATTGGGCACACTGTTAGTACATGGTCTGCGGTTTGCTCTGAGGCGCCACACTCGCAATTCGGTGAATGAGCGAGACCCCATTTGTGCATGGACGAACGCAATCGCCCAACACCAGTCCGCAGGCGATTGAGCTTAACCCAAGCTGCTCGGGGTAAGCCCATCCCAACAGGCCTGGCACCGGTCTTGAGCACAAAAGCACGGAGCCTGGAAGCACTTTCACAGTACTCCGCGTTCCATTTGTGATTCGTCCATTCAGAGGTGCGGATGCCAAGTCTGTCAAGATTGTCCAAGAGATTCTGCGCACCTGGCACAAACAGGCATCTGGATCTTAGTCTCACTTGGCCAGTATCTGAGGACCCACTTAAAAGACCATACAAGATATGATCGGGGTCCAGAGATCCACGGTAAGCCAAGGAGAGTGTTGCTCCCAGTCGGCGAAGCTCAGCTGGCTGGATGCCTGAGAGTACAGGTAGGTGGTCCGTTGGAGTGGGACATAGGCATCCAGTAACTATGCGCAAGGCGTCATTCAAGACACTGTCGATGAGGCGAGTGTGAGCACTGCAGCACCAGACTGGCGCACAGTACTCAGCTGTTGAGTAGACAAGAGACAAGGTGGCTATGCGTAGTGTTTTAGCACCAGCACCCCATCCCAAGCCCACGAGTTGCCTCAACAGTGTGACGCGTGATGATAGTTTTTTGCGCAATGCCACTAAATGGTGACGAAACGTGAGCGATCTGACCAGTTTTACCCCAAGGTATGTAGGGGTTGGACAGAATGGTAAAAGTCTACTATTGTTGTAGACCTTTAGCTTATGTTTGGCCTCTTGGTTATTTAAGTGAAAGGCTGCCGTCACCATCTTAGTGTGGCTGAGCTTCAACCTCCAAGTCTGGAGATATGCTGACAGTGTGGACATGTCTTGGCTTAAAGTCCCCTCCAAGTCCTTCCAGTTTCCATAAGAATGCAACAATGCTAAATCATCAGCATAAGCAAACTTTCTAGAAATCATGGAAGGAAGATCATACATATACAGGGTGTTTCATAATTAAGGCAACGGTATTTTGACCATTATTTAAAACCCTGTAAAAACATGTATAGCCATCAAATTTGATATAATTTTGAAGCTTATAACCTTGTCTTTGCAATTCAGGTCTTAAAAGCTAAACATTAGAATTTAGATAATGACAGTAGATAGAAACATTGTTATCAAGTTCCACAAGCAAGGCGAAAGTAATTCATCGATCGCAAAAAGGTTAATAATGAACCGAACAACTGTTTGGAAAATCGTTAAAAAATTTAATGAGACTGGGACAACATTGGATAAACCAGGACGTGGTCGTAAACGAACTGTTCGTACCCCGAAACTGGTTAAAAACACGCGAGAGAAGCTACGTCGTAATCCGCATCGATCTCATCGAAAACTGGCTGCTGAAGCAAATGTGAGCAATTCGACGATGTATTGAGTGATGAAAGATGATCTTGGTAAGAAACCCTACAAAATGCTTCATCGTCATGAACTTACAGAACACCATAAGAGGATGAGAATGGAAAGAAGTCGTCAAATTCTGGATGAGATCGATCAAGGCACGCTCCCCAACTTGGTGTTCACGGATGAGAAAAAATTTGACATACAGCAGGTTGTTAACCAGCAGAACGACCGGGTTTGGGGTTCTTCTACTTCAGTTGAAGGTAGGATCGTAACAAGACGTCAGAATCCGCAATCGGTAATGATTTGGGCAGCGGTAACTCCGTCTGGAAGATCTCCGCTGGTTTTTGTGCCTTCGGGGGTGAAATTGAACTCGGAACGATACGTTTCCGACATTTTGGAATCCCACTTGCTACCCTGGGCTGATAAACACTTCCAAGGTTTGCCATGGAGTCTCCAACAAGATTCAGCACCATCACATGGCTCCAAAATGACACAGACATGGATTCAAAGGAAAATTCCATCCTTCATTAGCAAAGAATTGTGGCCTGCTAGGAGCCCGGACCTTAATCCTTTGGACTTCTCTATTTGGTCCATTTTGGAGGCAAAGGTTTCAGCTTGTCCTCACTCTTCTCTTGATGCTCTGAAGGTGTCCTCACTCTTCTCTTGATGCTCTGAAGGCAAAACTGAAGAAGGAATGGGATGCAATCCCTCAAAAGCAGATCCGTGCCGCCTGTGATGCATTTGTGGGTAGACTTAAGGCTGTAGTTCGTAACAAGGGTGGTTACATCGAATAAATGGGATAATGTTCGATTTGTATGTTATTTACCTTTGTATTACTACATTCAAAATTGATTTTGCACTTTTCAAATTCCCATTATATTAAAAAAAATCGGTTGCCTTAATTATGAAACACCCTGTAGATGTTAAATAGGAGGGGATCCAAGACCGATCCCTGAGGAACGCCGTTTTTAAGACGGTGAAGCCTGCTTTGCTTGCTGTCACCGGTAGTAAGGGTGAAACTTCGATTTCGGACAAGCTCCATGATCATTTTGACTATGTGCTTATCCGGAAGTAGTCTCAGCAGCTTGCAGGTAAGGCCACAGTGCCAGACAGTGTCATAACCAGCTGTCAGATCGATAAATACAGCACCGGCCTTCTTTTTAGCCTCAAAAGAATCCTTGATGTTCTGGGTTAGCAGAACAACTTGATCTACAGTTGACTTCCTGCGTCGGAACCCAGCCTGCTCTTTAGGGAGCAGTGGATCGATTAATGGTTCAACGCGGGTGTAGATAAGCCTCTCGAGGATCTTGTAGGGGACACAGAGCAGAGATATCGGTCGATAACTCTTTGGGTCCCCACAGGCTTTCCTGGTTTTGGGATCGCAACCACAAGCGCTCTTCTCCAGATCTTGGGAATTTTGAGTCGGCGCAAACAGGAAGAAAGGAAGTCACGTAACCAGGACTTCAAAGCAGCTCCGGCATGGAGTATAAGCTCGGGGCAGATGGAATCAGGACCCGGAGCTTTACCTGGTTTTAAGTGCTGAAGGGCAGCAGCAAATTCTCTCTGTGAAAAACTGTCAGAGATATTTACTGCGTCTGGTGTTGTGGCCCTCCAAAGGTCAGACACTTCTTGAAAGACAAGTCGAGATGACTTGCGATCAACAGCCTTGTATTTCCCATTTCTAACCAGCTGAGATGTAATAGCATCGGCTGAAACAGGACAGTGACGAGGAGAGTGTCGTGACCTACCAGTAAGGTTGTTCAAAATACTCCACGCTTTACGACTAGAGTGTGAAAAGTCAATGCTCCAAACTGCTTCGGACCATCGATCCCTCCACTTTCTGTCAAGCTTGGCAAGCAGAGCTGTAGCAGCCAAACTCGAGTTGTCTCCCTGAGGAGACTGCAGAAAGGTTTTATAGAGGGATTCACACTCTGCATCCCAACATGGAATATAGTTATTTCGATACCTGCATGGGATAGTCTTTTTGGCTGCTTTCTTAATGGTGTTACAGAAGTCCTGGTAAGCCGCATCCACATCAAGTGAATCAGGTGGCAACAAAGTCTTTGCGAATTTATTTGTCAAAGCAATGTAGTGACTCCATTTGGCTTTGTGGAAGTTCCATCGCTTAACAGGCATGCTTGGCACTGCCATAGCAAACCTTGGTGGTGTAATAAGCGAAGATCGATGTTGTGACCTGGGAAACTTCTCAAGGACACGTCTATCTGGTAAGCGACTGTTTGGACCTACGCTAGCGAAAGCTAGGTCTGGATTAGTGCCAGTGTTCCAGCGGCCGGAATAAAAACTGGCAGCGTCCTTGGCATTATATAGCAGGGCAAGACAATTAATACTTGCCCAGCCAGCCAAGCACTCACCGTCCGGACTGTTGTCATCATAACCCCAGTCAGCATGACGACAGTTAAAATCGCCAGCGTACAGACAGGGGTGAGGATACACTGGGAGATCCAGGGTTTGCAATCGCGTTGGCAGTGGTTTGTAGACGTTGACTATTTTATAGCCATCAACTTCCACACACAGCCACTCGATCTCCGATGTCAGTGGAGATTGGTCCAAAAGCGTGTATCTCAGTCGCTCGTGGACAAACATGGCAAGGCCATGCTTCCTGCTTAAAGAAGACCCAGCTAGTTGGTAGTTTGGTAGCACCAACTTCTCTGCATCAGTGCAGTGGGTCTCCTGCAGTAGGATGACGAGTGCCTCAGACTGCATAGTGAGGTGATGAAGAACATTCATCTTGCTTGCAGTGAGGCCTTCGATGTTCAGCTGAAGAATAGTGGGTCTTCGGAACTTGTTGGCAATGTGCCCTGAAAAGGGCAGTTTTATCCTGACATTGCCCCGTCCTGAAAAGGACGTTTGCCGACTAGCAGACCCACACTGAACATCGGAATGGGTGGATACCCTTTCATTTTGGTAGGTTCGGTTTCAGTCTGTGATTTTAAAATCAATGAACAGACTTACTCACGGCCCAGGCTGCGTGAAAGCACCTACCATCTGGGCCAATCATCATGGGTACCATCAGGGTCCTATGATATAAAATTATAAAGTGATAATAAAAAAAATGTGAAAGTTATAATTCAACAAAAATGTGATTAATGGAATTGGAATTTCATTCTTAATGGCCTAATATTTTTTTGTCAGCCTACTTTGTAATAAGTAGAAAACTGTTGTTTGATACAGCACTTCTGTTGGATTAGAAAAGCATTAAATAAAAAATATATTATAATGTAAAACAATGGTTCCCAACCAGGGGCCTACAGACTCCTTGTGGGTTCGTGAAAAAGTTGCAGGAGGTCCATGAGTACACTGGAAATTGACAGAATTAATTAGCAGTATTCAATAAATTTCACATGAATGTAGGTGGCAGCTTGTACATATGAAAATAATGTAGCTGAGTAAATTGTTTCCATATTTGGCTAAGCATTGTGATTTATTTTTGCTGATTGTGATGGTTATTCAAACTTGGAGATTGAAATGACATGTTGAAAAAGCCTGTATGATGTCACTATTTCTCCCAGTTCTATGCCAAGCATTAGTAACAGATCAGACATTAGCAACAGTGTAACCTTTAGCAAAAGGACAGGTTGCAATGGCAGTGAAAAAACCAAAGTATAATGAAGAACACATATCATATGGATTTACTGTTACATTGGATCGCAATAGTACAGAAAAACCTCAATGCTTCCTTTGTGGAAAAGTTTTGGCTAATAGCAGCATGAAGCCAGTAAAACTAAAAGAACACTTAGCGTTAATCATTTGGGAAATATTTTTGACAGCCATGATACATTTTTGCAAAAGAAGGCAAGATTTGAAGTAAGTGAAACTTTAGATAAGTATGGGTTTATTCCAACTGAAAAGCCTTTGCTTCTAGCAAGTTACAAAGTTGCTTATTGAATTGCCAAGGAAAAGAAGCCACACACTATTGCCAAAACATTAATAAAACCCTGTGCTTTAGAAATGACTGAAATAGTTTGTAGCTCAGAACAGAGAAGGGAACTTGAACGTACCAATGTCAAATAATGTTGCTAATTCAAGAATACATGATATTTCAGAAAATATTCTCAAACTAGTGATAAAAGAATTGACATCTTCTCCTTTCCCATTTAGCTTGCAGCTTGATGAAAGCACTGATATTTTGTACTGCAGTCAACTGGTGAGTTATGTGCGTTATGTTAATGGCGATAAAATCAAAGAAGAATTTTTGTTTTGTGAACCTCTTTTGGATACTGCAAAGGCTAGCAATGTGTTTAAAATGTTAAATGAAATTTTTGTCAAGCAAAATTTTTACTGGAAAAAGAAATTAGGCTGGATGTATAGATGTATGGATGGAGCACCAGCAATGCTTAAAAACAAATCCAGGTTTGCTGCTTTAGTCAAAAATGAAGCTCCTAATGTAACCGTTACTCATTGCATGCTGCACAAGCTGCCTTAGCAGCACAAACTTTGTCAATAACATGATTTGTCAGCAGCGTGGTTGAGTGGTTAAAGTGCTGGGCTCATAACCAACACAGTCTCAGTTCAAAACCCACTTGCACCATTCTGTTGTGTCCTTGAAAAAGTCACTTTACAGCACATTCCCCTGCTTGGTGGTCCTGGCTAGCAGTTCTAAATTATAGTCATATCTCTATTAAATTACAAGCGGACAGCAATATCTTGGCATCTCTGGAAGCAGGTGGGGATAATTGCCTACCCTATGTATTAGCACCTCCGTCGCTTTCCTGCGAGTCAGGAGGATAAATATAGAGATAAAATAAATAAATAAATAAATTAACTCTCAAAGAAGTTCTGTCTGATTGCATAAAAGTAGTTAATTTTATAAGAAGCCAAGCTATTAATCATTGTATCTTCAAAGCTCTTTGCTGGGAACTTGGGTTAGATCACGAGGTGCTTTTGTATCATTCAAAAGTGTGTTGGCTTTCCAGAGGTGAAATTTTGAAAGGATTACAGAAGCTCAATCAAGAGGTGTCATTATTTCTGAAAGATAAAAAATGTCCCCTTTCTGAAAAATTTGAGTCAAATTCATTTTTTGTACAGCCTATTCTACTTGGTAGATATTTGCAGTCATATTAACAATGTTAATTGTGCCATTCAGGGACCAGGTGTGACAATAATGGATGCAGCTGAAAAACTGAATGCATTCTTGCTCAAGTTGTCTCTTTAGAAATGTAGATTGGAAGTAGGTAATTATGCTAATTTTCCAATGTTAGAAGATCTTATTTTGAAGGATGAAACTCAGAAAGAAAGTGACATTTTTATTTCTATGAGAAAGGAATTTTGTTCACACTTGGATATTCTACAAACATCCTTTGAAGGCTATTTTAATTTGGATAGCTTTGGAAACTCAAGACCCTTTTCTCATTGACTTAAACAATATTGATAACAAAGATTCCAACAAAGATGACCTTATTGATTTGAGGGCAAGCAAACTTTTACACATTGAATTTAATGCCATCTCTCTGGAAAAATTTTGGTGCTCTCAACAACATTCCTACCAATCTTTGGCAAAGCAAGCAATTAGCATTCTGATTCCATTTGTTGCTACTTACCTTTCCGAGGCTGCATTTTTGGCTCTTGTTATTATAAAAACTAAAAACAGAAATCATTTGGACGTTCAACATGATATGCATGTAGCTTTATCAAAAACCAAACCACAATTCAGTGTTTTGGTGCAAAAAAGACAACAACTGGCTTCTTATTAACTTGCACCTGCATTCATTTGAAGTTATTTTTCTGATAATTCTTGAATGTAACATGTTATATTGAGCAATTTTATAATTTAATTCTATATACAATACTGCATATAAATTGCTAGTATTTGCAAATGTAAGTGTAGTTTTTCAAATTATTTGGTTAGGGTTGGTCTTAAAAATTTTGGGGTCTGTAGGCATATTAATAATTAGTTAAAAAGGGTCTGTGACTAAAAAAAGTTGGGAACCACTGATGTAAAAGGTAATACAAACAAGCTTAATAATGTTGAAGGCAAAGCTGCAATATCAGGAGAAACTAATTCATTTGTGCAGTAAAAGTAATAAGTAAAAGTATTTTAATAAAAATACCATATACGAGGGTAAATCAAAAATTATCCGGAATTGCTCTATAGCGCACTCTTGCTTTAGCTTTTTCAAAATTTTTTTTGCACGTGTTGTCTACTGTGTCACGTGATCACGATCTGCTAATCTAATTGTTCGTTCAGTTTTAACACGTGTTATTTTCTGTTGATAAAAATGGACGCTCCACTTGCACAATGCACCAGAGAAGAACAACGTGCTGTGGTCTGATTTTTGTGGTCAGAAGGTTCATCGGGGACAAAAATTCATCAAAGACTCTTAGCACAATATGGAGACAATGCACTATCGAAAACAACGGTATATGAGTGGATTGAGAAGTTTAAAACAGGCTGGACCAGTGTAAAACATGCAGAAGGAGCAGGACGTCCATCAACCTCCACCAGTGAAGAGAAGATTGAGCAAGCTCAACAAATGATTTTGGCTATTTTGGAGGATTTTCTGGAAAAAGGGAGTACAATCAACAGTGCAAGTTATTGTGATTTGCTAGCCAACCGCCTGAAGCCTGCAATTCGCACCAAATGCCGAGGATTACTGTCAAAGAAGGTTTTGCTGCAGCATGACAATGCACGCCCACATGTTGCCAAAGCAACCATTGAAACCATTAACAAACTAGGTTTTGAAGTGCTGGAGCATCCTGCATACAGTCCAGATCTTGCTCCTTCCGACTATCATCTTTTTGCCCCACTCAAAGATGCATTACGGGGTCGTAAATTTTCTTCTGATGAATCAGTGCAAAAAGCGGTGCATCAATAGTTGTGTGACCAGCCAAAAACTTTCTTCTCAGATGGCATTTATAAGCTTGTAGACCGCTGGAACAAGTGCATCGAAATGGGTGGAGATTATGTAGAAAAATGATAAATCGTTTTCGTGTTTTGTGTTTTTAAAATAATCCATAAAAATAAAAGTCCGGATAATTTTTGATTTACCCTCATATTTTGGCATATAAGACGACCCTTAAAGTCAAAAAATTACCCTTAAAAATTGGGAGTTGTCTTATACAACTGATATAAAAGTCAGACCTTAAATTCTACATGCAGGTTTCATGATTTAGCAGTGGTTTTATATAACGGATATATGAGAAACTTATAAAATTTTACTCTAATTTTGTACCTCGTCTTATCTGACAGTCGCCTTATATGCCAAAATATATGGTAATCAGTATAAGTAATGTAATATTCTATTTTATTTCTGTATTTATCCTCCTGACTAGCAGGAAAGCAACAGAGGTGCAAATATGTGGGGAAAGCAATTACCCCAACATCCTTCTGGAGATATCAAGATATTGCTGTGTAGTTGAAATTTTTTATTTTGTTTGTTTTAGAGATATGATTCAAATTTAGAACTATTTGATAAGACTACCAAGCAGGGGAAAGTGCTATAAAGTGTTTTATTCAAGGACACAACAGAATGGCGTGAGTAGGTTTTAAACACAGACTATGTTGATCACAGCCACTAGACCATGCTGTGAACAACCACTCTACTCACTCAGTAAAAATAATGAGAAATAAAATAAATTATTAAAACATTTTATGTATCTTTTTTTGACTCTTTGCTCTTTGAAAGTATTTTTTTTTAGATCAAAGCATTCAATTTCTTCCTATGCTATTGGTGCTGGTGATGCACCATTGCCCATTGCAAGACAAATAACTTTTTTTTCTGGGCATGTTTCTCAATTTTCTAGGATGGAAATGCCCAAACAAAATGAAGAAGAAATTCTTGTAACTATGACACAGACAACTGGAGCTGGTTTGTAGTTAAATGGCCATAATTTTATTTTTTATTTAAATTGTGTTTATATATACAGGGTGCAGACAAAGTCCTTGGACAACATAAAAATTTGATAATTCTGTAAATCATGAATAAAAATACAAACAATTAATTTTTTTTATTTGACATGACTTTCATGAACAATAGTACAAAATGCCATTCAATATGTCCCCCTCTGGCCTGAATTGCATGCTCAAGTCTGCCACGAAAGCCCTCTGCTGTTTACGCAGGGTTTCTTGGGGTATTTTCACCCATGCCTTCTAAAGAGAACTCTTGAGGGCTTCAACTGACACATGAGAAAAAGCACAGGCATCTGCCTCCAAAAGGGACCAAACACAAAAGTCCATCAGGTTGAGATCTGGTGATGAGGGTGGCCAAACCTCCTTGCTCCAAAATCCTGGAAAATGGTCTTGACACCACTTCTGTGTCTTCTTGGACATGTGTGATGGTGCACCGTTTTGTTGGAAGATGAACAGCTTGTCTTTGAAGTGCTTTTTGGCTGCTTGAAATGCAGGAGTCGAGATTGTTTTAATGTACGCATTTGTATTCGCTTTTGCTCCTTGTGGAACAAAAATGATGGGGTACTTCCATGTTTTTGAAATGGCAGCCTGCACCATGACAGAAGAAGGTTAGGACTCTGTCATTTTATCAGTTGCAGATTGATAAAACAGTGAACAATTTTTCATCAGAGAAAATGATCTCGCTTGTGTCCATACCTGCCTTCAACTTATTAAGTAGAATTTTCGCTTGAGCCAGTCTTTTTTCTTTTTGGAGGTCTGTGAGGTGCTGACGAGTTTGCATTTTGAAAGACAACATCTTCAAATCGGTTTTAACAATGTTTCTGATCGTCTTCTCACTGACATTCATGTCACAGGCCATTGCCCTCATGGATCTTTTGGGATTGCATCGGATTCTGGCTCTGACAGCATTAATCATCTTTGGCGTCCGAAAAGATCGTGGTCTTCTACTTCGAGGACAATCTTCGGTACTTTGAAGTTCTTTAAACCTGCTAACTGTGTTGTAAACAGTTGATCTTGGAGCTTTAAGAGGTTTCACAATCTCAGAATTTGTCTTTCCAGTGCGATGGAGCTCAATGATGGCTGCATGTTTATCACTCTTACTCAATATTAAAGCTAAATTTTGACAAATATATGTAACAATCTGATGAAATTATTAATATTCAACAGTGTGAATTTAAAGCATATGTTTAAGAGTCATTAAATTAAGTATTATATTTTGTCCAAGAACTTTGTCTGCACCCTGTATATTACTATCTTTCTTTTTTTTATTAAATTTTTTTCTTACCATTCTCAACCAACTTTTAGCATTTTATTGTGTATGGATCACTTGTGTAATTTTATACCAGAGATCTAAGGCTAAAAGAATTTTTAAGGTCTTAAGCTGGAGCTGGATTCAGTCTTTAAAAAAATGCTGCAGCAGAGCTGAAGCCAGTCATTTTAGAAATACTAGAGCAGAGCTGCAACAGTATACGAAAATGTGTTGCAATGGAGTTTTACAAACAATGTAAATGTAATAATGTCATTTTAAAAGTTGAAAACCACTTCTCTAAACCGTGCATTATTTTTCAATCTATGTTTAAAAAAATTTTTTAAATCTAAGTTTGCATATTTTAACTCTTAAAACCCAAGTTCTTAAGCAATTTCGAATTGGTAATTGTTTGTCTCTACTTACAGCACATCTAAAAAAGCTTACTTAGCTTTCTCTTTATCTCTCTTCAAATGGCTATGATGGGTTGAGCATCAGCTTCCCCACTCAACTGGCTGTCATGCTTTGATAAGCTGTAAGCCAGTATAAGAATTAGGTTTTTCAGCATTAGAAACATTATTTAGCCACATTTAACTCCATAGGTTTTGGGGGCATATTTAGACAACTTTAATTTCTACAAAATTATTATGCACAGCATTCAGATAAGAAAAAAGATAGTACACCTGGTGTTTGACAAAAGCAGTAATTAGCATCAGAATAAAAAGAAAATGCTATCTAAACTGTGTTCGGAGATCTTTTGCAAAATGTTTTTTGTTGGGTATTGCCCAAAGTATTATCAGGACAACTGATTCATCATAATAATACTTTACACAAGATTATGTGTGAGCTAAAGTCATACATTTTTGTTCACAAAAACTTCCAATTTATTATATATCTGGTATTACTTACAATTTTATAACAATTTTTATTTAAAACTAAATATTGCAAAAGAAGTGCAAACACTTTATAAACCCTATATTAGCTAAATCCTGTAAAATATTGGTAATCTTTATTAAATTGTAAAGAAAAAAATGATAGCAGCAAACAGGCATGTATTTTAAAACTAAATGTACGAACTTATTTAGTTTTTTTAAATTTTATTTAGATATAAATTAAAGCAAAATTATGCTGTCTGCAAAAGATCTCCGAACGCAATTTAAACCTATTTGCAAACTACTAATAATTCTCATGAAGAATATTCAATAGAGTAAGAGTATCACTTGGCTTAGATGAGGTGAGCTTTGCAGTTAGCCTGAGCCAAAATTGATACGAGTGTAATTTTTAGAACCAAACTAAAAGAAAGAATTGTATATTTATTTAAATAATTAAAGCAGAAAAGTTAAAATCTATTGTAAAATAAAATGAGTAAGCAAATAGTTACTTTGGGTGTTGGAGTAAGTTGCAGTTTGTATGAATGTATCAAAATTAAATAAAATGTTTTACTTTTTTTCAGCTATAGCTTTAAACTCAAGTCCAAACAAATTAGATTCTAAAAGAACTGAGCCGTGCAACATAGACATTTGTGCAGTTTCAAATGTAAACAGTCATGCTACAATGAGTTCTAGTGAGGTACCTGGAGAAAATTCAAAAACAGAAAAGAAACGTTTGCAAAATTCAATAGAAAAGTTTCTTCAAAAAATAATGGATTTGTACAATAAGCTGAATTACCGGAACTGTATGAGGTTGTTATGTTAAATTTTATTCTTCCAAGCTTGTATAAAATTACTTTTTGTGATAGGTTGACTTCAACATTTTGCCCTGTTGTTTTTCATCATTTATGCATGGCAGTTCAATATTTTAATGTTGGGACTCATTTTCACTACAAACATTGACGAGAGCATTTTTTGTTTGTTTTATTGATTTTTTCCTTTTCTTAGCACTTAAGCACAGAAATAAGTCAAAAAACCAATAAAATAAACAAAGAATACCTCAGCAAACGCTTGTAGTTGAAATGAGCCTTAACTTAATTCACTTTCGTATGAGCTAGTTTTTGTTGTTTCTTTTTTATCCTTAGTATTGTTTTTATTTTATTTATGAGTTTCTAATTAGCAAATATTTTTATCACAATTTACTTCTGGACCCCAGCTCGTTATTTAAAAAATGCTCCTACTGGACAAGTGATTTATGACTATAATAAACTATGATTCAATTTAGATTTATCTTTAAGCATTGGTACTTGTCTACTGATTTCTCAAGTTTTGACTTAACATGCTTTTTTCACTTGATTTATTTTTTAGAAAAGCACCAGTGACAAATTATAAATGCATCTGCTGCACTTCCTGCAATGTGGCTTTGATATAATTGAGATAAATTTGTTTCAGTTCAAATCAATATAAGACGTGCATTAACAATCTCTTGGCTGAATCTCGCCATTATTTTTACAAACTGGAATCTGTTGCTTTGTGTCAAGTTTTGACAGAAAATGATGACTGGGAAGAAACCTCATGTGTAGCTGATATTTTTCATCATGATGTAATTTTTTACGTAATAATCTCAATAAAAGAAACTTTTGAACTAGAAGCTTATGACACACTCACATTCTCACAATAGTTACCACATCAAAGAAAACTGTAATAAATTGTACATTTATAAAGTAGCAATGATGAAAGCAAACACAGAATTTTATTGCTTTGGATTTTAATGAGTTATTTTTATTCTTTTTATAATTCTTTTTATTTTTTTTTGCTTTTATATTTTATAGTATTGTAGTAGAAAAGGTTCTCGTAATCTTACAAGTGCAATCTCATTAACTTTCCAAAATAAATCTGCTCTTGTTTGAGGAGGTTGATTGTAAACGTTAGCCACTTTTAATTTTATTTATCATAGCATTTTATTTGTTTGTATGTGTGTGATAAAAATCTCAGAATAAGCTTTTAGTACAACTGTTTTTTTAAGCTGTTCTTAGCACTACACAAAAACTGGGCGATGTTGAAACTGAGCTCAAGAAAAAGTCTTTGCATGTTTACCTTTACCAAAGTAAAAATTATAATCAGTTATCCAGTTTTTGCCAAAAAAGGATTAAAAGTACTTGTCAATTGTTGTACATAAATTTTGTCACCTAGTTTACTGGTTCCGATTTTGAATCATATTTTAGCAATATTATAAAGTGTAATATTTGCAAGTTTGGAGCTTTTGAAGAACAAGAGCACTTCATCTTCAAAAGAGCAAAATTAGAACCCTTTTTGTTTAAATGGTTATATTTGGGTAAAATAGATAATCTTTTATCATAATGAACATTTATGTTATCATATTTTTCGACTTTGGTAAAATTATAAGATGTTCCATAAAGTGCGCCAAATTTGAATTTGGCGAACGTTTTGTGTGTTAAAGAGTAATACTTTTATCATTTTTGCAAAGTGTCTTCACTCCATAAGTTGTTTATTGTTTTAATTTGCAGAATACTTTATGTAAAATTGATTTATTTGCAGATTACTGGTACATGCTTAGTAATGGTTGCTTAAAATATTGTGTCATGGAGCGGTTTTTAACTGCACAATGAGTTCTTATTGTTAAGACATTTTACCAAAAAGGAGAATATGTGACACAAGCCATGCAAAAACTACGAACCATTTTTGGAAGAATTGAAGCACCCTGAGTCTAGTTCGCAGACTAGTCAATCACAAAGTTTGAAACGACTGGTTCAGTTTAAACGGTAAAAATAGCCTGGGCGGAAAAGTTTGTGATCGGACCGTTTTTTTTTAAACTGATGACAGGACTGCAGTTACAGTTAACGGAGAACAGTACCGAGACACCATATCCACTCAGTTGTGGCCAAATGTGGAACAATTGGAGATGGACAACTGCTGCTTTCAGCAGGATGAAGTTACCTGCCACACCTCACGTGAAACGCTTGTATTACTCCACGAAAAATTTTTGGAGGAATGATTTCCTTGCATGGCGATAAGAAATAGCCACTAAGATCTTGCCATCTTACCCCTTGTGATTTTTTCTTGTGGGGGTTTGTGAAATCCAAGGTATATTCCAACAAACCACAAACTATTCTTCAACCCCAGGCTGAAATTGAGCATGTGATTGGAAACTGTTTTCCTAAATAAAATCTAAAATTTGGTGCATTTTGTGGAACACCCTATATAAACACAAATTGACTTAAAACCTATGAGTATAGTTACTGCACATTTATAACATAATGATAATGTAAATTATGATAAAGTTGATTACGTAAAATATGATAGCATGGTTATGTAAAAAACAAAATCATAGGGAGCTAGAGGAGGACCTGGAGATTTGGAGAAATGCACTGGAGAGAAGAGGCCTGAAAGTGAGCCGGAGTAAGACAGAATATATGAGGGTTGGGGGTGTGGATGATGGAGAAGAGTTGAAGTTGCAAGAAGAAAAGGTAAAGAAAGCCAAAAACTTCAAATACCTGGGGTCAACAGTTAGTAATGATGGAAGATGTGAAGAAGAAGTAAGGAGAAGGATCCAAGCAGGATGGATGAGTTGGAGGAAGGTATCTGGAGTTCTGTGCGACAGGAAGCTATCAGCAAAGGTTAAGGGTAAAATATACAAGAGTGTTGTTAGACCAGCCATGCTTTATGGAATGGAAACGGTGGCAGTGACTGAACGGCAAATGGGAAAAATGGAAATTGCAGAGTTGAAAATGGTGAGATGGGCACTGGGAGTGACAAGAAAGGACAAGATAAGAAATGAATATGTGAGAGGGACTGCAAAAATTGCAAAGCTGGGAGAAAAACTTCGGAATGTGAGGCTACGTTGGTATGGACATGTAAAAAGGAGAGAAGAAGACTACGTGGGGAAAAGGATGATGGAGATGGCAGTGCCAGGCAGAAGGAAAAGAGGAAGGCCAAGGAGAAGGTGGATGGATTTGGTGAGAGAAGACATGGAAAGGGTTGGAGCTAGGGAAGGAGATGAAGTAGACCGAGTGAAATGGAGATTACTATCGCGCTGTGGCGACCCCGAGTAGGGAGAAGCCGAAAGAAGAAGAAGAAGAAGAAGAAGGTTATGTAAAAAACAACATCCTTTTAGTTTTTTTACACATAAAGGCAATTAATATTTCTAAAAAGCTTTTTTTAAATGGTACAATATGTACTAACTCGGTGGTCGCTAACTGGTGGTCCATGGAAAAATTTAGGTAGTCTGGAGAAAAAATCAAAGTTGATACAAGTCCACCAGTTGAAGGACTCGAATCAATCCAGTAAATCTAGAACTTAAATTTTAGAGTTGCTTGCAAAGACAGCCAAGCAAAAATAACTAGAAAAGTTTGTAAAGTACACCAAAGATAAGGCATAGGGGGGAGTTGAACTGACATAGGTGATTGCTTGTTATGTCAGCATTTAAGAGATATTACGATTTTTTAGTTTGTTATCTGCATATAAAAAATGCAGATATAAAAAAATAAATAAATAAAGTCATTTTTCTGTTTTGTTCCTCTGAGAATTGAAGCCTGCAACAAAAGTTTATCACAAAACATCAAACCATATTTACATAATCCAGCCATTTTACCATACTGCAATTATATCTTATATTGCTTATTTTCAGTATTTTTCAATGGCTGATATTCTTTCTATCTACCTGCTGCAATTAATTCTCACTTTTAATGAATTCGGCTTCATCAGTGTTGATCCAGTTGGCTCCGATTCTTTAAGGTAAAGCATTTTTTTAAACCGTACAAATAAAAAAAATTAAACCATTTAAAATTAATAGAATGCTGCAGTTTATAACTTTATAAGTCATGATTTTATTTAATTTCTTGATAAAACCGGCACGTCAGAGCTTACAAGCACATTTGTTTAGTTGAGAATAGCTTTTTTATCAAAACATAGCTTTTAATTTTTTGTATTGTTTGCAGATTTTTGATTTGATTTAAATTATTGGCATTAGATAAAGATTTGAATCAATATTCGTTTCGGAATAAATGATGTTTTCCATAAGCGAGTATTCCATAAGCGAATAGCATAATATTTTCATAAACCAAGAGTTGCCAACTGGGTTCTACAGAAAAATATTTAATTGGGATCCACCAGACCACTGGGTGAAATTGAAAGTAACTGTGCTAATAAGACAAAAAAAAAAGTTATTGCATCGATAGAATTGTAAAAATACATCAGGATTCTTTCACAAACCAGGGTGAAGACTTTTTTTTAGTCATCATATGTCAGAGCACTAGAATTCTTTGTGTGAAAACCTCTGATTTAAACCATTGGCTGTATTTTGAAGAAACATTGCATTGCTATCACTTTAAAGCTTTTGTAAAAAAGTAATCTGTATGTAAATTAGGGTTTTGTTAAATTTCGTCAACCTTTTGCGATTTTTTAATTTGTTTTGTGCATATAAGCAAATACAAACTTGTTAGATGAAAAATTTACTCGTTTCTCTGTTTTTGCTTTACTGAGAACCAAAGCCCGTTTGAAGTTCTTTGTTTTTTACAGCATTTTGTCTTTCTATCGTGGTGAGTTTCGATTGGGCCGTGTACTTCCCGGAGTGTACCAAATGCATGTCACCTCTTACCAATACACTGCATGCACGAAAATGCTGCAAGTTTCAGAGGAATGCCCGTTGCTACGTCGCACGGGGATGAAAAAATGCCATTGGGTGTCGAATGGAGATTTTGCGGCTGACATTCAACATTGGAGTGTGTGGTAAACTTGAATTTGTTTTTCTAGCAAGTAAAGGTCTCTTTGCGATGCGCGATTTGTTTCAGTAGGAATTGTGTAAGAGTTTCAGTGAGAATCACGACCGATGCGCGATTTGTTTCAGTGAGAATTGTGATCCATTTCACATGGATAGTTCAAAGTCACATGATCATGACGACGAACTTGCAACTGGGAGATCTGGCAATTACATAAGTGAAAATACTGATTTCCGTCTAAAGGTTGAGGATGCTTCCAATTTGTTGAAAATGCTCTGTTGGCGTGTGCACTTCGTCCAAAATCCAGATTTAGAAGAAGAAAGGTGACCAACGACTGTATTTTTTTCATCTTTGTCATAATGCAATGAATTTGTAAGGTTACCAAAGAGGCTTTTAATAAATATTTTTAAAAAAATCCATAAAAGATGTTTTTCTTTTATAGAATTACATTGACAAAAGGTTGGATATCTTGACCTTAACTCTTTTTTAGTTCTTAGACAAATTAGGCACAAGCTGCGTAAAAACTGTCTACCTAAAAACCCAGCATGTTAGGATTAAGATTGTTTTTTGGGAATTTAACCCTAACACAGTATAACAAACTTAATCAAATGGAATTAATTGAGTTTATTAATAAATCCTAATTGTTAAAACGTCTCGAATCCATGTTGCACACAATTTCGTCGCCTCTCTACAGAGCGGCACAGCCAGTCACTATGTATAGAAAATATATTTAAATGCACTCGTCGTCTCTCTACACAGCCACATCACAATTTTGAAGAGAATATGATTGAATGTACATCTACATCAAAATTACTGACCGTGGAACTCAGAAACGCCCTCGCACAAAATCGGGAGTGCTAAATTTCACACCATGAAATCATGGGAATGCAGTACGATTGATATAGCAATAAGCATAAGGTGCTAGAACCACGTGATTGATAGCGAACGTGACCGACACGGTTGCGATTCAAAACTCGCTCGCGTCATTCTGTTGCGTCGTTGGAAAAGACACTTTATGGCACTTACCTCTGCTTTGCGGTCTTGCCAAGAAGTTCGAAATTTTAGTCCTATATCTATAAAATTAAAAAATAAAAATAAAAATTTGTCTTGTTATTAGTTCGGGGTAATTGCTTGCCTTATGTATATATAAGCGCCTCCGTCGGTTTCCTGCGAGTCAAGAGGATAAATTCGAGATACAGATAAAATAAAAAATATACAGTAAACTAAAAAACCAAACTAAAGAATTTTAATTGGACATCAATATTTCGGCACCTTGGCAAGCGAGTCGGAGTAATTGCTTGACAATTGCTCCATGTATAGCTCTTCCGATGCTTTTTGGCGACCTGGAGAATAAATATAGAAAGGATTAAATTGATTTTTCTTTTGCAAGATAAAAATTGGTTGTTTTTTTTATTAATATAACATTATTTTTTAGCTATTATCTTTGCTGCAAACCAATTAAGCCGTACTTACAAGAACCTGAGTACATATTTCAATCGGATTCGTTTAAATATTATTTTGGTAAAATGGTGTCACCAAGATTGAAGTGAGTGGACTTTAATTTTTTGTGAAAGAAACCGACTTTTTAAAAGGGAATTTAATAGCTTAGTTGAAACTTACCTACTGAGCAACTCTTATTACAAGTTCAAAGCAACCTTTTTGATACTGAACTTCTTTTGGCTTTTCCTTCAATCAGGGGTAGCCACAGCGTATCATGTTTCTCCAAAGCGTCCTGTTTTCAATGTCCTTCTGCCTCGCACCAACTTTCCCCGTATCTTTTACTACATCTAGAAATCTCCTCTTTGGCCTCCCTCTTTTCCTCTTTCCCAATAACTCCATTTCCATCACCCTTCTTTCTACGTACTCCAGGTACTCCTTTTTGATACTAAACTAGACTTTAATATTGCCGGAAGCTCGCATTCATGTCAAATGTTTTTTCACCAGCGACTTTTAATACACCAGCGGCATCCTTGAGGCTCGTTTCCACTACAAGCGTAGAATGGTGCATTCTTTGTTTCTTTTGATTTTTCCGCGCTTAATATCTAAGCGAGCCCTATGCGAAGCAAAAAAAATCAAAAGAACAAATAAAAAATGCTCCATTCACGCTCTTAGTACAAACAAGCCCTAAAACAAAGAACAACGGTCAGGCTATCACCCAAAACTTTTTGACGGTACCAAGATATTGTTGTCCGATGTTTTGCTTCGTTTTTTAATTATTTTTAAAACAATGGGACCGTAAATTATTGCTTTTTAAAGTCGGCAAGAAAAAAAGTGAAGTGTAAGTGTTTTTTTAAAAGGTTCTCTAACATGAAGAACGTAGATCAAGTTCATGCGGTCGCCGTCCAAATCATTTTTTAGGCCCACTACTCGACTTTTATGCCAGCAATTGATATTGTAAATACAAAGTATCAAAAAAAGAAATGTTTACACACTTTTATTACTGCAAACAAAACGTTTATTATATATACAGGTGTTTGTATAAATATCATATGTTATGGTTATGACAATCTCATTATGAATATTATGAATAGAAAAGTTTTATCATAAGAATTAGTACTACTATTATAAAATTTTAAAGTTAGATTTTTTTAATGAGATTTTGCCAAACAGTTGGACTAGACGGAGGGGTTTAATATTCAGCAATCTCACATTATTAGGCTTTTTAAGGCTTATACGGAACATTTGCCGTAAGGAAAAATCGTCTCAGAGAACTTTGCCGCATAAGATTTTTGCTGTAAGACGATTTCGCGGCATTTTTTAAAATATGCCACTGTTATCAAGTACATCTAGATTAGGGATAGGGTTTTAGGGTGAGGTAGAGTTTCCAACGGCAAAAATGTTTACGGTAAGTGCTCCTAGACCCTTTTTAAGGGCATATCTAAAAGACAAAGTCAATCTCAAGTGTCCCAAACCACAGCCAGCTGATATTCTGCGGCCTGCTGAACAATTTTACACATTTCAAACACTTTTTTATTTTACATGTTTAAAAACGACCAGCAAAGGCTAAAAGTTATAAAGTTTTAATTTATTTTCGATAGGTAATGACATTTTTAACTCTTTATTTTCAATGTTCAAACAAAAAGCCCAAAAAAGATCTTGAATTTTCGTATCTTTAGCCGTTAACTTTTCGAATCCTCTAACCGTGCATCATCTTAGCTTCACCAACCCAACCCTGGACGAGATAACGTTAAGCTGTCGGCCCTACGGACGATTCGAAGTTCTCCATTCGTTCGGTCACCACTTGCCAATGTATTCGATGGCTGTCGGCATTTTGGTCGACTACTTACGTCATAAAAGATTTAAACGTACAGTGTT
This sequence comes from Diplosoma virens, assembly GCA_963680785.1. Classification (NCBI taxonomy): domain Eukaryota; kingdom Metazoa; phylum Chordata; class Ascidiacea; order Aplousobranchia; family Didemnidae; genus Diplosoma; species Diplosoma virens. Next base: position 13,808,739 of record OY796888.1, read on the forward strand.
CTGATGTTTCAAGTCAATTTTCTTGTCGAACATCGTATAACTTTTTGAGTTATTCGCGTTGTTGTTAGTTTTTAACGTGCTAATTAAATTGTTTTATTCTTTTGTTACTATTGTTACTGTTGTTATTGTTGTCCTTCTGCAAGCATCTTGAAGGAGCCATTCCTTAACCCTTTAAAAAAGCCAATTCAAATTTTCACTTTTGGATGACTTCTGCTTTTAAAAAATTTTTTTTTCATCGATTAGGGTGCTTGCGTGTTGTAAGATGTGATTTTGTTGTGATGAATGAATGCTTTAAGATGTAACGCTAGTAACTTTATTATTTTTCTTAAACGAAGGTATTATGGGATGATGGTAGTGTGAATATACTTTAGGTTTTCTTTACATTTCTTAGCTATTTTGCCTGGATCTTGGACAATAATTGTTGTTGTTGCCCTTCTCCAAGAATCTTGGAGGAGCCATTTCTTATCCCTTCAGAAAAGCCAATACAGATTCCCACTTTTGGATGATTTCTGCTTTTAGGTTTTTTTTCATCGACTAGGGATATACTTACGAGGTACTTGCATGCCTTAAGATGTGATTTTGCCCCGATGAACGAATGCCTTAAGATGTGACGTTAGTAACTTTGTTATTTTTTTAAACAAAGGTATTATGAGATGATGGTGGTGTAAATACGCTTGAGTTTTCTTTACATTTATTAGGTGTTATGTCTGGATCTGAGACAATGATGTAAGTGTGGTCATTGTAATGAATGATTATGGCTTTCATGTTTTTGGATGGATTTGAATGTGTATTGAGCATCGAAGCGGATGCTTTTGTTCTGTTGCATGGGTTATTTTTGGTTGGATAGTTTTGTTATAGTGCCCCAAAGGGAGAGTGAGGATTGTGTTTTATTAAATTTGTCAAGATGTTGTTTTTCGGTTTTTTTTTTTTGTGTGTTCATGTATAAAGCAATGTGTCTTGTGTTCCTTGTTTATGTGATTGTTAAGAGTAGTAATTTGTGGGTCTGGTCTTGGCTGGCAAATGTGATTACGGTGTTGGATGAACTTGTGGATATGTATAAGTATTTGAATGTAATTTGTGTTGTGATTTCTTTTCTTCGCGTGTAGTATTGCATTGACAGGGCGTTTGTTTGCCTCGTGTGCATTTATGGTGTGAGATCTGTGGAAAATGAAATCCTTAACATCCTGTTGATCTTTTGGTAGTTATAGTTTTAGTGAAGTGAGAAAGTGCTTTTTTGTTCTGGCTTCGAGTCAAAGTCGGGCAGCAGTCTTCTGTAGATCCTTTTTTTAAAAATTTTGGTGATCATAATTGCCTTACATAAACATCTCTGTTTTTTGTTCCGTAACTCTATCGATTAAAACGTTGATTTAAAAACATTGTAAAGTCTTAAAAAAAGAGTAGAACCCTATCGTACAGGCCAGTGTTTTTCAACCTAGGAGTCGCGATCCCTAAGTGGGTGCAAAGGATTTTTTAAAAAGTCACAAAAATATTTACAAAATATCTCTCAAATTCCAACAACTTATAAAGATTTAAAAATATTTATCGCTTTGCACTAGCGTCGTAGAAAGCAACCGCCATTGGTTGTGATGTTACGAAGACAACGCAGATTGTTATTCGCAATAATCACAATCATGGTTAGTAGTTTAACTATTTAACAGCCTTTCATATGTGGTGTTAATTGTTAAACACGCGGTCAAAGAAGTAAAATAGTTATTTGTTATTGCAGTAGAAAGCAATCTAACTGCGGAGTTGTGTTTAGTAAGTTTGTAGGAAGCGTGGTCGAGTGGTTAAGGCGCCGTGCTTATGATCAACATGCACTCGGCTCAAAACCCAATCGCGCCATTCTGTTGTGTCCTTCAGAAGGACCCTTTACGGCACTTTCCCCTGCATCTCTATTAATTTACAAGCAGACTGCAGTATCTTGGCATCTCCGCAAGCAGGTAGGGGTAATTGCCAACCCTATGTTTAGCGCCTCCGTCGCTTTCTTACGAGTCAGGAGGATAAAAATAGAGATAAAATAAATAATAAAATAAATCATTTTGCAATGGTTTATAAATATTTTTTAATTTTTATTTGCTATTGACAGATATTACAAATTTAGTTTTACCTCCATTATCAACAACAGCATTGATAGTCACAGTCTGTTTCAGGAAATTCAGTTTTCAGTGCTGAGTCTATTAAGTCCTCGAATTAAAACATCATTTTAAGATCTCTGACTCTGACGAAAAGCTTCTGTTGTAGCAGTTCTTAAACCAAACAAGTCTGTTGGCAATCCAAGAAGCTACAGGCCAGTCTTGCCTCTCTCCGCTGCTTTCAAGCTACTGGAACGCCCGCTGCTGGGACGCATGAAGCCAATCGTTGAGCCTCTTCTCCGCACAATCCAGGCAGGCTTCCACCGTGGCCGCTCAACTATAGACCAAATTGTTTGCTTTGCTGATGACATAGAGAAAGAGTTCGAAGAAAGAAAAAAGGCTGGGTTAGTTTTTATCGATTTGACGGCTGCCTGCGATACTTTGTGGCGTATTGGGCTTATTTTGAAACTTCTCATGTGCAGGGGGCTGGTTTACTTCTATCTCCGGTCTTTTCGAAGTATCTGAGTATCGCTTGCCAGTCTGTTGCAAAAGTACACACACTTGCTTTATAGATAGTATCTTGTATCGCGCTTTAAGCATTGCCACTAGATACCTGCGTCTCACTCCAACGGATCGTCTACCCATAGGCTTACTTTCAGGGCATCCAGCCAGCTGAGCTTTGCCAAATAGAAGCGACATTCTTTTTGGCTTATTGTAAAACTCGGGACGCTATCCATATTACATGATCTTTTATATGGGTTACCAGGGGCTCGCCCAGAGAGACTAAGATTTAGACGCCAGGTTGTGCCATCTGCACGAAAACTATTGAACAACCTTGTCGAGATGCTCAGTTGACGAACATTAAAAGGAACAGAGTATTGTGAGAGTACTTTCAGACTACGTGCTTTTGTTTCCATCATCCACTAGATCTGTTTAAATGGGCTTGGTTACGCTTAATCGCCTTTGAATTAGTGTTTGGCGGTTCTATTCGTCCATGTACAAATGGAGTTTCGCTTTCTGCGACTGCGACGCCACTGAACAAACCGTATTCACGTCTTAACAGCGCGCTTCTTATACCTGTCAACACATAAAGCGTGAGGTCTGACGGTTCTGGTGAACAAAACGCGATGCTGGCTCAAAGCCATTTCTACCAACATCTTATCCAGGTAGTACAGCAGCCTGGATTAGTAAAAGGATGAATCTTCAGCCCTAATCTTATTCGCGTAACCTGGAGTGGATGCCCTTCTAAACTAATTCGACAACAACCGCTTTTGGTCTTCTCTTTTTTTTTCTTGCGAGCAAAGTGCGGTATAAAATAAATAAGATTTCATATTTGTGAAGAATAAAGAAAAGTTATTCACTTTAGTGAAATAACTTTTATGAGCTGTCATGGCTGAATTATAAAAAACGTGTTAATTTTTTCTATTAGTAGGGGAGAGTGGGGTACAGTGAATCATGGTACACAGGAAATCACCCAATCTAAATTGAAAAATATTTCATATATTTTTACAATAATCACGTTGCATGACGATAGTAAAGCTTTTTTTTCACAAACAAACTTTCAGGTAGCACAGAGTTAAAACTACTTTTCAGGAAAGAAATAACTAATATTGGTGGTAAAAAGTAAAAAAATGTTTGTTATCACTTTTGATTATACGTAGCGTAAGGTTAAACTTAGGCAAAGCAGTATTTATGAAAAATAAGAGCTTTATATGGGGATAAATATTAATAAAATGTGAAGCAAAGTTTGCTGTAGAACGGCATGTTTTTACTTTTTTTGCTTATAGACCGGCCATAGTACACAGTGGATCAGTGACGCAAGTGATTCACTGTGTACCGGATTTTATGATTAAATAAATTGGGTTCTAGTACTTTATTTTTTTGATACTGTACGTTTATAAACAAATATTAAAAATGCCTAGAGCTAAAAATAACTCAAGAAAAATTAGTGCTACTCCTTCGGGATTGACAAAAGAAGCTGTAGAATAAAATATTGAAAATAAAGCGTCAATACGCAATGTATCTAAAGAATATGCCATACCATTTACAACATTGTGGCGCTATGTATACAAGTATAAATTTTTCGAGCATTCTACCGATGTTGTTTTTAAACCAAGATACAATTGCCGTAAAGTATTTTCGGATGCTGAAGAGACTATGTTAAAAGACTACTTTATAAAAGCATCAAAAATTCATCACGGTTTATCTGCAAAATCTGCTCGAAAATTAGCATATCAATTTTGCTTTCTGGAAAGATTGGCTTTCTGGTTTTTAAGAGATTTCCTGAACTTTCTTTACGGAAGCCAGAGGCAACCAGTCTCGCAAAGGCAACTTCGTTAAACAAGACTAACGTGTCCTCTTTTTTTGACAAATTAGAGGAGTGTCTGAAAAGAGCTATCTACAGTCCGTCGGACATATACAATGCTGATGAAAATGGCTGTACGACTGTGCAGTCGGTAAGAAAGGCCAAAGTGATTGCTTGTCGTAATGAAAAGCAAGTTGAAAATCTGACATCTGGTGAAAGAGGGGCTTTGGTTACCGTATTGTATGCAGTTAATGCAGCTGGTATATCTGTTCCACCAATGCTTCTCTTTCCCCGAGTAAAATTGAGAGATCACATGATGGAAGGGTGCTTCTCCAGATTTGATTGGTGTACCAAATCCGTCTGGATGGATGTCTGCTGCATGCTTTACAGAATTTATAAAGCATTTTATTAAACATACAAAATGCTCAAAAGATCGCCCAGCCATACTAATTTTGGATAACCATGATAGCTATATCAGCATAGAAACAATAGATCTTTCCAAAGAGAATGGTGTTACTCTTCTTACGCTTCCACCACATTGTAGCCACAAGCTTCAACCCCTTGATCGATCGGTATAAAGTACTTTCAAAACGTTTTATAATCAAGCTGCAAATGCTTTTATGGTTAGTCATCCTGGTAAGACTATCACCATTTATGATGTGGCAGAGTTAATTGGCAAAGCAGACGAACAAACATTAACACACAGGACTATTAGATCAGGATTAGCTGCCAGTGGCATATGGCCGTTTAATAGAGATGTATTTGGAGAAGATGAATTTTTGTCCTCATATGTCTCGGACAGGCCCCACTGTAGCACCAATGATTGCAATACAACCAGTGAGACAGAAGACTATTAATCCATTCTTCTGCATTGTCTACCAGCATCGGAATCGAAAATGCATCTGAGTTTTTGTCAATATCTGCTGCTACTATTACTCCTGAGACGGTCTCACTACTACCTCAATGCACACAACAAAGCAAGAAATCGTCCTGTGCAAAGAAAAGAAGAAAAACTTAAATTTTAACCGACACACCAGTGAAAGAAGCTATTGTGGTAGAAAAAATGCTTACCGAAAAAAAAGAAAAAGGAAGTGGAATCTAAAAAGTGCAAGAAAAAGATCATTCAATGTTCACGAAGCAGCAGTGAGGACAACTCTGATGTTGCAATATGCTTTGATGAATCGAATATAAGTTTTTCTGAGGATCTCGATTCCAATGATTACAATACAAAGGAGCTGCAAACTAGCGATTTTGTGCTATGCAAATTTTTTATGGAAAAATGGCGAATCGCCTTCTATGTTGGTATAATCACTAGCGTTGGTGTGAAATACGAAGTAAAATTTTTACGAAAATCGTATTGGGGTTGCTTTACGTTTCCTAATGTGGCAGATATATGTGATGTAGCAAAAAGCGATGTGATTCTTAAACTGCCAAGTCCACAAACTTCTGAAGAAACTTTAAGGGCAAGGAGACAACTATCATTTTCAGTAGACTTAACTGCATATAAAAAATTTCTTGTGTTAAGCAAATGTGTTATCGTATGTTTCAAACTAAACAATTTTTTTCACGTAAATGAATTTCATTAATTTTGTTGTGTTTCTATTTTCTAAAGTTTTTTGATGCGAGTTGTGCAGGCTTTGTGCATTAATTCACTGGTATTTAGCCATTTTTTTAGTAGTCTATTTTATTTAACATCTTAATGATTAAACTTTAAAGTTAATCTTCACAGCTGAATTAATAATTGTTGTCTTGATTCATTGTGTACTTGTACTATATTCACTGCGTACCGGTATCTGTACACAGTGAATCAATTTTCTGCTCACCTTTAATATAAAATAACTCAATGATCAAAAATCCCAAAAACTTTTTATTATTGTGAAATGTAGCTTAGACCAGTTAGTTTGGATCACCAAAGTTTGGTGTTTCTATGTTACCCCATATTTGAATAAATGCAAAAATTAACTTTTGTGATTCACTGTACCCCACTCTCCCCTATATAATTTTAAATCAACTTGCATTTTATTCCAATCTCTCCTCAATTGCACGCTTAACAGATATTTGTCCCTGCAGATTACTAATTCTTACCGAGGCTGCCAAATGACTCACTTTAAAAAACACTGAGCCAGATAGAGTAAATATCGGTTATACGGAGTGTTTGATAAGGCAGTTAGAGCTGAATATTTTTAAATCAAACTATAAAGTATTAGGTCTACCGGAAAGTTCTTTCCGTTTTTTGACAACAATTTTCGACACGTAAGCACATGTTTATTTTGCATACATTCTGCTCTCTATTTTTATCGTTTAATGTATACATACAGACGTAGCAAATTAGCTAAAACAAAGTTGATTCACGTTAGTTTTAAGTGTGAAGCATTATTGTACCCATGGCTAGTGATAAAGTTCATTTACGCCACTGTATTTTATACGAATTTCAACAAGGAAGAAATGCTACAGAAGCATGTAGAAATTTATTGAAAGTGTTTGGTGAAGATATAGTCTCTGATAGGACATGCAGAAGATGGTTCAAAAAATTTGAAACAGGTGACTTCGACCTTTTTGATATGGGGGTCCATCTTTGATCGACGATGATGTTGTTAAGACCATGTTGGAGCAAGATCCTTTTCTGACAACATCGGAGATCGCAGAAAGGCTTAATTCAGCTCAGCAAACCATTTCGGACCATATTCGGAAGATAGGATTGGTGTGGAAATATTCAAGATGGGTGCCACATGAATTAAGTCAGAAGAATTTGGATGATCAAGTCGTCATATGCACATCTCTGCTTGCTCGGAACAAAATCGAGCCCATCTTGAACAGGATGATAACTGGTGATGAAAAGTGAATTACCTACGAAAATATAATAATAAGGAAAGAGCATATTGTGAACCCGGAAAACCTAGTCCTTCCACCTCTAAACCAAATTTGACTCTGAACAAGAGAATGTTGTGTATATGGTGGGACATTCGAGGTCCAATACATTATAAGCTTTTAAAACCGAGTGAAAAGCTCAATTCGGAAAAGTACTGTCAGCAACTGGATGATTTAAAGACAGCAGTCCAAGAAAAGAGGCCAATTATATTGTTTAATTAAGTTTATTGACGGTTATAAAAATTTATATTTTGTTTCATTTCAAAAATGGACAGAACTTTCCGGTAGACCTAATATATTTAAAGCTTTTGAAGTTTTTGAAGCTTTTGAAGCTTGAGAGTAAGTTTTACAAGGGTCAATCAAGTTTGTTTGATTTTGTGAATATATCCTTTATGGTCAGAAACTGTGGTTTTTTTCTATTTGTTGAGATAAATTTTATAGATAATTTATTGTAGGCTATTTAGCCAGGACTTCCTGTATAAAAAACTTCAGTCTCGCGGCAAACTATTTCTAGACGAAGTGCCACAAATAAAAATAAACACAGCTTTACTTCAGCTCAGGTATTTGGGTTACCTAGTTCAACTGGCAGCGTCACGTCGGCAGCGTGGTCGAGTGGTTAAAGCGCCGGGTTAATGACCAACACGGTCTTGGTTCAAAACCTACTCGCGCCATTCTTTTGTGTCCTTGGGAAAAACATTTTACGGCACTTTCCCCCTGCTTGGTGGTCCTGGCAAGCAGTTCTAAATTACAGTCATATCTCTATTAAATTACAAGCAGACAGCAATATTTTGGTATCTCCGGAAGCAGGTCGGGGTAATTTCCTACCCTATGTATTAGCGCCTCCGTCGCTTTCCTACGAGTCAGAAGGATAAATATAGAGACAAAATAAAAATAAAATAAATAAAAAAGCTGCTCCTTTTGGGTTCCCGAGTAAAGTTGTGACAGTAATCGTTTTGAGCTGAATTAATTCAATTTGCCTATATGAGTAAGGTTAACTCGAGGAAACTTTTATTAGTATTGAATAGTTGCGTTTACAGTTGCAAAAAAAAAAATTTATAAGCTACAACTCCAAGGTGCTCTAAAAAGCATAATAATTTGCATTTAAAAATAATTTAGAAAAAGTTTTTGGCTCATAAACCAGGCCACTTATAGTAATCATGTTTTTGTTTTGCAAAAATCTTTCTCTCTGTGAGAAATTTCTGCGTACGCCACTGGCTGCAATAAAAAAAATGTTTCTGCAGTTTACACCGATAGAGCTTCAACTGTGTTGAGTTCACCTTTAAGATTAAAAAAAAATAATAGAAATCGCTTCCCAAGCAAAAAGTAAACATTGTGTTATTCACAGAAATGCGCTTGCCAGCAAAATTTTGCTAACTATAATATTTTAGATTCAGTGATAAAAATTGTCAACTACCTCAAGTCCATACACGGCTTTTGAAATAGCTCTGAAAGATTAAAAAAATATTTTTGAAAAATTAAACGGCTTGAATATCAAGCTACAAGGAAAGGGTACAAGCATTATACCAGTCGTCGTCGTCGTCGTCGTCGTCGTCATCGTTTGAAGGGCATCCACTCCAGGTCAGACACAAGCAGAACTGGGGCCGAGGGTTTGTCCTTTTACTACCCCAGATTGCTGAACTGCCTGAATCAGCTGGTGGCAGTGGTGTTATTAAGCCAGCATCGAGTTTCGTCATCCAAATTCGTCAGACCTTGTGATCCATGTTGTGTCCGATGTATAGGGCACGCTGTTAGTACATGGTCTGCGGTTTACTCAGAGGCGCCACACTCACAATTCGGTGAAGGAGCGATACCCCATTTGTGCATGGACAAATGCAATCGCCCAACACCAGTCCGCAGGCGATTGAGCTTAACCCAAGCTGCTCGGGACAAGCCCATCCCAACAGGCCTGGCACCGGTCCGGAGTACAAAAGCACGGAGCCTGGAAGCACTTTCACAGTACTCTGTTTTCCATTTGTGATTTGTCCATTCAGAAGCGCGGATGCCAAGTCTGGCAAGGTAGTCCAAAAGATTCCGCGCAACTGGTACAAACGGGCATCTGGATTTTAGTCTCACTTGGCCAGTATCTGAGGACCCACTTAAAAGGCCATACAAGATATGATCGGGGTCCAGAGATCCACGGTGAGCCAAGGAGAGAGTGTCGCTCCCATTCGGCGAAGCTCAGCTGGCTGGATGCCTGAGAGTACAGGTAGGTGGTCCGTTGGAGTGGGACACAGGCATCCAGTAACTATGCGCAAGGCGTCACTCAAGGCACTGTCGATGAGGCGAGTGTGAGCACTGCGGCACTAGACTGGCGCACAGTACTCAGATGTTCAATGGACTAGAGGCAAGGTGGCTATGCGTAGTGTTTTAACACCAGCACCCCATCCCGAGCCCACGAGTCGCCTCAACAATGTGACGTGCGAGGATAGTTTTTTGCGCAATGCCACTAAATGGTGACGAAACGTGAGCGATCTATTCAGTTTTAACCCAAGATAAGTAGGGGTTGGACAGAACGGTAAAAGTCTACTGTTGTAGATTTTTAGCTCACGTTTGGCCTCTCGGTTATTTAAGTGAAAGGCTGCCGTCACCGTCTTAGTGTGACTGAGCTTCAACCTCCAAGTCTGGAGATACGCTGAAAGTGTAGACATGTCTTGGCTTAAAGTCCCCTCCAACTCCTTCCAGTTTCCATAAGAATGCAACAATGCTAAATCATCAGCATAAGCAAACAATCTGAAAATCATGGAAGGAAGATCGTACGTATAGATGTTAAATAGGAGGGGAGCCAAGACCGATCCCTGAGGAACGTCGTTTTTAAGACGGCGTAGCCTGCTTTGCTTGCTGTCACCGGTGGTAAGGGTGAAATTTTGATTTCGGACAAGCTCCATAATCATTTTGACCATGTGCTTATCCGGAAGTAGTCTCAGCAGCTTGCAGGTAAGGCCACGGTGCCAGACAGTGTCATAAGCAACTTTTAGATTGACAAATATGGCACCAGTCTTCTTTTTAGCCTCAAAAGAATCCTCGATGTTCTGGGTTAGCAGGACAACTTGATCTATGGTTGACTTCCCGCGTCGGAACCCACCTGCTCTTTAGGGAGCAGTGGATCGATTAATGGTTCAACGCGGGCGTAGATAAGCCTCTCGAGGATCTTGTAGGGGACACAGAGCAGAGATATCGGTCAATAATTCTTTGGGTCCCCCATGGGCTTTGCTGATTTTGGGATCGCGGCCACAAGCGCTCTTCTCCAGATCTTGGGAATTTTGTGTCGGCGCAAACAGGAAGAAAGGAAGTCATGTAACCAGGACTTCAAAGCAGCTCCGGCATGGAGTATAAGCTCTGAGCAGATGGAATCAAGTCCCGGAGCTTTACCTGGTTTTAAATGTTGGAGGGCAGCAGCAAATTCTCTCTGTGAAAAATTGTCAGAGATATTTATTGCGTCTGGTGTTGAGGCCCTCCAAAGGTCAGACACTTCTTGAGAGACAAGTCGAGATGACTTGTGGTCAACAGCCTTGTATTTCCCATTTCTAACCAGCTGAGATGTAATAGCATCGGCTGAAACGGGACAGTGACGAGGAAAGTATCATGACCAGTAAGGTTGTTCAAAATACTCCACGCTTTTCGACTAAAGGCGCGTTTACAGCCGTTTACAGTACTTTTTTCTTTCAGCGCGATCTTGGTTTGTTTTATTGACGCTCAAATTCACTCATGTTATCGAGAAAAAATGAGTGGATTTGAGCGTCAATAAAACAAACCAAAATCGCGCTGAAAGAAAAAAGTACTGTAAACGGCTGTAAACGCGCCTTAAAGTGCGAGAAGTCAATGCTCCGAACAGCCTCGGACCATCAATCTCTCCGCTTTCTGTCAAGCTTGGCAAGCAGAGCTGTAGCAGCCAAACTCAAGTCGTCTCTTTGAGGAGACTGCAGAAAGGTTTCATAGAGGGACTCATACTCTGCATCCCAACACGGAATATAGTTATTTCGTTACCCGCGTGGGATAGTCTTTTTGGCTGCTTTCTTAATGGTGTTACAGAAGCCCTGGTAAGCCGCATCCACGTCAAGTGAATCAAGCGGCAACAAAGTCTTTGCGAATTTATTCGTCAAAGCAATGTAGTGACTCCATTTGGCTTTGCGGAAGTTCCATCGCTTAACAGGCATGCTTGGCACTGCCATAGCAAACCTTGATGGTGTAATAAGCGAAGGTCGATGTTGTGACCTGGGGGAACTTCTCAAGGACACGTCTATTCTGTAAGCGATTGTTTAAACCTACGCTGGCGAAAGCTAGATCTGGATTGGTGCCAGTGTTTCAGCGGCCGGAATAAAAACTGGCAGCGTCCTTGGCATGATATAGGAGAGCAAGACAATTAATACTTGCCCAGCCAGCCAAGCACTCACCGTCGGGACTGCAGTCAGCATGACGACAGTTAAAATTGCCAGCTTAAAGACAGGGGTGAGGAAACACTGGGAGATCCAGAATTCGCAATTGCGTTGGCGGTGGCTTGCAGACGTTGACTATTTTATAACCATCAATGTCCACACAGAGCCACTCGATCTCCGATGTCAGTGGAGATGGTCCAAAAGCGTGTATCTCAGTCGCTCGTGGACAAACGTGGCAAGGCCATGCTTCCTGTTTAAAGAAGACCCAGCTAGTTGGTAGTTCAGAAGTACCAACTTCTCTGCATCAGTGCAGTGGGTCTCCTGCAGTAGGATGACGAGTGCCTCAGACTGCATAGCGAAGTGATGAAGAACGTTTATCTTGCTTGCAGTGAGGCCTTCGATATTCAGCTGAAGAATTTGTTGCAATGTATCCTGAAAATTGGTCTTCGGAACTTGTTGGCAATGTGCTCTGAAAAGGGCAGTTTTATCCTGACATTGCCCCGTCCTGAAAAGGACGTTTGCCGACTAGCAGACCCACACTGAACATCGGAATGGGTGGATACCCTTTCGTTTCGGTAGGTTCGGTTTCGGTCTGTCATTTAAACAGCAATGAACAAACTTACTCACGGCTCAGGCTGCGAGAAACACCTACCATCTGGGCCAACAGCGCTTTATACCATTGATTTTCAACCGATGAACCATGGCCCAGTGGTGGAATTTTTTTTTATGTTTAGAAATCACCAGATTTTTGCGACGGAAATTAGATTCTATTCATCAAAGTGGTTCGTTAAATTACCTTGGGTTGAAAAGTGGGCTACAGTATGATAAAATATTGAAAACCACTGCATTATATCATTCCGTGATTATTGTTGGCTTTTTTCTCAACATTACAAAACTGGTGTCAAACAGTAACACAAGGAAACATTGTCATGTTAGACCAGTGATTTTCAACCTTTTTCCGCCTGCGGCACATTTTGGAACTTTTTCAAAGTTTATCTAATTAACTTGCTAGATACTCTGATCTTCTGCAGATTGCGCAATTATGTTCCGAGAAAAACTCTTTGCCTGCTCTATTATAACTTAGTTTATTCACGAATTCAATATGGCATAATAACTTGGGGTACTGCTACAAAACAGTTTAAAAAAATAGAAGTTCGTTTAAATCGCATTGTTAGAATTGCAACATTCAGCTCTATCTACACACCAATCAACACAATGTATAAGCAGTTCAGTTCAGTTCAGTTCAGTTCAGTTCAGTTCAGTTTATTATTTATCAAGTAATACTGGTACATCACTCAAAAATTAAAAATGAAATACAAATGAATTTATATGAATGACAAGATCCTTTGTAGAGCACTTTTTTAAGAAATAGCTTAGTAATTAAGCATCCAGTCACTTGACGAGGAGACAGCGAAAGACCATCAGGTCATCTAAGTCAGCTGCCACCCCATAAAAAAGTTAAAAAGAAAAGAGTTATTACTAGAAACGATTTAAGATTTCACCGAAAGATTATTAAGTTCAGATGAACAAGAATTTGCAGATAAAAAAATAAAAAAAATTAACAATGAGTATGCAAAACAAAAATTAAAAAACAAAAACAAAAACAAAAAAAAACAAACAAAAAAAAAAAAAAACAGAGCAAAAAAAATTACACAGAAAAAACAACAGAATCAACAAGTATGTACGGTCAACAACACATAATTAACAACTAACAGTTAGATTTTTTTTATTTTTATTTTTAAAAGCAATAGTCAAGTATAACTGAATCCAAACATGCTTGTACTCCTTTTTTCTTACTCTTTTTTTTTTATTTATAAGACTGAAGTAAAAATTTTTTATATGCTTTTTTAAATGTATGTTTTGGATAGTTCTTAATTGCATTTGGAACATCTTGCCACACTTGTGGCCCTGCAAACATGATTGAAGATTTTCCTAAATTTGTCCGAATCGAGTGAACATAGTAATTGGAATTTTTCGAGATTCTAGTGTTATATTTATGTATTGTGTTTAAATTTGAAAGTTGATAATTTGTGTTGTTAATTTGCCATATATTGTTTTTAAGGTTATGAATTGTGATGGCCATCTGTAATTTGTATATGTCACATAGTTTTAGAATTTGTAGTTGTGTAAATAGGGGACTTGAATTAGTTTGGCAATTACTCCCTGTCATTATCCTAATAACGCGTTTTTGTGTATTTATAATAGGTTGAATAATAGTTTTAGCAGCTTTTCCCCAACTAGTTACACAGTATTTTAGATGGGAATATATCAAACTATAATAAATGATTTTTAATGTATTAATATTAACATATTTCTTTAGCTTTGAGATCACCCATGAACCTTTACAAAGTTTGGCATTTAGATAGTTGATATGCTGTGTCCAATTCATTTTGTTATCAATTATTATGCCCAAGTATTTAACACTATCTTTTTGGATAATTTCATTTTGGCTAATTTTGATTTTAAGCAAGGATTTGTTTATTTTTCGTTTTGTAATTATCATGTAATTTGTTTTTTTGTAATTTATTGTCAATTTATTTGTTTTCATCCAATCTTCAATTTTTTTTAGTTCTGCATTAGTTTTATGTTGTAATGTGTTTGGATTTTTATCAATGCATGTTAGAATTGCATCATCAGCAAATAGGGTCACTTTCAGGTTTGATGCATTTGGCAAATCATTGATATAAATAAGGAATAAAAGAGGCCCTAGGGTTGAACCTTGGGGTACTCCATAATTATTTTTACATTGGTCTGACTTTATTTTATTAATAATAGTGCACTGTTGTCTGTTATTTAAATAATTTGCAAGTAGTTTATGAGGTTCACCACGAATGCCATATTTGTGTAATTTATCCAATAGTATTTTGTGATCAACAGTATCAAATGCTTTGGCCAAGTCTAGAAAAATGGAACAAGTAATATCATTATTTTCTAAATTTTCAATTATTTCATTGCATACCTGTGCTACTGCAAGTTCTGTTGAGTAGTTTTCCCTAAAACCAAACTGAGATTTATAAAACACATTATTTTTATTGAAATAAGAAACTAGTTGTTTGTATATGCATTTTTCAAAACTTTTTGAAAATATTGAAATTAGAGATATTGGTCTATAATTATTACAACTGTATATGTCTCCTTGTTTAAATAAAGGTATAATTTCTGATATTTTAAGTGATTTGGGAAAAGTAGAGGTTGTAATGCAATGATTGAATAAGTTAGTTAAAGTTGGTGCAATTACACCAGCAGCCAATTTTATGTATTTTACGGGGGGATTGTCAGATCGTGTACTCTTTGATGGATCTAAATTTCTTAATTCGTGAAGTACTTCTTCTACACTAATTGGTTGCAAGAAGAAAGAATTTATTGTTGTGCAAATTAGTGAAGTGGGTGTAGTTTTAGCGTTTTTTGTTGGGTTTATTTTGTTTGCCATATTTGTTCCAATTGATGAAAAATACGAGTATTTGTTAAATATGTTGCTGACATGAACAGGATTTTCAATTAAATTTTTGTTTTCATCTTTTAATCTAATATGGTGTCATGATTTAGTTTTTTTCAGTTTTATTATATCATTTACAGTCTTCCATAAAAGTCTACTATTATGTTGTGATTGTTCAACTTGGTTAGTAAAGTGTTTTTTTTTGGCCTGTTCTATAATATGTGTAAGTTTATTTCTATATTTTTGATATTGTTTTTTGTGTTTTTCCATCTTAGTCTTTATCATGTTTTGAAGTAATAAAAGTAAATTGTTAATTTGTTTAGTTTTTATTGATATTAAAATGCCTTTTGATAACCATGGTTTGCCATTTAATTTTTTTTGTTTACGAGACAGTTTTTGCAGTGGGGCATGTTTATTTAATACTGAATTAAACATTTTGTTAAAGTTTTCAAAACAATCGTCTTTGTTTAACTCAAAAGTATTAAAAAGATAAGTGTTTTCACTTAAGTCGACTAAAAATTTTTCAGCATCAAAATGTTTTGTGCAACGTCTATATTCAGTTGAAATATTAGTAGGAGGCCTGAAGTTTTTTACTATTGTAATGATAGGTAAGTGGTCAGATATATCACTTAGGAGAATGTGAGAAGTTATTGTACTTTCCTCATAATTTGAATAAAAATGGTCTAGCAGTGATGTAGGTGTGTCTTTTACTATATGGGTATTATTCAATACATATTGTTTACATCCATAGCTATAAAGAGTATTCTTGTAGTTTAATATCTCAGAACTATTTTTTTTCAAATCTATGTTAATATCACCACAAATGTAATAAGTGCATTCATTTCTATTCAATTTATCCATAGTTTTTTCTAGTTCATTGAGAAATGAGTTGATTTTGTGATTTGGATGTCTGTATATTGTTCCAATGATAACCTTTTTATTATTTGGTAAAGTAATTTCGATCCATATATCTTCACATGCATTTACATTTAAATTAAACTTATTAGTTTTATTGAATAAATATGAAGATTTTATAAACATTCCCACACCTCCAGCATTAATTGGGGAGTTAACATGAATAAAATTATAGTTATTTAAAGAGTAAGGAAATGATAAATTATTTTTTAATTTGGTTTCACATATTGCAATTATATCAGGGGTTATTTTTGAGGTGATTAAAAGCTCTTCTATTTTGCCAAAGTTTTTTATTAAACTGCGGGTATTAATTTGAAGTATAATAAAATCTTTTGGGCTTTGAGAAATTTTAGCAATTGTTTTTAATGTGCAATATTGGGTTAAATCATAATGGATTTTATTGATATTAACAGTTTTAATTTTTGATGGCCACAATTTTATAAAGTCATCATTTGATAAGGAATGAAAAGGAAAAATTTTGTCATAGTTGCAAGGGCAAAAGTATGGCATAGAAGGATCATCAAGCATGTTGTAGCCAGTAATTGTGTGACTATTGTTTTTTAAATTGCTACAAAAAAAAGGATGTGAAGTCATTTTGTGTGCAGTAAATAGCAACATTAATTACATAACAAAGCAGTTTCTATAGGCCTATATTGAAATTCAATAGATTGTAATTAAGTTTTTTAAAATCAATATCTATATTAAGCTTAAACAAATCATCTGGTGAAGTAACAGTTAGCCAATTACCAATTCCTTTGTCTTGGTTGTGAGAATTCGGTTCCACATCTGTTTGTTGAGCTGCTTTTTTCATCCGAATCTTTCCATTATATGTATGAATCATAACAAATTGGTTGCAGCACTCATTTTTTAGATAATGAAATAATTTTATGCGAAGGGGAGTCAAATCTTCCGTGATGAAGATATCATTTAGTATATCAGCCTCTTTTAATTTTGATTTTGCATAGAGAAATTCACACCTTTTTTTATAAGACAAGAATCTTACAATAATAGGTTAGGTTTATTTCTTGGTTTGCCAAGACGATGTGCTCTTTGAATGTCATATTGTTTTAAATTGATTTTCAGTGTTTCAGCAATTTTAAATATTACATTTTCCCCATCGTCTCGGCCACTGGTTGTTTCCGGTACTCCATAAATGCGAAGATTTTCGCGGCGCCCATATTGTTCAAGTTCATCTTGTTTGTATATATTTATGTTTAGTGATTGCTTTATTTTTTTATTTTCAGCTTTGATTTCTTTTAATTCCTGTTTAGTTTCTAATAATTCCTTTTTTAAAGCTTTTATTTCATCTTTTAAACCAGTAACAATGTCGTGGATTTCTGAAATTTTTCTTTTTTCATCTTCACCGAATTGCTCAGTATTCGAACTTCCTTTGCCTTTCCTGGACATTTTTTTTTCTTATTTAAATAGAATCAAATCCTAGCTTCAAACTTATTCAAAAATCTCAAATAGCTTATTCCTTATTCAAATCTGCAAAACTTATTCAAATAGAATAGTAATAAATCCCAGTGTATGCAGTTTCTTCCAAAATCAATTAACCTCACGAATGTCCTTGTAGTCCGCTTGTGTAACGAAACGCTGAATTTTTGTAAAAAAGCAATTAAATATTTTAAAAATCTCAGATATATATCATCTTGAATTAGGAAAATTTATGTATCAGCTATAGTCTGACAGATTACCTGCTGTTTTTGTTCAGCTATTTAAAAAAATAAAAGAAATACACTCTCACAACACTAGACAAACAGAAAAATCAACTTATTTTCTTCCACGTGTATCTAAAACAATTGGACAGCAGCTCCTTACTTTCCATGGAGTCAAACTTTGGTATTCGATTGTCGACACAATAAAAGCAGGCATTGGGTTTCTTTCAAAAAAACGTATAAACAGCACCTAATTGATCAGTATTAAATTTTACTCTTTTCATTGTCGCCCTTTTCTGATTTGTTCTTTTTCTTTGTCGCTATTTTTCAATAATTTTTTTTTTTTACTGCATCGGTTTTACATCAAAAAGATTTGTATCAGTATATGTATTAAAATACTTAATTAATATATAGGGGAAGGTGGGGCAATATGGCACCATGAAGCAAAACGGAATATTTAAATAAATTCGTAAAAAAGAAATACAGCCACCTATTGACTATGATTACATAATCAGCCATTGAACCATGTTATTCCAGCCATTTTGTTTGAACGTCGAACTTATACCGACGAACTGAGAACGATCAGAAGAATTTTGACCTACTTGATCTAAAAAGAGCATATTTTA
Source organism: Diplosoma virens (assembly GCA_963680785.1). NCBI lineage: Eukaryota > Metazoa > Chordata > Ascidiacea > Aplousobranchia > Didemnidae > Diplosoma > Diplosoma virens. The sequence goes on from OY796888.1 coordinate 13,826,992, forward strand.
ATAAGTGAGTAGTTTGCTTTATGGTTATGGAGTTAAAATATTGGACTTCATGTTTTTAAGAGTAATACCATAGGCTATTCTTTGGGTGGTTTTGAATTTATCAGGTTTGATAATAATATCTGTCATACGATGGCATGTTAAAACTAGGCAATGGGGCAAAATGGTCAGCTATGAGTGGGGCAAAACAGACCAAAGTTTCATTTTGCCCCACACAAACTGCTGTTTAGTATGAAGGCTCATTATCAATATTTCTCTTCATGAACTGCATCAAAATAGTATAACAACTTTTATTTATAAAAATTAATGTTTTTTTACTGATATAGCTTTTCTATAATCTATCAATAAGGTAGGCTAATCCTATAATAGTCTATCAATATTAGCAGGCCTTGTCAAAGGGTAAATTTGTTAATTGCATGTCTAAACTCAAACTGGTTTTCATTCAGCTATACCAATAAGAATATTGGCTTTCAGCTATACGAATAAGAAACTTCAAATTAGTTAAATTCTGCTATTAGTATCCATATTTGAATTTATTTTTTATTTATTAATTTAACCTTTTTACAATTTTTATAGTTGTATGAAAATTGCTGTTGGCTACCATGGTTCAAAATTACAAGCGCAAAACAAATCGACAGTCATGGAGTAAAGACTCCATGAAAAAAGCATTACATGCATTGGAAAATGGAACCTTTTTAGGAGCAGCATTAAAAGAATTTCAGATACCGAAAACAACTCTTTGAAGAAGATTTAAAGACCAAAACAAACATGCCAAAAACCATACAAAAATTCTTGGTAACTACAAGGTAAATTTGATTTAAAATTTTTAATAAACCTTTTAATCTTTTAAGAAAAATTATAATTTGGTTTATAAATATAGCTTATTAAATAACATTAAAAAGGTATAAAAGATTAGTTAGGTTTAAGCATTTTTAACCAGTAGAAACTTGTAAAATGCCCTCATTTATATGCAATTGTTTATATTTTAGACCATATTCTCACCAACAATGGAAAAAGAGTTAGTAGAATATTTGTTATCTTTGGAGAGCATGATGTTTGGTTTGACAACTAATGATGTCAGAAATCTTGCGTTTCAGCTAGCAGAAAAAAATAATTTACCAAATTCTTTCAATAAAGCTAAAAGAAAAGCAGGTAAAGATTGGCTGCAAGGGTTTATGCACCGGCACAAAGAACTATCTTTAAGACAACCAAAAGCTACTTCTGCTGCTAGAGCTAAGTCTTTCAATCCCCAAACAGTCAATAAATTTTTTGACCTGTTTGAAGCAGTGATGGATAAATGTAAGTTTCCTCCACAGCGAATTTTTAACTGTGATGAAATTGACATCACTACGGTACAAGGCAAGCCTTCAAAAGTTTTAGCCAAAACTGGAAGGCGACAAGTTGGGGGGTTAGTTTCAGCAGAACGTGGGCAACTGGTTTCGGTTGAAATATGTATGAGCATAACAGGGACATTTATTCCACCCCTTTTTGTTTTTCCCAGAGTTAGGATGAAGGCGGAGCTCATGAATGGAGCTCCTCCAGGTTCCATTTATGCATGCCATAAAAGTGGTTGGATGCAACTTGAAATATTTGTAGAATGGTTTAAGCATTTTTTAAAATCAACTGGAGCAACTAAAAAAAATCCTGTTCTTCTAATTTTGGATGGTCATTCAACTCATACAATGAACATGGAAGTAATTGATCTTGCAAAAGCTAATGGGGTAGTTTTGCTTTGTCTACCACCTCATTGCTCTCATAAGATGCAGCCGCTCGATGTGAGTTTCATGAAGCCATTGTCAATTTACTATGATCAGGAGCTTGAAAAATGGCTTCGTAATCATCCTGGTCGGGTGGTAACTACTTTTCAAGTAGCCGAATTATTTGGAATAGCTTACACTAAAGCAGCCACAGCACAAACAGCCATTAATGGATTTAAGAAAACTGGATTGTTTCCAACAAATAGAGACATATTTGAGCCACACGATTTTGCTCCATGCCAGCCAACAAATATTGATTCTGGAAAGAATGACCAGCTAAATGAATCAGCTTTTGTAATTGAAGTTTTGACTGACTTACCATCAAACAAGTTTGCAGAAAAATCTGATTCTCAATTACTCACACTAATGCAAACGCCACAAAGCCAACCAATTTCTACACAAGAAAGCAACCAAGCTGATCGTGAAAACGAAACAATGGAATGTAATCCAAATGCTAGCTATACCCACTCTCCCGTTGCATCGACGTACATATCACCATATGCAATTGCACCTCCTCCAAAAGCATCTACAAGACCTCGTAGAAAGCCAAAAACACGACGTGGATTTGCTGCTGCTTTAACAAGTAGTCTTTATAAAGCTCACCTACATAACATTAAAAAGGCAAAAGCAAAGCACATAGATATAAAGTGTAAAAAACTAACGACATTAAAAAAAGCAAAGTTACAGAGCAAGCTTAAAGGTGCGCAAACAACAACTTTTAAGAAAAGTTTGACTACAACATATTCGAAGCAAGAAGAGGATGCCCAATGCATCTATTGCTGGGAAAAGTGGAGTGAGACCAGTCATGACGGTATGATACAATGTACTATATGCTTGAACTGGGCTCACTTTAAGTGCGCTGGTATAGAAGAAGATGACCTAGAATTTGTTTGTGATCTATGTTAAATGACCAACAAACTTTTTATAGGCCTGCTTGTAAACTATATTTTTACTACTGCCTTGTATGCAACTGCAGTATTAAAGTAGGCCTAAAGTTACTGGAAATTATGTTCTTTTTTATTGTTTTGTTGGGATTTATTGTAGATTAAATATTCAAAACACATCACGTGTCTTTTATCTTGCCTAACTATGTATCCACCTCACAATATTTCTCAAAAAAATATGTTGGGGCAAGATGGACTATCCGGTCCACATTGCCCCTATAGGGTATTCCATATTGCCCCATATACGGGGCAAAACGGTTTTTTTCAGAAAAAAAAAGAATCAATTTTTTCACAAAATCTATAATTGCAATTATATCAACTTTTGGTTTGTTTGATTTATGTCTACAACCTTGATCTAAACTCGGGATATCGTTTCTCTGCAAACTTTAACGTAGGAGGTAGAAGCGTTTAAAGTTAAGGGGTCCGTTATGCCCCACCTTCACCTATGTAAATTTTGTTTTTGACTGTACTGGATTTGGGGGCACTTGACTTGATAACGTATGTTCTTCGGTGCCCCCTGCCTTTACACATATTTCGATTTTCTTTTACATTACCGTGTGTGTGTATTATAAAATTTCTGTTTGTGCGTTTGGCAAATAAATAAATATTATTATTTTTATTATTATTATTGCTACACACAGCTTGGACCAGATTTCTTGATTTTTGTCCCTATAAAGTAGTGTTCCCAACATTGTCTCTATTTTTAGAGACAAAAATTAATATGGTTGCGGAACAATGAACTAATGCAGTGTTTCTCAAAGTGAACCACTTGGTTCCCTAAGAAAGAATTTAAAATCTTAACAGAAGAAAAATCACTAAGCGAGGAATGAGAGGAATTTGAGAATCTTGGTACTATGTACGTAAATTGATCAAAAAAATTGATACATCTTTCATAATCATAGTCGTACCAGTTTGTGGGGTGACAGGGGGAAATTGAAGAACTTTTTTTTTTAGAAATCACTAATTTTTAAGGAAGAAAAATTCAGAACAAGACAGATTCAAATTTGAATGTTAATTTTTAAACTCTCTGGAATGACCGAAATCTGGATCACAAATTTAGATAAAGACAAAAATGTGAAGTCTTCACTTTGATCATTGTATTTTTTGGGGCGGGGGAGAAATGATAGTGCTTGAATCCTGAAAGAGAGAAATGCAGCAAAAACTTTGAGAACTACTGGATTTATGTTTTTTAAAAAGTCTTTACTGTACGGCAGCACACAGGTTGAGAAACATTGTGTTAGACAAAAAAAAGGCCATCAAATTAATAAGTATGTAGAAATACAACAAAAATTTTTCAGAAAGCTGAGCAAAAACTTTTTTGGTCTGTGACTAAATTTTAGCACAATTTTCATGTATTTAAGCTAGTGCTCAGAGATGTAAAAACCAAAAAAGTCTTTGCTCTGGTTTGTGAAAGAATTTCAGTGTAACGTAGTCATTTCATAACTTTTTTTTCATTTTCAAGGCGCAAATTATTTTGTTGGTTAAGTTGTATTGTGGACCAAAAAACTAGTGCCATGGACCTCCAAATGAATATTTTTTTCTTGTTGACTCCCTAAAATTTTTCTGTGAATTCGGTTGAGAACCCTTAGTCTGAACGAAAAGTTTGATTACTAATTAGCCTCAAAGTTTCTTTAGAGATTCGTTTAATCTTCGTTACTGTAATAAACGACTCTTTAATCTTACTTTTTAGAAGTTGTTTAGCCTACTTTGCATATTGTTACGAACAGTGGCGGATGGCAGTTTATAAAAAACAATTAAGAAAATACTGCAATTAGAGGCACCGGAGAATTTTTGCCAATCGCTGCTTTTATCACAGCTGCGTTACAATAATAACAAAAAGCCGCCATCCCGATTCAGAAATATGAAAGTTGTCATACTTCAAAAAATCCGGAAAACAAAGCGGAAAAAAGGCTAATCGATCACCTATGGAACCGGTTCAACTATGGATACTTTCCCCAACTTGTTAAGTCTATGATGAGATCGAACAAGCAACGTTTGTTGCCGTTCAATCATACATTCAATCTTTCATATAAAGTGTCAAAGGAATGCGTCATTTTGCATCACTTTGCATGAAATATTTGAGCTGAATATAAAACCACTCAAGAGGTTGCTAGTTCAAAATTTAAGAAGTTTTTTAAAAAAACAATAAAACTAAAATTTAATAAAAGAAAATTGAAAAAAATTAAAATTTATTAAAATTATTAATGTTTTAAGCATTATTAACAATATTTAAAACTATTACACAGATATTTGAAAATGGTGCAGCGTGGCATCTCCTATGGACAAGCCGCCATTGGCTAAAGACCTCACTTAGTTTTTTTATTTATTTATTATTTTTATCTACAGTATTATCAAATCTCTGTAATAAAAAACAAAAATGATTCCACCAAACTATGGAAAACTATTCATGAAATATTACAAACTAACACAAAAAAAACTCACACAAATTTTGAATTAGTCAATGATAAACAAAAAAAGACAACAGATGAACCAGAAATAGCAAACATATTTAATAAATTCTTTAGTACTGTAGGATCCACAATGGCCTCTCAAATTCAATCACCAAAAATGACTCCACCAAAACAAATGAAGTGCCCTCCAAGTTCCTTCTTCTTTGGAGAAACAGACCCTGAAGAAATAAATCAGCTGATTAGTGAACTAAATGAAAAAACTGCTGTACGAAAAAATGATATTGAAATAAAGTACTATAAAATAGCAAAGTCTGTAATATCTCCAGTTATCAGCAAAATGATCAATAAATGCATAAGTCAGGGTTCCTTCCCAGATTGTCTGAAAATTGCCCAAGTCATACCAGTTTATAAAAAAGGATCAAAAACTAACTGTAGTAACTATCGTCCAATTTCACTCTTATCTCCTTTATCAAAAATCTTTGAAAAAATTATCTCTTCTCGATTAAATAACTATATTGAAAAAAAACAACTTTTATCTGACTGTCAGTTTGGATTTCGACCAAATTATTCTACCTCCCTAGCAATATCAAATATTTGCAATAACATTCTCCTAAATAAAGACAAAGGCTTTTACACTTGCTCTGTATTTTTAGACCTCTCAAAGGCATTTGATACTGTGGACCATGCATTACTAATAAATAAATTAAAGAATTGTTATGGCATAAGGGGGACCCCACTATGCTTACTAAACAACTACTTATCTAATCGACTTCAATACACTTGTATTAACAGTACTATCTCAAGCCTTGAATCTATAACTTGTGGTGTCCCACAAGGATCAGTACTTGGACCACTACTGTTTTCATTATATGTTAATGACATGCCACTAGCTTCCTCATTTAAAACAACATTATTTGCAGATGATACTCTCTTGATGATGACAGGATATGATTTAAATAAATTACAACAACAAGTAAATCAAAATCTAGCTTTAATTGAAAATTGGCTAAGATACAACAAATTATCACTAAATTACAATAAAACAACATACTTATTGTTTACAAAAAAAGGTAAGATAAAAAACAGGAATTTTAATGTATCTATAAATAAGATAGAAATAAAACGTTCTGATCATGTAAAATACTTGGGAGTATATATTGATGACAAAATGAATTGGTCATATCACATAAATCACCTAACACAACATTTGCGAAAATCTATTGGTTTGATATGTAAAATTAGGCATTATGTTAATGAAAAAACCACAAGAATGCTATACTATGCTCTTGTCTATTCTCATCTTCAATATGGCATAACCAGTTGGGGTTTTGCTGATGCTTTTTACATGAAACCTCTAAATACTTTACATAACAATGTACTAAGAATCCTAGCTAACTGTAGTTATAGAACAAAATTATCTCCTGTCTATAAAGCACAAAATATCCTTAAATTAGAAGACATACATAAGCTGGAAGTAGGTAAACTCATGTTCAAAATTATCAATAATGGAAAACCACAACAATGTAGAGTTTTATTTACTAAGTCTAGAGAAATTCATAACCACTCGACTAGACAAGCAAAAAATGAGAGTATTTATATCTCACAAATCCAAACTAATTCTGGAAAAAAATCAATTCAATATGCAGGAGCAATATTGTGGAACAAAATACCTAATTCAATTAAATCTCTTTCTTTTACTTCTTTCAAAAAAGAATATAAAAAACAACTAATATGGAAATACTAATAGAGTACTAAAGTGTTATTTCTTGTATGTTGGATAAAAAATCAAAAATTTAACCTCATCTAGTTGGAATACGCACAAAATGTCTCATAATTTTAGAATAAATAATATTACTTTAGAATTATTGTATCTGTTGTATGCTTTCTTTCTCTGCTTATATTTGTTTATATTTTGTTTTGTTTTTTTTTGTTTTATTATTATTTCTTTTATAATCAGCACCAGTATTTCATATCCAGTATTTCTTGCCTTTTTCAAATTAACTTCATGTTACTACATGAAAAAATGGAGGCACCTCGACTTTGATAACCGTATGGTTCTTTCGATGCCTCCATGGTGTAACTTGCATGCACAATTCTCAATCAGTTAGATTTTGTTCTAATTAAAAAGTTTGTTAGTTGTTAATATGTCGTGCTATGGTTATGCCAAATAAAAAAAATTTTGTTTGTTTGTTTGTTTATCTTTATATTTATCCTTCTGACTCGCAGGAAAGCGACGGAGGCGCCTTACATAGGGTAAGCAATTACCCCGACCTGCTTCCGGAGATGCCAAGATATTGCTGTCCGCTAGTAATTTAGTAGAGATATGACTGCAGTTTAGAACTGCTTGCCAAGACCACCAAGCAGGGGAAAGTGCCGTAAGGTGTCTTTCCCAAGGACATTGATTCTTAGTTTGCGAGTTAACGCATAAATAGAGCAGTTTTCTTTTCGGCTCTTTGGTGCATTAAATTTTCAGTTTGCTAAAATTATATTTTTGCTATAGGTTACCTATCTCTTCTATTCTTTGCAAATATAATATTTTTTTTTGTTCAAAAAAATATCAAGGCATTAGGAAAGACTTCCTAGTAAGGATATGTTTGGAAGCTTTAAATAGCTCCTATTTTTACACTTTGATACTCCGAATCTTAATTCATGCATGGCAAGTAACCTAATTTAAATTTAAATGACTAAAGTTAGAAAGCTAGATTTTTAGGTGTGTTAATAACTTAGTCTTAAATAGAGTTCATTGTCATTGTATGATTATTTTTTCGCTCTTTAAAAAAGTCCCCTTAAGCTATTTTTGTGCAGTTCAGTTTATTTATTTATTTATTTGCATAAGCTTGAAAAGAACGCGTATAATAATAGCAAATTATAAAAGTGAGAAATATACATTTGTTCATAGAGGAGACTACATTTGTTTATTTGTAAAACTAACCTGGATCCCCGGGGTTGAGTATGTCTAAGGAAAATAAGGATAATTTTTAAAAACTTGATATAAAAGGATTTTTTGCTAAAATTTAATTAAAAATATCATGTCCTTAAAAAGAACCATGAGCATTAATAGGTTGTGTTATACGTATGTTGTGTGGTTTTCAAGTTAAAGATGTCAGGTCTAAATCAACATTTTAAAACTTCGTTGGATTAGATTTTGGTCGAGATTACGTAATGATGAATCTGACACAATGCTTCTACCTTGCAAATTTCAAAAGCAATTATCCCCTGACCCTCCTACTTTAGGTGTGGTGACTATTGATCTTAAACAGATCCTTTTCCTCTTGTTTCTTTTGTATTCTATCCTAGTGCTGTTGGGGAGATTACAGATTTGTTTCATTAAAAAAAATTGCTTACAATTACTTTTTTTGATAAATATAAAGATAAAATAAAATAAAAAAATAAATAAAAAAAATCTTAAAAAGACTTTCTTTAATGTTTTTCTTAAATAGCTTCAACTTATTCTCTTTTGCAGTTTTCTTAGTTAAAATTGTAAAGACAGAAGAAAGTCTTTAAACATATATTAATAATAATACTTAATTTAGTTTCACATTAAAATAAAACTCATATCTTTTCTAAAATTTGTTTATGTTTTTATTATTACAGAAAATAAACTTAAATTGTTTGTATTTGTTTTTTGCACCAGTTGATGAACATTTATTGCATCTATTAATTGAAGATAAAATTTATTCTTATAATGTCATATATGGGTGTTTGATTAAGTGTTTCAGAAAAACTTACATTACAAACTGATAGTATTATAATTAGTTTTAATCCAAAGTATAAAGTATGCAATAGTTGAAATAATAGAAATCAAAAAGAATTTTTAAAAGTAAGAACTACCATTTATTTGGTAGGCTAAAGTTAATAGATATCATTATTATTTTATATAAAATTCTTTATGAGATATTGTTGTGTCTTCAGTATAAATTTTTAAGGTTTAGGGGTGACTTTGTGCTGCCCAATTTTTATTCACTTGCTGTTTGCATTTAGCTGTTATTTTGCAAGGTTTCTTTCAATTGACGTACTGGGATACTTTCATTGCTGCACAGCATTATTGTAATCAATCACTCTCTTTGTCCTTTGTAATATTTTTAACTTTATTTGTAATGCCACCTGATCTTTTTTTGTCTTGTTCTTTGTTTTTGATCATTTTTGCTATGCCATGATACAAAGATAAAAGCACTGAGCAAGTGTCAGTAACAGATTAGAAAGCATAATCCTTGTAGTGTTGTTAGTGTTGTATTGTATTTTGCATCATTTATGTGTTATATTTTAAGTATAGTTATTGTTGTATATATCAATTGGTGCTATATAAATGTATATAATTGCTATAATTTGATAGCTGTAAAGTGTAACTAATAGCTGATTAGCTAACTATAGATTATGCAGTTGTTCAGAACCTTATTCAAATAGCCATAAAGGGCTTAGCAAGCCATTTTTCTTTACTGTTATCAAAACATCTCTTAGAAACTGTGAAGACTACTATGATGAAACAATATTATTTAAAAAGCAAACTATTCAAATTTGGTGCTTTTTCACTTTTACCCAATGTTTATATTTTTCTCTTGTTTCCAATTTTCTTTTGTATTGCATATGGTTAAATATTGCTCACTTTCAATTTAATACTTAGACAACCCTAACCCTAACCCTAACTTAACCCCAAATTCTACCCTAATCAAAAAATAAAATAACTGAAAATAATTGGAGTACAGTCATCAATTTCACTCAGAAGTCACTGTAAACAATTTTTTTTTTTTTTTGGTGAAACTAGCTTGACATCCCCTAAAACAGGGCTTCTCAAACTTTTTTGCTCTGCAACCCCATTTTAAAAAATAAATTTTTGTGCGGCCCCAATATGTGTTGGCTAATTTTACATTAATTTTTTCCAATGGAAAACCATGCATATTCATGGAAAAACCATGCAATAACAACAAGAAATAAAATAGTAAGCTAAAGCAAAAAAAGGTTTTCACTTTAATTCAGGCTTTATTTTGTTGATTAAATGCCATAAATGCATACAATGGAGGCAACCTTTTCTAATTTTTTGTTATCAATAAATATTATTGTGAAAAAGCGAATTACAAAAGCACAAAAAGCTAATCTGTTTTTTGACCCCAAAATTTTTTCACTTTTTATAAGAATAAAATTTTTTTACCTTTTATAGCATTATAAGAATAAACAATCCACAGTTTGAAAAGCTTTACCCTGCAACACCAGGATAGAATAAAAAAGAAACCAAGAGGAAAAGATTTTTTTAAGAAGTGATAATCATCACAGAGGGATCAGGGTTATTTTCACAATGTGAGATGTAACCAGAAAGAAAAATGTTTTATCTCAAATTTTGTGTTGTCAGCAGGAGAGCTGAGTGTGATTGGTTGACTTGTGGGCAGAAAGATGTCAATTTGATGCTTGGTCTATTTGAATGATTTCTATTATGCTCATAAGAAAGACAATTTATGACAAATTTCTCAATGGGTTCATGCTGTTTATTTTCAATAGTGATTTCACTTCAAACCAGAAGTAGCAACTAGGCCAACATATCATAGATGAAAGAAGATTTTAAGTTATTGCCATACCACATTGAATGTTGTTACTTTTTCCTAAAAGATGTTTTGTATACATTTCAAGTATTGGCAATTATGATATAGGATCATTACAAACTTTTCTTGTTATATCTATCACATTAAAATTATCAATTTTTAAAGATTTTGCCACATAATTTTATAGTTAGTTTATTGTTAATTTTGTTGATCTTTTTTATCACATACATGTATTTTAGAAATAAGATCATAGCCATAGAGTTAAGTTTCAGGTTACATGCAAAAATAGGTGTTTGCTAATTGTCATATATTTAAGTCAAAAAATTGTTTTAAGTTTGTAAAAACAACCATTTCCTCAAATTTTATTGGCATTGTCATTAATTACAATGGTATTTATAGAACAGAAGATTTTTAGGATTGGATAAGGTTAAACCAGTGTTTTGGGGACTATGGACATGGATTTAACCTAAACTTCCTCTTTAAATTATAACTAATAAATCAAAGAAACAAATGTATCATACATCTGAAGAAATCTAGTATAAAATAGGATACAAATCTTTGCAATTCATAAAATATAAATATTTTTTTCTACAGTATGCCCTAAATATAACAAAAAATTACTTGACAAATTATTACTTGACATGTAAATTTGAAAATTAAAGATTTGGTATTGAACCTTTAGCCTCAGTACTATCTTTAAGATCATTACTGATTGAGATTTTAATGATTACTTTTATATTTTCTTGTAGTTGCTTAACTAATTTTATTTTTTGTTATTGACTTGCCAACATGAAATTACTATCAAACTTTGTTTTTTATTTTAATATTGATTCAATCCAATTTAGTTGTTTTTTACTGTTTAATTTTGTAATTATAAGCCTCTATTTTTAGGTTATCATGTGATAGCTTAACTATTACTTAACTGTTAAATTTGATAAAAGTTTATGTTGTTAGGTTTTTTTAAGTTTTTATTTAAATGTCTGAAATTTCAGAGTTAAAAGGTAAATTTAGTTCATTTTACATTTTGTAAGTCTTTTTCTATTTGTTTTTAATAATAATATAGTATTATGCTTAACATTTTTTCTTACTTTTTTTTATGTACCAATAATCTTTGGATCATTTTTTTTTCAATATTAACAAATTTAAAAAATTTTTCATAATCATCTTTTGTTTTCAATAAAATAAAAAAAAAAAACACAATTTTGAAAAATTGACTTAGTTCTTCATGTTTTTTAAGTTTTTTTGTGAAGTTCTACAATTTTTTCATTTTTTTTATTTGATGACTTCTAGATAAGTTATTACCATATTTTCAGTATACTTTTTAAATTTTATTGTGATTTCAAAAAAAATTAAATTGATTTACAGATCAATGAAATATATTTATGTAGTAACTGTCCATTGATTGATGTAATTCATTGTGTTTTCAAATTGCTGCTTCTAAATATTAAGTTGCAATAATAAATGCAATAATTTTAGATTCAACGAATGGATCTGAAAAAAATACAAAAGTTGTTAAAAAACTGAAAACTGCCAGGCGAAAAATAACCAGCACATTCACATTCAAAGAGTTAAAGTATTTCTCAGGAAAAAAAAGTACCAAAGGTTATTTAATAACATGATCAGTCTTCAATTGTTTGTGTGTAAAGTTGTCATGATAATGAATTTAAAAAACATTTTTAATGGATCAAAGATTATATTTTTTATTGAAATTTTTATGTCTGACTATTTGTTTTATCAGATCATCAACTGCAGAAAGATCAAAATGGAGTTGTAGCCACCCAAAGCACTCAAGAAGACACCAGAAATTTAAATCATAAAAAAAAAGAAAAGGTTTTTAATTTTCTTTTTTGTGGAAAAACACTGTGATTCATATAGGAATATATTATTATTTTTTTCAGCAAAAAATTAATAAAAGGGCCTTTGTTTCATGTAATTACTTCTTCTTTTGCTAAGGACACTTATTTTTTTAAGTATATCTGTTGGCGTGCATGAAAAAATTTTTTGAAACCATGGAACCCTACTGCATTGTGTTAAGATTAAATGCTAGCTTTACTCCGAAATTCATGGCCGTGTGTATCCCTCTAATTTATTTTTTAGAACAAACTCTTTTTTTGTATGATACAATACATGTTTTGTTTGGAAATATCTGTTCATTGTACTGCCTTATACCTAATTACAACAGTGTATCTAGTATGCTAAATAATACCGATATTATAATCAACCAATTATCGGCTCTATTTAATGCTGCTTGGCAATCGCATACAAAATATATTAATGGTATACCTTGTATTAGGTTCTATTTTATATTTAACTTTACATTTTGTCCATAGATTATGTACATAACTTTTAAAAAGATTTAAGTCTCATACTTGATTTAAGCATTTGGGATAAAAGCATCTTTTTTATAATCTCTTTCTTGAGGTGAAGTGTTTCCTATATTGTAATTTTCTTGTGCTGAATCTGGGTGTTCAAAACTATTGAAGCTGTAATATTCTAATGCTTAAATGAATTAAAGAGTATTTCTTTTTTTAAATAGAAATTTGACCGGTATTAAAACTGATTATTGCCTCATGTGCTTTAAAGTAAAGTCCCTTGACCACTTGATCGCTGCTACTCGTCTTGCTGTGTTTTACGTTATATGTTGTTTATAGTTAAGTACAATATAGTATTGATTGTTTTGTAACTGTCATAAAAAATGTTTTTCTTTTTTTTTTCAGAAAATGAACAATGAAGAACAGTTGCAAGATCTGTGCAAAAACTTGAAAGTTGCTTTAATGTATTTTGAAGTGATAGCACGAAAAAAGCTTTTGGAACAATTCCCTGGATCGGCTTCACAGATCCTTGATTTTGTTATGAAAATACTGGATTTGATAACGACATACCAAAATCGACCGAGATTAAAGTAAGTTACTTCTTTCTAGTTATTACTTATACGATCGAAAAACGAAAGTAAGCCACAAAAAAGAATAGAATTAACGATTTGGTGTAGCTGCTGACTGCACACAAATTGTATTGAAATCAAAAATTGTAACTGTACCAAGTGAATTTTTAATTTATATCTATTTATTTGTGAAAAAAATACCCCGCTAGATTTCTTAGCTTGACAGATTTTTTAACCTACATTATGAATTTGCAGACAACCTTATTTTTTGGTGAATTTTGCGTTCGAAGGTGTAATTTAATTCTATTTTTAAGTTGAACTGTTCCGTTCTAATTACTATGCCAAAAAAATTCCATTGTACAAATCACTTGACCAAATTCAAAATTTGCGGTATAGTTTTGTGGGCTGCTTTACGAAAACATCTTAAGCCTTATGAGCTGTATGATTATTTAACTTTGCTCAAACAAAATCAATCAACTTTATTATCACTTCGACGTGCCGAGCTTTTTTAACAGACTGGTTGAAAAAAACAAACGTTTAAACACCGACAAGATTATTTTTTCTACTTTGTAGAACTCCAACTTTAATGAGTTGTCGTAGCAACTTAATCGTCAGTCTCGCCAAACTGATCCACTGGGCTGATACAATGCTTCTTGAAAGTGATCCTGCAGTGCAGAATGTTCGAGTGAAGGCTATTCCCGATATAATAGGTATTGTTTAAATTTGTCGACCTTCGGAAAATTTAACTTTTTTTTATAGAAACTTAGTATCAACGTAAAATAATTACTATTTTGAAGTCTACATAAAGTCAAGTGAACTGTCTGTACTCGTGTGGTGACGTAGTTATAGCGTTTTTCAATTATGCGGACGTCGATTCTATACCTTTTTCACCATTAATTATTTCTTATGGTGTGATTTTCAACTGGATGTATCGTAGCCCCAAGGATGTACCAGAATTTTTTCAGGATGTAGGTTGTATCGGTTTCTGCCATTGGTTCATTATTGCTATTAAGTGACATGTAAATTTTTTCCTCTTCGCCACAAAGAAATGTGATCAATGCATTTTGTTTTATTTGCTGTTGCGAAACGTAAATAGAATTTTTGCTCTTCGGTTACATGAAGTCAACAAAAGACCTAAAAAATGGTTTTCATTTGCTACCTTTCTGTTAACCCTTGACTTAGAGCGCACAATTTATTATAAGAGAAAAGTTAAAGTTACACCCCATACGGCTGAAAAACGACAGACAATAAAGTTAATTATTTAAAAAGCATTAACGGTAGCGCAAGATAAAATTATTACGTAACTTTTTTAGCAAAGCAAGAAAACATAGCGTACTATGAATTTTTATTATACAGTTATAACACACCATGCAAGAAAATCTAATTGTCTGATGTCTAAAACGTAACAACACGATTAAGAAAGAAACTGGTTAGATCAAATGGGTTCTCTTGATTGATTGGTAATGCTACAGTACACGTTATTAATTATTCTGAACTAGTTGCATTTGGTTAATGTTCATTTAGTATGCAATACGTGTTACAAATTTTTCTCTTGCCTACCACTTGCAATTAGATTTATAGAGCTTGAAAGTCTTTTAATCGATTAGAGATGCTGCACGAACATTTAAGTTGATACTGAATTATTTATGACGCTGAGATCGTTTACAACTTTCACTGTTTCAGAATCGTTACGAGTAGCTGTAGAAAAGCTGGATCACGAGATATTATCCGCCGTCGCTCCGTTCCGGACATCTCAAGGTTCGCCTTCAATCCCGACCCGCGCCACCAGGTGACGCACTTTCAGATCTTATGCTTCGTTGCCTTGAATGACATGCTTGACTCTACTGAACCAGTCTAATTCGTCTACTAACCGATTCATCTACTAAACCAGCCTTTCTCAACTCGAGGCCCGCGATTCCGTAGGGTCTTCCAGATCTTTTCAGGGTGTCGCAACAGTACTTCAATATTTCTCAAATATTCTATCTATAAAAAAGAAGGAAAAAGGGTCTGCAGGCTATTTTAAAAAGATTTTTAATCGCGAAGCGCCACGGAAGATCGAGAAATACTATACTAAAGATTTTTGATGACATCCATTCATATGATTTACTCATTGTTTTATTGTAATTGCAAAAGTAGTCATTAGAATTAATTTTCTCGTTTGCTGACGACATAAGCAAACGCCTTCGCTTGATTGACATGACATTTTAAAAATCAGTCGCCAAAAGGAAATATCATTGATAACGTGTGCTCATTATCCAGTTGTTGCTCGAATCTCAATTTAACCTAATCTAGTGGCTACCGACCGTTTTGTCTGGCGTTACGCCCTTCGAAATATGTATTAGTATGCATAAATTCTTTTATCGCAGTCCTTAACTAAGTGCAAACGAAACAAAAAATGATAAGTTTTCAGTATTACCTAAAATCGATGGGTGAAAATGTTTTTTATCGCTGCAATCTCTAGTGAACTATGAGAAAAGAAAATGGATGTCAAATCCCGAAGGCCGCGATAAGTGTAATCATATCTTATCGTTTAAATTTTTGACATTTTCTTGCCGGTTTTGCTATTGATATTTATATTGAAGAAAAACAATATCTTATCGCTGATACATGCATTTGACTGCATCTCCATCTGTCCGTGATAGATCGCCGCCCGTAGTGTTGACGTGTCCCCGGGTTTTTTGTAAAGATTGTAGCAAGAGTTAATTTCACAGGTCTTTTTATTAATATCTCGGTGGTATTCGGTCAAGGCCAGTTTACTTTTTTTTGATTTTTCCAGACATTTTTACATTGCTCTAGTGATTGAGAGCGCTATTTCTGTCTAGCAAACCAATTTTAAACGTAGACTCAAACTTGGTTTGGATGAGCATAACAACAACAGCAACAGCATAGGTCAGGGTTTTTAAACTGATTTCCACTACACACACCCAGGAGTCCATAGCCACCTATTCAGGGAGTGTACAGGATTTTCTATAAAAACGTATTCAGCCATCTACATTCCACTTATTGCAGAAGCATTCTTTAGTACTTGAGATCGATAAATCAATTATCCGCAATAGTTTTTCCTTTTTAAACAGTAAGACGAAGACCTTTTTTCGATCTTCACTTAGAAATTTCACTCCTACTGCCACCAAATCTAATTTTTTCCAGTGAAAAGTACAGTGAAGACCAAAAAAAGAAAGTTCTTTACGGTTAACGATAAAAACTTGGAGGAAATTAGTTGATATTTTTTTTTGGTCTTCACGGGACTTTCGTAAAATTTTTAGGCTTGAGGTCCATAGCTTTCACAAATTGGCTTAAGAATCCATGTGTACCAACGAGTTAAGAAACTCTGGCGTAGGTATAACCAGCCATCAATGTTGTCTCGACATTTTTTAATTTGCAATCCCAATTCTTTTTTGATATCAAAGTTTAAAGGAAGAAAGACCCACCCCAAGGTCGAAAACCTCGGCACTGCGCATGCGTGATTTTTCACATGTTAATTGTTTTTATTTTACGTCTTTTAGTCTATCCGAATCGTATACTGATTTTTTTCGTTAATTTATTTTAGTGGCGTATTGTATCGTAATGCTAACTTGTTGCATGTATCAATAGCAGAGCTTTGACTTGAAGCTATTTGATTTGATAACATTTTCTATCGTTTCAATCAGCATTTCCGCTGCGTTTCCACCTCGGTACAGCCATTATGGCAGAAGTCCGTCTTTGGCCTACGTGCGAAGGTATTTGCTCTAACAAGTAGATCTCTTTGACTTTACTTATACAGATTATGTGTGTGTTTAAAAAAAACTCTTATTTTATGACATTGCATCGCCCTAAGAAACTGTTTGCGTTGGTTTTAAAAGGTAATCAGTATTCAAGATCAATTTTGATTCGCATGTGCATTTTAAAATCAATCATGTTTTAACGAAATTTGTATTTATGTTTTACTATGATTAGTAGTTTATGATTTATTATCATCCCAAAAGCTCCGTAATCCTTTTTTTAATACTATAAGGAAAACCTTATGCTGGTCTACGTTGAATCGTTAAAAACCTGAAACTCGATTAGTGAACATCTTGCCAATCTTAAAGCATGCTTTTCCTTCAGTACAGCATTACTTCAAACGTTTAAAACGTGATTGAGTTGCGCATCTTCTCTATTTTAGTTTGCTTGACTGGTTCCGGCGAGTCAAAGATGCCTAATTATACTGCGTGACATTAGCTAAGTATTTATTGGTAAAGCAATCTTCGCAGTTTAGTTCGAACATTTGAATTCGCTGCTGAAAGTCTATTCTTGTGTTTCTTGAAACAATGAAATGGCTCGATGTTTCTCGTTAATATTTCAATTTTACTATTTCGTATATTTAGTGAGTTTCATAAACAGCCAATTGATGAAAGCGCGACTAAGCCCTACTTAGGATTCGCAATAAAGAACACTACAAATCAGTAAAAACGCTATTGTGCCATGCTCCCTTTACCCCTTCAAAAATCCTCGGTACGCCACTGCCACAAGCGCTTTCAATCATGGATTTCTGAGTTTGCGGATGAAAGGCGGTCGTTTTTTTGTCTGCTGTTTTGCGGTCGGACTAATTACTTGGTCGTTACCCCATCAAACTATTCCATATCGTGCTGCCGTGAAATCTTTTTATTTGAACCATTGTCTTTAGGGAGTTTTTTTCGGAAGATTTGCCTTGTCAGTATCAAATCGTTTATTTAGTGATTGAAGCTGAAGTGTTTTTAAATGTATGGGTTTTTGAAAATGTCGGGCTTCAATTAATAGTCCTATATAGAGTCGTTTAAATGATTGAAATAAACAGCACTATCTCTGAATAAATAGTGAGTACCGGTAGTTGAAAATATTATTAGTTGAATTGAAATGGTCTTTTAAATTAAAATAGAAAAACAAAACTACTGTTTACTCAACGAATTCTTGAATTCAACTTGCATTTTAACTTTTACTTTGCACGTTTATAACATTTAACGGACATGGTCACCGGATCTAAAATTGATTTTTACTGTAAGTTCGTATTTTTTAGGATTTAACTTCTAGCATAGAGATGAACAATTCAAGTTTTTCTCTTTTGACTATTGTTTTCCATCAAAGTTCTTAATGAACTATTCAGACATGCTGATTTTTGTTTTTCCATTAGAAATTTTTGCAATTCAACAAAAATTTAATCCAAAAAATGACAATTTGTGTTTAAAATTATACAAATTCTTAAACCAGTTATATTGGTACTAAAAAAAACACGTGATAAAAAAGGGTTTTTAATATTTGCTTTTTGACAGTGAGAAATTTTTCTCTCAAGAAAGAAGATCCAGTTTTGATCAAAAACCACCACCTCTCCCGATCAAAAAGAAACACAGCAATCTTGCAAAACACTGTAATTCTCCAGACGAGGTAGAAATTGTTTTTTATGTTATCTGCTTTCTCTATTCTTGAACAAGCTCATGGGCATTTAATAATTTTGGAATGTTGCTTCTACGTCATAGTCCCATGATGCAGCCATTCGAAGTAATTGGTGGCATTTCGCGATTGTTTTCGAAAGCAAGCGCCCGAGTTCGTTGCCCTGTTCAAACGCGTTTCTTTCGAGTTAGATAAGTTTGTCGGGTGCATTCAGCAAAATAACTCGTTTTAGAAGCTAGAATTTCTCCTAATAACATTTTTTTTTGTTTTTTATTTCAAAGAATAAGTATAGTTTTGCTGAAAATGTAAATCTCATGGTTACTATAAATGATAAACACCGAATTGCGAGTGTGGCGCTTCTGAGCAAACCGCAACCATGTTCTAACAGCGTGCCCTATACATCGGGCACCACATGGAGCACGAGGTCTGACGGTTTTGGATGACGAAACTCGATGCTGGCTTGATAACATCACTGCCAGCATCTGATCCAGGCAGTGCAGCAGTCTGGGGTAGTAAAAGGATAAACCCTCGGCCCCAGTTCTGTTTGTGTCTGGCCTGGAGTGGATGCCCTTCAAACGACGACGACGACGATAAAAACCTGAACTGTGGAATTAGTGAAACTGTTCCTTGAACTTTTTGAACATATTTTTTCGGCTACAAAAAATGCCAAACAATTAAAAATTAATTAGTTAAAATTTAGTGGAAATAGATCGGTGTATAAGCGTTCGTAAATATCCTTTTTACACACCATAAAATTGTACTTATTCCTAAAAAATCTATCCATCAACTCTACATGAGCTGCTTATCAAGGCGAGCTTTGAACTGATGCTCGTTTGATCGCAATTTCCAGTTCCGATACTTTAAGCTATGCTGATACGTTTAATGTATTATTTAATTTGAATTTGTTGCTGCAATAACTCTTGCGATATTTGCCTTTATCAAGTATTTTTTGCTTGAGCATGTAATGCACCTTAGTAAAGGTATGTCACGTGACATAACAACCTCTTCAACTGATATTTTCTGCTAAAATATTTTGGCTCGGCTTGCTGAGTACCCTGCCGATATAGTTAGTTGAAACGCTGTTACATTCCTTATTTGGACGTGAAATTGCTTTTTGGCGTAAAATTTCTGGTATTATCGATCATTTAGCAACATTTCAAATTTGCTTATTTTAATTCCATTGTTATTTTTTCTCGATCGCCTCTTTGTGCCATTTTTAATTTTCACTGGCTTTATTTACTTGTAAGTAGTCTGAACGAAATTAAGCGTATAAAGTTTTTAACTCCGTGTTTTCTTCTAATAAAAGTATGTAGTTTTTTTTTAAATCGTGAAAGCCTATTTGGTTAGTTCTCCAAGTTCGAATTTCTTGATATGTAAAAGTTTAACAGGTTCTCCTTTGACGTTTGTTCAATTGAATTAAAGCACGAAAACCATTCATTTAAAAATTTTCTTATCACAACAGCATTAAAATAGACTTTATAGTTTGTTCTCGTAAAAAAACCACTAATTAGCAATATCAACTTAATTGTGGCGTCTTGTCTTTTTATGAGGTCAAAGGACAAGAAGTTTCGAGCAACACTTCGGCGTTTGACAAGTTTGTCGCGGTGATATCCCGCAGCCAGATATAAAGTGACTTTGTCTTCCAGCTTTCGACCGGATCTTTACTCCAACTCCGCGCCGACGGACTTACCCGTTCCGAAGAATCTTTGCTCGGACATAACGGCCACCGAAATGACAACGGTCATCAGTCCTCTTCCACCTCACACTCCTCCACCTCTTCAGCCGATCACTTTTTCTGCTCCAGGAGCGCGGGCTCGGACACCACAGGTACGAGCAAACGTTCATATAGTAAGCTTGACCTTCCGGTTTCGTTTCATTTACGAAACGAAAGAAGTGGGCGGAATAATCAGCGCCGCGTCGATCTGAATGAAAATCCCGCTTTGCGAAAAGGGCGCCCTGTAAAACGTGCCGTAAAAAGCCGTAAACGTGACGACGCTGCGCACGGTTACGTTTGTTTTCGTTAAGATGCGTTTGCATTTGACTCGATTGCGTAACAACTCGTTGCAGACAGCTCCGGTTACTTGTCAAACGGCGATACGTGTGACGTGCATCGCCCGGTTATGCAATGTCAAAGCATCCCTGAACACGGAGACTACGACGCGAGCCAATCAGTTTTTAACGATAGAACGAGCCCTTCCATCTTTCATCGAGCATCTGACGGCGACTTTCCAGTCAGGTTGGTGGCGATGCTCATCATTTGTTGCCGGGCTTTGGTTCGTTTGACGCTTTTTAAATTTGAGCAGCTATTAAATTGTTTCATTGTGACGATTTCATTTCATCAAAATTATTGCGCTTATTATGCAAATGCATGTCAGCTTTCGTTTTACAGTTGATTGTAATTTTGAAACGGTAAGCAACTTAAATTTTTGTTCATCGTTTCAAGCCAAATATTTTTTTTGAATAGACGTTTGGTGGGACAGAATTTGAAGATTGCGTGAAGTAAAAGATTTTTCTTCCCAAAGCTTTAATTACGTCTGCTGTGAAACGCTGCTTTTTCTCCGTCGAATCACGTGTTATTTTTAACACCCGACAGCTCTTACAAGCGATTAAGAAAGACGTGTTACCTTCCCATCATCACAGCAATGTTATTTACCAGTTTTTGTGCCACTGCGATAGTTGGTACGTTGGTCGCACGTCTCAACGCCTAGAAGAGCGAATTAAACAATACGTTTCATCGCCAATCCTCCTGCCTCGCCCAACCGCCAAAGTCTTTCCCGCTCTTGCAAGGCCAACACACGCCCAATGCGCTCTTCACTACAGAAACGAAAAATTTTCTATTCTCGCTCGAGGTCGCTCTTCTTTTCACCTTTCTGCTCTTGAAGCAACTTTCATTAAATCTCTCAATCCCCTTCTGTGTAAGCAAAAAGAATTCGTCTACTCTTTGAAAATTTCTTAATCTTTTCTCTCATTGGCTAACTTCTTTCAGCCGATGAGAACTTTGCTTTCCCCTTTATATTCAGTTCGGTTTCAATTCTGCTTCGTTCTGACGATTTCCCCTGAAGAGTGTCAGATGAAAAGCTTTGGGAAGAAAAATCTTTTACTTCAGGCAATATTTTTTTATCGTTTTTAATCAAATGCTTTGGGTTGTTCATGTTTGAAACAGATTTATTTTGAAAACACTAAAAATAGGCAGTAAATCACAGTCTAACTATGTGGATCTGCACGTTGCAAGTACAACAATTGCTCATATCGTGTACTTTACTTTTGATCTATTGCATCTAAATTGAGCCATGGATACAACAATGGCTCATATATGCTCAATTTAGATCATATTGCATCTAAATTGAGCCATTGTTATCGTCTAAGATGATCTTTCATGTACTCGTGACGTGCCTTACCAGCAAGTTACAAGCTGTTTTTTCACGTTTGTGAAGGAAACTCAAGAGCCATTTAATCCTTTTTTGGTTTCGACTTGATGGCTGTGAAAAAGCTTGCTTTTAAACCGCATTGAAGTATCACTTTTTCCTTTCTCACTGCGACTGACGTCACTTGCAACTGCATGCATGAACTGTTACATATTTCGCATTTGCATGTGTGTTGGTAATTCGATTCATTTTTCGTATTACATACGACCGAACTCCAGTTCAAAGTTTGGAACGTTGCCAATCATCGTATTCGATGATGAGCACGTGACCTGCGATACGGATTCTGATTCGGATTCAATCAATCTGGATCCTGCCGGAGTTGGGTATGTTTTCAAACGCGATTTCGTTTCCAGCGCCGGTTTTTAGAACCTGATGCTTTCTCGTAAGGCCCGTTTCCACTAAGAGCGTAGAACGGAGTATTTTTTGTTTCTTTTATTGCATTTTTTTTCTTCACTTAGCGCTTGAGCGCGGAAAAAAGCAAAAAATTAATGAAACAAACAAAGAACGCTCCATTCCACGCTTGTAGTGAAAACGAGCCTTTAGCCATGTCATTAAAGAGAAAGACATGCAGAATAAGCCCGGTTTTGCTTTTTTTCGATCGAAGTTGCGCAACCTTACCAGTTCTATACTGTTTGCGGTCGAAGCCGACAACTTAATCACCATTAATCACTTTGACATTCAGTAGAAACTGAATTCGCTCTGCGGTTACGTCATTTCTAATGATTTTCGAGACATACGACCAAGTTCGAAATAAACCTTTGAATTTAAACCGAATTTTCCCGAAACTTTGCAATCGTGCATCGGGTTGAGTTGAAATGTCTGTGTGAAGAAAAAGAATTGTTCTAAACCAATGTTCGTTATTTTGCTCACTTGTTCACGCGGATCCTAATCTGTTTGGGATAGATTGATATATATGAACCTTGCTACCTCAGTTTGCTGATCGGTTCGATTTCAATCTATCGCAGTAATTCCATTTATGTCTGTTCTTGAGCAAGGCATCCTGCAAATTTTTAAATAGTTTTATGCTGCTTAACTGCAACGTTCACTCCGCTTAAAACAAAACCAACATCCGGGCTAATATAAACAGAAACAAAATCCGGGTCAATCTCAACATTAGTGAAAGCTATTTAAGTACTTTTATCTCGTCATGAGAAGATATTAACTAAGTTCTATGAAAAACTGTCAAGTTGATTGCTGAAAGAATTTTTTTAGGTTTTGTTGAACGAGGTTGGATTATTAAATAGTTGCTTTAAGTACAACCAAAATCTTTTTGCTTCATGTTATCCGATTTTAACCAAACAATGGTATTATGTGCCTGATCTATTGCAATCAGATATGCTTTTATGACATCATTCTTGCATTTATTTTAGACTTAAATATTGCAAAGTGATTTTAAGGCTTTTGAAGAATATTAAGTTTTGTCATTTTGTTTTTTCAATATCATAAACTTTAGCTTTTTTGCTGATTACTTCTTGTAAAAACTAAAACAATGTTGGCCTTTTCAAGACTCCAGCATCAAAGCATTGCAATTCATTAGAATCTTTGCGCTTGCTTACATGTTGTGTATCTGTTTCCCTGTTTATTGCGATGAAGATAAAGAATTGTCAGAAATTTTGCGCCTTTGAAAGCAACGCTCGCTGTTTGATGATGCATTTGGGCAGACTTATTTAATACGTCATCCCTTGGCACTGCTTGTCTTCATTAGGTGTCTCAGCAGAAAATCAGACATATTTTAATCAAAACTGTTGTTTTGTTTTCGTGCAAACTTGGTTTGTACTGCTTACTGGCCTCTTTCCTCTAAATTAGCACTTTTTTTAATCTTATTTTCTTCAATCAAGTGTCTTATTAATTATTTTAATTTTACAGACCAATGTATTTAAGTTTTTTAAATTTTTTTCACTTTTGTTATCAGATATTAGACTTGTCACTTGCTAGTGTTAATCTTACTGATGTAAAGTGTTTTTTGCATTTAGAAGTTTTGGTCAAATAGCTTTTTAATTTTTTTGAATTCAAGCAAGAGTAAGTTTTTGTAAAGTTACCCATTTTCTGTATTGTCGGTCAAACCACATCTAGACTTCACAAACAAAATTATTTCATGTATGAAATTTTTTTGCAAAAGTTCTAGTTATATACAATCGAACTTTAAATTTTGAAACAATTTGCGGTACCCGAGAACCTTTGTTTAAAAATGAAAACTTTTTTGTACAGACATGATGAATTTTAACGCACTTTTTTAATGCTTTAATATTTCCCGCATCATGTTAATTGACGGGTGCAAATTAACCTTTTTCATTCGTACAACTTTTATGTACGTCATATTATGTACATCATATCGTAGATTTTCAAGACATATGACATTTGTCTTAAAAATTTCTGTTGAATTTCGCGACCAAAGCATGTTTACATCAGAAGCATCAACGCATTGAATCAATTATTTCTTAATGATCTTCGATTTAGAATTGCTAACTTTAGGCCGAACAGGGGTCCACACAAAATCCGAATATGTTTTTTGACGTTTGAGTACTGAAAGTTGGTATTTTACCTACTTGTAATTGCTGCATATCATTATTTCAACTTGTCATTACTGTAGCTTCATCATAATCACGTTTAAAACTTTTTTTGTTTATGGTTTTTCTCATGGAAAGCTAATTCCCAAGCACTCTTGCTCTAAAGTTATTGCTGAAGCGTTTTGCTCAAGTGGTGAGAAATATCTTGAAGTGCTGTGTGCGTAGCGCGATGTTCAATTTTTCTATTTTTGTTTGGACTTTTAAAAAAAATTGTTTGGCTCATCTTGTTTTCGCGGAAATATGATGACTAAACTGATCTCAACGTACTGTTTTAAAAACTGACTGGTTTGTTTTAAAGTGTTTTCCTTGTATTTCTTCTTGTTTGCCGTAGAGTCTCTCGTTTAATTTAAAACTTTGCAAAAAATTTTTGGAAATGCAAAGCCATGTAATCCTTACTACAATATGCTTTTCATTAATCGAAATCATTTGACTTTCTAGATCAGGGTTGTAGGGCAACTTTGTATATTTGCAGGCCAATTTTTTTCTAAATTTTGGCAAACGAGCAGATGAGCACGCACCACGAGTTAATTTGGACAAATTCTTTAACCCTTTTACTGCCAAAAGCGGATATTTCCACTTTCTTAAAGTCAGTTAAGTGGCGAAAGCGGATTTACCCTCAATTTTTATTTTGATGTTTTGCTTCAATTGTGACGTTTCATTTATCCACTTTTTCTTAAGGTCAGTTAAGCACTGAAAGCGGGTTTTAAAAAATGTTTTTCAAGGTCGTAAGCGGGAATACCCGGATGAAATTCATAAATAAAAAAATAACATCCACTAAAACTCCGCAATTTCCTTAATTTTTTTATAAGAAAATTGAATTTATTCTAAAAGAGTAACATATCACTTGATAAAAGAAATATATTTTCAGTTTTCAAAAAAAAATTTTTTTTGACATGAGAAAAAATAATAAATAAAAAAAATAACGTAGTACCCCGTAAACTCCTCAATTTTCTTCACTTCATAAAAAAATTTACGTGATTCGAAAAGAATACATATCACTGATAAAAAATATATATATTCTATTCTTTAGAAAATTATATTTTCTTTCCAAAGAACATGCTATAGGATTTTTTTATATTTTTGTACTGCAGTGAAAGGGTTAAATTCCAGTTAAAAACAATGCTATTAAATGACGTCATGATTGAGATAAATTGTTTGGTGGGCCGGATTATTTAGTTAAAAAAGCCGAATTTGGCCCGCGGGTTGTAGTTTGTCTATTTTAGTTCTAGATCCAGTAGTGCCAACTAGCTCCACTTCAACAATTTTCGTGTAACTTTCTTTTCTCAAAGTAACATTCAGAGTTTTGCTTCAAATATTGCTTCAGTTTGGGTTTCTTAAATTTTTTGTTTGGCTGTTATCCTGTTTTGAAACTTCAAAGCCATGTATTCTACAGAAATTGCCAGCGTTATTCAGCTTTTTGATTCATTTCATCTCTATATTTCTCCTGACTCAGGCGTCCGGCGGAGGCGCTATACATAGGGCAAGCAATTACCCCAACCTGCTGTTGGAGATGTCGAGGTGTCGCTGTTCGGTCGAAATTTTTTATTTTAGTTTTTTAGTTTTATAGAAATATGACCAGGAGTGCTTGCCAAAACAGCCAATCAGGGAAAAGTGTCCTGAAGTGTTTTTCCCGCGGATATAACAGGATAACGCGAGTAAGTTTTAAACCGAGAATCATCAATCAATCGCAATTACTGCGCTGTTAAACTCGATGACGCCACTTTTAATATACCCGAATGTTTGTGACGGCAAACTCTGAAGTGAAAGTTATTGCTGCTTATTGCTCTTCGGGTTTGCTTAAATTATTTTGCTCTTGAAAAATACAGTGTGTTGAAAATTTTAATGTTGAGGAAAAACTTATCAAATGTATGAGTTAACCTTAAAGTAAACTTTACTTGGCATTTTATTATTCCTGAAAAAAGCTTGTCATTTAGTCTTAGACTAGAAGTTATTTTGAAAATTCAAAAATTTGGTGATGATACTATAAGGTGGCAAAACAATTAATTGACTACCACCGCTAAATATCAAAAGTGAAGCTCATGACAATTAAATGACCCCAGAATGGAAGGAACCAAAGAAAAACAAAGATTAAAAAAGAATTTTTGTGAGTTATTTTTCTTGATTTTCACAAGTATTTGTTTTGGTTGCAGCCAGTTGAACTGTTCTCGCTCCTATTACGTCATCGCTGGAATTTAAATTTCAAAAATAACCAATCTACTAAAACAGGGGTCGGCAACCTTTTCAACGCAGTGTGCCAGTTTTCGACTTTTGTTAAGCTTTGCGTGCCCAACTACGTTGAGAATTATTTTATTTTACAAATTATCTCTGAGTAAGAGTTTTAAACTCTCACTTTTCTGCCTTTTAAGCTAGCTGTTTATCTTTTAGTGTAGGGGTCGGCAACGTTTTCTTTCCAGTGTGCCAAGTTGTAAAATTCAATGTCAAAATATACGTTTGCGTGCCGATGTCTTCACTTCGATTTCATCTCCGATTTCCCTATTTTTCTCCCAAAATCAGGATGTTCTCTAAAAAAAAAAAAAAGTCTTCACTTTGATTTCATCTCTGATTTCCCTATTTTTCTCCCAAAATCAGGGTGATCTCTAAAAAAAAAAAAAAAGGTCCGTAAACGTGTTTTTGAAAAATGTTCACGACGCCGTGTGCCGTATAAAATCACCTCGCGTGCCAATCATGGCATGTGCCGGGGGTTGCCGACCCCTGTACTAAAAGACTTGAAGAGCAAAATTTTCATATCACTAAAAGATTTTTTAAGCTCAACATGCATTTTTTTACCTTTCTCTTTAAATAGCCTGCACTGCAATTTGGTGTATTGTTCAAAGTACCCGTGTTTTGTTTTATCACGATTTGACTTTATTTCATCTTTATATTTATCCTCTTGACTCGCAGGAAAGCGTCCTAGGTCCTATACGTAGGGCAACTGCCAAGCAATAACCACGACCTGCTTCCGTAAAGGCCAAGATATTACTGTCCGGTTGAAAGTTTTTGTTTTATAGATATGACTAAAATTTAGAACTGCTTGCCAAGACCGCCAAGCAGGGTGTGACCAAGCAGACCTAAGTGTCGTAAAGTGTCTTTTTCCAGGACACAACAGAGCGGTTCGAGTAGGTTTTGTACCGAGACTGTGTCGATCACGATCACGGCGCTCTAACCACTCGACCACGCTGATGATTTAAATCAGTTTTAGTTTTTTAAAAATGGAATAATTTGGATGATTTCACGATGAAAATTTTTTGTTTTTGCTGTATTTTACTATGGAAGGCTCCATCCGATAAATCCAGGTGACTTGTATGCATCTTCAACCGACGTAATTAACGCTCTCTGCTTTTTTTAAAAGTTGCACATGACGTGAAAGATATCATAAATTTATGACCTTCTAAAACATCCAAGCGTTTTAAAGTTTCGATTGGGCTATCACTGAGAAGTTTGGATAGTGTAAAACTTTTTTACCTTAATATTTAAATATAACAGCAATTCAAAGAAATTGAAAATTCATTGGA
Source organism: Diplosoma virens (assembly GCA_963680785.1). Lineage (NCBI taxonomy): Eukaryota > Metazoa > Chordata > Ascidiacea > Aplousobranchia > Didemnidae > Diplosoma > Diplosoma virens. The sequence goes on from OY796888.1 coordinate 13,855,399, forward strand.
CAATTGAAAAAATTGCGTAGGACTTTCAGAGCAGCTTTTAAAAAAATAGATAGAGGCCTCTTATTCCGTACTTCGACTTGTCGAGAATCATATTTCATTTCCTGATTCCAACTCCAACTTGTCTCGATAAATTGATCCGCCCAACAAAGCTGCCGAATAGTGGAATATAGTAAGACCGGGGAAATCGGGAAAGCGTAGAAACAATAGTCTATACGCAACGTTTTTAGGGTCCGCTCTATTCTGCCTGTTTCGTCAGTTAACCTACTTTAGCGCACTCCAATCTAAAACCGGTCATTTTTCCTTCAAGCTTTTTTACGATTTTTTTAAACGCAATCAACAGAAATAAGCTCATTAACATTCTTAAATATTTTTAAAGAACAGCCGCCCTTTATTATATTAATGTCATATATGCAATAAGCCCCTGTGGCCTAATACAGAAATTCCTTTTATCAGCTGAGTATTTTAAGTAATTTGGCTAGTGGTTATTAACGAGAATAAACCGTTTGTCCATGTCTCGGCTAAATAAAATCTTCATTTATTTGCTTATTTCCATGCAGTAATTTGTGGACAATTAATATTTGTTGAGTTAAAAGTTTGACTGTTGTTGACATTAAATGAAATTTATTTATAAATGCTTTTCTCGGACAATGTTCAAGGGAAAAAAATTAGTTTTACTGATGTATCAATCTTCAAATCGATTTTGCAAATCCCTAAATGATTCGATGTTTTTTTATTGCTTAATAATTTACGTTGCGATTTACGTAATATTGCTTCATGATTCACAGCTTTCATTTCAAGTTAAGTGCGAATGACTATGAATGTTCGCAAAGCTACTTGGAATAAATTTTTAATTTTAGAGTCACCTTTCGAACAACTCTATTTGAATTAACATCATTAAAGCTTGTTTTTAAATAGCTTTAAAAGAACGGTTAATTAAAACATCACAGCTCCCGAATCTCGTAACGAAAATTTGAAAAATTACCAATGATCAGTTTCGGTTGAATGCATGAATTCAATTTCAGCCGAGATTTGTAATTCGATTGCTGCTTTTCCTTAATTTTACAGCAAAAGGCAAACGATTGAGCTAAGTTTAAATAAGGATCTGCTTTTCTTCAAGAGTTTTTTTTTGTCCTGTTGAAAGCAGACGAACACTGCACTTGCATGAACTTCTCAACCATTCACCGTGCATTTGTGGTGATGTGACATCAATGTTTGGGATTAATCATTGCCATTTACCTATCACTCAACCAGCCAGTGGCGCAACAAACGCCGTTTTTAATTAATCTCTTTTTCCAGTCCCTCGTCATCGTCTCACAACAGACTGAGCCTCAATTCCCGCTCATCGATGTCAAGTTTGAATTCCGACTTTGCCCAACATTACAGTCCCAGAAGGTGATTGGAGAATTATTGTCACGTGCCAAACTTTTTTTTAATTGTCAAGCTGACGTGAAACGTTGCTTCGATCTTAAGGAACCAGTTTAAAAGTTCGACGTTGGCTTATCAAAGCAATGATAGCGCCTTTTATTTATTGTGTTGTAACAGTTTGCAATAACTGATTTGTTGATTAATCTCCTAATGGCTTGCTTGCTTCGTCTACTACGCGTAGTAAATTTCGGAAAAATAACCTTTCAACGTTCACCGTGTAAGATTTGACTTGCCTTCTTGCTCTAATTGCTCTCCTGAAGTTTAACAAATTTCCGGCATTTAAAAGGTATTCACGCGATCAAGACTTTCTCCCTGAAACTGATGACGAGGAGCCTCCTCCTCTGCCCGTGAAGAAAAATAAAAGTGAGTCGGCGAAATTTTACATTAAAGCGTGATTGAAACGTGATTTGAATTCATTATTATGTCATTGAAACAATATTATTGTTATCATTCGTTATTATTACGTCATTAATACGTGATGTTTTGTTCGTCAGTTGATCTGTACATGCAACTCTTCGCCCAAGGAGAGTTCCAGCCCCCGCCTTTAAAGGACATCTATCGCGAAACAGAGCGAAGGTACAACTCTCGGATGCCCTACCCCAACCCACTTTCACCCAGTCATAGGGCCATGCGGGGACAGCAAGCGACCCTGCCCTACCATTCGCACGCATTCTGCAAGAGTAGACAGGACTCGCAAACGGACCTTCTTTCCCGATCCAGTCGTTCCTATACAGTCCATACCACCCAACTGGAAGTCCCGGGAGCCGACCACGAGCTTAAACTCGAGTTTCCCGCACAAGTAAGAATCGCAATCAAATCTTTTTGCATGAATGCTGTCGGTCGCAATTGATTGGTTGATTTGTCACGTGACTTAACGTCTCACAGAAGTGAAAGGCATTTTTCCGTGTTAAGTAGACTGCAATCGTACTGATTTTGTATAAACAAAAAACATTGCGAAAGTTAAGGCAACCTATTGAGAACTTAGATGTTCCAAATTTGTAAACTTTTAAAACTACTTATGGCAAGATTACCTTTCGGCAAACAGATGAAATCTTAGCATCAAAGATGATTATGTACTCTTGTTTAACTCTCTCCTAACTTTTTGTCTTTTTTTTTTTTTAACCCAGTAAAGAAAAAAAATTTCAACTTATAGCGTTTAAAAGAAGTTTTTTGATCTACCTAATGTTTTAAATGTTGATTATCTACCGTCAACCATGTATACGTTGTCAGTCCAGTAATGCTTGCTGCACTCGAACCATATATAGATCAAAGCAGGGTTTGAAGGCATCAAGCTTTACTGGATGAAAGCAAGTAGCATCCATAAAAGATTGGTTGACTGGGTCTGATAAGGGTCTTGACTCCGTCCTCGTTTCCTTTGTTTGTAGGGAGCCCGTGATTCTTCCAGTCTTTCATCTTCCGGATATTGGACTTCTTCCTTGCACGCCTCCGAGAGCAGCCTTTCTTCTCAAGAGCAACCGGAAATGACTTTTCCTTTGCAAGCAGTTCCTGAAATTCCTCCCCCTCTGCCCCCGAAAATGAAGGACCTGGTACAAGGCGTTAGATAAAGTTTATTCGTCGAGAAATTGAATTCTTTTTCTCGGCAGCGCCTGACTTGAAACGCTTGACGTTTTTTATGTTACGTCATAACTTCGCGGTGACGTTAAGGTTTTTAACGTACTGATTGCAGTTTATTTAAATCGTACGTCATCGTTTCCACAAAGATCCTACTAACATTCGAGCAGCGATCTCGTAAACTGCAATCGTTGCTAAGACGAGACTTTTAAGTTCTCTTTTCTTATGACGTCATGCACAAGATATTTAATTTTTGTTTTGTTACCATGAAAGAGACAACAGATATTCTCGGCTTCTCTGTGATTGCGGTGTGCGTAAATGCGCTCGAGTCGTAAAACGCCGCAGCGATTAAAATCGCGTTCACACCGTCATCTCACGTGCAATCAGCTCTGCATGCTTCATCCTTCGATCAGCGCATGAACAGCGGTTAACTCGATCTGACGCTTTCAATCGACGTTTCTTCGGCAGAAAAAAGCGGAAGCGTCGACCAGCTTCGTCAGCCGACAGAGCGCCAACGAACACCGACATCCGGTCAAACGGATTGCGACCGCCGGCGAACTCGACGTCAAGCGCTTGTCGCCCGACGTCTTCGAGCAGCCTCATCGTCGCACCAGCAGCTTCCTGCAGAACGTCATCGATCAGCAGAGCTACGAAGCGGGCGCCATTCGCAAACCTTCCCTCGAAGTCGTCGCGCGAGCCAAGCTCCAGCGCAAGCAAGCGCCGGCCCGACACAACTCGGCAATCGTTCGTTCTGCGACGGCAGCCGATCGTTACCGCGAGATTTCATTGAAGCCGAACCATCGAACCGAGGCAGCCGTCAGCACCATCGAGGTGACGCCGTCATCGCCGACCAGCAGCAGTGAAGTAAGGGGAAAACATTTCTCGCCCGAAAGAAATCGACGAACTCGTTGTGTTTGAAATAGAAACCGTTGCTACGGTGTCAGTTGTAAAGTTCCCCGCAATTCATTTATGGCTTTCTTTGCGAAAGTTTCGTTGAAACGCAGACATCTGTGCTGTCGTCAGCATCGCATTGCGGTGAAAGGAATATTTGGCTGATGCAGATAACGATAATTGCTCTTTTACTTTTTAAACTCTTTGCCTGTTTTCAGAATTATCCGGCGTCATCGTTCGACCGCGATTCTCCGTCGTCTAATAATCACGACGACACCAGCGCATCTTCCGGTCAGTTTAATGGGTTTTTCGAAGTTTAAATGTTTGAAAATTGTTAAATTTGACTCTTTCAAATAGTCCTGTCGCCGTAGCTAGACAATATTGTTACTATGCTTCACTACAATCCGTACTTTGCCACTTTTACTGCTTTTTAAGCGACGGTGCTTGCATGTCGTCGAGACTTTCTTCCGACTTTGAGAAACGAAGAAAATAAAAATATTTTTTTGCTCATTGAAGAAAAATTGAATTTTATGTGAAAACTTTTCACTGCGTTTCAAAAAACAAACCTTTGCTGAGTATCTGGTAAGTGAACGACAACCCCGAAAACTCGAAACCTCGTCGCGCATTTCGTAATCTAATCAGTCGGCAGCGTTGCCGAGTGGTTCGGAGCGCCGTTGTTATGGAAACGCAGTCATCGCGTTTCAACTTGGAGCATTTGGTGTTATCTCTAGCTTTAGTAAGATGCTCTTTGACGTTTGCACTTGACTGCTCAACGAGTAGAAAGAATGTTCTAGCGCTTTTCGGATTTGTAACCGCGAGGTTACAGGTTTGATTCGTGCCCAAGCGCTTGTCTTAGGGACCTTGAAGACTCTATAACGCTCTGTAACTACATAATGACAAGTGATAGTTACATTTTGTGCTATAACAAGATAAACCGGTTCTTTCAAGCGCATTTCTGGAACAAAATTGATCGCGCCGCTTCACTCTCTCGTACTTTCTCCCGCGTCCATATTATTGTTGCCCGAGTTTCAATCTTTCGAGTCTTTAACAACCGACGTTGATCTGACGCAGACTTGCGAGACAAGAAAGACGACGATTACTCGAATGAGAATCTTTCGGTCGGAAGCGAGCCCGATCCCGATTCTTGCCGCAGCCCGAAGCACGCTCACTGCGAACTGCCTCCGAGTGACCCCGGCAACCTTCTCGATGCCCCGGATGTTTCGAGCTACCTCAGCTTCCACCGACACAGCGAGCACGGCGCGGTGGAGCTGTGCGGCGGCTGCTGCGACGCTCTTCTCGTATACGCGGCTGAAACCAGCAAGCGAAGTAAGTTGAATGTGGCTTCTGCTTTTCGATTCAAGTGAAGCGATCGCTCAGGTTGTTTCTTTCAAGAATCAAATCGCTCTTCTCCGTCGGTTCGTCGTCACAATTCCGTAGAAACAACAAATTTTTAAAAATCGTCTGGTTTCACTACGAGGAGTCGGCGGGAGTATTCTTTATTTATTCATTGATTTTTTTTGCTTCTCTTAGCGCTTAAGGGGAAAGAAGTAAAAAAATCAACAAACAAACATAGAATATTCCCGCCAACGCTGGTAGTGTAAACTGGCTTTTAAAGCGTCTTGAGGCAAAACAGTGTTCTGTAATGAAATAGCATGTTTCTGCTACGGTTCGAGATGCTTTTTGCATGTCAGCATTTGGTATTCGCTACACGTGCCATGCATAAATGCGAGGGCCAAGAACGTGCCTCCAGAAAGCTGCATGACGTAGCCTTTGTTCGAGATCATTCCAAAATCAATTCGTGGTGCTTTATTGCTTTTTGATATGAAAAGGGCTTTGGAACCTTTTCTAAATTGCTTTTAAATGCTCAACTTGTCTTTGTATTGAAGATTACATCTACTGCGAAGCGTTCTTGACTACATACCGGACGTTCATAACTCCCATGAATGTTCTCAAGAAGTTGCTTTACAGATATCCTTTTCGAAATATTATTTTCATTTACCCTTTATTGATTGTTTGCACTTATTTGTGAAAAAGTTTAGTGTAGTTACAATATTTTCTGTCAAGTTATTTGAATGTACGTTTGTAAGTTTCGATAATCGAAACGGAGTAAAATATGTGTTGTTGAGGTTGTTTTAAAGCCGAGACTCCTTTCTAGATTAAAAAGTAACAAATTATTTGAAAATCGCTGACAGATTTTTCAACTTGTGCTGTTGTTGGCACTTTATGTTGTTTTTGTGCTGTGCTGTTGCTTTTGAACTCGCATGGAATTCGTCCGCGTTCAAAACGCTATTACGCGTTTCACTTTCCCCTGATGTTGCGTCACGCATTTTTCTTAACGTTAATCTACGCAAAAGCAGTTTGGGTCGGAATGGGCCCCAGGGGCGGACCAAGCCCACTATAAGAATTGCCGAAACGCTTTCTTCCTTCTGCTTCGCGTCGTCGATGAGCTGAGGTAAGAACGCCAATCACAATCGAGAGCGTCGAAACTTCAATATCCGCGAATTTTCATCCGCTGGTCGATGACCGACTGTGGATTCGAACCTAGGCATCGTGATTTAAAGAGAGCGGGCTAACTGATTTGTCATTTTCTATTATACTTTGTAAATTAATTTATAAGCAATGGACATAGTGCAATCTACCTGAGAAAAATAATTTCTGATTTTAACAGCGCTTGTATTTCGCTGACTTTTACTACGCTGCTCAATTTTAAATCGTATTTTGCAGAAAAAGTTGGGTTTTGAATGCGGATTAAAAGTATAAATATGGAAAGTTTTAACCTTTTGAAAAAGATTCGCATACGTGAAAGATCTCCTTCATATGTTTATCTTCGTGTTTCTGTTTCAAATTTTCTGAAAAACCTTGGAATTTCAATATGTTTTAAACTATTATCAAAAGCAGTTGGAAGAATTTAACATCGAGTTTAAGGTGTTCTCGAACTTTTGAAAATTTTCGTTGTATTTCTCACAAAAAAACAAATAAATCAAGGCAAACAGCTGACCAATGCGGGGCCGAAGCGGCAGATACGTCATCAAGCGACGTTTTTTTCAGCTTGGCTGATATCAGCGATGAAATCCTCGACATCCTGATGACCCTCGTGTACGAGCTCCTCTCGCACGGCCAGATGATGCTGGGCAAGCTGCTGCGGAACAAGGTCCTCGGAAAGTACGAGCATCGTAAAGCAAATAAGAACGCCCCCTCGACTCTGCCCACTGCCTCTGTCCGAAACAGCGTCAGGTGAGTTGAAAGTTGAGTTAAAAGAGTTAAAACTAGTGGAAAACTTGCTGTTACGGAACTTGTATTCCGCATCCGCACACTCGAAAAAGCGGATACAAACAGGAACTTTTTAAGATGCTTTTTGAGCTGTGCCCGTTTGTCTTCTCGCTCGCATCCCCTTGAATTTTAAGTTTCTGAATCAGCGCATGTAAATTTGACTTTGTTAAGTGCAAGTAAAAGTTTAGATTGACAAAAGGTTTTGTTTTTGCTTCCTTTTGGCATGAACTTATTGACCGGCTCTCTTATCTTGCTTTTCAAATTATCAAATTGCATAGTACAAAATAGATGCAGACTTCCACCACTTTCGTAAACCCTCCAAAAGGGGCTTTTTACCTTCTCCCCCAGCTTAAAAACCTCCGGTTCAAATCGATCCAAAAAAAGTGCTTTTCGAGCCGCTGCATAATGAAGAAGACGAAATCAAAATCATCGATGAACGGTTCGAGTTTGTTTTTTTAGGAACTTCACGATACACGATTTTGGCAGTGAGAAAATCGCAGAGCAAATGACTCTCCTGGATTTGCTGTTGTTTCAAAAAATCGAAGTAAGTTTAGCCGTGCGTAAAGCAACCTTTGCGTTTGTTTGTCATTGTTTTAGATTTGTAGCAGAATATCCGGTCGCGGGCTTGTATCGTTTCATCGTATTTCCGTTGTCTACTTGTAAAGACTTTTTTAAACGTTTGTTGTAAGTTTGCAGGTCAGTTGTCAAAATGTGAAATATGTGATGAATCTGTGAATCTACTGTATTTATCATATATCGAAAACTGAATCTATTTACCTTGGTTATAATACGACGGTATTGACATTAGATCGCGTTTGATTAGATTGCAAACGCTATAATTTTCGCGCAATTAGCGTTTTCAGATTAAAAAAACACGGTTTGCGTTTTAGTTTTTTATAATTGATTCTATAACTTCCGTAACTTGTTTGGGTCAATTGTCTGAATTTAAAACTGCAGAGTGACCAGCTAAGCATTTTCGCTTTCGAACGTTAAAAAAAGCGTGATAAAGTGTCAACTGCCAGTGTAGTGACTGGCTTTCTGTATATGTTAGTACACCTTGAGTGCTCTTGCGTCACGTGACTTGGCCTGACGCCACCGTTTGCGTCACTTAAGTTTTCCGACCGTCGGTTCTGCTTAGCTTGCAGCAAGTCGGCAAGAAAAGCCGTCTTGTTCGCGTCGGCATCTCATCTTACTGTGGAGCCCTCGTGCATCCGTCCCCCACCGTTTCATTTTCGTTTGGTGCACTGCCATTTCTATTTTAAAAGCTTCTAATTACTTGTCGGGAATTTTTATTTAACTTTTTCCTCCACGATGTTCATTATTCTTATTTCGATTTCGTAATCGGTAAAATTTGCCCTACTTGTTAATATGTTGAATTTGTGAATTTCCTATTAAAAAGTTTGCCCTGAAGGTTCTGAAACTGCTTTCCTGTTTTGGTTTTTCCCAGATATTTTTAAAACATTGCGAAATGTCATCTGCATATCTAAAATAGGCAATATATTTAAATCACGTACATTAAATAAAACACAGGTTTTGCTAATTAATAATCATCACAACTAGAATTGTTAATTGATAATTGTCACAACAGAATTTAAGATGCTGAATTTGTGTACGAGCTTTGCACCTAGCAATATTGATGTAACTTGGCCGCTTTGATATTTCCAAGCTGTCGCTTTAACGCGGCATCGCAGCAATTTGATAAGATAATGATTTTGTTTACCACCAGTTAAAACACTGATAGCAAAACCAGATTGTTGGCGTTTATATAACTTGTCTTGTTTTTAAAACACGATTGTAGTAATGTGTGGAACTAATGGTAGTTTTTTCGCTGAATTTCACTTTCCATTGCATGGGTCTAAAGCATGATGAAAAATCTGAAGCTTTTTTTATTCAGCTGTTTAAAAAATATTCTTGTTTTTCATCTTAGATACCGGAGGTGTTGCAATGGGCCAAAAATCAGTCCGAAGACCTCTCCCCTAATCTTACTCGCTTTACGGAGCATTTCAACAAAGTTTCTTATTGGACCCGGACTGTTATACTGACTCTACAAAAACCACAAGACAGGGAGAAAATGGTTAACAAGTTCATTAGAATAATGAAGGTACGATTAAGTATATGCGTTTCAGCTTACCACTAACAATATTTTTAAAGCACAAACAAGGTTTTAAAAAGTTTGTTTGCTTTTTCAGTTTTTGTTGTGTTTATTATCTGTGATATCATGCAATTTATTCACTTTCTGCTATTTTTTCGTTTGATAAATTTTACGTGACCATTCTTGAAGTAAAAAAAAAATTTTTAAATTAATTTTTGTAGAAAGCCACGGACTATTTAAACACTTTTAAAACTTTCATGAAACTTACCTGAACCAGCGATACGAACCATATTACTTTGCTAGATTGTTAAGTTTAAGATCGAACATTTCCAACTGACGCAGCTGTACGATGGGCAGGCTGATTAATTGCTTGATTACCAGGAAGTAATCACAGACGCTGCTAATTATAGTTGAATCTATATTTTTTTTAGTTTTGTAATTGATGCCAAACATCTATTTTCATGTTTCAGTCCTGTGATTTCTTGAGTTTTCTAACTGTCAGTTTTTTCACAAAATTTGTGACTAACGCGGTTTTCTTAGTCTTTCTTGGATTTCTGATCTTTTTAAAGTTTTTTTCCAAAAGCAATTCTGTTTCACGAGAGGGATCGCGTGATCGGAATCCCAATTCGCCGCTCAATTTAACCATATGCCCGTAGCCACTAGCTTCCCTGTTTTAATACCATGTCACAATTAAATCAGTTATGTGCCTAGCAAAACAACGTCGAAGGTTTTATTAACTTAAGGGTTCGGTCAAACGACCACTCCAACTTGCTGTAAGCGATTATATTGCTGCCCAGTATAATTTCTCTTTACAGTATTTTTAAAAGGAAGGTAAGCATTGGGATGCTGCTTTGAAGCCTTCTAATGCACGTCTTTGGCAAGAGAAACATGATCGTTTATTGTTCGATATTTTTAGTTATGGTTTAACCTTTGTCCTAAGCGGTTTGTCTTGTATTTCTTTCGTGCTCTGACGGATTATTATTTTACGTCACAGCGAGCTGCGAGTATTTACAGTACGCAAATCACGTTGTCCGTGTTTTGACGCTGACGCAGCGCTGGTTCGTAACTATCGAACTCCCGCAACAAAACAAAAAGCTTGTTTCGTACAAAGCAAAACTTAAAAACGAGGGTATAATTTCAGCATCTCCGTAAGCTGAACAATTTCAACTCCTACTTGGCCGTCTTATCCGCCCTAGACTCCGCTCCGGTGAGGAGGTTGGACTGGCAGAAGCAGACGACCGATCATCTGCAAGAATATTGCCTCCTGATTGACAGTTCCTCGTCGTTTCGAACATACAGGGAAACCCTGGCACGAGCCTCTCAGCCTTGCATTCCTTATTTGTAAGTTCCTGTTTGCCTTTCATAAAAACCGAATTGTTAATGGCCAAGGTTCAAAAGACGTTTGCATATTCCTTCACCATAACGATGTGTTTGTTAAAGAAACACGTTTTTGTTTCTTTTAATTAAGTTTCATCACAAACTTTTGTGTTTGATATTTATCAGGATAGTTCTTGTCTGGATTGTAAATCGTGTGATGGAAGCTGTTAATCACCGTTTTGTGTTTTAATCTAAATCTTGTCTGGCCAATGTTGCCCAAGCCCTCAACTGCTCGATCGAACAGACCCCGAAAAATGACGTTTAATTTTACAGGGGCTTGATCCTCCAAGATCTCACTTTCATCCACCTGGGCAACCAGGACGAGCTGGCTCCCGGGATCATCAACTTCCGCAAGAGGTGGCAGCAGTTCCACATCCTCGACACTATGAGACGCTTCAAGCAAAGGTCAGTTTTTTTGAAGGAGTGCTTTATTCAAATTGTAAAGTATTCTGCGCGGTAGTGAACAGTGTTTCTATTAAAAAAATTACCCCCTACTCTTGGTGAATCTTTTTTCTTAGCGTTGAATACAAAAAGTCTGAGTTTGCACGAATTACATTTATTTAGTTGGTCATCTGTCTCACGACAGATTTGAACCAAGGCCATGGATTGCAAACCATATCTTTTTTTAGCCTGCGGTAGCTACCCAATTTCATTTTATATTTTTGTTCTTATTTCATACCTGGCTCTTTTCCCTTCTAGATTTAGCTTTGTAGCCATTTCAAATCGAGTTTGACTTTTTGAATTACTAAGTCCGTCTATTGTCGTTTTCTCAACAAACCGTTTTCTCATATTTTGCTCATTAAAATTAACTTACCAACTTGGCCACGACTAACTTACCAACTCCTAAATGGAGTGTCACGGCACACAAATAGACACAATAGTAAAGTAATGAGTACGGACGTCACACAAATATGCCACAACATAAAAACAAACGATTTTGGTTAAAAACGGGATTAACTTAAAGAGAATAAAGAGAAAGAAAATTATGATGACGAGAAGAAAATGATCCCTGAGAATTATTGATCAGAAGCATGTGACCTGAGAACACCAGATGTGTGAACACGTCTAAATATGGCGTTTTCCTTTTTAAGTTGAAAAAATGCGATTGCTACGTGCAGTGATTTAAGGTTTTTGTTTTAAGAGGCCGATTGTAAAAACAACTACTTTCCAAAGTAATATATTTTGTGAGTCTTTTAAGACAAATTTGAGAAACCGTTTCGGACCTTCAAAATAACATCAAAAAGCCTGAGTGTGAAAATCAAATTTAGTTGCGCCCTGTCTTTTGTGGTAGAGCGGTTTCTGGTGAGAGGCCTGTTGTTAAAAGATGGACTGTCAACCTGAACAGTACAATACACTCTTTGAATTGAACACGTATTTTTATGTTACCCTCTTGACTTCAGCATCTCATTGTTTTTTACCATTCAAAACACAGAAAAAAATTATTTCGCTCTGTAACAGAGAATCATTCATATTTTTCGCTCTGTAACAGAGAATCATCTTAGAGTCGGCAGCGTGGTCGAGTGGTTAAAGCACCGGACTGATGATCAACATGGTCTCGGTTCAAAACCCACTTACGCCATTCTGTTGTGTCCTTGGGAAAGACACTTTACGGCACTTTCCCCTGCTTGGTGGTCTTGACAAGCAGTTCTAAATTGCAGTAATATCTCTACTAAATTACTAGCGGACAGCAATATCTTGGCATCTCCGGAAGCAGGTCGGGGTAATTGCTTACCCTATGTATAGCGCCTCCGTCGCTTTCCTGCGAGTCAGGAGGATAAATATAGAGATATAAATAAAAAAAAAAAAAAAAATTTATAACTTGATGCTTTTCTTTAACGAATCGTTCTTGTCAAATAGTTTGTTATTAAGTCTTACTCTTTCATAAGTGACACTTACATAAATCTTCATGTCGCTCAAATAACACTTACATAAATCCTAAAAATGTTTATATAAATATAAACACTGGTTTTCTGAAAGAGATAAATTTCGGTGGAACTGGACCTTTAGCATATTTTACGAACGATTATTTCATCTAACATTTGAACTATCACGCTTCTAGTTGTAATATTGTCGCGTAATAATTGACTTTTACCTTTTGCTTAATAATTTGATGACGTAGTGCTCGCAAAGAGGCGAGAAAATATCTTTAAACTTTGATTGGTCGAAATTACGAAGATCCGAAAAAAATGACGAGTAGATATTGAGAAAAGCACTTTTTCATCCGAGGTGTTCCGGCTCACTTTATAATAACATATACCAAGTGTGAATTGTATTACGAACCTTCTAGAAGGTTTCTTTTGAACCGCTTGTGATCAAGCATCAACTTTTCCAGCTCTTATCCGTTCGAACAAGAATCAAGTGTCATCCGCTTCCTCAATAACTTCGACAATTATTTGTCCGAAGAGGAATTATATGAATTGTCTCTTTCCATTAAACCGAGAGTTAAACGACCTAAGATACCTCCGTTCAAATCTTCGGTAAGTCACTCAACTGTTGTTTTTTAATTTATTTCTTGTGTGGTGAGATAGCTGCGCTGCACAGTATGAACATTCAATATGCAAAATAAGCTTTTTTGCTTCTTGTTTTGATTAATATAAAAAGAAAAAAAAAAATTACAAAAGAATACGAAAATGATACCAAAGAACCAGATTGAAAGAAAATGTCGCGCACACACAGCCTTAGTCTTGGCTCGTGTCGTAGCTTCCTCTACAATTACCGCATCAAATCACCTTATAAGATCAATCAACTCTTGCGATCTTCCTGCTATTTGAATGGCAAGAATTGAACTTGTTCTGTTTCTCCCGGATGTGCTAGGCGCCTTTTTATCAGTTGCTTTCAATGTCGTGTCACTGCGTCATCTTCCCCAGGTTAACTCCCCCAAGCCGATCGTCTCGTCTCTTCACCCTGCGAAGAGCGCCTCTGGCGAGTGATTCAATTTACAAAGTGACGTCGATCGGAGCCAGCATCGGTCACGTGACTTCGACGCGCGTTCTATGCTTCGGGAGGGAAATCCCCCACAGTTTTACATCGATTGTTCTCAATTAAAGCGTCTCCATCAGCTTTCGAGTGGTTCAACTCGTGTGGTTCAAACCATTCAATTTCTTATACTTTGTGACAGTCCTAAGCTAGTTGGAAGTTTTCATGCGTTGCTTTTTTTTTTTTGAAGAGCTATTTTATTTGGTTTTTCTTAAAGTTCTGTCGATATAACTGCTTAGCTATTTATTGTCTGTGTTAATTATTATTTGTTACATGATGCATTGATAACGCGTTTTAACAGAAGTAACTCGCAGTTAATTATTGATAATTACACGTTGTTTCAAAAGCGCTTGAAAACGTCCTTTTATAGATCACGTAATCTTCTCGCTTGATTTTGTCGGGTGCAGACTTGGACGGTCTCGCGATCCCCTCTGTGAAACGCTGCAACTCGTTGGTGATTTCAGCGTGACGTCATTGCAGATTTTTGATCAAAAACGCGGTTTCGTTTTCAATCTTCAATTTTACCTTCTGCGCATCCGTTTGTTTTCTATTTAGTCAATTGAAAAAAAAGCCTGCTTGCAAACCGTTTTGTACCAAAGCGTTTTATTTTAAAGTTTAAAATTTTATCTTCAAAGTATTTGCCCTTAACCGCCACTGCCCGTTTGTCGACTGCAGTATTCCTGGTTTTGTTTTTCAACACATTTCATAAGTGCAATCATTTTCGCCGTTGTTTGAATGCTTTAATCCACTCTGTGTATATCTTGTCGAAATCAGTAAAGCACTCTTTCTTCTTACGCTTCTTCAATCGTCATAAAACTGTTTTTCAGATTTTTTTTAATCCAGCTTCTGTGCGTTCTGTGTCACGTGTCCGCAGTTGAAGTGTTACGTGTTTCAATTTGCTTTTTCAAATATTTTGTTGCCAACTTGTTGTTTACCACGTGTCAATAAATTACTTTTTATATAAAGTCTCCCGATTTTATGCTCTTCATGTTTACACTAAAATTGTTATTGACTAAACATTGTTAAACGTCGAAATAACAAAAAATCAGAAGCAGTTGAGAAAGGGGATTGCGCTACGAGCAAACAACAAGGTCGAAAAAATGTAATTTTAGTCTTGTCTGATTTCGAATTGAATCTTAAGGCGCGTTTACAGTACTTTTTTCTTTCAGTGCGATCTTGGTTTGTTTTATTGACGCTCAAATCCACTCATGTTTTCGAGAAAAAATGAGTGGATTTGAGCGTCAATAAAACAAACCAAGATCGCACTGAAAGAAAAAAGTACTGTAAACGGCTGTAAACGCGCCTTTACGCGTATTGTTCCAAAGACAAATACGTTGTTTTTATTTTGCATTAACCCTATTCTCCTCAACGGCCGGGCTTCTGAAGCCCGGCCCTTGCAAAAACGTTTGTAATTACTTCATCTTATTAGATAAAATTCTGGAATTTCTTGACTTTTCCTAATTTGAAATGCTGAATAAGATGGTACTATTTTTAGGTTCCCCCGAACAAGGGTTAACGGTTAAAATAGACGTTTTTTAGCAAATTTGTGAATTTTTGCTGGTTTTCGCAAGCAGAGCGTGGAATTTCAATTTCACGCTTTTATTAAGTAACATGAATTTTATCAATAATTGGCTTTGCGTGTCGAAGCGAATTACGTCGTTTCCCGACGTCAATATGCCTTAGGCCAGGGGTGCTCATTAAGTCGATCGCGATCTACCGGTTGATCGCGGAGGTGGTACTGGTCGATCGCGGCGTGACATTAAAAAAATATTCTAGCATCAATGCCGTCACTTGATTGATATACAGGGCAGCCATTCAGATGACAACTGAATGTTGCCGTTCGGGTGACCTGTGATGATCAAGATAGTGACGTAATAATGCGCTTTGTGTAACCTAGGTTTTATTATTTCGCAAAACGTGGTCAGTTGTGTTTAGCTAGTTTAGGCTTAGGAAGTGTTATTTATTTGTAGATGTGCTAGTTTCTTAGTTAGATTAGGGTTAGGGATGTTTCGTTGTGTTAGTAATCATATTGTGTTAAGTTGTGTTTTTCTAATTATTTCTTTTGAAGTTTTGATTCTATTTGAATAAGAATAAGATTTCTATTTGAATAAGTTTTAAATAATTGTTTAATGAAACTGTATTGAAACTATCATGGCTGGAATGGGAAACACTCGTCATCTTACCACAGTGGAATTACAAGGAAACCGGTGCTGAAGACTGAACCCGGACCCTAGACACGGGACAGACCAATCAAATCAAACAACGGCTCTAAGTGCAGCAAAACTTGCCGAAAGCGCCGCTCCTTCTCCTTTCTCTTCCAGTTTCTTTATTATAATTTTTCCCGCTTGTTTTTACCACAGTTTATTGCGTAAGACAGCGCTTTGTTTTTATAACAATTGTACCGGTACTAGTTTAATAAAATACGAGTAGTCGGCGAATTGCGTCAGATTTTAAGCCCTCGCTAAAGTTTATGGTCACTAAAATGAGTGAAGGAGCTGGACCAAGTAAAAAGGCAAAAACATATCACTTCCATACGGAATGGGAGGTGGACTTTTTTTTCACAATGTCATTTTCGAAGTGCGTTTGCCTCATATGCCGTTCTACCATCGCAGTACCAAAGAAGGGAAATGTGGAGCGGCATTTTCGGACTGTTCATAGAAGATACGACACTGACTTCCCGCCGAAAAGCGAGCTGAGAAAGCGAAAGGTGAATGAACTAAAATCCCAGTTGACAGGACAGCAGTCATTTTTCACACAACATACTTCAAAAGCGAAGGCAGCCACCGAAGCATCGTTCCGGGTGTGTCACGCCATTGTTAAAAACAAGAAGTCCTTCCAAGACGGAGAGATGGTAAAAGAGGCATTCGTTGAAGCAGCTGACTCATTGTTCCGGGACTTTAAAAATAAGGCAGAGATATTATCTTCAATCAAAGCTCTGCAGCTGTCAAGACATACGGTTACACGTCGCTGTGATGCCATGGCCGAGGATTTAACCCAGCAAATGTGGACGGACATCAGAAATTGTGAATTTTTCTCACTGCAGTTGGATGAGTCTACGGATGTGAGTGACACAGCCCAGATGTGCGTTTTTATTCGCATGGTGTTTAGTGATATCACAGCAAAAGAGGAGCTATTAACAGTACTTTTCATGAAAGAACAGACGCGAGGAGAGGACATATTTCAGACGTTTAAAAACTTTATCGAGAAAACTGAGCTCCCAATGTACAAATTGGTGTCTATCACCACAGATGGAGCACCTGCAATGGTTGGGCGTGTGAATGGATTTATTGCCAAGTGCAGGCAGGATGATGCGTTCCCAGACTTCTTGAATTACCATTGCATTATCCACCAACAAGCGTTATGCGCTAAAATGCTCAACATGAAAGAAATCATGGATGTGGCAACGAAGATCGCATGTTCTATTCGAGCCAGATCTCTTCAAAGACGGTTATTCCGTGCACATCTGGAGAAGGCTGGCTGCGACCACTCTGAGTTGTTGCTACATACTGACGTGAGATGGCTTAGTCGAGGGAAATTCCTCAAAAGATTTCGAGAGCTCTGTCCGGAGATTAAGGAGTTTTTCCGTGTATCTGGACGTGCAGAATACAAGCAGCTAAATGACGGTCAGTGGCTGTTAGACTTGGCATTTTTAACCGATCTGACAAACTTGTTGAATGACCTTAATCTTGAACTGCAAGGAAAAGACAAAACAGTGACCAATATGATCAGCTCAGTTAACGCTTTCAAACGAAAGATGCAACATTTCTCCACAAAGTTGCAGCGCCATGATCTGGCAAATTTCCAGAACCTGGCATCAGAGTTGGAGACGCAAGGGAAGGCCTGTGAGCAACTTGACAGTGCACGTTACACGGAGCAGATCACCGATTGTCTGTCAGAATTTGACAAACGCTTTCAAGACTTTTCTTTGCTTGAGCCAGTCGCTACATTCATGTGCTATCCTTTTCAGGAAGATGTTGAGGTTGATTCACTCGCATCAAACATTGCATCACTGTTTCACATGAACTCTTCTGGAGTGGAACATGAGATTTTAACTCTACAAACCGACATTGAGCTGAAGTCGAGAGCTCATGGACAGTTCTGGAACTTACTCACGGAGGAAAAGTACCCTAACATGAGGAAATGTGCTATCTCTTTGACTGCATTCTTTGGCTCCACTTATTTATGTGAGTCAGCCTTTTCTTACATGAAGATCATTAAGTCCAAATACCGTTCCACCATGACTGATGAAGATTTGGAAGTGTGCTTGAGGCTGGCTATCAGCAGCTACTGTCCGGACTATGCATCCCTGGCTGATTCAATTCAGTGCAAGTCATCAAAGTAAACTCAGGTAATTACAAAAATGTCAATAGTTAATTATGTGTGTTTTGCAATATTGGCTCATTTGATTATGTAAGGTACATCAACATACATTGTACGTACAAATAATCCTCAATACATTTGAAAATAAATAGATGTTTTGCATTTTTGTAGTGGGTAGATCATTTTGACTCGGTCATTTTAAAAGTAGCTCGCATGCTGAAAAAGTGTGAGCACCCCTGCCTTAGGCGATGTAGAACTTATTTCATGTAAATCGCATTTTCTTTTTTTGAGCTTTTGGCGATTGCTTGGAAACATTTTACACATATACAATATTTTACCTAAAACAATTGCTGTTGGGCTGCTTGAATACCAATCAAGCGGACAAAATTCAATCTTTACAATAAGCATTTTTATAAAACTTTCTTTTTATTATTTATTTGTGGGAAAAAAATTAAATTAACTAGTTCACATTTTAGCTCTTATGCTGACGCCTTCTCATAATTAAACAACACCTGACTTTTTAAAATTGCATTTCACGTTGCATTTGAAGTAACAGGCCGTTTTTATGTTGAAATTTTCCAAACAATGAAAAATCTGACGAATTTTTTTTATACAAGTATACCTGTTTAAAAAAGTTTTGTCAAAAAGTTTATAGCTTTTCGATGTGGGTTTTTCAAACAGAAAGCATAGAATAAAAACAAGACGTTTGATACGATTGAATTTCAATAAAACAGAGGTTTCCAACTTGTATAAATTCATAGCGGTTCTATAGTCTGAGATTTACACAAATGACTTTTTCCTCCCAAAAAATTTTCAAGCCAAAGTTTAAAAAAGTGTCCTTACTTATTGCAAACTGTATAATAAATTTATTTCGAAAGTTAAATAAAAACCTAAAAAAGCTCCATTCTGGAAATTTAAAAAGAACTTTTTATGTAAACGTAAAGACCATTTTTGGTCTTCATTTGCCTTTCGCCATAAATTTTATGTTTGAACTTAATAAGTCATT
Source organism: Diplosoma virens (assembly GCA_963680785.1). Classification (NCBI taxonomy): domain Eukaryota; kingdom Metazoa; phylum Chordata; class Ascidiacea; order Aplousobranchia; family Didemnidae; genus Diplosoma; species Diplosoma virens. Next base: position 13,874,328 of record OY796888.1, read on the forward strand.
TAAAAAAAGTTTGGTATGATTCCTGGTCTAATATGATTATCCTATTATATTTCGACGTCTTTTTAGTTTTAAAACGACCCACTAATTCGAAACCTCTGAATAAAATCAACTTAAATATCTTTTTACGAATGACCTGGGCTGTTTACAAGGATTTTTCCACGTAAATCAGATAAAGCTTCGGGCTCCAATTTTATGTGCATGTTGTATAAATTCATTAGGGCTCTAACCTCTTAGATTTACACAAATAACTTCTTTCCTCCCAAAAAATTTTCAAGTCAAAGTATAAAAAATGGTCCTTACTTATTGCAAACTGTTTAAAAACTTACTGCAAAAATTAAATAAAAACCTAAAAAAGTTCCACTTTGGAAATTCGAAAAAAAATTTTTTTGTAAACGTAATAACCATTTTTTGGTCTTCATTTGCCTTTCGCAATAAATTTTATGTTTGGACTCAAAATGTAATTTTTAAAAACGTTTGATATAACTCTTGATCTAATATGATTATCCTATTATATTTTGACGTCTTTGTAGTTTTAAAATGACCCACTAATTTGAAACCTCTGAATAAAATTAACTTAAATGTTTACTTACGCTTGACCTAGGCTGTTTACAAGGGTTCTTCCACGTAAAACCAGATAAAACCCCCGGCCCCAGTTTTATGTTCACAGAGCTTATTATCCATGTCAGAGCTATTTTAAAATCTTGATTAAATCATTTTCTATTTTCCTGCTTGCGTCAATTCTAATTCGGAAAATCTACGGAAGAGCGCTTCTAGTCGCGATTTGAAAGACAAAGAAGGCTGTAGAGATCCAAAAAGTTATTAACAAATTTATCAACTTTATGTCCCTTAGGAGAAATTTGAGACGTTTACGTACGCTCGCAACAAGCTAATGATGATTTTGACGCAAAAAGTCAACCGCGGATCAAGTCGTTCTGTTATCATAGAAATCATCGACTATTTTCTCAAGACTAAGAAAAATGCCAGTGCTATTTGTCAATCTGACACCTGCATATGACACTATTATTTCATACCAACTTGATTTTAACTGCAAGTTACTGAGTTTTCTGCTGGATAAGAATATGGTTTAAATGATTATGAAACTAGTTCACAACAAAAGTTTTACTGTAACAGCGACGTAAGCAAAACAGTCTCGGGTGTCAGAGAAACAGTGTTCCTCCAAAATCAATCACGACTGATTCTTTTTTAACATCTAGAAGTATAAGTTGCGTTCCACAATCTTCAGATTAAAAATATTGTGAGCTAAAAGTTTACAATAATCAACATTCATCATTGCGTTTAATTTCGACTTATCTTGAGGTAAAACTAAACAAATCACCCAAGTTTCGTCACCACCGTTTGCATTGCGCAAAAATTTTTCTTTTTATGTCCCGGCACTGAAGTACTTGCGGTTTTAGGGCGGGAGCTGGTGCCAAAACCAGTGGTGGATATTGGGTGAGGCGAATGAGGCAGTTACCTCCGGCTCCTCCTTAAAAATATTGCATATTGTTTCATTTTGCTGTATATGCTTTTTTAAAGATCACCATTATTTTGGGAGAAAAATAGCGAAATATGAGATCAAATCGAAGTGAAGACCTTCTTTTTTTTTAGAGATCACTATGATTTGGGGAGAAAAATAGAAAAATGAGAGATTAAATTGAAGTGAAGATCTTTTTTTAGGGATCACCATGAGTTTAGGAAAAATAAGGGAAATACGAGATCAAAGTCGTTTTTTTAGAGAACATCAATTTTTGCGAATCCTTGCTTCGCGACCCTAATTTTGAATATCCGTCACTGGCCAAAACATCAGAAATAGCTCTCCTATTTTTGTCTATTCAATAGCCGAGTACTGGATCTTGTTTGTTTTTGAAGTGCACGTACTTGGTTTATATACAGTGTCTTGAATAATGCTTTGTGCGTAGTCACTAAATGCCTCCGTCCCTCTCCAACGGACCACTTACCAGTTTTTACAGACATCCAGCCATCTGAGCTTTGACAACAAGAAGCGATACTCTTTTTGGCTAGAGATAGTACTCTAGACATGCTCTGCTATTTTTTCAAACCTGTGGCACACTTTGTAAGGTTTCAAAAATTTGCAGAGCATCTGGACCAGGTGAAGAGCTAAATTTTCACCGCTTTCCGTTACCTAAAGTTTCCTTTGGCTGCCATGGAAAGCCTAAAAATTTTAATCTGAACTCTAAAAATAAAGTGATGACTTTTTTTCATCTGAAGTTACCAATTTGCGCATATCAAGCACAATCCAGCCTGGGAGAAAATTGATCAAAAAAAGCTATCAATTTATTTGTAAAGAATTTTTATGTTTACTAAATAAAATTTCATATGAAAAAAAGCGTTTAAAATTTAGTAAAGACCAAAAAAAGTCATGACATTTCACGATGAGATGTACTGTACAATGAATTTTTTAAGTTTATTGGTTGCTACTTCAAAGAAACACAACTTTTTATCTATTCGAAAGATTATACTCGTATTTGCCGTTTTTCCACAGCTTACGAGTTACAAAGCATTGCTGTAGATCCTGACTATGGTTTATTCGTCGGTTATCAAATGCCTACCGATAAACACGAAGGTCTAAAAGCTTGTTTACACTTGCTTTGCAAAGACTTGAACAATCTTGCCAAATTAGGTACCCTACTGCCCAGTACATGAATCATACATAGAACACAGAGTACTGTGGTAGTACATTCCGGCTCCATGCTTTTATTACCAGCGCTTTGACTGTACTAGACACGTTTGAAATAGCGTTTTCAGAACGGTTTGATTTATGCTTAAATGCTTGTGGACGGGTTTAGGACAACTGGCCTCAGCCAACTGGCCGCACTTTAACTAACCAGTCGGCTGCGTCTAGCTGGATTGCGCCCAGTCGGTTGCGACCAGTTGGCCCATTCTGCCTGCGAACTAAAGTTGCGTGTTTTCATTTGTGCATGGACAAATAGGGTCTCTTTACTTTCTTTCATTGCAAATGTGGCGTCATTGAACAAAACAGAGATAAAGTTGTATAGGAGTGTCATATGAATTAGGCATTATAAGGAGCACAAATTTGGACAGTTTTAGATAAAAAAAAACGGCTGTGGCTTGGTGCATCACTAACAGTACTTAATCCAGGCAATACAATAGCAATTCGCAGTAAATAAATAAACCATGGGGGCTAGTCCTATTTATTTGCTTTACTTGAAGTGGATACTTTTAAATACTACAAGAATTTCGGCATAAAATTCCCCTGTTTTATGTAAAGTTAAAAAAAGGCTTTTACAGCTTAACGTTTCCTTCTCTAAGTTATCTTGGAGAGGTCTTGTGGTGATTAGCATCTTTTGAAGGTAATCAATCTAATCTTTCAAAGTGTGAAACAAAAAAACGCACTTTTTATTTAAATATATTGGAACCAAAATGTGTTATTTTATCCCGTAATCTATCCGAAACTTTTCATATTGCAAAATAAAAAAACAAATTTACCTTTGTTATCCAGATTTGCTTATTTTCTAGTTTTGCTTTTAGGTTTTCATTTGTTAATTACTTTTTTGCCTTATCGCAATTTGTTTTCAAATGGTTATTTTATTTTAATTTTTTGTTATTTTAAATTATGCAATAAAAGTAACTGCTTGACCAAGACACCTTATGGTTATTTGCCAGTCACGTTGTCCTATATTTAATCTCAATTATAAGATATATGAATATTTGTAATAGTTTAGTGACAAAATAAAAAAATCTGAAGTTCGAATCTTCATAAATGCCACAATATTGTTGTTCAAAAGTTTTTTTATTATACACTCTAATTTTTATTAACTGATATAATTATAATTTAGAGTTTCTAACAAAGACTTTTAAGTAGGGAAAGTGCCGTAAAATGTTTTTTTAATAAAATGTGACAAAAACGAACGTATACGATCCTGATCCGTTCCCATCAAATCGCCACTCCCAACCTCTTGCTGTACTGTCAACAAATATATTATAAAATTGATTTTTTCCTTAATTTTATAGAAAGCAAACAAAGTTTTTGTTAAATTTTATTGCCAAAAGATTTGGAAAATTTCTCACGTGCTGGCATGAATAAACATCACTGTTCCCTAAGATCACTATTTCTAAGAAATTATTAATTAAAATCGCCCAGGTTGCGGCACTGCTTACAAATTTGCACTTCATGCTTTGAACGATGCCGAGATATGTTCCACGATTAATAGTCACAATTATATAAAGTAATATTGTTTTTCTCAAGTGCTTTTTTTTAAGTAATGCAACGGTGTACTTCTATTTAAATAAATAAAAAACTCTTTTTGTGGTGGTGAAATACATTGCGAAAAAACAAAACAAGTACATACAAACGATGATAATTATATAAAAGATAAAGGTTTGTTGGTTTTACAGCATTGGTATGTCGATATTCTAATGCTGCTAAATTTTACAATATAGCCTATTTCAAAATCTTTTATGTAAAAAAAAAAAAAAATTATTTTCATTATTTTATACTTTTTTTAAAAAAGCAGCAATAATTATTGGTAACTAAAAAAACATGTGGACAAATATGTGAACCAGTATTGAAACCAGTCTAAAATAAATTCTATACTTCGACCAAAACAATGAAGCAAGCTTCCTGTAGCTTCTTCATTGTTTATAGTTGTCGTGCGCATTGACGTCACTCTTTACGTCCAATTTTTAATTAAGTTTACGACTGTTACAACAGCGAATCCGTTACAATCGCATTTCACGCTAGTTAAATGAGTGTCTAAACGTAAAAATTGTAGTGACCTTGCTAAATTGCAATTTTGCATACTTTATCAAATAAATTTTCAAAAACTTTTTTGCTCTAATAAAAGTTAAATAAATGATCTTAACTCTGCTTAAATTTCATAAAGATAGCTTAAGTAGTTTTGGAGTTATAAATCGTTAAATTGGTGGGCTTCTGAAGCCCGGCCGTTGAGGAGTCAACAGCTCGAAAAAGCTTGAGGAGAATAGGGTTAAACTATTTGAGTCGAAACGGCACCGGATTTACCTGTGACTATTTTCTTTTATCTTTTGGTCGAACGAAAGATTTTGTCCTGGTCGGTTGCCGTAGTGTAAACTCGGCGTATGTTATGAATTTTGCAAACTGAGCGTTGAAGTTTTTATAAACAAAAAAGTAAGAATTTATTGCGTCCGTCATTTTAAAACTTCGAAGAGGGCGTCGCAATATACTAGGATGAACATATTAGACCAGGGCTCGTCAAACTTTGGAATGAAATTTTAACATTTAAACTTAAAATTTATACCAAAAAACGTAAAAACCAAAAATTGCCAGTTTTCATAAATTTACATTTTGACAATTTTTACCCTGTATAATGTTGTTTCACTTAGTGTAAAAAATAAATTTTGCAATACAGTCCACTCTCCACTAATTTAACGCAAGGATGGGCAAACTTTTTATTTTTTTGGTCGATATTTTTTTTATATTTTAGCAGATGGGCCGGATAAGCTCTCCAAATGTTGATTTAATTTTTTATCCAGTGTAAAACAACGTTTCTGACAACGTCACAATTAAGATAAATTATTGGCGCTGTGGATTAATCAGTGAAAAGGCCTGATTCCACCCATCAGCCTTAGTTTGCTCACTGCAGATGTAACGTATCGATTTTAAATCAACATTTTTGCCTCCGATTCATAACTGAGCTATTCTGGAATTCACTATTTGAAATTCCGTGCTGCTGAGGTTTTTGTTCTTTACTCTCGCGAAAAAACAAAAAAAGAAATTAACTTTATCATAATGTTTGTATTGACGCATTTTTTTATTTAACCAATAATTGAAAGTGTTTGGAAAATAGCCGCACTATCTCGCGTCACAGACTGCAATAAACAGATGAAAAACTTGGCTAAAATCTTTTTTTCCGTCAGACTACCAATACGCTCAAGACATTTTCTTCGGTAAACCAGGCTGTACACAAAGCTTGATGTTGGAAATCGTTTGGTTTATTGCAAGAAGTAAAAAGCAAATTTATTCATTTCAATCATTTTTATTTTATTCTTGACCACCAACATGATCAGTAAATTTTACACATTAAAAGGTGGTCCGAGAGACTGTGAGAATAATAATAGTGGTTGCCTAACTCAATGTTTTCAAACTTTTTTTAGCTCATGGTTTACTTTAGCCAGAAATTTTCAGTGACCCATAAAATCTACCGCTCATCAGGGGTGCGGGAAAATCTTTTTGGCGGGAGGAGAAAAATTTAAGATAAAGGCACCTTTTTTGTTAAATAGAAAAAAATTCTAGCTAAAGTTGTAAAACTAAATGGAATCGTTTGAAATGGAAAAATGTTTTAGAGAATAAAAGTGAAAACCTATTTTTTGTCTTCACCAGGTTTTGTGGATTGTGTAGTTGAATAGAAGCAGGAACTATTAGTTTCCCTTTGAGAAAAATAGTGAAGACCAAAAAAAAAGGTCTTCGTTTTAATTCTGGGAGACATTTCTGCATTTTTGTCAAACAAAATACAAAAGACCAAAAAAATGGCCTGAGTTGCGGGTAGCTTTGTCCCCAATACAAATAAGAAAATTTCTGTGGTCCACCCAAAATTTGCTATGGCCCATTTTGACCATGTGGCCATAGGTTGGAAAACATTGTCCTAACTCATAAACCCCCACAAAATGCAATAATCATGAAATCTTCTCATGGAATTTTCTGTAAAGCGTTGATTAGGAACCATGGTGCAAATAACAAATCATAGGTTCACTCATAAAACATCAAGTTTTTTCATTTAGTGAGTGTAATTTATGAAACAATTTTGATTGGGAACGAGACAGTTTAATCCTTTTTCCAACCACTGCCAGCAAAATTACTCCAATCATTAATCCAGATATGAAATAAGGTAATATCCAAATCATATCTGTTGAATAAAACAAAAGAAGTCAAACATTGTCACGTTGTAAAAATACTTTTATTGTAGTGTAGTCCCAATTGATGTGTTGGACTATGCAATAACGTATGAAATCAGGCGGTTTTATTGCTCTCTTCAGTAGTAAAATTTTGATGAATTGTATTAGAATATTTTACTGTTTACCTCCGATTATTTAGTTTATTTAAGCTAATAAACATGTAGCTGAGGTACGAGTTATTGCGATAGATTCTAGATAAAGTCAACAAACGTCTAGGTCCTAATTTTGCATTTTGGAAAATCACGTGATTTTTTTTGAAAAAATGCAACTTTGACCTATTACCTATGACCTCGACCAAGCTAAAGAACTAAACTTGTCGAATTTGATTTGCAAAGCTACTTCATTTAGTTTATTGTTTATTTTTTATTATTTCATCTCTATATTTATCCTCCTGACTCGCAGGAAAGCGACGGAGGCGCTAATAGATAGGGTAAGCAATTACCCCAACTTGCTTTCGGAGAGGTAAGATATTGCTGTCTTGACGGCTTGTTTTGTCAAAAATTAAGAACTGCTTGCCAAGACCGCCAAGCAGAGGAATATGCCGTAAAGTATCTTTTTGAAGGACACAACAGAATGGCGCGAGTAGATTTTGAACCGAAACCATGTCGATCACAATCCTGGTGCTCTAACCATTCGACCACGCTGAGGACGTAAATTAACAATGCAATTTATTACTAAACAAAAGCAATTATTTTAAGGCAATTCTTTTCTAAATGAACATATTTTTATAAAAAATGCCAAGGGTTAGAATCTAAGGATGCTCATTAGGTGGGCTACAGTTCAACGGTGGCCAAACCGTGGTCCCCAGCGCCGCATGTGGCCAGCCTACTTCTCGTTTGCGGATTATCTACATTCTTATAACAAATCGAAAATGTTTTTTTCACTGTTTTAATTTTTGCTACAAGTTGCAGTAGATGTTTGTTGACTAACGCTAAGCTTTAAATACAATTTCAGAGGAATAACTATTCAGAGAAACTACGCAGTAAAAAGTCTGTCAAAACGACAATTAGTCATTACGTTGTTGAGAGAGCATCTGGCGGAGATGATTTTGGTCGACATACTGCAGATACGCACTAAACATGGTAAAAATACAAAGAATTGCGTTATGTCGGAAGTTAGTTTTTTTGCTAATTAGTTTATCTGTGTAGATTGCGCAGTCGGATATGAGCAGAGATAATATGTGAACTGTGCCATGTAGGCTAGCAATAAACTACCTTTCAATTTAGAATAGGATATTGGCCTATTAAGTCAAGTGAAAAGCTGCAAGCCTTTCTTAACATAACGGTGCAAGTTTTAAAGTATTTGCTTCTGGTTTTGGTTAGAATTAAACCAAATTTAATTTCCTATGTATAACTTTATTTAGCAAATTTGATACAGTATAAAACGAAAACATAAGGAAGAAAACCAAAATTATAAAGAAGAATGGCAGGATGATTACGCATTCATTTTTTTCATTTAATATACCGTAGAAAAAAATTACTCAGCCATAACAAATGCAGTAACACGAAACGCCATTACGAAAACACTCATAAATACTTTTTTCGTTAATATTCACCTCATCTTAATTAAAAATAAAAAAATTATTCGAATTATAAAAGTCTTCTCTTCAGAAACCAAAAGATTTATGACTGCATTTAATTGCCTAGGTAAGCTTATGGAGTGACTGAAACCTATTTCCTCGTACCGTGTAATATTTTACGTGCTAACTGATCAAACACGGATAATAAATTCTATCTTAACAGAACTTAAACAGATCTGACAAACGACTACTAAACAGAACTAATTTGGATTGTTGCAATAATTCTTATCGCCAGTAGTTAGGGATGCGTCAAATCTTACACGTTGTGCCGGATTTGCGCCGGAGCTGCGTCGGATCTGACAGGGTATCCTAACCCTAGCTCTAACCCTAACCCTAACTCCCACGAGTTCGATTCCCAGACAGAGCGACGAAATTGTGTTGAAACCTAACTTATGCCGAGCAACGAAGTTGCGAGTTTCATTCTCACCCAAAGCGACGAAGTCGCGTTGAAACCTAACATATGTCGAGCAACGAAGTTGCGAGTTTGATTCTCACTCAAAGCGACGCAGTCGCGTTGAAACATAATTTTTGTTGAGCAACGAAGTTGCGAGTTTAATTCTCACCCAGAGCGACGCAGTCGCGTTTAACTACAAATTCGTTTTATGCTGAGCGACGAAGTCGCGAGTTTGATTCTCAGCCAGAGTGATGCAGTCGCGTTTAACTACAAAATCGTTTTATGCTGAACAACGAAGTTGCGAGTTTGATTCTCACTTATGCTGAGCAACAAAGTTGCGAGTTTGATAACTTATGCTGAGCAACGAAGTTGCGAGTTTGGTTCTTGTGCTGAAAAATGTCAGTAATCTTGTCAAAGCTGTTGTTCTAAACTTTCAACTGTTCTTTTACTGCAAAGACATGTCAGTAATCTTTCAGCTGTCGGTAACAAGATTTGAGCAGCTGTCCTTTTACTGCAAAGAGACGTCAGCAATTAAAAAGTCTCCTAGAGAACGGTTACAAGCATGATGCAATCCATGACGTCATACGAAGTGGTGTATATAAGACAGCGTAGTTTGGTTTCGTCATTGAAATATGTCACAAGATTCTGTCTCTCGAGAGATAGAAGCTGAAATGTTTCACTGCTTAAACCCGCAAACATTTTTACGTAGTTTTGAAAAGCTTATAAAATCTTTTTTTTTTTTCAAATTTGTTAGCATATTATTTCAAAAACATATGTTTTGGTTACTAAAAAAACAATATTTCAAAACTTAGAATGTACCCGTTTCTCGAAGAAATAATTGGTTGTTTCAACAAACTAAAACACACCATTTACATTTAGTCAAAGATAAAAAACTTTTTTGTTAAAAACATTTTACGGGTTTTTGACATCTTCGGGCGTGTTCAAACTTGTCAAGGTTTTTTAAGTGAACAGCCACGAATGGACAAAAAAAGAAACTTAATAGAGTCGCTATTGGACAATAGGTTGAATAAGAAAAAAAATTCCTTATAATTATTCGTTAGAGTAGAAATAGTCATTTTCCTAACATACAGCTCACCAATGTCTGCGAGTGGTAAAGCAAAGTTAAAGAAGAAGTCGCTTTCTTCTCCGACATACAACGCAACAGACACCACTTCGATTCGAAATGTGTTTTGTGCAGTGAAGGCCAAGCGAAAATACAAAAAGAAACCTCAAACAGACAGCGAGTTGGGAATGATTTCTTTCTTTGTTGAAGTGGAAAAGCAACAGTATTTCGATCACCTTCAGTTACGCGAAGCTTTATTGAAACTGCTACCTTTTCAAACATGTCTGCTACTCTTCGAAAAACAAAACAGCAAAGGAATTCGAAAAGCTTACATTATTTTTCTTGCCGAAACCGACCCTAACAAATGTTCAGTTCGTGCTATGTTTGAAAGAGCGCAAAAAGAAGTATTGGCTGATAAAATGAAGCTATATTATAGATATATCAATTTGTTTTCTCCTCTTTTGTATGTGGAAACCATGAAGGAATCTCTTGTCGCTTATGAATGCATTCGCCTTGAAAATGCAAGCGATGTCGAAAAGAAGAAACTTTGCGAAATCAGCCAATATCTTGCATCTTTTTCTACCAATAGCAAGAACGCTGTAATGCCTGATTTGAATGATCACTTTTTGTTTAGCGAAAAATAAATCAGTTGTATTTTTCTGACTTGTAAATAAAACATACCGTCTTAAACTTTTTGTGCTTTATTGTATACACCGAGTTGAAGTATTTAGAAAAAAGTTTTCAATCTTGTCTCGATTTTCTGTTTTAAAAAGGTTAACATTGTAAAAACTTACACTAAGCATTCGTGAAACTATGTAAAAGTAGAAGTGATCGCGAATCTTGAAGATAAGCTTTACTTTAGATTTACGAAAGAATTGTGCTTTAGAGTGAAAGATACAGAGTTTTTAACTATTGCTTGCTCGCAAGTAATTTTATAATAATAAAAGCGACAACAAAGTCGTTTGAAATCAGACAAAACCTTCGCTCTACTTCCAACTCGTGTACGCTGCATAATCTACTTTTTGGTGCATATTTTATAAGTTGATTGTTTAAACAAAACAGTCGTATTTATGAAATAAGGTTTACAAGCTTTTCCCAAAATCAACAAGAAAACTAACGTTTTAATCTATAGAGTGAAGAAAAGATCGCGCCCGTTCTTAAAAAGCATAGCTTTTCTTACGATTTCCTTTGTTAATGCTTAGTTTACTAACGAACAAAAAACCTAATTTATCATAAGAAAAGGCACATTTTTGGTTATTACATTTTGTAGTTACATTAAATTTTTAACTTTAAATCAGAACAAGAAACTTTTCATAGAGCTTTTGCAAACACCGCAAAAACAACGTTCTGTCACCAGAAATTACTCTTGATTCATTGAAGAAACAAATTAAAAAATCATGTTATTACGATGTTTCATAATTATTATTACAACAATTAGCTCTTGGCAATTGGAGAAGTTGCAGTTATTTTTCCATTTGTTACAAAAGAGCATAACGGATCTTGGTGTCTTCAATACCTATGCTTTTTGCATATTTCACATGAGGGTCAAGCAGCATCATTGCTTCTAATCTTTGACTTTTTTCCTCGGCTGCAACCGTGCTTTGCGTTTGATTGGTCAACATGGTACGTAGCTGATTTGTTGCAACGGATCGAATTGGATTTTCTATATTTGGTCGATGTAAACCTGGGTGTTTTTTACACACTTTTTTTCCACATATTTCACACCTTGTTTCTTTAAAACAAATTCCCACAAAGGAAACCACTTTGCATGCTCGTACCACGCGTACTACGCAGTTTCCAGTGAAATAATCGTCCTCCACAATAGAAACAATTGACACGGTCACCAGAACCCATATAATAAAATCCTGCGTTAACCAGTTCATGCGGCGTTGGACTTTCCTGATCATACCAAGAGTTGGGAAAGGTTCGCATACGATCCTCTTTGTCACACATATGCGGTTTTTGCGGGTTTAAGCAGTGAAACATTTCAGCTTCTATCTCTCGAGAGACAGAATCTTGTGACATATTTCAATGACGAAACCAAACTACGCTGTCTTATATGCACCACTTCGTATGACGTCATGGATTGCATCATGCTTGTAACCGTTCTCTAGGAGACTTTTTAATTGCTGACGTCTCTTTGCAGTAAAAGGACAGCTGCTCAAATCTTGTTACCGACAGCTGAAAGATTACTGACATGTCTTTGCAGTAAAAGAACAGTTGAAAGTTTAGAACAACAGCTTTGACAAGATTACTGACATTTTTCAGCACAAGAACCAAACTCGCAACTTCGTTGCTCAGCATAAGTTATCAAACTCGCAACTTTGTTGCTCAGCATAAGTGAGAATCAAACTCGCAACTTCGTTGTTCAGCATAAAACGATTTTGTAGTTAAACGCGACTGCATCACTCTGGCTGAGAATCAAACTCGCGACTTCGTCGCTCAGCATAAAACGAATTTGTAGTTAAACGCGACTGCGTCGCTCTGGGTGAGAATTAAACTCGCAACTTCGTTGCTCAACAAAAATTATGTTTCAACGCGACTGCGTCGCTTTGAGTGAGAATCAAACAACTTCGTTGCTCGACATAACTTAGGTTTCATAGCGACTTCGTCGCTCTGCCTGGGAATCAAACTCGCAACTTCGTTGCTCGACATATGTTAGGTTTCAACGCGACTTCGTCGCTTTGGGTGAGAATGAAACTCGCAACTTCGTTGCTCGGCATAAGTTAGGTTTCAACGCAATTTCGTCGCTCTGTCTGGGAATCGAACTCGTGGGAGTTAGGGTTAGGGTTAGAGCTAGGGTTAGGATACCCCGTCAGATCCGACGCAGCTCCGGCGCAAATCCGGCACAACGTGTAAGATTTGACGCATCCCTAACTACTATCGCCATAATTTTATGCGACTTGAGATAGCACGGAAACGTACAAAACGATTGTTTGGCAGATGTTCACACTGCTTGATTAATTATGTAAACCGATTTATTTTAATTTTTACATAATTACAATTTTAGAAAATTTTGCGGATCGCGACCATTATTAATTTATTGAATACGGTTCATGCTTGAAAAACGTGCCCCCCCTGCTGTAATTTGTGAGAGCCAGTTCAACGCCTTTACTGAGCCCCACATAAACAAATCAAGTTTTTTTCAAAAGATTTTATTTTTTATAACATTTGAAACATTTAAATACAGTTTACCTTGGTCGATGATGGTGGAGACTTCAATTACAGCAATTTCGCTCGGCCCTTTTGAATTAGACGTGGGACGGGTTATATAACTGCCGTATATACAATACCTTGTTCCAGGCTTCAGATTTTCCACAACCCAAAGCTGTTTCGCATGATCGATTCCCGAACAGCTTTTCTTTTAAATAACAACTTTTTAGACAAATAATTTTCTTACAATTTCGTTATAAATAAAGATTCGTAAATTTACCTTGATTTAGTTTTTCAAGGATTTTGATTTCTATTTAAAGCGAATTAAGAAATCTTTGTACGAAATACGTTTGTTTAAAAATTAAAAGCAAATGCAAAAAGACTATGACTTTTAACTTAACCTATCAGATAAAACAAAAATAACTACTTAGTTGCAATGACACAAGATTGAACACGCTCTTTTCTAAATATCTTAGAACTGCGACAAATCGAAATAGCCAAAACTCACCGAAAATTTCCAAGACTTTTCAAAAACTTTTGTTCGTATTATTGATGCATTTTTGAGACCAGGACACGAGTTCTTGTTTCCTGAATGAAACAAGTAAATTTTACTCACGACACAGGAATGACCAGGAAGATAGGCACTAAAGTAAACAGTTTTAAAGGTATGAAAAAACTTTGCCAGAGTTTTTTCGCTTTTGTCGGAATGACATAAAAATATTAAATTGCCAACAGAAACATCAGATCAAAATAAACAGTACAACAACTGATTTTTTTTAAATATGCCAAAAATTAAAGCAAGAAATTGTCAAAATCAACATTGCTTTAATGCATAGAAGACAAAATACATCAATAAATATAAAAATTGCTTAAATATGGAACATTTTTGTCTTAATAATGACTATAATTCAAGCTTTCGCTGGGCAAACGCACTCTCTTGCTGTCTGATATTATCAATAACAAAAATACCAATGACCAGTTACACTTTTTTCTATTGAATTTGTATTGTGTTATGTTAAATATAGGTTACCAGTTTGATTACCAGCTAAAATCTAGCATACAGCGATAAAACAATCAATTGGGCTTATACCTTACAAACTACAATCTTACCCAAAATTTCGCTAATCCTCAGGGAATAGTAGAAATGCTTCATAAGGCAAAAATATTTTCCTGACGGAACTTGTATCTCCACGGTCAGGTTTTCTTTCCCAGCGCTTCTTTTGTATAGCTCAGGTGCAGTAAATGTGCCTAATGTAAAAAAAAAAAAAAAGCTACAAGAAAATCAAATTAAATTATTTTGTTTTTGAAACATGAATAAACTATCAGTAGCTTAATTTCGACAAAGTTTTTACGTTTTTTTAGATTTTAACGGTTCGAAAATTGTAAATTTAGCCTACTTAGAATACAAATCATTGCCCCTACTCAGTCTAGGAATCGAGTTCCATATTGTACCGAAGTTCCGACATCGTGTCGATGATTTCTTCGGGAATGCTTGGATGTTGTGCTTCAGGCAAACTCTGATATCTGTTCCCACTGCATGCAATCGTTTTTGAGAATCAAATCAAAAGACAATTTTAATGTTAGAAAAAAGCTAAATTAAAAGAAATTGATATCGTCTGACGAATTTTAGAAATCTACAATATGAAATTAAATTGTTTGAAACTAAGAATTATTTATTAACGATACTTACAAATTTTAGGTTGGCTAAACCTGACACAACGGATTTAATCTTTCTTGGCCAGTTTTTTTCTTCTCTATTAGGTTCAATAATTATTTTCTCAAAAATGAAATATATCGTTTAGCCGCTGTTTCCTATTTCGCAATCACTATGTCAATAACAACTTCGAAACGTAATACCTTGCTTGCAAATATAATTGAATTGAATTGAAATAAATTTTTTTGTTTTTGAGCAAGGCTTTTACCCAAAAACAGGCAAGTTTATGTACAGAACAAAAAGACAAATTTTGAAACTTACTAGAAATGCGCAGCAAAACATTTAAACACAAATATTTTTCGTTTGTTAGAAGTTCAATGTTTAGGTCGTTTTACAAGTAAGCCTATTTAATTTTTACCCTTGACTTTCCCACGAATGTGTATCTTGCTGGGAAGGTAAAGCGCAATTTGTCACCATAGAAGCCGAGCACAAAGCGATGAATTTCAAGTTTTTTTTAACATTTATTTTTTTTTTATATATCATACTGGTAGCATGGACAAACAATGAACAACTGCAATCCTCTTGAAGTTTTTTGTTATTTTTTCATTTTGGAAGTGTCACAGTTATTAGATAATTAAAAAGTCTGGTCAAGGCAGCATTTTTTGAGTCTGGTAATTGAAAAGGTCTTGTCTTTAGGTTTCATTAAGTACAAAGACTATACGATGTTTCGTCATGTTAATGCAAGTGTCATAAGTAAATGAATGCATTAATGATAAGCTATCGTTGAATTTAATAGGGATGATTGCGTATTCCATCACACGGTACAGATTCTTGGAAAAACTTTCAATTTTTGTACGACTAATTTGTTATAGAAAATTTGGTACCGATAAAATTAGATAGAATTTCATCGCACACATTCGAAAGGTAGGCCACATACTAAACCGGCACCGAAAATTTCTTGTGGTGGTAACACTCATAAAAATTGCACGGTTGAGAATTATAAATTTTGAATTAACCAAACTATTAAACTGGTCTATTCTTATTACAGATTCATAAAAGAAATCACAGTACCATTTTTGGAAGCAAAAACTCTTTTTTTTAAACTTACTTTTGGTATTTTGGTTTAGTGCACCCCTGCAAAAAATATATTTTCCTTTTAGTTGAAATTGGCCGCATTGATGTGGTCGCCAATATTTGCTTTCCCTGCGGCAGTCATCTTCAAAGCCACTAAATAGAAACGAATTTGAAAACAAGATGCAAGTTTGCAAACGATTGCAGGAATCAAAAGATTGTTCTAGCAATCAACAAAAAAGTGCTACGTATAGAATGTTCTTAATAAAAGGAAAAGTATAGATCATGCTTACTCCACGAATACAACTACTACAAAACGATAAAAAATAAAATGGATTACGTTAAAAATTTGGTCAAAAAAATTTAGAATTATTTTTGGTATTCTAAAGGTCTTTTGGTGTCAGTTTTGATATCAAAAGTAGCGCAACAAAATAAAAATAAATTAAAAAAGAAAAATTTCAGTAATTTAAATTGAAAAATTTTGATAAAATTGGGTTATTTTGGCTTTGCGCACGATTCTTTTCGTTAGTCGATGCAATAAAAAAATTGCCATTTTTCTAATGTTTTAATAGTTTTAATAAAACAGTTAATATGTTTTGAAAATATTCTGTTTTATTTGCCCTCTTGCATCCTTGATCAGCCTTTAAAAAGAAAAAGGTTATTGCAAAGTGGGGCAAACAATTCTCATTAATTTGGTTTTAAAAACTACATCTCTTCATTCCAACTTTATTTGCTATGTACTGTTGGAGAGGTTTTCTGAACTTTTGCAGGCCAAAAGCGTCATTTCGTTAGACGATATTTCTATAATCTTTAGGCGAATTGCATGCTTTAATTCTTCAATGGTACCATTCAATCTTTGTAGATCTTTTTAAGTAACCCCAGAAAAAGTTTTTATCAAACAAAAGACTTCAGAAAAATCTTACCAGGTTTCGATGGTGTAGTTGTCGCCATACGTGGCGCACTTTGCCATTTTGAACGAGACAATCGAAACAAAATCGACAATTTTCAATGATATGTCTGCGTCCTTTGGAACTAAACATTAAGTTTAAAATTATTCGGGAAAAGAACACAAAATTCTTGTGACCTAGTTTGCCGCTACTATAATAAAACTTTGTGTAACACTTGAAATAAATTACAAAAACTAAATTTTCTAGTCTTGCTTTTACTACAGTTCAATTATTTTATTGTTTCCAAAATACTGTATTAAATGTTTATATTAATATCATCAATATCCTCATTTATCCTACTGATTCGCTGGAAACGTAGAAGGCGTTAAACTTAGTGTTGCCATTGAAGAATTATACAAACTTGCTTTTAACAGGATAGCAGTGATGAAGGTTTCTAGAGTCCGGTCTTGTTCTCGAGACCGATTTCTTGTGGTCGTGGACTCGTCTCGACCTTGTTCTGGTATTTTATTTATTTATTTTTTCATTTATTTTATCTCTATATTTATCTCTAATACATAAGGTAGGCAATTACCCCGACCTGCTTCCGGAGATACCAAGATATTGCTCTCCGCTTGAATTTTAATACAAATATAACTGTAATTTAGAAATGTTTGCCAGAACCACCAAGCAGGGGAATATGCGGTAAAGTGTCTTTCCCAAGGACACAACAGAATGGCACGAATGGGTTTTGAACCGAGACCGTGTTGGTCACTAGCCCGCCGCTTTAACCGCTCGACCAGGCTGCCGACAAATCTCGGTCTCGGTCTCCAGGTGATATGGCTTGGTCTCGTGTTTTTAAATTGGTCTCGAGACCGGACATTTTTGATATGTTTTTTGTTTGATGTTATTGTGATGAATTTTGCAATTAGAACAACACTCAATTCACAGCTTTGCTGCTATTTGAGGTGGCAAAAAACTTGGAGTCAAACTAATCTATAGTTTTGTAATTTTCTTTCATTTATTCCAATGAAGATTTTTGTTCTGATCAGGGCATGTGTTACAAGATAATCCGATTATGAAATAACTTAATTTAAATTTTTTTTCGGCAACAAACAAGTCTGGTAATGCTTTGAATATTTGTATTCACAACCAGGGGCACCGGAGTTTTTTTTTTCAGGGGGGGCAAATTTCAAAAAAAGGGCACTTTTTGTTAAAAAGGCACTCCAACAAAAGTCGTTTATAGCAACCATGTCGCAATCAAATTAGCGTATTCTCTAAAAAAAAAGGTCTTCACTTGTAGTCGATCTCCAATTTTCCTGTTTTCGCCCCAAAATCATAGTGTTCTCTAAAAAAAAAAAAATCTTCACTTGTAGTCGATCTCTGATTTTCCTATTTCGTCCCAAAATCAAAGATCTTCGCTCAAAATCGTTCTTTCACTCTAAACAAACATCTGCCTCATTCGCCTCACCCAAAATCCATCACTACCTAAAACTTACGATTTTCGCGACTTTCATTATTGTACCATGATTTACGGATGTCTTTAATTTTAGAAACATCGTTGCATTTGATGGTGATCGAGATTAAATAGGTTAAATGTAGAGCAGATCTAAAAATATTTCTGTAAGACAAATTTCAAAAGGCACAATCTGCCCCCCTGTTCCCCCGTGTTTTCAGAATATTAAAAGGCAGGGGGGCAATTGCCCCCCTGCCCCCCCGCTTCTGGCGCCCCTGCTCACAACCTTGCCTGCAATCAGTACAGCATTACAATGATAAACTTTCTTTAATATTGACTTTGATTTTAATGATTATTTCGAATTATCTTTCATGTGAAGTTGGATCAAACCTTACATCCCCTGAAAAGTAATTACTTTGATTCTACGTATTTTTTTCCTAACTAAAGCAAACAAATTTTTGTTGTAACGAAATCTGTGTAAGCAATAATTTGAACACCATATTTATATATTTATTAATTATTGCCCGCAATTTTTTATAAAATGTAGAGTTACTGACCCTCTTAGTCACAACGTTTGCCCACTCCTAGAATTTTTTTATTTTATTTTTTTATTTTCATTTTTATATTCATCCTCCTGCCACGCAGAAAAACGTCAAAGGTATTATACTTAGGAGAAGCAATTACCCCGACGTACTTCCAAAAATGCCAAGATATTGTTGTCCGGATAAAACTTTTTATTTTTATTTTTTAGTTTTTTAAAGAGATACGACTAAAAGAACTGCTTGCCAAGACCGCCAAGCAAGAAAAATATGGCGTAAAATGTCTCTCTTAAGAACACAACAGATTGGCGCGAAAAGATTTCGATCACCATCACGACTCTCTAAACACTCGACCACGCTTCCAACAACCCGTTTAATCACCGGTTAAAAGGTTGTGATCTATGACTCTATAGGCGTATGCGCGAAAAAGGGGAAGGTTGGGGGTAAAAAACCTCTACTTAGATTAATGGTCAAATGTTCATAGTATCACTAAGAAAACTTAAAAATTGATAAAACAAAGTGAAAATTTTTTTCAATTAAAAAAAAATCAGGGTTTAAAAAAGTGAAGAGCTAAAAAATCTTCATTTTCATTTTACATTTGTCGGCTGTGTGTTTGAGTGGTTAAGAGCGCCCTGATTGATTGTAAAGTGATCGGCATCGTCGCTGTTCAAAGCTTTCTCTCGCTATCCTCTTGTGTTCTTGGAAAAACACTTTACTTTTCCCTGTTCGGTGGTCTTAGCAAGCAGTTATAAATTTTGATTATATCTCTGAATACAAATTAAAAAATAAAATAAAAAATTTCAATTGACGTACAGCAATATCTTGGCTTCTCAATCGGCGTTTACATTGGGTCAATGCAATAGCTTAACAGCTCTATGTATAGTGCCTCCGACAATTTCTTGGAGTCTTAAAGATAAAAAAATAATTAATATAAAAGTTAATAAATGATTTTCTTTATTTTTTTTAAGTGATCTTTAAAAGTAGCTCTTTTTTTTGTTGCACCAGGCCTTCCATTTGTAAAAAAACATCACGGATCATAGCGGTGGTGTTTTTGGTCCTCAACCGCTTCCATCCCCCTTTATAACAAATTTCTGCATACGCCACTGTATAAATCTAATTTCTAAAACCAGAAGATGAAAATGCTTTAAATTAAATTAAAAAAATGCAAATGTGACAAGATAGAAAAAGACGACGTCCTAGAAATTACTCCGAATAACCTACCCAAAGATACCTAGAAAACAAACAGGGATGATACTGAAAAAAAAAACAGGGAGTCGTTATAACAGTTTTTGCTCGTTTGCATAATTCGTCATTATTTTTAATCTTTTTAAGGTGAATAATTAGACAAATTCTATTTTATGTAAGCCAAGTATAGGCAACAGAAACAGCCGAGCTAATCAAATATTTAAATGAAGTTTTTGCCATTACTGTAATGACCGTGACTTCAGTATTTTTGAGTTAAAAAAAAAAAAAATTTATGAATATCCTGCTTTTCGGCTTTCTCTTCTGTTGAGGTTTTTTTAAAGTAAATTGTTTAATGATGGAAGCACACAGAGCAAAGCGCTTTCCAAGATGTTAAAGATGCATGCAACACAGCAACAGCAACAAGAACAATTCTAACCACTTTAACTATATAGAAGTAGAATGAATGATAAACATTACAACACTATTTATATAAATCAGCCAACGTTACCAGATAGCAACCAAAGCTGCTTCCACGGGCTAGATTTCTTAGATTATTTGCTATATCAGGCTTAACAATCAAACAAGAAGTTTATGACGTCATAAGATAATGAGAAGATACAGTATTAAACAGGTTATATAACTGATAATGTCGAATTCGCTTAATAGTAGTAGATGATACCAATCATTTCTGGAACACTCTCGGCAAACTTGCGTAATACTACCGCAAAACGTCACAATACCTTAATCACACTCATTCATTGTGATTCGAATAAAAACGGTAAAACAAATCACTTGTAAGAACAACTTGCAGACAAAATAAATTAAGTGGATGTGGTGGTGTACCGATTACGCAATTCTACGTAACAATGAAAAATACACGTCATTATCAAAAGCTTAAAACGTCTGTAAAAGGCTGAAAATCAACTACAGAGTTGTGAGTTTAAGATTAACGTTATGAATGAAGTGTGACAGCCGTCTTATCAAGCAGCTCTAAACCAGTCATTCAGGTTGAAAAAAATTAACTGAAAGGCAATCTCCGAAAGCTGGTTGAGATAACCGCTTGATAATTGGTTCGCGTTTAACGTCTCCGGCGAGTTAGAAAAGTAAAGCTAATACAAAAATGTCTTATTTGATTTCTTTTTGAAAGTGCATGTAAATCCATTAGAAATCTATGTCTACATATTTATTATTGATTAGATCTCTATAAACCAATTGGTTTTCTGCTTACTTTTACAATGATTTCTTTTTCGTCTTTTCTTTGTCGCACCTTCACAGGCAATTAGGCACAACACCAGGATAAGTGCGAAACTGTTTATGTTCCTCATGAACATAGTAAGAAAGCAGTTAAAATTTCCAAAAATTAAATACACTTTTCTGGATTCAATAAAATATCAGAAGCTCAAAAATACATTTTCTATTCCATTTTCTTTACAAGAAATGACTTGAATATAATTCGGTATAACCTTGTAAAAAACTTATCTTTTTTATACAATGTTCTTGAAAAACGATTAATAGTTTTTTCGCCATCATTGCGCAAACGTTTTATTTACTTACTATATTCTTTACACGTTATCAAAAGTGATAAGCTTGCTTTATCAAATTTTTAACCTGGAATTGCAACTTCCCAAGCTTGAGCATTCTATCAAGCCTTTCGGTCGATAGTAAAATAAAACTGTACGATTTTATTTAACTTAAACCTTTTGCAAAAAGCGTAGCCAGCCAAAAAAATATTGCAAGCAAAATAGTTTTTGCTCAAATTTTATGACATTTGCTCGAATCATGATCTTCTAGTACAGGGTGGTCCAACTTCTGCACTCTTGTGGGCCACTTTTCAAAATTATTCGAGTTTGCGGGCCTTGGTCCGCTAAAAACACCTATTTTTATCCCAAAAGTCATAGCGTTCTCCAAAAAAAAAAAAAAGGTCTTCACTTGGAATCGGTCTCAATCCTAGACTCTCTTCCATCAGCTCGCCATGCCTTGTTATGCAAGGTTGTCGCTTCTTGCGATCGACAAGACTTGTGCAAAATTATTCCGCGGGCCGCACAAATTCCATCCGCGGGCCTGTAGTTGGACCACACTGTTCTAGTACAGGGATGTCCAAATGGAATTTTTCACAAGAGCCAAATTATAAATTTAACTATATTCGGCGGGCCACATAGTCAAAAATATAAATTTTCCTCTTTCTAGTACTATATGCCGTGACCAAATGATGAGTATTAAAATATAATATAAAATTGATTAACTACTTAGAAATCTAATTGAAGTTTAAAACTATTAAAATCATTAAGTAATTAGTATTCAAAATATTTATGCTCGAGCTGCTTTCAAGTCCCAATTATGTGACTTATTTTCTTTTTGCTTACAAAAATTCAAAATTCACAAGATTTGAAGAAGGAGGCTTATAACCGCACTCCCAAAGCCGATCAAACCCGCAGGAGACCCAAAGAGTTATTGACCAATATCTCTGTTCTATGTCTCCTACAAGATCCCTGAGAGGTTTATCTACGCCCGCGTCGAGCCAATTATCAATCTATTTCTCTCTAGAGAGCAGGCTGGCTATCGATTGCAAACTCGATAGATTTTTATTCGAGCTCAAGTTCGAGTTATTTAATTTTCAATTTTTCGAGTTATGTTCGAGTTCGAGTTTGAGTTTGAGTTCTATTCGATGCTGTAAAAATCGAAAACTTGATTAGGCTTATCTACACAATAACTTTAAAAAAATTGAAAGGCTACCACGAAGAGATAAATAAAAAATAATCAAACAGACCATTAATATTGGCGAACCAGCCGAAAAATGTTAGGGGGCAAAACAGTTTTTCCCAAATTTTATGACTTTGCTCAAATCATGATCTTTAGCACTTTACAAAAATGAGAAAGAATTTTGTCTTAAATTTAGAGTGAAGATCAAAAAAAAAGTCTTCACTGGAGTCTGTCTCAGATTTTCAATTTTTGTCCCAAAAAAGTTGTGATCTCTAAACAAAATCTTCACCTCAAACCGTAATCGTTTTTGTGAATTTGAAAGCTTTGTCGTGCAAAAGTAGTTAATTTTCTGTGCTCAAAAAGTTTTTCGTTGCCCAAATATTTTCCTGTTGCTGCCCGAAAAATTCTGACCATTCCAAATTTATTGTTTTAGTTTATCTCTGTATATATTCCAAAAAAAAGGTCTTTTATATCCAAACAAAGGTCTTCACCTCAAACTTTCATTGTTTTTCTGAATTTGTAAACTTTTTCCTACAGAAGTTGTTCTAATTTTCTTGCCGCTGCCCAAATTCTGATTTTTCATAATTTTTCGTAGATTTGGAGAAGAAATTCCTTCCTCGCTTCTTTCCCAGAGTGGTACAGCTATGGATAAAAGTATCACTGCGAAAACCCAAATTTTTTGACATGGAACTGCCTAATTTTGTTGAGTGAATGTAAAGAGATAATCAAAGAATGTATAAGCGGTTGAGCTTTACAGTATATTCTCGTTTTTGACCTCATATCTTTGGTCTTTCTCTCTTATAGCCTCGCTCAGTTCATTTTCAACCCAAAGTTATTTGTTTGTTTTTGAAACTTGTTTTTTCAATAACAAATTCATCACAAGTCGCTTATACGAGCGTAATAGGAGAGAAATCCCATTTGACTTTTCTCGACTGTTGCCAGTTTCCCACTAACGCTTCCAAGATCCCAGTTGCTGTTTTGTACTCTTATTTGTTTGTTTTTAAATTTTTTTTTTTTTGTCAGATACATTAGATATTTAGAAAAAGCGAAGATTAAGCAAGATCTGTCAAAATGTTTAATGGGTAAATATTATGTAATCGTAAAATCAGATAAAAATGTAGGTCTTTTAGCTTTTCCAATTCCAGACTTGGAGATTCTACTTAAGCTAATTCCTGTAAATTTTACATTAATATTGAAAAACGTTTAAACCACTTTGACAAGTATATTTGTTCATTGAGATAGAAAGCCCAGTTAAAGACGCGCACAATTTTTTTTTTATTCATCTTCGAACGATACAGGCTTATTGATTTTGTTTCATGAAAAAGGAATTTTATTATGAAAAAGGAATATTTATTATTTTATTATTATATTTATTTTATTGCAAAAAATTTTAATCGTACCATTGCATTAAGAATAATGCAAAATTCTTGTCTTTTTACATTTTTAAAAGTGTGGCTCAAAATAACCTTTTTGGAATCCAAATAGATCTTGGATAGTGATTAGGCACATTTTAACATAGTAAAAAAACTGTCAACTAAAAATATTATTATTTTTCGAACTTCGCAAAAAATTTTTTGAGATTCGGCACTAACGATTGGTTTTCAAGTAAAAAATTTTGTTTGTTACGAGTAAGGGTATTTTTTGACCTAAAAAACTTTTTGAGTTTGGTTTTTTCGAATTCTGACTTTACTTTTACTTAACGATTTCAGTCTGTTATAAAAATTTTTTACAGAAAAATTTCGATAAATTGTTGCAGAAATTTTGATAATTTTTTAGATAACTGTACTTTTTTTGTTTGCGAGCATATAATAATCTTAATCTATCTCGTAAGTTGGTGATCACGATTACGAACACTACAAAAATGTGTTCTTCGGAACAGAGTTGTAAGTCGGGCCGGACTTTTCGGCTTGGGTTCGGGTTTGGGCCTAAGTTTGAAAAAAATTTTGGGCCTAATTCGGGTCCAGTGCGGAGCTTACAGATAAATGACCGCTTTTTTTCAGCGAAAGAGTTTTAAACCAAATCTAGCTTTCGATCTTTTTCGGGCCTGTTTAGGACTTCAAATCAAATTCGGGTTTGAGATGGGTTCGGGCTTATATTTTCGGATGCGGGTCTGAACTAGTCGGCCCGTTTACAACTTTGCTTCGGCGTAACAATTAATTTCTATAAAAACTTTTACAGGCATTCAAAAAAAAATTTTTTTTGCATCAGCGATTGTGAATTTGTTGTAAATGTTTTTTTTCATTTTTTTATTTTTATTTTCATATTAGCCGTATATTTATCCTTTGAATCCTAGGAAAGCGTTCGAGACGTTGTGCTTCGGCAACTGTGAAACAATTACCCCGATCAGCTTCATCAGACGCCAAGATATTGCTGTTCGGTTAAAATTTCCTATTTGGTTTCTTAGAAATATGACTGAAGCTTCGAGCTGCTTGATAAGATCGCCAAGTGGAGAAAAATCTCGTAAACTGTTTTATCAAGGACAAAATGGAATAACGCGACTAGGTTTTAAACCAAGACCGTGTCCATCACGTTTGCCATCGATACAGCGCTCTAAACCCTTCGGCCACGCTGTGGACTTTTTATGACAAATAGCCATTTAGAGACACATTTTCTTTTTTACTTATATAAAGAAAATATTTTATTTTTATCGAATTTTAAATTGTTAAACGTTTTCACTACATTTATCAAGGGTGTGTAAACTAAAAATTGAGTTCGCAGGAATAATGCTCCAAAAGTCCCCAGGAAAGACTCAAAGTTGTGGAATGTAAAACATATAAAAATTAAAGGCCTAATGCTGTTCATAATTTGTAAAGAAAAGTTGGGCGAAAAGTTCTAAGATTGACATTATGGGCTGCGGCCTGAAAAGTTATGGAATACCTAGTATAAATAGCAGAAAGAAAATACCTATCTATAATGGCTCAACAAATTGCAAAAATAAGCAAGGAGCGAGTTTTTGCATGTAAAATTTGATGAGGCAAATTTTTGACAAATTTTGACTTCACTCAAAATTTTGGCTTTATTTGGATTTATAAAACTTGCTATAAAGATCCTGAGCAACCAATAGTAACGTTGTGTATGCTTCAATGTCTAACAAAGCCCTAAAAAACATTATTGATTTTATCGACTCTTGCTGCATGAGCAATTTGTTTTATTTAAAGTTACTTAATAACTATAGTTGTTTAAAGTATTCGATAAATTTAGTTTGCCTTAGGCTTCGCCTTAGAGTGATAAAATTGTAAAAAGCATTTACCAATCTATTAAACTCAGTAGTTTTTAACATTTTCTCAAATAAAAACTATTACTTAAACTAAACTCTTAAGCTTTGAACTGCTTGAAGCAGCTTTAGGAATTGAAACAACAGGTTACAACACGGAAGTTTTTGAAAGAATAGTATTAAAGCTTTGAAAGAAGGCCATAAGGTAGATAGTTTCTTTTTATGGGTTAAAACTTAAAAAACATTTTTTTCGAAAACCTACGTAATCTGTTTAGCCGGTCGATATTTAAAACCAATTCGCGCCATCCCGTTGCATCTTTGGGAAAAACACTTCACATTACTTTCCTTTGCTTGGTGGCCCTGCCAAGCAGTTCTAAATTTCACTCATATCTTTATAAAACTAAAAGCAGAATAAAAAATTTCAACCGGACAGCAATATCTTGTCATCATTTTGTGATCTAAAATACGCATGTTGAATACTCGTTCAAAGTGCCTCCTTTCAAATAAATGGATCCAAAATAAAGTTATAAAAAATCCTGCAAAGCTCTTTTTTTCTCACACAATAAAGACATCAATTAAATAACATGACAATTTTGCTTATATCCTATGGCGATTTATAGTACATCATTGAAAATAGACTTTGCCCGATCTTTTGGAATTACAAAAAAGCCATTTCAAAAGATCTTTTAGAAAGTCTAATGCAGGATTAGAAAAAGGCTTTGCTGTTGTTTTAGGAAGCCGCCAACGAGATAAAAGTAAATTTTTATTTCGATCAGGAAAACAGTTTGTTAAAAAGTAAACCAATTGAGCAAACAACCCATCAGAAAATCCTTTCACTTCCTTCCTGCAGCAGATTAAAAAACAAAAAACATGATATCAAATAAGGTGTAAACTTATAAAGCGGAAGAGCGAAATATGTTTTACGGCTTAGAAAACGCAGTGATGATTCATTTTTTCCAAGAAATAAGGAATTTACATTATTCTAATAATATCTTTAAAAGACAGTGTGTTGCCCACTTATATCTTTACTGAGAACTTGAAAATTAAATCAATAACGTTAATCACTCATAAAATTCCAATTCTTGGCTACCCATCTGTCAAACATCAGTTCAACTTTTAAGGAATTCAAAATTATTCGGATTAGTCAAAACTAGGGCCAGCTAAAGTCAATAAAGTTAATTTTTTTTCAGGTTTTATGTTACACCACGAAACTAACACAACTTTAGGAACAAACCGAAATCGTTAGTTAAAAATAAAATAAAAAATAATTCGCCTTAATCGTAACTTCCAGCAATTACGTTTATAAGTAATTGGAAACTTAATATATGCAAAATAAGCACAGGTGTGTTAAAAAAAGAAACTGGTTGGGAGGAACTACTATGTAGCTTTTGGCAGTAAAGATTGAAGAACTAATCAGTAAGCCTGTGTAGAATGTTGTAAACATTCTCACTTCTCTTTTAGGATTATGAAGTCACTGAATGATGAGTCAGCTTTGAATGTGATTGATAAATCAATTTTCTTCGTCCTCAATGCCAAAAGCTCAAGCTTTATTTGACAACTCATAAAAATATTTGCCCGCAACCAAAACCGAAACCTAAATTGGCACAATAAAAATAAAAATAATTTGTTATCTAGTCCCATAATAATCTTGTGTATAACAATAATACGATTGAAAACGAAAGAATAATGTTTTAAAAAAACACCTAAATTTCATGACATTGCTAAAAAGGTTTGTTTACCCTATATATTACATAACTTGTTTGGCGTAAACCAATTCAGAAAATTCTTTTTCTTTTCAAAAACTGTTTGCGCCGATGGAAGCGAAACAAAATACGTAATAGAGAAACAAAGAAGTTTCTCCCCACGCCGAAAAAGATTGATCTAGAAAACAAGCCTTCTACTTACTCTTACGAAAATGGCAATTATCAAAGCAAAAAGGTATCTTTACTATTAATTTAGTAGGCCCTCGCTGAACATCGGAATGAGTGGATAACCTTCCTTCCTTCTATCTCTCGCTCCTTCACCGAATTGCGAGTGTGGTGCCTCTGAACGAACCGCAGACCACGTTCTAATAGCGTGCCCATACATCGGGCACCACATGGAGCACGAGGTCTGACGGTTTTGAATGATGAAACTCAATGGTAGCTAAACAACATCACTATCAGCATCTGATCCTGGCAGTACAGCAGCCTGGGGTAGTAAAGGGATAAACCCTCGGCCCCAGTCCTCTTTGTGTCTGACCGGGAATGGATGCCCTTCAAACGACGACGACGACTCTTGTTTTTTTTTTGTTTATTTGTTTGAAGTTGCAGTATATGCTCGTAGTATAATTAAAAGAAGACACAGTTTAGTTATTTTTACAATACAAAAAGTTCTAAGATAATTGTTTGTGAAGACGTTATTATGATATTCACAAAGTTTCCTTTTTCAAATTTGTAGGATTAAGGTTTGTTTATAATTTTGAGAGCGTAGCTCCTTCGGACTCATTCAAGTGTCCTTTAGAGCAGTGCTTTTCAAACTTTTTTTTACTACGGCACTCTGAGCAATAAATTCTGAGTTTACCTGCGGCATACTTATTTTACGAAGGCGAAATCTTACTTAATACACCCTTCAAGTTTACATACAGAAATTATATTCACTTCGATTTGATCTCATATTTTGCTATTTTTCTCCCAAAATCATAGTGATCTCTAAAAAAAAAAGGTCTTCACTTTGCGGTTTGGACCACCCTGCTCTATACCAAAAAAAATCTTCACCTGAATTCACGCTCTTTCTTGTCAATTTCCTTTCCAAAATTGGTTCTTTCTAAAAAGCCCGTCTTCGCTCCGAATCTCACTTATTTCACATACAAAAGCCGCAAAATTCGACGTCGCTAAATAATTTTTTTCCGAAATATTTCGCAGCACACAGTTTAGGAAACACTGCTTTAGAGGAGCAGATTGCGCAATGTTTGTCAACATACGGCGCTATTTACTGCAATGGCTCACTGGGACTCGCATTCTCAATGTAGGCCCAAGTATAATCAAAGTGTTGAAGCTCACACACAATCATGACGTGTCATGTATTTTTTTTTTATGAATCCATCAAAGTATCAAAACGAAGAGAATCAAAGTGAGACCTGAGCTTGTTATTTTAATTGAAAAATCTTTAGAAACGTTTTGTCCAGCGAATCATAAGGATAAGTAGATGATGCTACGGTTTATGTTTTGTATATTGAAACCCGCTCATTTTGGGCAAACATTTCTGAAGACAATTCCTTAGTAACAAAATATTAAACGTCCACTCGAACACATATAAGCCATAAGCCAAGCTATTGAATGTTTGAAAAGCAAGTAAGTGAAACAGCTTGGTAGTTTCACAAAGCTGTAAATTGCATCTAGATGACGCAACTTATTCTAAAGCCAGATGATGAAGTATTTTTGAAATTGAGGTAGTTGAATAATTTTGGTGGTCAAGAATAATCTTGGCCGCAGATCTTGACGCATTGCACTCCGTGAATCCAATACATCGAAACTCAATAACCCTTATCTTGTGGACTTCAATTAATGAGGGGCAGGGTTGTGGAGTGGAAGTCGGATTTGGAGTCGTATGTTTTAGGAGGAGTTGAAATTGGAGTCGGAGTAAAGAGTCAGAGTTGAACTTTTTTAAGCTTTGGTGCAACAAATATAGTACCGCTTGTTTGAACCAGCGTAATGGGTAGTGGTTCAAAATATGTACCACTATTTACAATTATTTTCTTTGCATTATCAGCAGCTCAGAAAGCGTACCACTTCACTTATCAGATGACCAGAAGCTTGTGAATGCATCTGGCAACAATTTTTTTTTACAAATTATAACAATAAAGGAATAATTCATCATATTTATAAATATATCAAAAAATAAATTTTTACCTTTTGGACTTTCTTTTTTTCATTTATTTTGAGCCTGAAAAAAATTGTGCTAAAATCAAAATCGAAGTTGAAGTCATTATTGTTTTTGATAACTCGACTGCGCTTTACGTTCAATTAGGCCTACATATTGGGTAAAAATTCCGACTCCTAATTCCACAGAATTGAACAGAATAAGTTTTCACAGAATCGAGAGTCGGAATTTTTTATTTAAAGATGGTATCGGAGCCGTGAGTAGAAGTTGTTTTTTTAGATGCTCTGAAGTCGAAGTCGTAAAATTTTGAATTGGCGGAGCTGGAATCGGAATCGAAACCGCAAATAATTTATTCGAATCCACAACCTTGTTTACGTGCTAAAACGAAAAAAAAGTTTTTATTAAGCCAAGATAAAACACACATATGCACCCACACCCCCAACACACATAAAATAAAATTCAATAATGAAATTTTTTGGTCTTTAATCGATTCACAAGATTAAGTTTCCGTCCAAGACATTGATTGATTGTGTTGAAGAATTGTTTGCTCATTGTATCTTTGTAAGTCACAAACTGTAGTTAACTAGGTATTCGGTCCCTTGTCGAAAAATATTTGAAAACTACTGGCTAAGATTAAAGTAAAATAAATTTTTGGCTTGTGGCCTCAAATTGCACGCCACTGCTACAAATATTTATTTTTGTCAAATTGAAATTACAGAAACAATTATCTACATTTACACCCTTTAAAAAGTTTTGCGTATCAACTGGTCTACAAAAGTTCTGTTAAAAACCTATGGCCTTCTGAAACTTTTTCAATGGTTTATTTAAAACTAACTTATTTTATAAATAACAGGAGCAATAAATAAACTAAAATACTGAAGTAAGAAAAATAAAATAAGCAAAATACTTTTTTTGGAAAAAATTTAAATGGTTATTGCAACATTCAGACGTGCAGTTTTGTCACATAACATGAAAGGATTTCATGAATTATTTATGCGTAAAAAGCTTCTTTGTTTCATTGTCTGAAATTATAACAAATGATGCTCATGCATTTGCTGTACAAGTACACATAAGGCATAAGTTGTGGAGTACAGCCCAAAGTTAAAGCTGAGTGATTTCTGATAATTTGTTGTACTGTATATTGAAGGTAAAAGATAGAATCAATTTAAATATTCGGATTAGATAGACATTAGAAAATAAATTTTGTTCATGCAATATTCTGAAAAAAATTGCAAGTTATTTTTCAAGCAAGTAAAATATGTTTTTAAATACACTAAACTGTGTTTTATTTTCAGGATTAAAGGAACACTAATTTAATATTGTATTTTTGGAAAAAGAAAAAAACTTTGTTTTCATGTATTTAGTTTAGCATCTAATTTTTCTCGAACGGTTTTTATTATTACAAGCAGGTTAAATAATTCCGAGTCATTTTTGATTTTTTATATTTATCATAAACCGATACAATGCATAACTTCCCGTGACCGATTCCACTTTTTCTTAACTTAGGGTTACTTTCGCCAAAAGCATTGATTAGGATTAGGAATATAAAAATGGGACACCTGTTTTACGGAATTGCTTTCTGGCAAGTTGTCCTAACATTGTGTTTTTTTCGCTTCCGTTCTTTTTACCTCAAAGAGCACAGCGAAACAGAGAAACTTAAAAAAATGGGACCCAGCCCCATTTAAAACATTTTTTTCATGTTTGAATTTGCAGGAAGGTCGAGGTACCAATGATCGCTATCTTAGAATTAATAAAAGTGACGCAAATAGAATTAATTTTTACTTGGAATTTTATTTAATCGATTCGTGTCAGTAACGACTCCGACACTCGAGCTACTCAGGCTCAGCCCGAGTCATAAAATGAAAGCTGGCGTTGTTTAATTTGAATTTTTTAAAGTCAACAATGATTCTACAAAACTCATGCTTACTACAAGACATCTGACATTGTATACAGTTTATACGATGTCAGACCGTATACTTATTAGTCGTCCCGTAGGTGGTTTATATTTAGACTATATTTATTTATAAACCCACGTACAGTATATACCTATTATAAACCGCCTACATTATAAAACCTATATACGAGGGCAAGTCAAAAATTATCCGCACTTTTATTGTTTTTATTTATTTGTGAAAACACAAAACTAAAAAAATACATCATTTTTCTACATAATCTCCATCCATTTCGATGCACTTGTTTCAGCGGTTGACAAGCTTATGAATGCCATGTGAGAAGAAAGTCTTTGGCTGGTTACAGAACCATTTTTGCACTAAATCATCAGAAGAAAATTTACGATTCCGTAATGCATCTATGAGTTGAGCAAAGAGATGATAGTCGGAAGGAGCAAGATCTGGGCTGTATGCATGATGCTCAAAACCCAGTTTGTTAACGGTTTCAATCGTGGCTTTGGCAACATGTGGGCGTGCATTGTTATGCTTCAGCAAAACCTTCTTTGACAGTAATCCTTGGTGTTTGGTGCGAATTGCAGGCTTCAGGCGGTTGGCTAGCAAATTACAATACCTTGCACTGTTGATAGTATCCTTTTTTTCAGAAAATCTTCCAAAATAGGCTCTTTGGAATCCCAAAAAATGGTTAGCATAACCTTTCCTGCAGAAAGTTGACTCTTGGATTTTTTCTTTACTGGGGACTACGGATGTTTCCATTCCAAGCTTTGCCTCTTGGATTCAGGACTGTTGTGATGAACCCATGATTTATCTTCAGTGACTATTGGACTCAAAAATTCTTCACCTTCATTGTTGAAGCGGTTCAGTAACGTTTAGCAGATTTCACGCGTCTACGCTTGTGCTCTTTTGTAAGCTTTATTGGTACCCACCTTGCAGAAACTTACGGTACCCAAGAATTTTATGAATGATTTCTTGAGCAGAGCCATGACTGATCTGTAAAGATTGTGCTAACTCATCAATGGTAATGCGCCGGTTTGCCAATATCATTTGTTGAGCTTGCTCAGTCTTCTCTTCACTGATGGATATTGATGGACGTCCTGATCCTTCTGGATGTTTCACATTTGTCGGACCACTTTTAAACTTCTCAATCCACTCATATGCCGTTCTTTTCGATAGTGCATTGTCTCCATATTGTGCTAAGAGTCTTTTGTAAATTTCAGCCCCCGATGAACCTTCTGACCACAAAAATCGGACCACAGCACATTGTTTTTCTCTGATACATTGTGCTAGTGGAGCGTCCATTTTTATCAACTGATAATAATAAGTGTTAAATCTTATTGAACAATTAGATCAAGCGATCATAATCACGTGACACAATAGTCGACGCGTGTTAAAAAATTTGTAAAAAAACTAAAGCAAGAGTGCGCTATAGAGCAATGTGCGGATAATTTTTGACTTGCCCTCGTATCATAAACCAGCTTAATATTTATACTATAAACCACTTACAGGACGACTAATAAGTACGGTGTGCAGTAGCAGTTCTTTTTCGCAGCAGTAGCTTTTACGTTGAACTCGAGCAACAAAGAAATAACCCTAATTACAAAATAGAGAAAGTAGCGATTCACAAGTAGGAGTAAACGGTCGAAGCAGACATTTCTTTGCTTAACCTTTATGCTTAAATCGTGCTTCAGAAAAATAACCATAGATACATTGCGAAGAAAGAGATTCACAATCACGTGTAGATTGTCAAAGCAGAAATTTTTTGCTTAACTTTTATACTCAACTCGTGCTTCAGAGAAATAACCATAGATGAGCACAAAAAAAGACAAAAAAGAAATTCACAAGCGCGTCTAGACTGTCGAACCACACACTTCTTTGCTTAACATTTATGTTCAACTCGAGCTGTAAAAAAATAACCGGAGATTAAAGTTAGAGAAATTGTTTTGCATTGTGACTGTTGTGACCCAATAATAATTAGTGATTAGTTAACCGCAGGCAGGGAGCCTGAACAGAACTTTGCTTTCTAATAAGGTGTAACAGATAATTGACAGTTTATAGTTTTACCCATAATATATTTTAATTTATAACAAAATTTTAGCCACTATCTTTAGCCTACAGTAATAATCTACGGTCTAGTTGTAGTGTATTTGCAACTTGTTGCATCAGTATCAAACACGAGCCCGACTAGCAACAAAGTTCTGATATTCGTATCATGATTGATCTTAGCCAATAAAAGATCCGTAAAAATTACGAAAATATTGCTTTATATTTCTCAGAGAGTACCTTTATCAGTTCAAGAAATTTATTCCAAAGTTTGTTACGCCCATAGCCAAATGCATTATCAAAACGCTATTTTAAGACGTGTTTATAAAGCAGATTTCTTAAAAATAATAATTACTCTAAATATGATGTGTCATCTTAGTTGATTTATTGATGGCTGGATGCTGAATCATATAGACAGCAAAAGTTGTTACAAATATTGCGGTCAATAGTGGAAAAAGATTGAATTTACAGTATATACCCGTGTATTAGCCGCCCCCGTGTATAAGCTGCACCTTCTTTGAATGTTTAAAACCTCCCCTCTCAATACTGACCCGTATATAAGACGCATTTTAATTTGACAATTTTAATGATTACAATAATTGTAAACATTCAACATCAAAAGACGCTGTTTTGATATACAACAAACTAATCTTATACCACAAATTGAATAAAATTTAAAGAATTTAACTTCTGCAACCTACGATTGTTACAAAGCTGTTTATGTGTCCATGTGTAATTTGTAGAAAGTCAAATTTCTCTAGAAAATTTTGGTAATTCAGAATACCCCTGTATTAGCCGCATTCCGATTTTTGGACTACATTTAAGATCAAAAAAGTGCGACTAATACACGGGTATATACGATAAATTAAATAAAGGGGTTTTGCTTAAAATAAGTAAACTAAGTACAAATGTGCCGCAACAAAACAAAACAATTACCCTTTTTATTTTTCAGACTTTATGGTTAAAAACCAAATGAACTTTCGTAAAATTTTTGTTCACCTTTTTTCGCTACGAATATTTTTTTATGAAACTTTTTCTTTGAAGTTTTAATTTGATATGTCAAGTCAAATAAATGATTCGAAAAACTCTGGGTAAAATTGTTTGCTTTTTTACAAAATCTTTCAATTTTTTGTTCAAAAATCATATGTTTTTATACAGGTTAGCTATATTTTAAATAATTTCTTTTTTACATTACAAAAAACAGATTTTAACTTTATTTTTCGCGGTTTTTTACTTTGTAAACGTGATGAGACCAATCATTATTTTTTAAAAATCTGCTTTATAAACACGTCTCAAAATAGTGTTTTGATGATGCATTTGTCTATGGGCGTAACAAACTTTGGGATAAATTTCTTGAACTGGTAAAGGTACTTTCTGAGAAATCTAAAGCAATATTTTTGTAATTTTTATGGATCTTTTTTGCAAAGAAAACTGATTAAACAATAAAAGCAAGTTTTAGTTAAACACACTTACAAAAACTAATTTCCGAATATCATTAATTCTTAAATAAAAATTAGCCCAACCATTTTAAAGTTAAAAAAAACAAGTTTATTTACCAAAAGTAGAAAAAATTAATCTTCGATATGCTGCAAAATATCAATGATCCTGTAAACTCTTACAGTTATTTTCCCATGGGAAAAAAGGTGACTTCAAGAATTTTAAATTAGTTTTTCGGATCGGATCGATGTAAGCTGAAACGCGTCGATATTGAAAAATCCCTTTCACATAAAATAAAAAAATTAAAGGCCTGTGAGGTCAGAGACGAACTAAAAATAATAAAGCACAACATGAGCCTGATATGCTTTGTTTGGTCTAAATTTAGAATAACGGTTACCCGTTTTCTTCAAAAAAAGCATGAAAACAGACAACATTGATCAGAATTTTATAATTGGATGGCTGCATAGTCTCCAAAAAGAAGATAAAAAAATACAATAAAATGCTGTAGTTTAGTCACCTTAGTTTAAGACTTTAAATGAAAAGGCAAAGATAACGAAATAGTTAAAAACAAAAGTAAACGTTCGTTAATTTTTTTTGGGGTGGAAATTAACAAATGGGAAATGCGTTCAATATGAATTAGTTTGACTCTAGCATTTTTTAAAAACTGTTGTCAAGTTTCTTTTTTTATTTAAATTAAATTTTTGTTTTGCACAACTTCATTTTTAAGATCAAAAAAAACTTTTCGGGTCAGACGGCAAACTTGTTATGTGTTATGATTTTCGAGATTTAAAAAATTTTAACCACCATTTTGAAAAAACTAAAAGAAGGTTATTTTTAAATTATGCTTTTTTTTATCCAATTTAAAGTGACGTGGAAAAAACGGAAATTTTTCAGATTGATTCCTTTATTATTAAAGCTTATTTTTCATAAACTCATGAAAACATTTTGTTCTGAAGAATTTATTTAAATTGAACCTTTTAAGAATCTTCATCGTAGCCTACAATGTTATTTTTCTGAGACTATTTAAGAAGCGCTCTTAAAATTTATGAAATCAACCAACCGATTACTTTAGCCTCTGCTTTTTTAATTAGACTTGATTGTTGTTTCTTTTTGCAGCAACGCAATTGGAGATATGAATAACACTGATTCTACTTTTCAACCGCATACTGCTAGTCTAGGATGTTTGGATGCTCCACCCCCCTACAGTCCCCACGAAGATACAGAAAATTTTCATCAGCCTTCCGTTCCAATAATTTATTCTCAGTCTATGTCGCCAACAGCAGTTCCGCTGCTGAAGACACAACAACCTGTTTCATCTACTACTATAATTCAACAAGTGGTCACTACCGTGCCGTTGCAAAGGTCATCGACCTCAATCACGTGCCCATCCTGTCGCTATGGTGTCACGACGAGCACTAGTAAAAAGTTGAAACCAGAAGCTTGGATTTGCTGTGTGCTCTTATGTTTGTGCGGGTGCGAACTTTGTTGTTGGATTCCTTTGCTACTGGATTCCAACTATCAAGTCGTTCACACTTGCCCGCATTGTCAAGCCGAATTAGGAACAGTGACGTAGCAAGCACGTTTGCGTCATCATTTACATGAAATTAGGAAGAATTGAAAAATTTTGCACTTCAGTAAATGCAAAAATAAGATGCGCTTCCTTATACTTACAATGTTATTGTTGTTGTTGTTGTTATTGTTACAGATATATCTTTTAACTTAGGCAGACTAACGCTTCTCAACCAATAGGCTACGAAGCTATTATTAATGGGTCGTGCACATTTACTGAGACATTTTATTTTGGTAGATGCGAATAGCAACTACATTATTTCGATTGTTTTTTACATCAATTAAAACTATCGCTAGCAGTGTTACGTATATATACAGTATTTAAAGCAGTGATTCTC
Organism: Diplosoma virens; assembly: GCA_963680785.1. Lineage (NCBI taxonomy): Eukaryota > Metazoa > Chordata > Ascidiacea > Aplousobranchia > Didemnidae > Diplosoma > Diplosoma virens. The sequence continues at coordinate 13,911,284 of OY796888.1, forward strand.
AACCGCTGCTACCAACTGCCATCTTGCAGCTCTCACTTTTTATATTAAGAATAATGTCTTAATGAATGAGGTTTAAATTTTTTATAATTTATTTTATAAGATTCTATTTTAAGTGAAATTTTTTGAAATTGAAGTAGATAACAAAGCACATTATCTCTTGTGTCCTGTGTTAATAAGTAGTGTATAATCTTTTAATGTTAAGAGGCACTGCGAAATTCATTCTACAAAGGAGAATCAAGAAAAAGAAAGTTAGAATTACTTTAGTCAGCATGTAACAAGCAGACGAATATGTTTGTGATAACAAATCCGAAGAAATAACAATGACGTCATATAAAATTAGCCATTTACTTTGCCCGCAACATGAAACCATTTCCGGATGGTGAAATTACAAAGCAGGTTGTTGTTATGTTTGCTGAAAAATGCTGTTCTATTAGCATTCTACTAACTGTTCTACAGTACTAGCTACTTTCTACTAGTTCTACCAGCTGTAATTTTTTAGCATTGAAGCTAAAAAATTACAACTTAGTAATGACACAGTAACTCTAGACGTTGAATGTATAACGACCAACAGGAACAGTTTCTGTCAGTTAAAAATTTTTTTACCGCTCGATCGCACATCACACTTCAAAAATTTTTTTCGATACAAAGCAAATTGTGTTTATTAAGGGAATCATGACAGATTTAAGTTTTACAAAAAATACCTAACTTTGCGTTTTATTCATGGCTCAACAAAAGGAACAGATACATTTTGTAAATTTCACGCTACTCTTAAAGAAGCACATTTGGATTCGTCAAAGTTCGTAAAAAAAGTAACCTTGCTTAAAGATTGATTTTAACATTTTTGAAAATTCACCATGATTAAATCAATATACAGCTCTGCTTTTGCTGTAGGATTCGATCGAATGTGACAAACTGAACAAATTTTTGACATTAACATACTGTTATGATTAATATTTAATCTGCTTCGTTATTTTTTATGGTCACAATTAAAAGAGCCATTGCACAATATTACCAAGTTTTTTTTGCTCTTTGTTCGGTAAAGTAAATATAACGTCACAGTTTTGTTTGCAAAATATTCCAAGTAAATGCTATCCATTTTTTAGTACTTAAAACAGTTTACTTCGTAACTTAGCTGGGTGTCATCTTCGCTCGCCATCTTAAATTAGTGAATGAGAAGAAGTGAAAAAAAAAAGAATAGAATTAGCAAAAGAAGGAAAGCTTTAAGCGAAGACTCCATGCTTGAGTTGCCATTTTAGAGAAAGAGCATCTTCATATGCTTCGGATATGATTGAAAATTGGAGAGCTCTTAAACATGAAATATCAACTTTATTATTTCTATTTACCTCCTTGACTCCCAGGCAATGTTGCAGACTTTAAACTTTGGGCAATCGTAAAGCGATTACGCAACTTGATTTTAGCGAAGCTAAAATATGTATATGGCTGTCTGGTAAAAAGATTTTTTAATTGGTTTTTAGTTTTTTATGTTGGTATATGACTAAAATTTAATTTTTTGTCAAAACCGTCGGGCAGAGGAAAGTGCTATAAAGTGTCTGGAGACAACAAATGACGAAGATTGGAGTTAAACCGAGAACGTGTCAATTAAGTTCACCTTTAAAACAGCGCTTCAATCTAACAGCCGACGATTTAAATGAGCTTAATGAAGCACGAACGATAAAGAGTAGAACGATCAGTAGAAAAAGAGAAGTAAAAAAGGTTTTATCGCTTGCATATAAAGCAACAAAATTTTATTAGCTATATAGGACATTGGGGTAAAATCTTGAAACTATTAAGGCCAAGAAATAATTTCGATACGGTGAATTGGTGTTTGAAGAAAAGTTAGTCTACTATTTCAGTTTATCGAACAGTATACTCATACTCAAGTTTATTTTGGCGCTGTGTTATTTTCTATGATTGAACCATCTCTTTGTTGTTTTAAATTACAATTATTAGTATCTATCTTAAAACAGCTGCGAAAAGCTGCGATGTCATATTCCTCCATTTTGCAATTTCGATAAACTTCCGGATCACGGATAAAACGCTTAGATGCATGAAGATGACAGGACAGTAAATTAGTGTTTAGAGACTCAGCAGACCCTAAATCATGAGCAGATTTTTGTCATCGTTGAATTTTTCTAAATATTTGTAAACGTTTCTATTGAGTAGATTGTTTTTCGGTGTATGATTGTGTCTAATGGCTCCACCTAAAGGAGCTTAAGCTTGAAGTACATATAGTCAAAAGAGGGCAGCAGGTTTGAAGAAGTAGGAAAATTAAGCAAGCTGTAGTTTACAATTGTGAAACATGAAAGCTTTTGTAGCCTTGATTATAGAGACACAATCGAACGATTTCGCTTGTTAAGGATCGGAAACAGCAATGATTGATAAAACGTAACCAGCATTGGCACAGTACTTAGACTGACTATTTACCAAAGTTAAATGGAGTTGCTTTGCCTTTTTTTTAAGTTTTAAGAAAGCTAGTGCACTTTTCGAACAACTGCATTTCAATGGTAGGTTTTTGTAGGTTGATATCAATCTTGAATTGCAGCAATTTCACGTCGTTGTTCATGCTCAATAAAAGCTGGATGATTGTCTCTCCACCTTATTTACGCCCTCGTTTCAAATTAACCAAATGTAATTTTAAAAAATTTATTGCAATGTGTTACAATCTTAGTGACCTAATTTGCCACAATCATTGCAGTATATCAAAAATATTAAAGCTTTTATTCTTGTGACTATGAAAAGCTTTTTCAACTTAAATTTTTTACAGCAACCGACAATTTCTAAATACTTAAAATTGATGTCGTACAATGCTTTAAGCTGTTTTTAGAAATTTTATATTTCAACTTTTTGTATTTTTTTTACATGCAACTTTTATCAAGTTGCCTATTATGCAAAATGTAAACGTGTAATTTGGAAAACTGTTATAAAACTGTTTCAGTGTAGTTTTATCCTCTTCGGTTTGCATAATAAAGAGTTTTAGACCGATTAGCTGTGTCTCAATGTTGTCAAAGAGCCCAAAGTATACCATTGCTCAAGCCTATGAAAGAAGTTGTACATCTAACTTTGAAAGCAATCCAGCTGAAATAAAGTTGTATTTGAATTACCGATTCTAACTGAATAGTGACCAAAAACCAATTGTAGCAACGATCAGACAAAACACCAGTCTAGAACTGCGTACCAAATTATTAAATTGCCAAGCAACTTTATTTGCTGTGGAGCGAAACTGTTGGCAAAATATCGCCATTTCTCACCAAATAATAGTAGAAATCTTTAGCATCAAATGTAAATATATTGCTTGAGTAAATTTCTGTCTTTCAAGATGCTTAAATTTTCCCTGCAAGTTTTGTATAAAAATAAACGCAAATTCCACACTACTTTATTGCGAAAAAACTTGCCTTACTTGTGGCTCAAACAGCATCTTATTGCTTACATACTGTATTAGACAAGTCAGAATAGAAAAGATCAAAAAACTGAGGTGACGCCCTATGTGATGTAATCGTAAACCTAGTAAATTGTGGAAACTTCCGATGATGTAATACATAACTGCTGTTTTGCAAAAAAAGTTCAAAAGATTGATTTGTAGGCTACAGCAGAGGTCCGCAAATAGTGGGTCGCGAGACCTTCCATTCTGGGTCGCGAAAGAATTTAAACTATTAAAACCTACTTTAAATATAAGCTTCGCAAATAAACTGGACCATTCTAAACCTATTACTATTATTGCATATGGTTTTTTAGAGATCACCATGATTTTGGGAGAAAAATAACGAAATATGAGATCAAATCAAAGGGAGAATCTTTTTTTTAGAGATCATTATGATTTTGGAACAAAAATACCGAAATGAGAAATCAAATCGAAATGAAAACCTTTATTTTTATTTTATTTTATTTTTTTGGGAAGAAATATACCGAAATTAGAGATCAAATCGAAGTGAAGACCTTTTTTTAGAGAACACCAACTTTTGGAAATCCTTGCCTCGGGCCTCTAACTTTGAATATCCGTCATTAATAGTAGCCTTAAAATTCTTAACTAATTGAAAATATTTTCCATTTAGTACTACCGCTCACGAAAAGTGTGGGTCGCAAGAGTTTAAGTCAAGATTTTTTGGGTCGCGTCAAAAAGTGTTTGCGGACCCCTGGGCTACAGTACATTGTTAACGAGACAGAAAAGGTTTGCTTTATTGATTCGCTATTCGAAACGAAAACGACAAGCAACATCTTGCTATTGTCGTCGAAGCTTAGACATGGTTGAACGTTGTAAATTGTTTGAGGCTTATTATTGGTATTTGAAGTGTTGATGTTTGTGAATAAAAATCGCTTACATAGTACAAAGAATTTACTTAATACGTACAATGAATTTGGAAAAACTGAAATCTGATCCAAGTGTCAGTGATTAATGTTAAATAGAAATTTCTTGCTTAATTTTCCGCTTTTATAATTTAGGAATTCATTTACAAATAGATTTTAAAAATTACCTCTCTTCCTAAATTATATTATCGATTAAGCAACCAAAGATGTTTAACAGTTGCGCAATTGAGAAAGTTAGAGAAATCTGGATGGTAAGTTTTAAAATTAAGTCTAGATGTGAAATATTTCGAAAATTACTTAGATTTAAACCTTTGCCCTAAGTTTCTCAAGTTGAAGCCACCTAATTTCCGCTTTTGTCGTCGGTTGCTTGCACGAGATTAAGTAGAACTTTTAAGTTAAGCTGTGAACTCTGCGTATAGCCCAATATTAATTGTCGAGTAAACATCAACGTTCACACTTACTGCAAATTAATTTATCTGGCTAAATTAAAGCAATTAATGTTGAAAACATTCCACCCTGTTTCCAAACAGAAAGGAATTTAACAGATTTTGCAATGAATTAGTTATTGAAACTAATTGATATCTTAATATATCAAAACTGCTTTTTAACCTGCATTTTACCACTGTCTGTCGCAACGCTTAAATTTTTTGATTCTTGCACAACTAATTTGTTCATTGTCAATTGGATGAAAAATAAAAAAAATTTTTGATAAATATTATATTTTTTAAAAAATGACTTTATTTCCACATAGGAACATTGAAGGGTTCTTGGGAAATAATCAGACAATGATAAAATATGAAAATTTTATTTGTTATCCAATTTGCGATTCAATTATATATTGGATTTTAGTACATGTCCCAGCACACAACACCTCTGCTTTAGGGTAACCAAAAATTACACTTTATGCAATACACACGAGTGTTTTTGTGGAAAAACCTTGATCGTCCTTGGGTGATGGATGACGGAAAGCTAAGCAATCCGTCACAACGAATTTCAGAAGGCATGAAATGTGTATGCTTCTCATTTGTGGACAAGAAATTCTCATAGATTTGACTAAACACATAATTTTGCGATGGAAATTTAGATGCGACATTTTGTTGCCATGAAGTTCTCCCTAATGCCAATTACTGACGACCACACTTGTGTTAAGAATGTTGCTAAACAGCGGGTCGTACCACTTCTTTCCTGAAATTCGTGGTTGATAGCTACCGAGAAGATTTTCATAAACATGTACACCGCTCATATCTTCAAAAATAACAATAAAATACTTCTATCTGGCTTAATTATAAAAAATAACTCATAAAGTTACTTTACCCCAGAAAGTTTTCAATCCTTTGTTACAGGAATAAATAAGATAAGGCTGAATAGTACTAAGATTTGATGCATTTTGTATTCGTTGATGAACTTGATGTAAAGGATTGTGTGCCAAAAAATTGTTGGTGATTCCAACAACCGAGCTATCCTGTCATTCTCATTTGTAAAATTTTCCATCGCAGCAATAATAAAAGATACCAATACAATGCTTTAGGATACACTTTGTAACAAACTATTCGAAGTTATACTGGCTATATTACATCAGAATTCAGGTTATTCTAAATTAGATCAAAAAATAAATTTAAAACAATCTAATATACTGTTTATGACCAAAACAGTCCATTTTGTAATTATTTCTCTTGACTTTTACTTAGTATCGAAATTCAGCAACAGTCGGTAGAAAACCTCCAATGTTGCCATAGGGGAACATCATTTATAAACAGTTTAAATAAATGCGCTACACAACTAGATATTTAAGTTAAAAACATTGTTCAATGTAAAGTAATACTAAGCTTAAAAAAAATTGCAAGTTCACAGGAAAGACTCTCTTTGCAAATGTTTAGCTTAAATTAAATTTAACCAACTTTACAAATTTATAAAATCAATTTTTTGTCTATTTTTCCGCCAAAAAACTACTAAAATAGTAGAGTGGCTACAAAAAAATTTTTTTATATCACATATTAATAATAATATCGAAGAGCTTGAAAAAATCAAGAAAATACCAATTTTTGTAAGGATATACGTAAACTATTATTATGTTCCCATATGGGAACATTGGCCCAAAACAGGTTATCTGATTATTCTATAAACATGAGTAAGAATAAAAAGTTTCAGTATGAGCAAATAACGAACTACGGAAGAAAATTCAAACTTTTGCTTTATATTAATAATATTCCAATCTTTAAATGACTTTTTAAAATCTTTTAATCATTGATTCAGTGTAGATTTAATTTGATAGTTTGCATACGATCAACTTAAGTAATAAATTATTTTTGAGCAAGCTTTTTTCTTTCCTACCTTCCATTTTAAAAATATTTTAATTTAAACTTTTTTTTGCCAATATTTTAGTATGGGATAAAAGTTCTTAAAAAAAGTTTTGAAAAACCTACATATACTTTCCGAATTTGTGTTAATTCGTATTGAATGAAACAGGCGGGAAAGTAAAAAAAATTACGTGCTGTGCTGAAATCATCAAAGTCTTTTTTTATTTGTCACATTAGTTATTATGTAATAAGCACATGTTTACTCTGACCAGCAACTTCTGTTTTCCTAGTGACGTCTTAGTTTGCCATAACCCGTTTTCCCCGGTGTTCATTTTTGGAACAAATTTGAAAATCCAATAAAGTTGAAAACCAGAGCAAAACTATATGCCCATCCATGCTCAGTATTCATTTTTAAAACATACAATAAATTTGATTTTTCAATTATTTTTAAATTTTTATCGTTTTGACACTTAATCCTTTTTAATTTATTAAATTTTATAATTACATTATAAAAAAATTATTTAAAAATAACTCGAGAAAAACGGTTTAAAGATCGAAAAAAACTTTTTTTAAATAAAAAATATGAAAACTTGTTTGCTTTTAGAACTAATTTATCTTATACGATTGAGCACTAATTTTAAAAAATGTCTCTGAAAATTGTTTGTGAAAAATCTGTAACTCGACAAAGAAGCGGCGAACAAGATTCACGACTACTGCGATATGCAAATGAAAACAGAAATAAAGGATTCTTCAATGATGTCGAACTATCAGCTGATGCCGAGTGTCTATTAGCAAATCAAATGGTGTTGTCCTGTTATTCCGAGTACTTTGAAAATATTTTTAAAACAAACTTGTATAATCAACAGCGTTGTATAATTGAAAATGTTGATGGAAAATCATTGAAAATTCTCATTGATTATATTTACACCGGCAATGTAGAGATCAACAACAGAAATGCATTGAATTTATTATCAGCAGCTGATAAACTGAAAATACAAGATGTCAAAATGTTTTGTTTGGAGTTTCTAGAAACGGTAATCACTTATGATTCTTGTTTTCACATACTTTCAGCAGCTCAAGCTTGTCGAAGTGTTAAGCTACAACTCAAGGTATTTCTATATCTCAATGAAAATTTTGAAAAAGTATTACTTACTCCGCCTTTCAAAACTCTTACAAAAACTGAAGTTACGTATTGCATGACGCGTCTCAACCGAGATGTAGTGAGTGAAACAACGCTTTATGACGCAATAATTGCATGGATCAAGTATGACGAGGAAAATCGTCGAAAAGATTTTCTGGACTTGTTTCAATTGCTAAAGTTTGAAAAATTTTCCCGTGATTTTTTGATAAACGTTGTGACTAAAGAAAAGTTTGTCAGTAATTCTTCTGATTGCCTACATTTGGTCTTGAACGTTTTGCCAAAAGTACTGGATTTGAGACCACGAAATGAATTCGGATCAGCAATATTGAGCATTGGCGGAAGTTTTATCTCGTCAAAAGTATTTGAAGTTATTAAATTACACGATCAACCAGCAAAGCAATATCCTGATTTACCAATGCCTCTTTATGGTCATTGCTCAATAAAAATGGACAATTTCATATATTGTTTGGGAGGTATAACTCGAATAGGTGATGATTGGACGAGAAAATGGTTCGCTGCAGTCAGTTGCAAAGGTTTTATTTACGTCATTGGTGGTTTTTCCGATTACCCATATCGTATGTTGAAAAGCGTTGAAAAATATGACCCCGTATTAAATAAATGGGATTACGTTGCAGACATGAATATTACAAGGTATGCTTATGCTGCTTGCGTTTTACAAGACAAAATTTATGTTGTTGGAGGATTTGACTCAAAGAATTACCTTGTGAAGGAAGTTGAACGCTACGATCCGTCATGTGATAAATGGATAATTGTTGATATAATCGAAGATAAGTTGTGTAATCATGCCCTTGTTGTTGTTTAAATATTTTTGTCAAATTAAACGGGACGCTCTTTTATAAATAGTCCAATTAAAGCAATAAAAGCATATCAATAGTATTTGAACTTTCCGTTATTTGTATCAGTGGTCCAAGCCAGGGCCCACAGAACAATTTTAATCATTGTTTATTTTTTTAATCAGAACAACGTTTAAAACATTTCCATAGACAAAAAAAATAAAATATAATCTAAAAAAGTTTTTCTTACCCAGGTCAAAACACTCTTACTTAGTTTTATAACAAGTGAAAACCCCAAAAAAGGTGGTAGCAACCTTTTTGCATTCTGAGACAGCTTCAAACCAACTACGGCCTTTCAAGTTTTACAAATTTTTAATAGCGAGAAACAAGAGCGACAACCTTGCGCAACGTTAATTTAAATGTTGAGCATAAAGCTTGGTATCTAACAACTAGCAAAACATTCTCAATGTTTTACTGATTTACAAGAATCGGTTATGCATGATCGATTAGATTTAATTTTTTTATTGTTTATGTTATACAACTTTTTTTTTAATTATTATATTCACTTTTTTTTGATCTACCTGGTATACTCACACTTTTTTACTGTTTTTAAGTTTCTCATTACTGTTATTTCTGATTTATTCCGATTATCATCCGATTGCACTATAAGCTTCTTATACATTCCAAGTGTAAGAACGAAAGCGAAACATTTTATCCTTTAAACATAAAGTGAAACTGACACAAATATTTGTTTCAAATTGAGAGTCAGTGTTTTTAGTTTATACCATGCATCGTATCACGGTTTTTTTTGATTTGTTCCGATTATTACCCGATTGCATTGTTAAGCTTTTTACATAGCCCAGGCCAAATCCCACGTAAACGATTTAAAAGAAAACAAATATTCTTGACTTTGAGCTGAGGGCCAAAATTTTTTCTTAAAAAATCAAGTAAAAACTAAACGAACGTTTACGTTTTAAACCGAGGGTCAGTGTTTATGCTTCATGTCATGTATCATATTACTTAATCAATTATTTATCCAACAGATACGGTAATTAAGTTCAAAGAAACTTCAAGTGATGACTTATTTTAAAACATTGAAAAAAAATTAATTGTATCCTTAACTGTACCATATTTCAAAAAAAACACCTTGTAGAGTTTTAATTTAATGCGATAAAAGTTTTTTAGTTTTATTTCAATTTGATGGCAATAATTGTTTTATCCACAAAAAAAAAAAAAAAAAACGATATGAAAAGATTGTTACAGTATAAAGTTCTAAGTTTGCGCTTTTCAACTAATGATCCGTGGTCCATTAAATGCACCTTTTACAGAAGATTTTATTTTGGTAGGCGCTAATGGCAGCTACATTGTTTTGATTAATTTTTATCGTCAATTAAAACTGACGTTAGCTGAAGAAGGTTACCTAGTTTTTCATATTAAAAAAAAAACAATTTTCTGACCATTATTTTACCATAAAAGAAAATACTTAAACACTCAAAGTCAAGTTTTTTTTTAGCCTCTCTTTTTTTGGATAAACTGAAATGAAGAAACACTGTTGATCCGCAACAGTTTTTTTCCAATTTTTTAGTTGCAACAGTTGAGAAGCATTGGCCTGTACATTAAATTTTGCTCTTCGTTATTATACATTTGTAATGCATTAAATTATCGACGAAAGAAAATTGATATTGTGGTATGTTTTATTGAAGCCAGACATATTTTAAATGAGAAAGTAACAAAAGATTGATATCGCATAACTTTGGTGTTAAGACTAGAAGTAACATTGGGGTCAATTTGTCCCATGGCTGTTAGTAATTTGTATGCTTTGGCCAATGTTATTTGAATAGATCTTTCAAATTTTCTGACTTTTTATTATATTTGCTACTTTTCACTTTTATCGTAAAAACAATATTTCTTTTATTTCTGATTTTTACATACGAGATGCTATATTTTACAATACCAGAAAGGTTCATTGTGACCCATGCACTTTCCCACTTCCTAAAGGTCTTTGAATATTTAATTACATTTATTTTTGTTGATAAGTGGAATACTCATACTGAGTTCTCATTTCAATGCTATTTTCAAGTGGTGCAAAAACACTCGCTGAGTTTTCACTTTAGTGCGTCTGCCATATTGTACGCAGAAAAACTCCAGCAGAATTATAACTTCACAATGTGTTCTACGAGGTAAGTTGGAATGCTATTGGTTTTTCTTCTGTTGCATTATTACGCAACAATGAGAGGTTACTGGCTAGGTAGTAGGAGTCACAAGATATTTAGCTGATTAGAGTATGTTATGATTGTGAACAGGCAGGGTAGACTACAACTGTAGTCTCAGAAACAAGCTAAAGTAAAAACCAGAGTGAATATTTTTCGTGATTTATATTTCAACTACTATAGGAAAGTAGTGAACCTATTAACGCTATGTATTACTCAACAATGCAAGGCATTACGTGGTTGTCAATTAATTGTCAGCAGACCACTTTCGAAAGATTCTCTTTTCACAACCGAATCAGAGAAACTTCTGGCCCTAGTAAACTGACACAGCGTAACATAGTAAATGATGTAATTCGTAGTGCATGTGATCCGTTAATTGACGAAAGTATGTTGCGTCGCATTCAACGCTGCACTGAAGAAGACTGTAGAGTTTTGCAGAATAATGACTAGTCCTTGTCACTAGTTGAATTGCATGCATTCATTTCAATCATCTATGCTCGTGGTGTGTATATAGCTACAAAACTGAAACTGCATGAACTCTGGAGTAGTTTGCAAGGACGACCCTTCTTTGTTGAAACAATGTCTTGCAACAAGTTTATTGAATTAATGAAGCTTTTGAGATATGACTTCAAGCAGACACGTTTCCATCGACTAGTCTTTGATAAACTTGCCCCAGTATCAAGTTTAATGGCATACATTTATTGGAAACTGTGAGCAAAACTACAAACCCGGTGCCAGCATCTTTATAAGAAAGTAACAGGCGCAAGGACAACAAAACGAAGGTTTCTGTTACAGTTAGAAGAAGAGCTTTGCTGCAAGTATGTACAAGCACCACGAGAGAATTCACACCAAAATGTTCCTAGCTTTTCCAATCTTGGTGCCAATAAAGCATTTAAAAGAGAGCCCTGCCATATCACCCAGTATGCCAACAAAACATCCGATATGTGCAGCACCTGCATGAAACCTGTACGCAGAAAATATATGAAAAAAAGGTAGACGACCATTCATCGCAAAAGCTGCTGCCGCTAAAAGCTGCTTCAGACTGTATCATGGTTCTTTGATGAACAAATGTAAAAGTTCTAATGCACCAATGTTGGACTATTTGTGACATTTCTATCGTTTATTCTGGTTTGTTTTGATATATATTGCTTTCTATTCTATTTTTAGCATCTGTCTCATCCCCAGATGGCGACGTATGCATAGATGACAGTAAAAAAACATTCTTTTTCTGTTTAGCCTTGTAAAAAACAATTGTTATTCTATCATCTGTACTAAACAAAATTCTCGGGAAATGAATAGGTAGCTTGAGTGAGTCATGCAGCAGTTCTCTTGCTGCGCAGAGTTCCTACCACTGTTATGTTGTGTTCGAGGAGCTTTTTTGCTGTCTTCATGGACGTGAAAAAGTTATTTGTAGTAACGTTTGGGCCTGTTTTATGGTAAATATCCATCAGAGTTAGTACCACGTGTTCTGCCACACCAACATCATCAAGGCAATCTTCTTTAGCAAGGTACGGCATAGCAGGCAAGACATATGACGTCTTTACGTCATAAAGCATCCAAAATTTTATACCAAATTTGGAAGGTTCTTGAGGCATGTATTGAATGAAAGTGCACCTGGATATGCAAGGAAACAGTTGTTTGTCGACTGTGACTTCACCATGAGGAAAGAAACATTTTTAAACATTACCCATCACGCTTTCCCAAACTTCTCTTATAGGAGCAAACTTGTCTTGTAGGCGTCTTCTTGGTCTTGTCTTTTTGTCATCAAGCCTGATGTAACGTAGTATGCACAAAAATTTGTTTCTAGACATTGTTTCTCCAAAGACAGGCTTCCCATAATCAACATTCCAGAAACTTTTAACTGGCTCATCCCTGCCCTTGATAACACCTCGAATAATGCAAAGCCTGATGAAGCCCTGCAGCTTTTCAACTGAAAGTTGAAGATTGTTATCACCTTGCAATCTTGCTTCTTCCATAGTTTGCATTTGAATTGTCATGAGAGACTGCTGCCCAAATAATTCCAAAAATTTATCTTTTGATGGGTTCACACGTGCACAAATGAACCGCGTTGCACCAGGTTCTTGGTAAAGAATATTCCGAGATCTTACTCTTGCTGAAGGCAAGCCATCTTGTATGCACGTAATGCCGTCTCTGCTAGAAATCACTTACCTGGATGAGATAGGCTCTAAAAAATTAATTATAATAAACAAAATTTGCAAAATAGAAGAAATCAGCTTGATATACTGAACAGAGCGAAAAATGTCTAGTTAGGCTATTTCCATCACTATTCTTCCTGTTATTTGACGGTTCTGTGATGTCTTAAAACGCGCCCAGTGATACGCGAGACATACACAAGTGAAAACGCGCAGCAAAGTTCTTCTATCAAATTCTTTATTATCGAACGGTCCAACGCTGCGGTTTTCTGTTAACAGAAAAGACAGAGTTGGAGAAGAAAATTAGATAAAACAACAACAAACACTTATCAAATTAACAATATATAAAATAGCGACAAACCAACTAGTGCACAACATTAAGCAGTAAAGCATATTTACAAAATTAAATAACATAGTGAAAGCTACACCTTAAATTACAATTTAATTTTAAATATCTGTACCGAATTAATTACCAGCTTAAATTATTAAAATAAACATTTAATTCGTTACAATAAATTTTTACCTGAACTTTCTTCACTGGCAATTCTTTATACTCTAAATACTTGACACTACAATATATATTCTATTCAACACAATCTCCGTCAAAATTTACTGCTCGCACGCATTGCCCATAACTTTTTGCTGGTTACAGTTAATTCCATTGTCTTAGAAATCAACGAACCATTTACTAGGCGACCATTTTACAATGTCGCTAAAACAAAGCTAGTTATTCAAAATTACGAATTGCCGACAAAGCGAATTTGCGATGTTACAGGTTCAAAAATAGAATTGACAACAACATTGTTGGCAATCTTTGGTTTAGTCAGCTCTAAAAAAAAAACAGTAAATTAGCAACAACACAGTAGGTGCACTAAACTAAACACTGTAGATATACCCCCGTCATTATTCTCGTTGTCACTAGGGGTTTCAAAAAAGAAGTCACTTGAAGCATCCACATTACTGTTATTTTCCCGAGAAAATATGACTTCTGCTTCCGGGAAGTCTTCCTTATCACGGTCTACATCTACCATAACAGACAATATGCTTCATCACTAGCAAGCTGTTTCGTTCGCCAAGCCATTCAAAAAACTTGCGACAAACAATTACGTAGGTTACAATTTGCTGAAATAACAGTTGGTTTTTATATTTAGATCACTTATCAAAAACTTGTCATTCTGTATCAAGTTGGCAATATTGTCGGCTACAAACTACTTTTCTGTAAACTACCTAATTTGTAACAAAACACATTATCATCACTTTTTATATTGTTTAACCCAGGGGTCGGGAACTTTTTTGGGTAAGAGAGCCATAAAAGCTACATACTTTAAAATGTATTTCCATGAGAGCCAACAATGTTGCTCTAATTTTTAGCTGTATGTGTGTGGGTAGAAATTTGTTCGTGAGCAAAATTATCTTTTGCAAAGTAAAATTTATATTATTGACTATTGACTCTGATTTTTTGATTTTCATTTCAAAAACGTAGTGATCTCTAAAAAAAAAAGGTCTTCACCTTGACTCTGGCTTTGATTTCTCGATCTTTGTCTTAAAACCGTAATGGTCTCTTAAAAAAGGATCTTCACTTTTGAAATCTTGTGCGCGCAGATTTTTTTTTTATGTGCAGTAATTTATGCTTGGCAACAAAAGAGCCAGATGTTGTTATCAAAAGAGCCACATCTGGCTCGCGAGCCATAGGTTTCCGACCCCTGGTTTAACCCTTATTGAGATGGCAGAATTTACGGTTCTAATTCAAAATGTTAAATATTTAAAATGTCGAATTTTTAAAACAAAGAAAAAACATTTGCTCGGGGCATTGTGACGTAACAATTGGATTTTTGAGAAGTTTAAATTCGACATTTCGAACCACCACGGAATTTACATACGTAAAAGTACGACTGTCTACAAAATAGTCCGGATATAACAAGATATTGCTGTCCGGCTGAAATTTTTTATTTAGTTTTTTAGTTTTATAGAGATAGACTGAAATTTAGAATTGCTTTCCAAGACCACCAAGCAGGGCAAAGTGCTGCAAAGTGTCTTTCTCAAGGACACAACAACAGAGTGGCTCAAGTAGGTTTTGAACCGAGACCATGTTGATCACAATCAAAACCCCCTAACCACTTTAACATGCTGCCGACTAGTTCCACTGTTTATGTTGATCAACTAACGCTTGAAAACCTTATCTTTTTCTGTTGCTCTCACTCACGCTTGGACAACTAAATAATCTTTGTTGTCTAATTTGACGAATTAGAGGAAAGTAAAAGTAATTCTAATTCTAATCTAATTTGAAAAAAGCTTTTTTGCTTCAAGTTTAGTTCTGATCTAATTTCGGATTTTACCAAAAAACACTACTTTGTTTAACGGCATTTTTTCAGCAAGTAATTAGAAGAAGGATAAAGTTTTTTGCTGAATTAAAAACGACTGAGACTAAGTAGAACGTTGTAGGAACAAAAAAGATTTTTAATAATCCTGATACATCTCGGTAGACTTATGGCACTAGGCATACAGCTGAAAAGAGAGTGATGCAACTGTGTACCACACAATGCAACTGTATAATGCGAATGAACTTTAAAACCTACAAAAAATATTTAGATAATCACAGAATTAGCTATTGTAGCGTCTAGTATTCCACTCTGCAGCAACCAAAGCTACGATGGTAGACAGAACCATCGTTGCGGAGTCCAAGATTTGAGATCTGATTCCGACTTCTAGCATTTCTTGGATGCCGACTCCGACTCCAGCTTCTAAACTTTCTAGGATCCCGCTAAGAGCAATAGCATTATGCATAGGCATATCTTATTTCCGAAAGGGCAAACCAGGACGCTCGTAAATAGAAAAAAAACTTGTCTCTAAAAAAAGGACTCCAAACTACTTCACTGGGCAATTCAAATAACCCGAATGCCCTCTACAAATAACGTAATAAGGCTTTTTGCGAAAGACTTGATCTGCATGAGTTCTTATGTCTCCTCTTTAATTTGGAGAAACAAACGGTTGACGTCACACTTAAACACGTGGCGAGTAACAATAAAGCATTTGTGTTGTATCACGTGGTTGTGGCGATGAACAATGAAGGAAAGAACAATGAAAATCTGACGTCATTGCATTTCGCAATCTAGCACACAATGTTTACCAATCAGTTTGCAAAGGACTACAAAAAACGTAAAGTAAATACAATGGGACTTCGACGAAGAAATACAACAATTCTTAATTAAATTTCAATGGTCTAAGCCCAAACAAAGCTAATAGATTTTTCAGAAACAATAACTAATTATGAATTTAAATTTTCACAAAAAGGGCCGATTACAAAACAACCAAAAGGGTCTAGTATTCTACTCTGCCATAACCAAGGCTACGATTCCCGGACGCTCTTTTCTTCTTTAAGATTTCCATTGCAAATTCTTTAAAAAAAACAGCGTCCAAAAAGTAAATGCCACATAGCTTATTCATATCAAAGGATAAGTTGTTATGCCAATGAATGCGTTATGTAACTATCAGTAACGTGTGCTGTGTTTCATGGGTCTGAACAAGCCATTGCAAACGATGACATTAAAACTGCGAATTTTCCAAGTCTTGTCTTGTATTCTACTTAAGTCGCCAGCGTGGTCGAGTGGTTAAAACGCCGTGCTTATGATCAACATGTTCTTGATTCAAACCCTACTCGCGCCATTTTGTCGTGTCTTTGGGAAAGACACTTTACGGCATTTTCCCCTGCTTGGTGGACTTGGCAAGCAGTTCTAAGTTGCAGTCATATCTCGATTAAATTACAAGCGGAAAGCAATATCTTGGCATCTTCGGAAGCAGGTCGGGGTAATTATTTATTCTATGCATTAGCACCTCTGTCGCTTTCTTGAGAGTTAGGAGGATAAGTATAGAGATAAAATAAAAAAATAAAAATAAATAAAATATTAGTTAAATACTTAACTTGACCAGATGGTTTTCTTGTAACTTGACTCGCTACTTTTCTAGAGCCACATTTTAAGGCTGACTGGTTACCAACTGCAGAAGATGAAGATGATGATGATGATAATATTTTATTCATGCTTAGTAACATTATTAAGTATATGCAATGTACTATGAAGCATGAAAAGGAAACGCGACACAACGACAAACGTTAAACATGCAGAAAGTGTAGAGAGAGTTGAGAAAGAGAAAAAATGAGAAGCACGGCCGCGTTACCTAATTCAAACTAAATATTATTATTTAAAAAGACAAAAAATGTGCAGTGCAGGAACGGTTATGTAAATCATTGGGAGGCACAATCGCCCTTTATTGCTGACTATGAATTTAGCTAAACTGAGCATGGTGAGTAAAGAGAAAACTTAGGTTTATTTGAACAAGCTTTCATTGAGTTGATGAACGAATTCCTACAAAGAAAGGACGCTTTTTAGCCCAGAATTGCAAGAAACATTTTGGCAGTTCTAATTCCAAACATGACCAGAAAAGGAGTTTATCTAAAGATAAACAGAAGGACGACAGAAGCCTGTTTTTATTTATTCTTACATGAAGATAAATTTTAAATAAATGAATTGCTTACATGAAGATAAATTGCTTGTAGTTTTAATTCTAATATAATTTAAAAAACCTAAAAATATTCTAGTTCGCTCTCTTCGGAAAATACAGTATTTCAAGACTGCTCCTCTTTTTTATTGTCAATACTTTGCATTGTGACCAGGCCGCCCAGTCTTGAGTTTTCCACCCAGATCTTGGTTTTTACATTTAGGGAGATAGAGGTCGTACCACAATTGTATACAGCTACACTGATACATTTATATCAAAATAAAACAAAAAGAAACCATAAACGTTTTTGGCTTACTTTAGCTTTCTTCAGATGAATAAAATATTAAGAAATTTTATCATCAAATTTAAAGATCGAGGTCAATGACCTGATCACGTAGTTATTTATCAAAATGGTCACATGACTTTTTTATCTAGGAAAATTGTTAAATAATTGATTAAAAATACAAACGCAAATTACCAACCGCAAAGCCTATTAACCCCGCAAAATCCAAATAACAAAAATAACTTTAATAACAATCTAAAATACAGCAGTGGCTAAAAGTTTAGCAGCACCAGAATTTTTTTCCAGGTATCCAGGTGTTATTTTGTGCAAAATATTTTGAATTCAATAATCAATAATATAATGCAAATCAATTTGATTAACATAAAAAAAAAAATAAGAAAAATGCATATTTTAATTTTTTGGATAGAATTGTTATATATAATTAAGCACAATTAAAGTGTTATCTTGCTATGTAAAAAATTACAGGTGTTGCTAAACTTTTGGCCACCACTGTATATTTAACAAAAATGATGATCCATTTGCAAATAATTGTCGATCTTGATTTTTCTTTACCCATCTTGGTTTTTAGGATTTAATTTGAAAATTTCTTGAAATCTGTTTTTTTTAGAAAATAGATAATTATATTAACCCCTTTCCGATCTCGCATCTATACAAAAGTGATACAAAAAAGATCCAATTTTGCGTACTAAAAATATTTTTTCATGATTCTAATGTAAATGAATATTGTAATAGTTTTGTAAGCAATAGTTTTGTTATCAAAAAAGCACCCTTGATATGTAGGATAAAAAATGGTAACGAACTCTGAACACAAGAATTGAAGAACTTTGTTTGTAACGTTTCTCTAATTTTTTCTCGCTTTTCGACAAATATTTTATATATGTTTTAGAAATATTGAATTTGCCATAAAAAACAAACTCGTTTTAAATTTAATATATTTTTTTAAAAGGAATCTGGGTTTTATTCTTATGCAATCTAGGTTTTTATAAAATTCATCGCTAGGAGTTCTGACTGTGACCAAAAAAACATTCGACTCAAATATACAGATGGCGTAAACAAATAACAGAACCAAACTTTTTGCATAGATTGATTCTAAATTTAATTATTGTCGATAGTTGATAAATACTAAAGTTTTACATAGAAAAAAATTAGTAATTTGTCTATTTTCGCTATAAGATTTGATTGAATGTGACAAACTGAACAAATTACCGAAAGTAGTAGGGGGCGCATCATTTGGCGCCCGTCGGGTGGATACTGGTGAGGAAGAAGGAAGTGAGGAGGTGAGGAGGGAAAAGAACCTAACCCTAACCCTAATCGTAACCCTAACCCTAAGAAAGTCAGTGATCTTGAGTTCAATTCCCACCCAACACAGCAAACTGAAAGACCTAAACAGTATTTAAGTGTAATCCTAAAGAAAACTACTGTTCCTAACCTTAATCCTAAGAAAGTCAGTGGTTCTGAGTTCAATTCCCACCCAAGACAATTGACAACAAAACTGTAAATCTTAACCCTAGGTTCAACCCTAATCTTAAAAAAAACAGTGTTCCTGAGTTTGATTCCCGATCAAATACAGTTGACAGTAAAGCTAGAAATCTTAAACCTAGCTTTAAGCCTAACCCTAAAAAAACACAGTGGTCCTGAGTTTGATTTCCACCCAAGACTGTTGACAGCAAAGTTCACTAATCCTACCTGTTACCATAGTTGCAAATTTGATTCCCACCCAAGACAGTTAACAGCAAAGTTTACTAACCCTAGTTGTTATCATAGTCGTGAGTTTAATTCCCTCTCTTATTAAATAGCTCTAAATTTTATTTATTCCTACAAAATTAAAATTAGAAAACAAAAGAGTATATTTCAACCAAACAGCAAATCTTGACATCTTCGACCGCAGATCGGGGTGGTCGCTAGAAAGTTGTTGTAAATATGACGCTTCCGACGTTTTCCAGCGAGCTAGGAGAAAAAAAGCAATTATAGCAGACAAGGATGCCTTAGTTCTCTGGTTTTAATTGCTGGTAATCTCACTCGGCATGTGGATAAATACCTCGTATAACCAGAAGATATTCTCAAAAAACTAACAGAAAAATTTTACCTTAATAAACTTAGTTTCAAAATTTGCTTGTTACTGTTTGTCCAATGTTTTTGCAGTTATCGCCATGGCAAAGATAAAGACTTTTGTAGCTGTTAACCTCAACTTAAAAGGAATATTTCTTAACTATTATGTAATATACAATAAGTTTATCAAACAATAGATAACATCACGCAGTTTTATTTTTACTTTTGTTTTTTTCATGTATTCTGGTCGATTGATATTATAAATTTCTGAGCCACCCGAAAAAATCCTAAATCCGCGTCTGGATATTAGGGGAGACAGGGGCTAAAAGTAACAAGGGTGAATAGTAACACAACAAATTGCGCCTTGAACAAAACAAAAATACAGAAGCTTTTTAGCGTTAAAGTGGTAGTTTATAATGATCGGTTACCATAAAAAATGCCTCACGGTTTTTTATTGTGTTGAGATTTTGAGAGAAAAAAGCTGTTTTTTGAAACTGAAAGTAAAATTTTTATAAATTAAAGTTTATCTTCATTTTGTTTTAAAAGATAGCGTATTTGGGATTATTTTTGCAAAGAACTGAAGAGAATTTATTGAAGATTCAAAGCATTTGTTACTTGAAAGGTAATTGTTTTAGCTTCTTTCAAGAATTTGAAAAAATAATCTGCTGCTATACTTGAGAAAAATTGCAAAAGGGCTGTTACAACTTACCCTGCTAAACTTATCAAAATTTGAAACACAATTGATTCTAAATAAAGCTCACAAAATATATGTTTGTTGTCTTAGAGAAATGAGAAACTACGAAAGAAAAACAGTTAGAGGGAAAACCAATCCGGTTCTATTGAAGAGAGCTGCAGAACTACTTCTGCTGGAAAACAAATCAATCCAGTCTGTAGCAAAAGACTATGAAATATGTCTTTTGAGAATGTTGAAAAAGTTAAAAAGTAAAGGTATTGTCAACATAGGCATATTCTATTAACATTGCACATAAACTACTGCTGTATCACTGGAAAATATATTATACAGTACATTTTTGCATTTAAAAAGTAAGTTTTCAAAAAACTGCATCCTATTTAATCTCTCTTTATTATAGATAAAGATGTAAGAACTACCTTTAGTCATGAATTTCGCAAAAGTATTGAAAATAAAGCTACCGGATATTCAAAACACCGGAAAGTTTTCACTGATGAGCAAGAAAAAATTCTCGTAGACTATTTAACAAAAATGTCGGCTATATATTTTGGTCTTTCACCAACTGAAGTACGCACATTAGCATATCAATGTGCAGTAACTTATAACATTAAAGTGCCTAATTCTTGGCAGAAAAATGAAGAGCCTGGACCAGGTTGGTTCACTGGAAAAGAAATAGAGAGTTGTCTATTAGAACGCCCGAGTCGACAAGTGTGGCTCGGGTGTCAAGTTTTAAAAGACATTATGTCAGTCTATGTTTTGAGAAGCTGCGGGAAGTTTTTGATCGACATCACTTCCAGCCTTCGGACATTTGGTATTTCGATGACACCGTCATCACAACGGTTTAGCGACCTAGCAGAATTGTGGTAAAGAAGAGAACAAAACAGGTGGGTGGAATCACTGCACGTGAAAGGGGGGAAACTTGTTACTCTATACCAAACTGTAAATGCTGCAGAAAATGCCCTGCCACCCATTGTTCCTAATCCCCCTTGTTCACGTTAAAGATCATTTTATTGTGATGGCCCACCTGGCTGTTTTGACAAGGCTAACTGATTTGAGTCGATAAAAAAAGAGCAGTATCTGTCTTTCATGCACCATTTTGTGAAACTTACAAGGCCTTCGAAAGAGTCACCTGTCTTCCTTTTACTGGACAATTACAGTGCACATCTCTTTATAGATGTCATAAAATATGCCAAAGAAAATGGATTAGTGTGCCACTCATTTCCACCGCACACTTCACACAGGCTTCAGCCCTTAGATGTGTCTGTATATGGCGCACTGAAAAAGTAGGTAGCATCAGCGCAAGATTTTTGGGTTAAAACTCATCCTGCAAAGGTAATGACTGTTTATGATTTGCCTAGTATTGCAAAAGAAGATTTGCTGAAAGCCAATGCACCACAAAACATAGTCAGTGGGTTCAACAAATCGGGAATTTTTCCATGCAATCCAGATATCTCAGATTAGTGAATGGCATCAAGCAAAAAAAAAAGAATTTAAATAGTAAAAGAAGAAAAGCTTCGAGGAAAAACTCCATGTTTAATTGTTGTTTCAGAGTAAGGGTTTCTTCATCCGCTTCCGATATGATTTAAAATTAAAGAGCTCTTAAAGATCAAAAATCAACTTTATCATTTCTATTTACCTCCTTGACTCCCAGGGTAATGTCGCAGGCTTTAAAGTTTGGGCAATTGCTTTACGAAATGACAAAGATAGTAGTTAAATCGAGAACGCGTTTATTAGGTTCGCTTTCAAAACAGCCGTTCAATTTGCTAGCAGACGGTTTAGATGGGCTTAATAAAGCATGAAATATAAAGAGTAGGAGAATCAGTAAAAAAAAAAAAAAATAGAGAAAGTTTTATCGCTTGCATAGAAAGCAACAAAATTTATTAATTATTTCGGACAATGGGGTAAAATCTCGAAACTAGTTAAACCAAAAAATATTTTCGAAGCGGTGAATTGACGTTTGAAAAAAAGGTAGCTTAGGCATGGCTATGTCAGTTTATCGAACAGCATACTCATGCTCAGGTTTATTTTGGCGCAGTGTTATTTTCTATGATTAAACCGTCTTTTTGTTGTTTTAAATTAGAATTATTATCATCCATCTTAAAACAGCAGTGAAAAGCTTGGACGTCATATTTCCCCATCATGCAGTTTCGATAAACTGTCGTTTGAAAACCACTCTCGGTTTACGGAAAAATACGTTGAGATGCATCAACATGTTAGGACAGTAAATTGGTGTTTAGGGAGTCAGCAGACACTAAACCAAGGACAGGTTTTTGTCATTGTCGTAAAATCTTGCCTGTCTCGATAAAGATTCGAACTTTGTATTAAATGGTTGCTTACTTATGCAATAAATGCCCATTTAAACTTAAAATGCGCGGCGCTTTGATTCCTCCATTTTGCTGTCCGTTTATTTGAATTGCGATAGGTAGTGGCTGCAGAGTGGGCTGCTAGCTGCCATATTGTTGTTAACTTTTAAGTTGATTTTATTAATATATTTTGTTTATTCGTTGGTGTGTTCTTGCTAAATGCATTTTGTTTTGTTTTAGAATCTGATTTATAATTTATAGTAACGAATTTAGTTTAATAAAGCCAACAATCAATTTTTGGTATCTCATCACAGTCATCGTTGAATCTTTCTATACATTTGTTAACATTTATGCTTCGTAGATCGTCTATCTGTGTATGATTGGGTCCAATGGCTCCACCGAAAAGAGCTTTTCAAAGCTTGTAATAATCAAAAGAGGGAAGCAGTTTTGAAGTGGTAGGACAAATTTAAGGAAGCTGTAGCTTATGAAAATCAAACATTAAATATAAAAGCTCTTGTAGCCTTGACTATAGAGACACGATCGAACGATTGCGTTTGCTAAGGATTGAAAACAGCAAAAATTTAAATGTGAGCAGCGCTGAAGCATTAAACTGTCAAATTTATTAAAGTTAAATTGAGTTGCTTTGCCTTTTTTGCATTCCTGCTAGTGCATTTTTCAAACAATTTCATTTAAATGATAGATTTATGTAGGCTGATATTAATCTTGAATCGCAGCATTACATGCGTTATTCATGTTCAATAAAAGCTAGATGATTGCATTGCCACCTTATTTGTGCCCATGTTTCAAATTAACCAAGTGTAATTTTTAAAAACTTTATTCCAATGGGTCACAATCTTAGTAACCTAAGTCTCCAAAAACTTGGCAGTTTATCAAAAATTTAAAAGCTTTTATTCTCGTGACTATGAAAAGCGTTTTGAAATTAACTTTTTTTTACAACTTCCGACAACTTCCTAAATACTTAGAATGTATCTCTTATAATGTTTAAGCTTATTTAAGAATTTTAGATTGCAACTTTTTACACTTTTTTTAACGTGTAACTTTTTACTGTAACTTTTATCAAGTTGAGTATTGTGCATGTCACAGACTTTGTTCGAATATCTGCGCTAAAACAAAGCTGTGTCTAAATTTTATTTTATTCCGGTCAAGAAGTAGTCTTGCTATGAGCCTGAAGCTTTTGTACAGTTGGTTTAACGAAAGCTCGGATTGGTTTCGTTGAAAACTCTTCTTCACAACAAACAGAAACCACTGTCTCTAATAAGAACGAATGTATTACAAAAATCACGACCGACGAAATTCTATTCCACGCTTTGCCAAACTGCAAAGCGAACTCAACACTGTAACTTGATTCAATCACCACAAATAATTCTACCTCTGTAGAACACAATTCCCAACCATGAGTGCAAAATAAATTCAACAATCGTCACCCAATACAAAATCTAATGGAGCACCACCAGTATCCAAACACAATCACTTTCACTCGAGCCGTCTCTCGAGTCGTCTTAAATCATCTAATCATAATAATAATAATGTCTCGCTACGCATCGCCTTTATATAGAAAAAAGATCACCTGACGCAAATTCTAGTATATTCAAGATTTAGCCCGAATTTCCTGGAGAGATCGCTATGCTCGAATGCTCCAGAACATTCCAAAATAAGCGAGCTGTAGTAAAGCTTGAAAAACATATTACGTCATTCTGTCGGCGAAAAGAGAAAAAGATACATGTATCGAGCAATAGAAACTAATCGGATGTTATATCTTATAATACAAGAGCAGCGCTCAAAGAGACGCGATTATTATCTTAAAATAAAACTACGAATCACTTTTAACGGGAATAAACTACATCGTTATGATTAAAATTATTAGTAATGAAGTGTGACATTGCAAAATGTAAACGTGTTATTTGAAGAACATGCTATAAAATCATTTTAGTACACTTTTTTCTCTTTGATTTGCATGATAAAGAGTAATGAGACCGATTAGTTGCTTCTCAATGTCATCAAAGAGCCAAAAGTATACCGTTGCTCAAGCCTATAAAAGAAGTTGCACGTCTAACTTTGGAAGCAATCCAGCCGGAATAAAATTGTATTCGAATTACGGATTCGAGCTGAATAGTGACCTACAACCAATTGTAGAAGTGATCCAACAAAACACCAGTATAGAATAGCAGGCCAAATTGTTAAATTTCTAAGCGACTTTATTTTTTATGGAGCAAAAAGGTTGGCAAAAGATTGTCGCTTCTCCCCAGTTAATGTTTGGAAATATTTAGCATTAAATGTAGATATATCGCTGGAGCAAATCTCTGTCTTTTAAAATGCTTAATTTTTCCCTGCAACGTTTGTTTAAAAATAAATGCAAATTTTTCAAGATTTTATTGCAGAAAACTTGCCGTGACTCAAATCGCATCTTACGTCTGACATATAAGTTGGGTTACTATGCGAACCGAACAAAAAATAAGTAGAGACAAATCTCTATTTTTGTCTTCCCTCCCCCCCAAAAAAAAATTACAAATTTTAACCAGCATATAAGTCTACCAAATAGGCCCGGAATTTTAAGAAAAAAAAAGGGATTGTAATGTTTTGGCCTTGTTTACTATTTAGAAACATACTTGAATTTACTTGTTTGTAATACCGTTTCTTAAATTCTAATTA
Organism: Diplosoma virens; assembly: GCA_963680785.1. Taxonomy (NCBI): domain Eukaryota; kingdom Metazoa; phylum Chordata; class Ascidiacea; order Aplousobranchia; family Didemnidae; genus Diplosoma; species Diplosoma virens. The sequence continues at coordinate 13,936,692 of OY796888.1, forward strand.
TGATTATTATAAAAGAATGTTTAAGGAATCGCTCCTAACTCTTTCAATGCTTTAATAAATGTTACCAAAATAACTTTTGGCCAGGAACATGTTCAACCAATCGAGAAAATGAACACACAGGTACAGTTTCACCTCATACCATCTAGGCAAATGAAATATTGCTGTCCAAAACTACACATAGTTTGGGCCGTGGTAAAGTGCAGTCATTGGATAATCAAACTAATTTAGAAAAAGAAAAAAATGTTATTTTTATTGTAAAACATTAGAAGAAAATTAAAGGCATAGGGCGCATAGAACCTAAAAAAAGAATTCAAAAATACTTTTGGGAGCACAATTCTCTGCCAGATAGCTCTTTCTATTATTGAAGTCTCCTCAATGAAGGTTTGATTTGGCAAAAGGCCAAAAACGGGAAAAGAAAAGACAAAAAACTGAAGTAACGCCCTAGTAGGCTAAACGGTGGAAAATTCTGGTGACCCAATACATAACCGCTGTTTCGCAAAAAAAAGTTGAAAACATTGATTCGTGCATTGTTAACCCATTAAAGCCCACTGGCAACAATTGTATGTTTGTTTCCAAATAAGTGAACATAACTTATGATATATGCTGCAATTTGTTTTTTTTTGTTTCAGATTTACGATTTAATATACCTGTGTTGTGAATATGATTTTTTTTATCATTTTGATTTTCAAACCTTGATTTATTCTGTTGCAAAAGTCATAGTATCTTTGATGCGATTTCAACTCAGAGATGCCTTTTCAAAGACCGTAAGTATTGATATCATATAGACTACAATAGAAACAAAAATCATGTTATATTGTTACAAAACTATCATTCAGTAGTATAGTGTTGCAACTAGTCCAATAAAAGTTACATGTTCTTTAGTATATCTCAGTAAAAGTCACTGGCAACAAATGTTGCCACTGGGATGTAGCAATATCAAAGTATTATAGATTAGATTTACTGTTGCCTATTCTTTTTTATTCTTTTCCTTTTTTTTAGGCTGAACACAAATGAGATCTTATCTCTGCTTCAAGAAGATGAATCAGACTTAGAGTTGTCTGATGACGAAAGCAGGCCTAATCCTACAATTGATATTGTCGTACAACCCCCAGAACCAGAAGACTTTATAACAGATGAAGATTCAGACAAGTCGGATGATGAGGTTGCTGGAGATTTTGTTCATCTGCCTCGAAGAATTTTGGCCGCTACAGCTGAAATTGGTTCTTCAGCTGCAGAAAATGTTCCCGCCTCTTCGTCATCAGGAGAGCCCATCCGTAAAAAAATGAAAAAATCAAGGAAGCAATGGGTCAAAAATTTTCCCAAGTCAGAAATCCCTGAGAAACCACCTCGTGTCTTTGGCCCAAATATTCATGGGTATCTGCATTCTTGCTGTAGAACACCAGCAGACGCCTTTTCTCTGTTTTTTTCTGAGGCATTTCTGGATGAAATTATTGAACAAAGCCATATCTATGCTAAACAAAGAGGCAGTGACGTTTCTATAACGAAAAGCGAATTTTATTGCTTTCTAGGCGTTCTCCTGGTTTCTGGTTACCACCCTATACCATATAGAAGGCTTTATTGGTCAAAGGAGGATGATGTCCACAATCTGCTTGTTTCTGAGAACATCAGAAGGACATGTTTGACAAGATACTTCAGTTTTTGCATTTTGCAGATAACACCAAGATCAACCAGGACAGGTACTACAAAATCCGCCCACTTTTTTCCCATTTGAATAGGTGCTTCAAAATTCTTCCCTTGAACAACAATCTAAGCATAGACAAAACCATGATCAAGTATTATGGAAGGCATGGCACAAAACAGTTTGTCAGGGGAAAGCCGATTAGGTTCGGTTACAAGCTTTTTTCTTTGGCATCCCCGTCTGGATATTTATACCATGCTGAACCATATTGCGGAAGAGACACTAAACTTTCCGAAACCTCACTTGGTCTTGGGGAAAATGTTGTGATGAGCTTAGTAAACGAGTGTCATGTTTCTGAAGGTTATCACTTATTTTTCGACAACTGGTTCACTTCCTTTGAGTTACTGGATATGCTCAAGGAACATAAAATAGGTGCCACTGGAACAATCAGAGCTGACAGATGCAAGAATGCTCCCCTGCCCTCCAAAAAAGACATGGAAAAATCTGGTCGTGGAACCTATTCTCAAGTGTCTGATGGAAACCATGTCCTTACCAAATGGTATGACAATTCAGTAGTTTCTGTTCTTTCCAACAGCATCTTCACTGACACCACATGTTCTGCCAGCCGATACTCTTGGACCGATCGCAAAATTGTTCAAGTGCCCATGCCAAAAGTCATTTAGTGCTACAACCAATCAATGGGGGGTGTTGATCTTTTTGACGAGTTTTTCAACAACTACCGTACCAAAATTAGAAGTAAAAAGTGGTGGTGGCCCTTTTTTTCATGGTGCCTCGATGCATCTATTGTCAATGCCTGGCTGCTGCAGAAGAAAGTCATGGAAAGTACGATGCCACTGTTGGATTTTCGCAGGTCCGTCGCACAGCAGCTGCTGAAGCAACATGGAACTGGATCAAGATTTGGAGAAGGAAGACTATCTCATAGTCGACCACAAGCTGCAAGAGCCATCCGATATGATTGTCAGAGCCACTGGCCAGTTCCCCTACCAACGCGATTTTCACGATGCCGACAATGTGGAAGACGGTGTTCGGTCAAGTGCATCAAATGCGATGCACCTCTGCATGTAGAATGCATCCAGATTTACCATCAAGAGTGACACGAAAAAAAGTCCAGAAAGTTCTCTGAATCAAGTCTTGTTTGTTAAATATTCTCGAAACAGAATAAATATTACTCTAGATCTAATTGTTCTTTCATTCAGCCATTGCGATATCGCAACAGCCCAATGGCAACAAATGTTGCCGCTACATTTTTCCACTGTAATTCGCTAAAATATACCGAGTCATGTAAAATAAACTCAAAAATGGTCATAAATACTCAGTACCAACATAATTAAACAGATTTGGTCATAATAAAAAAATTGGGCTATAATGGGTTAATGAAATAGAAAAGGTCTGATAGATTGATTCGTTATTTGGAACTAAAACAACAAGTAATATCTTGCTGTTGTCGTCGAAGCTTAGACATGGTTAAACGTTGTTAATTGTTTGAGGTTTATTGTTGGTATTTGAAGTGTTGATGTTGGTGAATAAAAATTGGTTATTTCTATCATTCAGGATGGTTGAAATAGAGTTTACGTAATACAAACAATTTTCTTACCTTGGTAAAACTGAGTTCGATCTAAGTGTCGGTGATTAATGTTGAATAGAAATTTTTGCTTAATTTTCCGCTTTTATAATTTAGGAATTCATTTACAAATAGATTTTAAAAATTACCTCTCTTCCTAAATTATATTATTGATTAAGCAACCAAAGATATGTAACAGTTGCTCAATTGAGAAAGTTAGGAAATCTGGATGGTAAGTTTTAAGATTAAGTCTAAATGTGAAATATTTTGAAAATTACTTAGATTTAAACCTTTGCCCTAAGTTTCTCAAGTTGAAGCCACCTAATTTCCGCTTTTGTCGTCGTTTGCATGTACGACATTAAGTAGAACTTTCAAGTTAGGCTGTGAACTCTGCGTATAGCCCAGTATTGATTGTCGAGTAAACATCAACGTTCACACTTACTACGAATAAATTTATCTGGCTAAATTGAAGCGGCTAATTTTTGAAAACATTGCACCCTGTTTCCCAACTGAAAATAATTTAACAGATTTTGCAATGCATTAATAGTTGAAACTAATTGATATTTTAATATATCAAAACTGCTTTTTAACCTGTATTTTACCACTGTTTGTTGCAAAACTTCAAATTTTTTGATTCTTGCAGAACTAATTTATTCATGGTCAATTGGAAAAAAAATAAAAAAAATTTTTTTGATAAACATTATATTTTAAAAAATGACCTTGTTCCCATATAGGAACATTGGAGGAGTTCTTGGGAAATAATCAGACAATGATAAAATATAAAAATTTTATTTGTTTATCCAATTTGCGATTCAATTATATGTTGGATCTTAGTACATATCCCAGCACACAACACTTCTGCTTCAGGGTAACTGAAAATTACACTTTGTGCAATACACACGAGTGTTTTTGTGAAAAATCCTGCATCGTCCTTGGGTGATGGATGCTATAAAGCAATGCGATCCGTCACAACGAATTTCAAAAGGCATGAAATGTGTATGCTTCTCATTTGTAGACAAGAAATTCTCATAGATTTAATTAAACGCGTAATTTTGCGACAGAAATTTAGATGCGACATTTTGTTGCCATGAAGTTCTCCCAAAATACGGCAACTTGCTATCACACTTGTGTTGAGAATGTTGCTAAACAGCGGGTCGTACCACTTCTTTCCTGATATTTGTTGTCGATAGCTACAAAAAAGATTGTCATAAACATTTACACCGCCCATGCTTTCAACAATAACAATAAAACACTTCTATCTGGTTTGACTATAAAAGATAACTCATAAAGTTACTTTATCCCAGAAAGCTTTCAATCTTTTGTTGTAGGAATAAATAAGATAAAACTGGGTATTATTAAGGCTCAATGCATTTTGTATTCGCAGATGAACTTGATGTAAAGGATTGTGTACCAAAAAATTGCTGGCGATTCCAACAACCGAGTTATCGGATCATTCGCACTTGTAAAGTTTTCCATCGCAGCAATAATAAAACGTACCAATAGAATGTTTTGGGATACATTATTGTAACAAATTATTCGAAGTTATACTGGCTATATTACATCAGAATTCAGGTTATTCTAAATTAGATCAAAAAATAAGTTTAAAACAATCTGATATTCTGTTCATGACCAAAACAGTCCATTTTGTAATTATTTCTCTTGGCTTTTACTTAGTATCGAAATTCAGCAACAGTTTGTGGGAAACCTCCAATGTTGCCATAGGGGAACATCATTTATAAGCAGTTAAAATAACTGCACTACACAACTAAATATTTAAATTTAAAACATTGATTAATGTAAAGTAATATCTAAGCTTCAAAAAAAGTTGCAAGTTCACAGGAAAGACTCTCTTTACGAATGTCTAATTTAAATTAAATTTAACCAACTTTACAAATTTATAAAATCAATTTTTTGTCTATTTTTCCTCCAAAAAAACAAGTAAAACAATACAGTGGTTAGAAAAAAAATTTACATCACATATAAATAATAATATGGAAGAGCATAAAAAAATCAGGAAATTACTGTTTTCTTTAAGGATATACGTAAACTTGTATTATGTACCCATATGGAAACATCGACATAAAAAGGTTATCTGATTATTGTGTATACATGAGTAAAAATAAAAAGTTTTATATGGGCAAATTAAAGACTGCTGCAAGAAAGTTTTGAAACCTTTCCTTTATAACATTCCAATCTTTAAATGACTTTTTAAAAGGTTTTAATTGTTCACTCAGTGTAGATTTAATTTGAATGTTTGCATACGATCAATCTAAGTAATAAAATATTCTTGAGTTAACTTTTTTCTTTCTAACCTTCTCTTTTAAAAATAATTTAATTTAAACTTTTTTTTTGTCAATGTTTTAGCATGGCATAAAAATTCTTAAAAAAAGTTTTGAAAAACCTACAGTATAATTACTTCAGCCGGAAAAGTAAAAAAATTACGTGCTGTGCTGAAATGATCAAGGTCTTTTTTTAGTTGTCACATTAGTTATTATGTATTAAGCATATGTTTAATTGAGCAAAAACTTCTATTTTCCTAGTGACGTCTTAGTTCCCCATATCACTAGCGACAATCGCTAGGTAAAAAAAGGGTGACTTCCTAGAAATTTCATGAGAGTTGGTGAAGCTAACGTCATCAACGAACCTTTAGTTGCTGGAGAGAAAATCATCATTCAACACTGCATACCAAACTTATTTTAATGAAGCAATTCTTGAAAGCCATGCCGGTAACTGGATATTGCTTCAACTATATTTTCACAGCACTTTCTGCTTTAACTATGAAAAAGCTGAAAGCAGGCATTTTGATGGCTCTCCAATTCGCAAACTCATAAAAGATCCACGTTTTGTGCAGTCTATGACAGACACAGAATCTGCTGCTTGGCAATCATTATTTTTGTCACACAGAACTTCCTTGGAAACCACAAAGCTGAAAATTACCAAAAATTAGTAAAAAATATGTTTCTAAGCTCTAAAATTTAAGTGTTAAAATGTGTATCAAGGTTATCTCTTCAGTTATTTAGATTGTTTTCCTGCCAATCTTTGTGATCTTAGTAAAGAGCATGGATAAAGGTTCCACCAGGACATTAAGGTCATGGAAGAGAGGTATCAGGACTGATGGAATGCCGACATGATGGCCGACCACTGTTGGAGTCTCTGACGTGCAGCTTGGCCGCATCACATTTCAGGAAGTCTTACAAACAAAAATTTGTAAACTTCGACTAATTATAGGGTATTACATGACTGATTAATGTGTTTATTGACAGTTTAAAAATTTTTTTTTACTTGTAATTCTTCATCCAAGTATCAATACTTTGATCGTTACTAAAAGAAGTTTGTGCTTTGATACCTTAACTATTTTTTAGCTTTTAAAATCGCCTTATATTGTGAGTTTTTTCTTGATTTTCACATTAGACATGATTTGCATATAGAAGGCTTTGTGCAGTAACAGTTGCTGCCATTCACGATGCCACATCGAAAATGAACAAATACTGTATAAATATGCTTGAAAAGACAAATACAGTCCCAACAAAGCTCTAACACGAAGGCGCGCAAACTTTTTGTTATTGCCGGCCGCATTATAGAGTTAGTTTTTTAACTTGCCGCCGCCATTGAGTTAAGGAAAATTCTATAAAATTACCTATTATAAAATAAAAAATTTGGTAAATGTAGTTTACATCAACCAAATAGTAATAGAAAAATGTGTTACAATTTTTTGACAAATTGATTTAAGCACAATTTGCAAAAGATTCTATGAATGACTTTTTGGTCTCTGCATTCTTGCAGAAAAACTTGCAAACTTAGTCAACTTAAGCTGTATTATCGCAAAGAGCTAGAAACAAAACTCTATAGTGACGTAAACATCGACAATTTGTGGGCTACAAAAAGTGAATCAAAGAAGCATGGCTATAATATAAAGTTATTTGTAGCGAAAAAAGGGAATTGTACATGTATTAGGTAAAATTTGCAATAAATCAAGTGCCTGACTTATGTGCACGGCCGCATAAACTACTATCTAAGGCCACATGCGGCTATACGGCCTCAGGTTGTGCATCGTTGCTATAGCATAAGGAAAATGCCAATGTCCAAATTTGTGCATCTGTAGCGCTTTTTTGAAAAAAAATATGAAATATCTCAAAAAATAGAGCCAATTCGGAAAAACCGAAGTCATTTTTTGGATTCAGCAACATCAAAATACCTCAAATGGTTGAAACTTTCCTGGCACAAAAATGTATGCTAACCAGTGTGATTGAAGTAAAATATAGCTCTACTTTCGCTATAAAATTTGATTCAATGTTACAAACTGAACAAATTTCCAAACACTAACACTCCGTTATGATTAATATTTAATTTCCACCGGTATTTTTATTGTTCACAATTAAAGCAATTATTGCACAAGTTTACTAACTTCTTTTGTTCTTTATTCGTAAAGCAAATATAACGTCACATTTTTGTTTGCGAAAGATTTCAAGTTAATGTTTTCACTTTTTTAATACTTAAATAATTTGCTAATAATTTGATTCAATGTGACAAACTGAACAAATCTCCAAACACTAACACTTCATTATGGTTAATATTTAATTTCCACCAGTATTTTTAATGTTCACAATTAAAACAATTAATTCACAAGCTTACTAACTTCTTTTGCCCTTTGTTCGGTAAAGCAAATATAACGTCATAGTTTTGTTTGCGAAGGATTTCAAGTTAATGCTACCACTTTTTTAATACTTAAAACATCTTACTTTGTACTTGTAACTATTGCACAAGCTTACTAACTTCTTTCGCCCTTTGTTCGGTAAAGCAAATATAACGTCACATTTTTGTTTGCGAAGGATTTCAAGTTATTGCTATCACTTTTTTAATACTTAAAACAGCTTACTTTGTAACTTGGCTGCTTGTCACTCCCAATCACTACCTCAAATTAGTGAATGGCATGAATCAAAAAAAGAGAAAGAATTGAAGTAATTAAAGAAGTTTTGGAGTGAAAGCATCTTTGTCTTTTTCATCTGCTTCGAATACGATCAAAAGTTGAAGAGCTCGTGAAAATCAAAAACCATCTTTATCGTTTCTATTCATCCTCTTGACTTCTAAGTTAACGACGGAGGCCTTAAACTTAGATAAATCGTCAAGCTGTTACCCTGACCTGCTTTCAGAGATGCCAAGATATATTGCTGTCCAATTAAGAGTTTTTTAATTGGTGTTTAGTTTTTTTATATTCATATGTGACCAAAATTGCACTTTTTGTCGGTAGAGTAACTTATAGGTTTTGTCAGCTAGAGTAAAGTGCTATAAGTTGTCTGGAGACAACAAAATGAAAAAGATAGGAATTAAGCTGAGAACGTGTTGATTAGATTCGCATTCTTCTTTCCGCGCTTAAGCGCTAAGCAAAGCAAGAAAAAAAATCAATAAAAGAAACAAAGAAATCAATGGCTATTCCACGCTCTTAGTGGAAACGAGCCTCAATGAAGCATGAACGATAAAGAGTAGGATGATCAGTAAAAAAGTTAAGTAGAGGGAAAAAAATAAGGAAAGAAGGTTTTATCATTTGCATAGAACGCTACAAAATTTTATCAATTGTTTAGGACAGGGATGTCCAACCTTTTTTCATAATGAGCCAAATTATAAATTTAGTTATAGTCGGTGGGCCGCAAAAGGGTCTTCACTTTGAATCTGACTTTATTTTCTCAATTTTCATCTCAAAACTTAGTGATCTCTAAAAAAAGGTTTTTACCAGACTTGCGGCTCGTCAAGGTTGAAGCGAATCCAAGTCCGAGTTCCGAGTGCGTATCCGTGCCTAATAATAAGAATTATCCTTTTGGCTTTTATGAAAAAGCCAATCAAAAACTGATATATGTTGAAATAAAATCTAACTGGAAATATTTTTTGTATAAGTATTGAACCTCAGGAGAGCCCGAGGGAGGGGCAATCATCCCTGCCTTTTTGATCCCTGCTTTTTTCAAAAAAGGAGTACAGGTATAGCCTACTGGTGCCCAGATGTAGAAGCATTGAGTCAGATTTGCTCCTACGATCATAAAACTTGACCAAAATATCAGATTGATTGAAGGTGAATGTCATTATTTTAGTTATGCTCTGCACCTTAAATTTAGAAGGAAAGTAGCGATCATAGACTTGATTAAAAGTGATGACCTTTTTCTTAGTTTCCACCTATAAATTGAGAAAAAATAGAGATTTTGGACATTGATTAAAAGTGATTACCTTTTTTTTAGTCTTCGCGAAAAATTTGGGACGATAATAGCGATTTTGCATATTGATTGAAAGTGATGTTTTTTTACCCATCACCGAAAACGGTCGCGATACAAAATGGAAATTCTGTAAATTCTTTTCTTCACAAAAAGAGTGCTTTTTTAAAAAATAAGGTACCGTTTTATAAATTTTTTTCCCCTTGCAAAATAGCTTTTAGGCGCCTCTGTTTGAACAATTGGTATTAAAAAAAAGTGACGATCTTGAGCGCAACATACAAGTAGTAAGAAACATTTATAAAATTTAGAATAGTGAAGAGAAACAATATAAAGAAATTATATATTTTAACTTTTTTTTCATTTTTCATTCAAGGTTTAACTTTTTTTTCTTAATAAGCATTGATAACAGTAATCTGCGAAACCTTCAAATCGTCAAATCAATCAACTCATCTAGAAAGTCGGACACGCTACTTTTTGGCCATTCTGAATTCGAGTCCAGCTATGTTGCAACGAATCGACGCGTTCCGAGTCCGAGTTTGCATCCCTGGTTTTTACTTTGAATCTGACTCTGGTTTCTCAATTTCTGACTCAAAAACGTAGTGATCTCTAAAAAAGAAGGTTTTCATTTTGAATCTGACTCTGGTTTCCCGATTTTCCTCTCAAAAACGTAGTGATCTCTAAAAAAAGGTCTTCACTTTGAATTCTCGATTTTTGTCTCAAAAACTTAGTGATCTCTAGAAAAAGATCTTCACTTTAAATCTTACTCTGGTTTCTCGATTTTCGTCAAAAAAGTAAGTTCGCGGAACACAGCTTTGAGAAACCAACGATACAGCTATAAAAATATAACTAAAAAATTTGAGTAAGCTGGGCCACATAAAAACATTAAGTGGGCCGCAATGCGGCCCGCAGGCCACAGGTTGGACATCCCTGGTTTAGGACGATGAGCTAAAATCTAGAAAGTATTTGGACCACAGATTAATTTCAAAATGGTCAATTGATGTTTGAAAAAAGGTAGTCTACTATGACAGTTCGTCGCATAAGAATTGATTTAACTGTGTAAGTTTCTATCATTCTCTGTTATTTTAAGTTGTATTTATTAACATCTATTTTGAAACAGATGTGAAAAGCTGGGATGCCATATTCCTCCATTATGTAGTTTTGATAAACCGTCGGGTCACGGAAAAAATGCTTAGATGCTTGAAGATGTCAGAACCGTAAATTGGTGTTTAGAAACTCGGCAGACACAAAACCATGGACAGCTTTTTGTCGTCGTTGAATCTTTTAAACATTTGTAAAAAATAACCGAGAGGCCAAACGTTAGCTAAAGGTCTACAACAACCGTAGACGTTTACCGTTCTGTCCAACCCCTACTTATCTTGGGGTAAAACTGGACAGATCGCTCACGTTTCGTCACTATTTAGTGGCATTGCGCAAAAAATTATCCTCGCGCGTCACATTGCTGAGGCGACTTGTGGGCTTGGGATGGGGTGCTGGTGCTAAAACACTACGCATAGCTGCCTTATCTCTGGTCTACTCAACAGCTGGGTACCGCACGCCAGTCTGGTGTTGCAGTGCTCATACTCGCCTCATCGACTGTGTCTTGAACGACGCCTTGTGCATAGTTACTGGATGTCTGCGTCCCACTCCCACGGACCATCTACCTATACTCTCAGGCATCCAGCCAGCTGAGCTTCGCCGAATGGGAGCGACACTCTCCTTGGCTCACCGTGGATCTCTGGACCCCGATCATATCTTATATGGTATTTTAAGTGGGACCTCAGATACTGGCCAAGTGAGACGAAGATCCAGACGCCCGTTTGTGCCAGCTGCGCGGAGTCTTTTGGACAACTTTGCCAGTCTTGGATTCGCACCTGCAAATGGACAAATCACAAATGGAAAACGGATTACTGTGAAAATGCTTCAATGGTCCGTGCTTTTGTGCCCGGGACCGGTGCCAGGCCTGTTGGGATGGGCTTACCCCGAGCAGCTTGGGTTAAGCTCAACCACTTTCGGACTGGTGTTGGGCAATTCCATTGGTCCATGCACAAATGCGGTCTCGCTCCTTCACCGAATTGTGAGTGTGGCGCCTCTGAGCAAACCGCAGATCATGTTCTAACAGCGTGCCCTATACATTGGGCACCACATGGAGCACGAAGTCTCACGGTTTTAGATGACAAAACCCGATGCTGGCTTAACAACATTACTGCCAGGATCTGATCTAGGCAGTACAGCAGCCTGGGGTAGTAAAAGGATAAACCCTAGGCCCCAGTTCTGTTTGTGTCTGACCTGGAGTGGATACCTTCCAAACGACGACAACGACGACGACCTGGATCCCCCTGCAGTTACTATTGCTTTTTGAGAGATTCATTTTTGTTTCTTCTTTATTCCTTTCTGGTGCTGAAAAGGGGGATTCCGGGTTAGTTTTACCAAAAAAATTGCTTACAGTGACTTCTTGAAAAGACTTATTTAATTTATTTTTAAATCTTAGTAAACAAATTTTTATATCACTCGGTTTATCATTTCATATTTTGGTGCTAATACATTTCAAGTTTTTATTATGTATTGAATGTTTCAAAAAATAAGAACGTTTTTTATGTGGCTGTAAGTTTGAAAACAGATAAGAGAAATTTTCAGATTGATTATAAACAAGTTCAGCAATTTCAAGTTTATATAAATCTATTACCACGTAGCTAAACAGCATTTTTACGTCATGACAAGTGCATTGAAATTGTGAGCAAGAAACACAAAAGAGTTCTCTAAATATGCTAGTCAAAGTAAAAACAATAGAAGTTATTAGCTTTTGCAATTTCAGCAATTTTAAGTTTATACAGTATAAATTTATAACCAATCAGCTGGACAACATCTATATAAGTCATGACAAGTTCACTAACATATTGTGAGTAAAAAACACAAAAAAGTTCTCTAAATATGCCAGTCAAAGTAAAAACACTAGACGTTACTCACCTTTTGCAAAAACTTCTTTTGTTCTCTGTGTTTTATTCTCATTTGTCTTGCCTTTGATTTTTGACAGTTTTGGTTGTTCTGTTCTTTTTTAATTTTTATCAGTTAACATATTATAGGAGGAAAAATTAAACAATGTTGGAACAGCATCATTTTTTAATTTAACTTGTTTTGTTATTCCTAACAATTCCGATCTCAGGTCTCGTTCATAATCATCTTCAGTAAAATGCTTGTTATATAACTTGCAGTATTTCAAATTAGGTGGATTTTTTAGCTTCATATTGTTCAACCGTTTTTGTGACCTAGTGGAATCCTTTATTGAGAATAGGTAAAAACTAATAGCATTTTGTTTTACTCTGTAAGACCAACCGGGAGTCATACTAGAAACACCCATTAATTGAATTAAAATACACTAATCAACTAGACTAAAATTGTAACATGTACTGTACTTATGCAGTTTTTGCTTAATTTGCCATTCATTGACGTCATAAAACTGAGGACCAATCAAGACCGCTCATTTTAAATTTAGTTTTTTTGAAATATTGGGGCAACGGGGACTCGGATTTACATCAAACCAAAACCAATGGGTTTAAAAAATTCTACTTTATTTATAGAAAAGTTTTAGATTTTTGGTGGACCTTACTTTTAAGTCGAACGCAGCATCAATTCTTTGTTTTTCGTATTTAAAAAGAAAAAGAACACTTTTTAAATAGTTTTTAAAAAATAGCAGCAACGTAAAATTATAATTTCAAATATGCTAAAATGCAAAATGTGAGTAAGCTATGTAATTTTGATTCAATCTAATTTTTTGGCACGTTTGAATTGAATTAAAAGCAAGAAGTTTATGGTCAAGTTACAAACATGAGACAAACAATACCATGTTTGTATTGGTTATTTGTGCAAATTATATGCAGTTAAATGCACAATTGAGTTTTTACTTGTTACGCTGACTTAAAAAATATTGCCTAATATTGCCTGTTTTAGCTATGCAAACTTCGCTCTTGTTCTACTTTTTTTTTTTTTTTTATATCAAAGGAAAATTTATAAAATCTTTGGGTCTAGAATAGTAATGTCCCAATATATTGTTCAAATTTTCATTCACGATTTTATGGTAAAAGCAATTTAGCTTATATCAAGGAAAAGCAACATTGAAATCAACACATCTGACTTATGAATGCAAAAACATGTTAGTCTACTGTGCTTTGTTGTTTTAATTTACTAGGTTATAACAAGTTCAATATTTTATAGGAAAAGTTTAAAAAACGCTACGTTTTTAAGGGTCCGATAAAGGCATTTTGACACTTTTTTGTAATCTGTATTTTCTCTATGCAACAAAAAACAAAAATTTCATTAAACGGTCATTACTATTACTTTGCTCTTTCCTACACAGGAGATGTTTTTGTTTTTCCTAAAAAATTTTGAATAAAAATCTTTTTTTCTTTTCTTCAAACGCCTTGTTTTGGTTGTTTAAGAAGGTTGCATTGTACAAGTTAATGACTTGTATAATAATTGCTAAAAAATATGCAAATCGATTTTTTTTGTTGCTGAAATAAGGGAAAAATAAAGATTTCTTATTGACTTCAAAAGTTGATTAAAATTGTACCGCTCTGTTTTCTGTTTTGAACGATACCTTTGTTACGACGCTTACTGTGCTTTGTTAAAAAAACTTCTTTTAATCTTTAATATTTTGTAGTGTTTCATGCAAATTTTAAGTTGTCGCAATTATAGATGAGAAAAACTTTACTGAAACACATAACAATTTATTGGTTTGACGTCAGAACGTGAAAGTGCGTTTCAGAAGGTTTGTCACGATTAAAGGCGGAAATAAATTATTGTTTTTGGCCACTAAAAGCTTAGTTAATACAGTTAATTGAGCGGTCGGATAATTGCGTCTATAAACTTTTGAAAACTTATTTTTTATTTAGAAACTTATCTAAAAATTTAAAAAAACTACTTAAAAAAATTGCTTAAAGAAGTTGGTATAAAGAACTGTTTAGAAAAACAAATTAATTGAAATAATCGAAGCCTTCAGAAGTTCGTGGATGCTATTTGACAATTTTTGACATATTTAAAGGGCATAGCTGAAATGCAGAAATAGAAAGACTGCTGTAATAGATATAATTTATTTAAACCAGTGTTTCTCAACGTAGAATTAGACAGAATATTGATGAGAAATAAAAATTTAAAACATTACGGACCAGTTTTGGTGGGAAAATACAAGAGAGGGTCACGATCGAAGCATTTTCCGGAAGCTACGAGGAGAAGCTTTTGCTGAAGACATTTTTAGTTTACTTTTTGGTATAAAAGTGAAGAAATCAGAAAAGTTTCAAAATAATGACGTTTTTTTTAGCCTTTACTAGTCTATTGGGATAATATTCCAAGCTTGAGAACAATTAAAAGGGGGCCATGGGTGTGAGGGTCTCTGGAAAGGAGCCATGAACCATAAAAGGTTGAGAATAATTAATTTAAACCTATCAAGTGTTGCACTTTTCTAAAATTGCTTTTTACACCCAGCAATTAATGAAACTTAATTGTTGAGATTGATTAAAATAAATTGTATATTTGTAAATTAATAATTATTTGCATTTGCAAAGAAAGTGTAAGTTAATAAAAATTCATTATGCATTTTCAAGGAAAGTGTAAAATATTCTAGTTACAATCTTAAAAATGGTTGCAATTTTACCCGTGTTTTATTTTTATTTAGTAATTTCCGAGTGTGATGGACCTAAAAAATAAAAGGCATCTTTAGACTTCGGCAGAGCACAACTTGCGCAATTGTGGAAGTTGCGCTGCGCTTTCATACTTTTTTGAAAAGTGTTGCGCTTTATTGCAGTGCGCTAATAATAAGAAAATTTTAAGTTGCGCTTTTTTGCGCTGCGCACCGAGAAATAAAAAGACCATTTGCGCTTTATATTGTCCTATTTTGCAAAAGCGCAATGTTCTTTGGTTGTTTCTTAATGTAGGTGACCCATGGCAAACTTTATTACATGCCATTTCATCCTACATGTTACGTTAAAAAGGGAAATAATTAAATGTAGCTCAGAGCTTTGCGTCAGAATTCAGCCTTGTTGTAAAAAAGATGTGTTTGATAAGTGAGAAATTTTAAAAAGCTATTATTTTGATCTTTTTCAAAAAAAAAGTTTACGTGGTTGCTTAAACAGATGTGCCGTGCCAAAAAAAGGAAAGCTACTCAATTTACTTGTGGTGAAGGATTAATAATTAATTGTTAGACATTTGTTCCATTCAAATAAGTGAGTGAAGTGGTAGGTTTACCATATGCGTCAATGTTTAAGGCTTCGTCCGTCCATTTCGGCAGAAATCCAAAACAGATTTCAAGTGCAGACCTTCTTTTTTTGTATCTTTAGACATCACCAGTTTTTAGACACGAAAATCATGAAATTCGAGACAGATTCAAAGTGAAGGTATGTTTTTTAGAAATAACACTATTTATTAGGAACAAAAATTAAAAAAATTGGACACTGACTCAAAGTGAAGATATTTTTCTTTTTTATTTAGAACACTTCTTTTTTGGGATGAAGATAATTAAATTCAAGACTGATTCGAAGTGGAGACATTTTTTTAAGAGAACACTACTTTTAGGAACGAATTGTTTTCTGTTAACAAGTGACCCGGTTGGCCCCGTCGGAAATATGTACGCCTAGACATAGAGGTAATTTGATCTCTTAACATCGAGGCAAATGACACATGACTATGCAAAAGTACACGTTACTGTACAAAAAGGCCCATAGTTTGGGGACCTCGGTAAAGTGCAATCAAATAAATTTGGAAAAAAAGCCCGCTAGATAGCTATTTCGACTATTGAAGTTTCGTCGGTGACAATGTGATTTTCCAAAATGCTAAAAAACTCCAAAAAGAAAAAACCAAAAGACTAAAGAAACATACTATACGGCGTAGTCGTAAACCTAATGCTGTGTATTTTTCAAGAGTTATCTAAAACTTCCTTACACGGTAAACAAACAAGTGACTCTATATATAGTTCCAGAATAACGCTAAAGGCGTGGTGATTATGACAATACAATTAAACTGAAACCCGCGATCACGTAATGTTATAAAAGAATACGCTGTAGCTCGCGCGCTTAAATGAATGGTGATATGCGTCAAAGTGCAATTCTCGCTAAAGTAAAAATACACAACACCTCCCGAACTAAGTAAAAGGTACACACAAAAAATAAATTATACACTAAAGAATATAAAAACACGTGTATACGGTGGATCGGAGGACGAAGTAGTAGGATCGTTAGCATGAGTGACAGACGACGGCGGAGATTCTTCTATCTCGTAATCTTCCTAAGTCAGTGGTTTTCAACCTTTTTCGTACTGTGGCCCATTTTCAACCCAAGGTAACTTAACAACCCACTTCGGTCAACAAAATTAAAGTCCTGTCCCAAAGTCATAGTGTTCTCTAAAAAAAAAAAAGTCTTCACTTGGAATCACTCTCAAATTTCCCTGTTTTGGTCCCAAAATCATGGTGTTCTCCAAAAAAAAAAGTCTTCACGTGGTTGACCGGACAGGACGCCGGAAAAATGCCGAAAAAACCGGACGGATGGCAAGCCTAATTATACATATATTATACATAGTGCTTTCATTTTGATTTATACTCTGTGGCCCATTATTGGGCCATGACCCATAGGTTGAAAACCTCTGTCTTAAGTGAATGAAGACGTTAATGATTTTTTTTTCAAAGTGAACAAGTTACTTGTAGGTTCCTGAACCGCATTAGAGGTGGAAGGAACGCCTTCGATGTTGTTGTTGCTGTCGGAAACGTAACGGGTTTGAAGTTGATTGAGGTGGCGGCGCCAAATTGGTCCCTTGGGAACAACTCGTACATGAAACATGTGACTCCCTTGTCTTTTGACAATTAGGGCAGGAACCCAACGTGGATCTTGGTTGTCCAAAGTACAGAGCATAACAGGGATTCCTATATTAAAATGGTGACAAGTCTTTTTAACCTTGTAATTGCTGGACTTGAGTTTGGAATGAGCAATGTGGGGTGGTGAAGGGAGCAAGATGTTGATTACCGCATGTAACTGACCGTTGTTGAGGAGTTCGTTGGGCGAATATCCACTGGCAATTGGAGTTCTTTGGTACTACATCAATTATTTCTGTATTGATTTTCTTGGAGCTTTTGAAGACTACCTTAAGGCTTGCTTGAAAGTCTAAATAAGCCGCTCTGCCGCTCCGTTTCTTGCAGGATGGTACGGAGAACCAGTAAGATCAGTAATGTTCCGGTCCTTGCAGTAGGTCTGAAATTCATCAGAGGTAAAACAAGGGTCATTATCCGACACAGTGGTACGGGGATATTCAAAGTGCCGAAAATAGGCATCCACTACGACCAACCAATTTTGACCCACGAAGTTGATGGTGTGATTTACATGTAAGCGGGACCGAGGCTTTTCACGAAGAATCCACGGGTGATTCGGAAGTTTAGCAGGGGCATTCTTGTGTTCGCAGCAAGAGGCCCAACTGCGACAAACTTCTACGTCTGTGTCAATGTTGAGCCAGTAGACCGCAGTTCTTGCTAACTGTTTTATTCTGTGCATGCCCAAATAACTTGTATGCAACAGTTGAAGTACTTGCTTTCAAACTGTCGAAGGAATGACCGGTCTAATGGCATACAGTAGGCATCCATGACAGTTACTGAGCAAATCGGTAATTCGTCGAAATTGCTTAGCAGGATCATTGGAAGGAAGGTTAACCCTTCACGTGTAAAATGCATTACTTTTGCAGTACTTGATCTTTTAAACTTTCTTTCTTCACCAGTGAAAAATCAGTAAGTTGGATCTGTAGACTCAAGTATCGGAGGGTAGACGACTGAGGGCATCAGTGTTTTGACGATAATTGTTGGTCTTCCAAAATTCCAGAGTGTAGTAAAATTTTCCAAGAAAAAGGGCTCATCGAGCTAAACAGTGTAACCAATGGTTTGTGATCAGTCAGGATAATGAATTTTTCTTTCACAAAAACGATGGAACAATGTAGCATCGATACGGATACTTGATGCATTGCAAGCTATCCCAAAAGTAAGCGCAGGGTCAAAGTAAACCAATAAGGAATCAAAGTAGAGAAGTTCTTTTAACTTGTTGAATGCTTTTGCTTCTACTGAATCCTACTTCCAAGAAACATCATTTTGTAGAAGTTTGTAAAGAGGAGCAGCATCTGTAAAAAAACAAGACGGTAAGAACTTCGCATAAAATTGTATGTATCCAAGAAAACATCGTAATGAGGATACATCTTTGAGTGTTGGCATGTCCAAGTGGTGTTAGCATGTCCATAACTTCATCTACCTTGGAGCCTTTAGAAATACCGTTTTGAGAAAGAATGTGACCGAAGCTCTCTACACAGGGTTTGGCAAACTCACATTTCTCTTTGCGACAACGCAAACCATTTTCGGACAACCGTTGTAACAATTGTTTGAGATTATGAAGGTAATCTTCTGCACTCTTTCTACTTACAAGGATATCATCCAGATATACCGCCACACCTGGTAGATCTTTAGTGATGTCATCCATGAAATTTGCAAATATCCAGGGGCGGAAGAAATTCCGAAGGGCAAAACATTTTGTAGTAAAACTCCCCGATATGTACTTAACGCTAAGCGTTTGCGTGATTCCGGAGCTAATCGAATTTGGTTGTAAGCATCAGCCAAATCAATTTTTGTAAATCCAATTCCGCCGCCTGGTCTTTGAATTAATTCTTCAGGGCGTGGGAGTGGATGACGATGACTTTTATGCTGAGGATTTACTGTAGCAGAATAATCTCCAGAGACTCGTAGATGTGCATTGAAAGCATTGTGTTGACCTCTTTTTCGGACTGGGACTATTGGTGTACCCCAATCATTAAATTAAACTAATGCCCAGATTCCTTTCTTTATACAAGCATCTAAGGCCTGCGTCAAATCGGATTGCATGGCAAAAGGTACCAACCCTGGTTTGCAAAATATGGGCTTTGCTTCAAGATTACAAGAAGTAATTGCAAATTTTGCTCATCGGATGAGGGCAACAAATATTTCGCATCCATGGATGTTGATGAGCTGCATAACAAAATCTTTTCAATTGATATGTTTAAAGTAGCAATAGCATCTCTGCCAAGAAGGTTCAAATTAGAAGAATTGGTAATCCGTCTCCCATAACTACCAGAGTAGTTTGTGCAACAAACGTTTCTAAAACGGGCAGTAAATGCTTGCTAGCGCATTAAAATTGTAGAGAAGGTTGTTGAAGATCTGGTTTTCCCAACTTGTTCCAAACTTCTTGTGAAAGAAAATTGCCTCCCGTTGCAGTGTCCAATTCCATACGAACTTGTTGAGAATTGATGTAGACTGGGATTTGCAACTTCGAAACTCTTGTTGTTTTTATTGGCATTTTGCTTTTCTTTTTCCGGCAAATTGATTCCAAATGACCTTAAAGTTTACAGTAATTTAGCAAGTAGCATTCTTGAAATAACAATCGGATCCCAAACAACCGGCTTTTCCACAACAATAGCATTTGCCTTTATCCTTCTCAATGGATGAAGAAATGGCAACTTTCTTGTGAGTTTGCCAAAAACTTTTAATTTTGTGAACGCGTTCGGGAATCGAACTAAACACAGTTTCTTTGGCTACTTTCACAACCTCTTCAGTTTCAGTTGCAACTTCAAGGCACGTGTAAACTTCAATTTATCTGCGTTGATCTTAAAGAGAAAACTGCCTCATTATTGATTGAGAAAATGAAGCGAGTTCGTAGTGCTTTATCCAAAGGATCGTTGATTGAACTGAAATCACATGTAGCGGCCGCTTGGCGTATGCAAGTAGCTAGCTCTTAAATTGACTCACCTGGTCTTCTTTTCAATGTATTCCAGAATCTGAATCTCTCTCTCACAACGAAACGTTTGGGATCAAATTGTTTCTTTTCGTAATTCGTAATTTGTTCCATGGTTAGGTTGCTTATGTCTTTCGGCGGAGGTTCCTGGGCATCCAGATTTGACAACATTTTGTAGGTGGTTTAGGTTTGATTTGTTAGAAAAACCTTTTGCTGATTTCTCATTTGGCACAGAATGCGCGTTTGCAAACGTGCAAAACCTGGACCAATAATCTGATTGCAATTCCGAAGTAGAGTCAAAAGCAGGAAAATTCGGTGTTTCTACTGTAGTGGTAGGTGCTGTTGAAAGTTCTTGATTACCAGCTTGTAGACGCTTACGAATCAAATCTTTCAGAATTTGTAGTTGTTCTTCGTAACTACGTTGTTTTTCTTCATATCGACAATCTTGAGAAGCGATTTGTTGCTGCAAAGCTTCGACGAGCTTCTCCATTGCGTAGTTCTTTCTTTTTTTCCTCGTCGTCAAAAGTTTCTGTGTATTTTTCAACAGAGTTATTTAAAACTCCCTTCCTCGGTGAACAAACAAATGACTCTTTTGTAAAACGAATACACGAGCAAATATCTTTTTTATTTGTTATCTTTCACAAGTCTGAAATAGCAGTAAATATAGTTCTAGAATAACGCTTAAAGCACGGTGATTATGACAACACAAATAAACTGAAACTCGCGATCACGTAATGTTATAAAAGAAAACGCGGTAGCTCGCGCGCTTAAATGAATGGTGATTTGCGTCGAAGTTTGCTTCGCGCTAAAGTAAAAATACACAACATCTAATAAATTGTGGACGATTCTGATGGCGTAATACATAACCGCTGTTGCGCAAAAAAAGTTTGAAAGATTAATTTGTAAATTGCTATTGAGACGGGAAAGGTTTGACGGATTGATTCGATTTGATGGAGTTGAAACGACAAGAAATACGCTGCTATTTTTGCTTAAGCTTAGACATAGAACGTTTTAATTGCCTGTATCGTTGATATTTAAAAGCTGATCTTTAGTGGCGGCCCGCAAGTAAAAACGAGGAGGTGCTGCAATCAGAGGCACCGGAAAATTTTTGGGCGAACGGGGCAAAGTTTTAAAAAGGGCACTTTTTTGGTCAAAGCAACCTGTAATAAACGCAAATTTTAAGTGTAAGTATAATGAAGAATTTGTGTCGGCAGCGTGGTCGAGTGCTTAAAGCGCCGCAGAGATCAACATGGTCTCGGTTCAAAACCCACTCGCGCGATTCTGTTGTGTTTTTGGGAAGGACACTTTACGCCACTTTCCTCTGCTTGGTGGTCTTGGCAAGTAGTTCTAGTCATACTTCAAGCGGACAGCATTAGCGTCTCTGTTGCTTTCCTGCGAGTCAGGAGGATAAATATAAAGACAAAATAAAATAATTAAAAAAAATGGATAAAACTTTCATAAAAAAACCTACTACAGACCCGTGCCTCCTCTAAGAAAACTTTACACTGCGCAAGCATTTTTTAAGTATGCATGATTAATCTGAAGCTGTCCCAGCAAAACCCTAAATGAAATCGGAATTTTGCGAATTATTACAATAAAGAGACTAAAAAATCTTATTTAAATAAAATAAAGTAAGCCTACAGAATTAATTTATATAGCTTCTCCTGGTTTTTGTACTTTACAATTTTTATATATTTGTTTAAACTTATTGTTGAATCATGATAGGAAATTGATGCATTATCATCTTTTTCAATCTGCTGTTTTTGATATGATGTGCTCAAAATAGACAGTTACATCATCACCTAATCATAATGATACAAGTTCATCCCGCATCTACTCTATGTCTCAATTTTGTTCAGGAAATAAAAACCTTTTTCATAGGAAGCATTGGAGGCTTGAAAAGAAGGAGGACATATTCGAAGGAGGCAAAGTGTAGTTGAAAGCTTTTTATGCGTAGAACAGATTTCAGGAAAATTACTTAAGCTTACACTAGGCGTTTGAAGCTTAGCAATTTTACTCTAATTTAACTGTTCGTAAATCTATAAACATGACAGCACTCTTTTAAATTTTCTTAAATAAATCTGCAAGTTCTGTCAGTACATAATTTAGAAAAAACAACCTAATATTAATTTGCATTGATTCGAGTTTTGTAAAACAAAAAACTGCTTTTTAATCGCGAGTTTCTTGGTCTTGATTGTTACTAGGGTTGTTGCTATTTTTACTAGAGTTTGATTGTTACTAGGATTCGCAGAAACAAATGCAAGGTTGTAACGAGTGCAACAGTCTGAGTCAAACAAACATTTTGCTAAGATGATCGAGTTTAAGTCCATGAAATCATGAGTCTTTTTGATTCAAAGTCTATTATGATGTCACAACTTTACTCCGTAATCCAAAAAGACCAATTGAACTATGTAACCCGAATACCTGCGCTGAAGTAAAGCTGTGTTTGTTTTTCATGCCGGCTCTAGAAATAGTTTGCCGCCAGACTGAAGTTTTTAATACAGTTAGTTCTGGATAGGTACGATGAATTTTCTAAAAAACGTCTTTCTACAGATAGGAAAGAACAACAGTTTCTTACCATAAAGAATACACGTATTATTCACAAAATCAAACAAACTTGATCAACTCTTGTAAAACTTGACTCTCGAGCTTTACAAAACCAAAAAACCAACGACTGCGAATATCACTCAACAACTGTATACGAACTAACTTTAAATATGATTAGTAACCCGATGGCTAATGTTAAACTTAATAATTCGTCCAAACAATTCTATTTCACTCTAAAATTAAATTTTTAAGGCATCAACCTGACCCTTGAAGCACTAAACGACAGCTTAAAAGCAACAATAAAGCAACTTTCATACTTTATCTAGACTGAATGAATAACAAACTGCGACCTTATATGTATATGTAAATCAGCCAAACTTCAGTTCAGTTCAGTTCAGTTTTTTTTTTATTTCTGCTCCGCCACATGAACAAAATAACAAAATGTTGAAAAGTTTGTGTGTTGTTAAAGACGGGTTAGAAAAAGGAAGAAGCAACAAAACGAGTTGACGTTGTGTCTTGCTAATTAGCGATGAAAGGTGTGACTTGTTGTTTAATATAGAAGCAAGGTTGCTTCACCTCATTATAAAATTGTTTAAATAGAAAGAGAAAAAGAAAAGAAAAAAAAATGTATAGGACCGAGGTTATTTGCTTAATAAAACACTGCTATGGGGGCGGTGCAATGGTGGGACCATAGCAGAATTCGGCTGGATGAATATGATCAGTCCTTAAAAATATGTAAAAGCATGAACATATTCTACCAGCCCAACAGGCAAACAAACCCACCGAAAGAAATCCTGTTGCGGATCATAAGATCATTTCTCGAACAAAAACCTCAGTAAGAAAAATACAAAAACAAAAACATTACACCATTAGTAAAAAAAAAAACAAACAAAAAGAACACAAAAACAACATAAGAAAACATACTAAAAAAAAAATAAAAAAAATCTACAAAAACCGATGCAAAGTAGCAACAATAAATAGTAAAATAAAATTTATGCAATAGCTAAAAAAATTGTTCAGGTAGAAACAAGAGTGATCCTGAAGAACTTTTCTTGAGTCTTTTCTTGACCGTTGTAGAGTTGAAAATTTTCAAATTGTTCAGTTGTTGTCCTGAAACACAAGAAAAGGAAGACCAGCAAAAGATATTAAATGATGACCTACGTAACAGTTTATTGGTTTGATTGTTGTTCAAGGAAGAATGCTTTAGATTTTTTAACAAATGTACTTAAGGATTTACATAGTTTTATTTTTTCAGGTAATTCATTCCAAATTTTTGGGCCAATGTATCTTATTGATTGTTTTGTTACTGTGTTTTTGCATGATATAGGTATGATTTGAGAGTTACTTCTAGTAATTACAGTGGACGTTTTTCTTTGAAATATATTGTTAAATGCTGACGGTAATTGCTTGTGGAATAATTTGTACATGAAAATTGAAATATTTAATTTATAGAGTTGTTGTATATTAAGAATATTATCTTTTGTTATTTCTTTGTTGCGTTTTTTTGCGGGATTAGTGCAGATTATCATATTAATAAACTTGTTGCAGATTTTTTGTAATTTATTAAGTAACACAAAGTGTCCATAGCACCAAGTTGTAATGCAATACCTTATATGACTCAGAATTAGTGAATGAAAAAGTGTAAGTAGAGCTTCTTGAGTTAAAAAAGGCTTTACTCTCATTACTGCGTATAGCGATGATTTTAGTTTGCTGATTAGCATTGCCATGTGGTCTTTCCATGTTAAGCGTTCATTGAATATAACACCTAGCAATTTAACTGAAGTGACTCTTTCAATTTGATTTTTTCTAATAGTTAAAACTGATTCTTTTGACAATGTTTTTGTGGTACGAGAGCTAAATAAAATGTATTTTGTTTTTTTGATATTAAGGGAAAGCTTATTTGCTATTAACCAGTTGTCAATGTTTTCGAGTTCTTTGTTTCCTTTTTGAAATAATAAATTATTGTTTTTTGCACTAAGGATGATCGTTGTATCATCAGCAAAAGACAGGTTGTTGCTATATTTGAGACATTTTGAGAAGTCATTAATGTAAATTATAAACAAGAGTGGACCGAGTATTGAGCCTTGAGGTACCGAGGAAGAAATAGGTTCTATATTTGAAATTCTTGAATTATAATCAACTTTTTGAGTTCTTCCAAATAAATAACTTTTAAACCAATCATGAACTGTGCCTCTCACACCATAATGATACAATTTATTTAGTAATATTTCATGATTAATAGTGTCAAAAGCTTTAGACAGGTCAAGAAAAATTCCAAGGCTATTCATTTTTTCTTCAAATGATGTTGCTATTTGATCAGTAAGCAGGGAAGTAAGATGACAAGTTGAGTGTCCTCGTCTAAAACTGAATTGATTTTCACTAATCAAGTTAAACTTATTTAAAAAAGAATATAAACGAATATAGACAAGTTTTTCAATTATTTTAGAAAAACAGGAAAGTAAGCTGATAGGCCTGTAGTTAGAAACATCTTTGGGACAACCTTTTTTAAAGAGGGGAATTACTTTGGTGTGTTTAAAGCAAGAGATAAATTTTCCTTGTGATAAAGATTGATTAAAGATGTAGCTAAGAATGGATATTACATTTTTAGGGAGATGTTTAAGTATAAATGAAGGTATACCATCCCAACCTGAACTCAACTTTGGCTTTAAAGTAGATATAATTCTTTTGATTTCTTGTGGGCATGTTGGATAAAAAAACATGGAAGAGGGGTTTGAAGAACCTAAGTAATCTTGATAGTTAGCAGCAGAAGCAGGAAGCTGAGATATCAGTTTACATGAGATAGTAGAAAAGTGTGTGTTAAATGTGTTTGCTATTTCTTTAGGTTCATAAATCATTTTTCCAGCTTCTAAGATACAATTAGTTTTGCTGATGTTTGCTTTAGTCCTTCCCAAAATTTCATTAATGGTTTGCCAAGTTTTTTTTATATCATGTTTATAATTTTTGAATTTGTTCTTAAAATATTCTCTTTTTTTTTGCTTAATAAGATGAAAATATTGATTTCTAATTTTTAGATACTTTTCTTTTGCTAATAAGTTATTTTTTTGTATATATTTTTTGTGTAATCTGTCCTTTTTGTGAAGTAAGCTCCAAAGCTCTTTGTCAAACCATTGGCTATTCTGTTTTTGATTTTTTGATTGTTTAAAAAAATTTTGGTTAAATTTATTTAGAAAAATATTTTGAAGGTTTTGAAAAGCTAAATCTGGGTCAGAAAATGTAGCAACATTACTGTAGTCAATATTTTCGAGAGAAGCTTGAAAATTTATTAGATTAGAAGCAGAAAAGAATAAATTTTTGATTGGACAAGATTGTCTTAATTTACCAATTTCAGATATTTGAAAAATAGGAAAATGGTCAGAGACACTATGCACTAATATGCCACTTGTTATATTGACACAAGTTATATTTGTCCAAATATGATCAATGGTGGAAGCACAAGTATTTGTTAGTCTTGTGGGGCGATTGATTAAAGGAAAAAAATTATTATTAAACATGGTGTCTGTTAAAATTTCAGTGCCAGGGTCTTTTTGGTCAATGAGTCAATGAGTCAAACTTGCCAGATAGAAAGCAAATATACGTGAATGCAGAAGAATTCTTAAATCCATTATTATGCTACAGTAATTTTAGCAATTGGACAAAGCAGCTTATGACATCACAAATACAATTATATGACGAAGTGTACAGAACTGCTTATGTAATTTACACAACCGAAATTGCTGCTCAATAGTAGATCATGCTAGAAATCACGTTATCACTGCTGCATTGTTCTTTGCAAACAGCTTACAGCTTCAGTCAATCAATGTGCTCTTGACTAACGCAGTAAAACGACTATTCATAATTACTTTTAAGAAAAACTTGCAAACAAATTATATTACAGTAGGGAGGTGGCGTACCGATTACGCAATCACTACGTAACAATGGAAAAGATGATGACATAATTAAAAACTTCGAAATTACTGTAAAAGACTAAAATTTAATTATAGGTTTATAAATTTGCGATTAGGATTAAGAATAAAGTGTTACATATGACCAATTTCACATCCAAGTTTTGTTTTTATCTTCATTGGCAAGAGAAGAGTTCTTTTTATATTCACGTGATCTCAAAAATTTTTTTACCTTCAACGTAAGCCTAAAAAATAGATCATTTTCCATTTGTTAAACAAGTTAAATGGACAATGAATGGGTTTTATTTTTATGAGTAAGGTTCGGCAAAAAAAATGATAATTTTTTTTAATTCAGTCATTTTCATTTGGATTCGAGTCACGTGCTTTGTTCAATAATCAATTTAAAGATTCGAGTCGGAGCAAAGTTCTTTTTAGATTTTTACGAGTTGACCCGAGTCGGATTCGATTCATTACAACTCTGGAAAAATAACAAGTCAGCCATGATATTTTAAGCTAAAAAAGACAAATTTGAAAAATTGTTTTAAACAAAATTGGGATGTTGTTACTGCGCAAGAATAAGATTTCACTAAGTAATAGTCTAGTGCAGGGGTGGGCAAACTTTTTAGCTCGAGGGCCGCATTTACAAGCTGATTTTGTCTGCGGGCCACACTATGGTAATCTCTAAAAAAAAGATCATAACTTTTAATCAAGGTCCAAAATATCCTTTTTCGTCTCGAAAAAAGTGATCTCAAATTTTGCACATTGATTGAATGTGATGACTATTTTTTATAAATCATCATGACTGAAAGCGAAGAGAGAGTAAAGTTTTTTTCTTGAAGCTTTCGCGGGCCGCACAAAAAGTGGTGGCGGGCCGTAGTTTGCCCACCCCTGGTCTAGTGGCACTGCGCATTTGCGGAGTTGCGCACCTTAAAAGGAATACTGGTGAATACCAAAAGATTAATAAATAAAGATCTTCACTTTTCGGCCACGGCGTTTCATTTCTTAGCCAGGAAATAATTTTGATTTACTCAAAAAGGTGAAACGTCTCTTTTGCAAATAAAGATCTTTTCAATTTTGTCCTTCTTCATTTTGCACTAAATAAGATTTACACCTTCAGTTCGAACTCAAGTAAAGTCTTTTTTTTGGTCTTCACCAATTTTCTAGAATTTTTTTTTCCAATTCGCTAATTACGTTTGTTGAAAGTGCTTTTTTTAACAAAAAAGTACTTTTTTTCTAAATTTTGTCCCTCTTGCTAATTTACTGTTATATCAGGTGTCTCTTTCGAAAAAGTTAGGTGACCTCTTGTTTAAAGCGAGATTTTCACACTTTCGCGGATTAGATTTGGTTGATATTATACTGTATAATCGTAGAGATAAATTCAACACAATGCTTTTACCTTGCGAATTTCCAAAGCACTTGTTCCCTGGCCCTCCATTTTAGGCGTCCCTGAATCTGCTATCTGTAAAATACAAATTGTGTTAAGTTAAAGCATGTTAAAGCTTATTGCGAACTAAGCTTCATGTCAAAGAAAGCGAAGCGTTGTATTTGTTACGCCAATGATTAGATCGAGTGAGCTGAGTTCGTTGCAGCTTAGATAATATTTAAAACTGTTGCACAGATATTCGGGGGTGTTGCAGCTTTATAGCTCCAATGAGCGAGCTACCGCTGTTGATGTTTGTGAATAAAAATCAGTGAGTTCCACCCCGCTTCAGGAGAGTCAAAATCGATTTTACTTAACTTTGTTAAAATGAATTTTAATCCAATTGTTTTTGTTGTTTTCCCTTACCCGGATCAACCCTAGGGATTGCAGCTTCTTATATTTCTCAACAGAATGCAAGAAAATTATTTTTGGTACCTGAGCACTAAACAAGACCTTGCTGTAACACATAAGAATAGTCAGACACAAATATCTCCTTCAATTTCTTAAACGAACTGCAAATGCCCGGGCGCATCCAGAGTTTGAAACAAGAATCATGCTCGGCAAAATACTACTCACGTAGAATGATCCGGAAAGTTGATGGTCAATCTGATCCCTGTAAAAATACAGGGCTCATCCGTCACCACAAGCGGCGATCCATCGTTGGTGGGACTTATATCGATATGCAATCAGATGCCTATTGCATAGAGATGATAAATTAATAATAACATTGCTTTTCTTTATAACAAAACATCAATACCCAAGAGCCGGCGCAACATCAAATTAATATTGCCTGTAGTTTTTTAAATGAACTATTTAATCTCGACGGCCCAAGCGCCAACTACACTATCGCAGGGAGTCTAATTGAATAAATGATAATTCAATCAACACAAACTGCGGCTGACCTTCTTATTGAAGCACGCATGCGGGGTATAGCACTCGATAACAAAACTACACACCAATATACGAAGTATGTATGTGTGTATGTACCGTTCTTCTGTAAACACAGAAGCACTTAATATATTAATGAAGTAATTAAGAATTTACGACAATTACTAAAAAAAAATTATTTAACTATTGGTAGTTTCACAAAAACAATATAACAAATAAATTTACCAAGCTTGTTGGGCCACAATATCGCTGCAGTCAGTTTAGCGTTGATAACAATAAAGTTCCAGGATAGATCCAAATTTTAATTTAAATATTTACTATATTAGGTATATACACCAGTGGTGAAAGTCTCGAGACCGGTCTCGAGACCAATTTTCAGGGTCTCGGTCTCGGTCTTTCGCTGGCGGTCTCGGTCTTGGTCTCGTAATGACCTGGTCTCGGTCTCCTACTTTTTAAATTGGTCTCGAGACCGGACATTTTTTGATATTTTGTTATTTGGTGTGGTTATGACGATGTACTTACTGATTTCTTAACCATAAACAATTCTCCTTGCAAAATGAAATTGAAAGCCTTTTATTGCCTCGTAAAATTTTTGAATAAACATAGTGTTACGTAATGCAAATCGCTTCTTTGTGAATTTTTGTGACCTATTGGAAAATTAGATTAATTTTTTGTGACCTATTGGAAATGCAATGAGTCGCAGCTGCCAACAGCGAGGAAATGTGATAAAATTAACGCCTTTAACAGATTAATCAATTTATAGATTTTAAATTAACTGCATCCGTTCAAATAATCTAAATGCATTGTCCGAATTACTTAAGCCCAATGTGACCTCGTTTTCACAGTAACCTGTATAAGAGCATAAAATCGAGTTTTATTGTTAATTTTTTCGTCTGAGCCACGTGGCCCAATTCCGATTTATTATAAATAGAGTGAGAGATCACTCTTGTCATACAGTAACTAGAATTTGGCTCAGAGAACGGTGAACGTTGTATTAATTTTTGTTGTATTGTTTTAAATAACTGCGTGTGTGAAACCGCAGATAAATAATAAATTCAATCCTCTCTTAAGTTGCAACTATAATTTTCTGTATCGGGCGTCATAGAGTTACGCATATCAAGGGTGGTTGTAACTTGGAGGGATTTCGCTGACCTTATTTAGACAAGTTTGGCATTTCAAGGACGGTTGTAGTTATTGAATTCCGTTTTTATCGTTGGACACGCCGGCACCTTTCGGTGGGGAGCGGAAACTGGGAGTCGCAAGTCTTTCCTTCATCAACAAGAATTTGGTCTTCTCCAAAATTTGAATTTATAATTTGGTCTTTGAACCAAAAAAATTGAATTTATAAGTAGTGTTTCTACCAAAATTTGAATTTACTCTCTTCATCAACACATAGTCAATAAATGGTTTAGTTCAGTGGTTCTTAACCGCGGAGGCACGCCTCCCCTGGGGGGCGTACGTAAATTCTCAAGAGGGCGCGATTGTTAAAATGTTTTACAACACATTCTATATTAATTTTGATAATAAATCAAAATGACAGGAAACTTGACCTCAGCAAGAATCAAATTGAACAACGGAATCCAGCAAGCTTTTTTTAATAAGATTTTGCACTCGCAAACGGTAACTGTGAGTCTCAATTAAAGCACAAATAAAAACTCATTTATCTGATTAAAAAAAATTAATCTAGTAAAATTGTCCTATAGATAAGAAGCAAGAAACACATTACAATGCGAAATAGGCGACATTTTTGATGAAGCACAAGAACAGTTTCTCTAGTTAAAATTTAACTCAGCAGCCAAGGACAAATTTAAAGTGCTAGACCTTGAGGAGTTTTGGGCCAAATACCTTTCCATTTACCATCTTATTTCTGTGAGTCACCGACGATTTCCTGTGAGTCAGGGAGTCAGGAGGATAAAAATAAAGATACATAATAATATCAAGAATAAATAAATAATTTTAATTTTTTTTTAAGTGAATATTTGAAAGTGGCTCCTTTTTTTTTGTTGCTTCAGGCCTTCCTTTTGTAAAAATTATTACGAATTATAGTGATCGTGTTTTCGGCTCTCAACAACCCCCATAACAAATTTCTGCAAACGCCATTGTGTGAATCTAATTGCTTAAAATAAATTACCTAATTGCTAATAAGACGAAGTAGAAAAGAAGAAAATAACTAAAAACTACTTTGATTAACCTGCACAAAGGCGAACATAAAATAAACAGGGGTAATACAAAAAGAAAAGTCAGCGAGTTGTTGAGCAGCTTTTACTGGTTTCTACAATTTGTCCTTATTTCTAAACTTTTTTTTTAGGAGATTAATTAGACTAAATCTATTCTATGTAAATCAAGCAAAGCCAACAAATACAACGCACCAACACAGATAACCAAGCTAATCAAATATTTGAATGAAGTTTTGGTTCTAGGTGTATTCTATTGCGGTAAGTTCCACCACGACACAGTTCACCACGGCAAATTCCACCGCTGTAGTTTATATTTTATCACTGTATATTCCACTACAATATCACACCATGTTGACTGTTCATTTAGTTGTAGATTGTTGTTGATTTATTACGCTATAAGCTGCCAAGACAGAGTACAGTAGTTGACAAGCACATTTATTTCCCTAACTCTACTAACCCTAAACCTTAATTCTAACTGTAACCCTAACTCCTAACCCTTTAAACCTAACAAATTTCTGTGGTAGAATATACTGGGTTAGAATTTAACTATGATGAAATATACCGGGGTGGAATTTATCGGTCACCCAAGTTTCAACCATTTTCGTAATTAGCGTGCCTTCAGCATTTTTGGGTTTTCAAAAAAATTTTAATGATTTTTTTTAAAAGTTTTTTGATTGCTGTTTTTAACATTGTTTACCGCCGTGCTTTGTATATTTCGGCTTTTTTTTTGCTCTAGTTGAAAGGATTTTTAAAGCTGATTGTTTAATGATGCAATTAAACTTGAGCAAAGCTCTTTTCAACATGATCGAGATGCTTGTTCAATTAAAAAGTAATCTTAGATTGCTGTTTAAAAAATAGAACTTTATGGTTTTTGAAATAATTAAACCGACTATATTTTCGTAAAATTTTTCGGTCTCGATCTCGGTCTCGATTATTTCTGGTCTCGGTCTCGAACCTTAGGTCTCAAAATTTTCTGGTCTCGATCTCGGTCTTGGTCTCGGAAAAATTATCGGGTCTCGGTCTCGGTCTCGACGTTTGTGGTCTCGACTACATCACTGATATACACTACAAATAATTCACTTATTCAAATAAAATTTACCAAGCATAAAACAAATTAGAAAATCGAAGACATAACAGAAAATTAAAATCTTCACTATTAAAACGAAGCTCGCTGCTTAACCCTATTCTTCTCAACCTTTTTTGAGCTATTGGCTCCACAACTGCCGGGCTTCA
Organism: Diplosoma virens; assembly: GCA_963680785.1. Classification (NCBI taxonomy): domain Eukaryota; kingdom Metazoa; phylum Chordata; class Ascidiacea; order Aplousobranchia; family Didemnidae; genus Diplosoma; species Diplosoma virens. The sequence goes on from OY796888.1 coordinate 13,969,049, forward strand.
GAAGCCCACCAAAGTTTGACGATTCATAACTCAAAAACTACTTAAGCTGTTGTTTCCAAATTTAAACAAAGTGAAAATCATTTATTTAAACTTTGTTTGGGCAAAAAAGTTTTGAAAATTTATTAAAAGAAGTATATAAAATTAGATTTTAGCAAGGTCACTTTAATTCTTACGTTCAGACATTCATTTAACAAAGGTAAAATCCGATTGTAACGGAATCGCTGTTGTAACAGTCGTAAACTTAATTAAAATTTGTAAATAATCGTAAGCAAAATTCAACATTTCATTAGTTTGCAAAGTTTATTAAAAAAGCTGAACGTTTTTGACTATAATCAGTCCTTATCAAAGCATCTAAAATATTTAGCAGAATTTCTTCTCATTTTTCTCTTTTTTCCTCTGTGAATTCTGATTAGTTTTGTGTAATTGTCATTGCTTTTAAATTGAATTAGTAATAACAGTGACAGCATAAACTTGAGAGAATTATTGTTTATATTTTAACTGTTTATATTCGTCGTTTATAGTTAATTGTTAAATTGTGCTAAATATTTTAGATGCTTTGATAAGGACTGATGATAGTCGAAAACGTTTGACTTTTTTAATAAACTTTGCAAACTAATGAAATGTTGAATTGTACTTGCGATTATTTACAAATGGATTATAAAAATTACTTCTCTTCCTGAATTGATTAAAATTCGGACATAAAAAGTGATGTCAACGCGCATGACAATTACAAACAATGAAGAAGCAAAGGGAAGCTTGTTTTATTGCCTAATTTTTCAAATTAAAGAAAATGCATTGGTAGGCAAAATAGTAGCAATCAAAAGCCATCATTTTATCATTTATTTTGCTAAGTTTTTGTAAAAAACAAAAAAGCTGAACGTTTTTGAATTTCATAAACCCTTGTCAAAACATTTAAAAATTAGCATAAATGAACAATGAACCATAAAACAAAAATTACATACGGTTAAACTAAAATATATACAGCAGTTTTCTCTAGTTTATGTACACACTAATTTAAAAGCAGTGGTACTACTAATTTAATTTAAAAGCAATGAAAATTTAGTGATTAATACAACAACAACAACTTTTTTGTTTTTAAATAAAACTGTGCCAGCTAAATGATAAAATGTGGCTTCTGATTAGTAGTATTTACAAATGGATTTTAAAAAATTTATCTCTTCGTAATTGAAATATTTTAAACCAGTTTCAATTAATTGGTGTGCAATTAGTGTTGCAATTTTTTTAAATGACGTAGAAAATCGGAATGCATGTCTTGCCAAAAAAAAGCCTTTTGAATCGACGATACAGTGCTTCCTCGATTACCCGGTCTAGTTGGGACAATATTTTTAAAAATCTGAACGGATAACCAAAAAAACGGATAATTGAAATTAAGTATTTAAGTCACTGAAAAAGTAATGAACAAAAACATAACACATTTATGATTAAAAAATTACATAAGGTCAATATCTTCATCAGTTGCATCAGTAGATCTACAGAAAAAAGAATCGATTTTAATTTGTTTGCAGGCAGATTGGCGTTTTTCTGCAGCTAACTCGCGAAGTCGTACCAATGTGGAAGTGTTCGAAACTGATGCCTCTGACTGAAAACGAGCCACGTTAGGCAACGGTCTAACATTTGCAAATACAACTCCATAATTGACTCCTCTGCAGAAAAGCAGCCCTTGGTTGTTTTGATTGTGACGAAATAAACTACATCGTGGCTTTGTGTTGTTGCTCCATGTTTGCCATATATGTTAACTAACAACAATAGAATATTTTAGCTTGTTTTAATTTAAAGTGTTTTAGAATATTTTAACTGTTTTTTGACGGAAATTGACGTAAAGTTTCCCGGTAGGCCAAACAATTTGCGAAAGAGCTAATTGAAAAGCCAATTAACATTAAAATGTTGCAAAACAGAGTGACCAAATAATCGAATGCCAGATAAATGAGGTACAGATAATCGAGGAAGCACTGTATATTGATATTGATCCGTGTTACACAAATTATTACAGATTTAAAATATCTACTTGCTTACAGTTCACAATCTAAAAACCTTTACTCTTTTTACAGTTCAGTTCAGTTTAGTTTTCTTTTATTTCTGTTTCTTTGTTTTTTATTCATTTCACAATGCTTTTTACCTAAACATTTTTTGCCTACTGTGTATAAATAAAACACGATTAAATTATTTCAACGTGAAAGGACACTTAGGGAAAACAAATTATTATGATATTATGTCATGGAAACATATTGCTATGTACTGTTCAAACAATAATGCACAAATTTTAAGGCAGTGCTGCAAATATGTTGTTTGAATCGCATGTTTGTCACCAGTGGCAGGCCAGTTATTTTTTAAAGGGAGGGGAGCATACAACCAGAATTAAATATGCTTAGCAGATAATTTTTTTTCAAGTGGTAAAAAAAGGCCTTCATTTTGAACCTGTCTCGTTTTTGTCAAATTTTTCGTCCCAAAACCAAAGTGATCTCCAAAAACAAAGGTCTTCACTTTGAATCTACCTCTGATTTTCTCTAAGGAAGGGGGCATGGCACAATAAACTTCCCTAAATACGCTACTATTTGTCAATAATTTTGTGGTTTATGCATATTTTTCTCAAGCGATTTTGGACTCTGATCGACTTTATATTTAGAGCAGAGGTGACAGAGCTTCAAGCTAGACTTTCCAGCTTAATTTTCCAGTATAATTGTTTAAGTATTATAATGGAAAAAAGTGTTCTTTTAAGAGGTATTCAAGTTTTCGTTAAAATGGTTAACTATAAAAGCTTTCTTTTAACATTAGGTTTAACAGGGCAATTCTATGACAAAATTGTTGTAAATATCCACTTTAAATAAAACACATACATAGGAGTGGCTCCTTTTGCTTAATTTTTTTACAACTTCAAATTGCTCAATATTTTCCGAATCAGATGCTGTCAGCAATGTAGCAAGCCAGCAACTTTTTTTCTCCAACTCTCTGCAACCTCGTGCTCCATGTAATTGCCATTACATGTGACATTCCCATACAACGTAATTGTGCAATGCTGCCGCATTTGCAATGGGAGGAAGAAACAAGACCCCATTTGTTCATGCACGTTTAATCATAACCCAAGCTGTTTTGGGCACGCTATTACGAACGAACCGGGTGAATTTTTTGATTGAGTGAATTGATTGAGTGAATTTTTTGAGTGAATTTTGAATCTTTTGATACCGGATGAATAAACCACAGTACGAATCTAAAGCTGTGCTCTGCCACCAGTGTGCCGCGGATAAACGACAAACATATTCTTTGAAATGGAAAAAATTATGCTTCATTAAAGTGGCAACCAATAAACTTAAACAATTCATTGTACATCTCATTTTGCAATGTCAAAGCGTTTTATGATCTTTACTAATTTTTGAACGCTTTCTTTTACCTGCTTTATTTAGTTGGCGAAAAAACCTACCAATTTCAATCTAAATCTGTACAAATAAATTCAGTTTAGTTCAGTTCAGTTCAGTTTTCTTTTATTTCTGCTCCGCCACATGAACAAAATAACAAAATGTTGAAAAGTTTGTGTGTTGTTAAAGACGGGGTTAGAAAAAGGAAGAAGCAACAAAACGAGTTGACGTTGTGTCTTGCTAATTAGCGATGAAAGGTGTGACTTGTTGTTTAATATAGAAGCAAGGTTGCTTCACCTCATTATAAAATTGTTTAAATAGAAAGAGAAAAAGAAAAGAAAAAAAAATGTATAGGACCGAGGTTATTTGCTTAATAAAACACTGCTATGGGGGCGGTGCAATGGTGGGACCATAGCAGAGTTCGGCTGGATGAATATGATCAGTCCTTAAAAATATGTAAAAGCATGAACATATTCTACCAGCCCAACAGGCAAACAAACCCACCGAAAGAAATCCTGTTGCGGATCATAAGATCATTTCTCGAACAAAAACCTCAGTAAGAAAAATACAAAAACAAAAACATTACACCATTAGTAAAAAAAAAAACAAACAAAAAGAACACAAAAACAACATAAGAAAACATACTAAAAAAAAAATAAAAAAAATCTACAAAAACCGATGCAAAGTAGCAACAATAAATAGTAAAATAAAATTTATGCAATAGCTAAAAAAATTGTTCAGGTAGAAACAAGAGTGATCCTGAAGAACTTTTCTTGAGTCTTTTCTTGACCGTTGTAGAGTTGAAAATTTTCAAATTGTTCAGTTGTTGTCCTGAAACACAAGAAAAGGAAGACCAGCAAAAGATATTAAATGATGACCTACGTAACAGTTTATTGGTTTGATTGTTGTTCAAGGAAGAATGCTTTAGATTTTTTAACAAATGTACTTAAGGATTTACATAGTTTTATTTTTTCAGGTAATTCATTCCAAATTTTTGGGCCAATGTATCTTATTGATTGTTTTGTTACTGTGTTTTTGCATGATATAGGTATGATTTGAGAGTTACTTCAAGTAATTACAGTGGACGTTTTTCTTTGAAATATATTGTTAATGCTGACGATAATTGCTTATGAAATGATTTGTACATGAAAATTGAAATATTTAATTTATAGAGTTGTTATATATTAAGAATATTATCTTTTGTTATTTCTTTGTTGCGTTTTTTTGCGGGATTAGTGCAGATTATCATATTAATAAACTTGTTGCAGATTTTTTGTAATTGATGATTATTTTGATCAGCTGTCTTTCTGGCGCAATTTGTACACGATATGCACAAATTGGTAACTTCAGATGAATTACCTTGTTGTACTACGCAAATTGGTAACTACCTTGTTGCATCAGCGGCCCACTGGGGTCAGGGTGAAGAGCTAACTTTGAACGCTTTCTTTTAACCGAGGTTTCATTTGCTGTCTCAAAAACTTAAAAACTTCAATCTAAACCCTAAAAATAAAGCATAGGTTTAGATTGAAGTTTTTAGGTTTTTTATGACAGCCAAATGAAACTTCAAGTAAACAAAAGCGTTTAAAGTTAGCTTTTCAGCCTGGTCTAAGTGGGCTGTAGGAGCAAAACGGCAGCGGAGAACTGGTCTAGGGTACCACTTTTAGCCAAAATGAGTGTCGCTTTTAGTTGTCCTAGCTCAGATGGATGTATGTTTGTAAAAACTGATAAGTGTTCCTTTGGAGAGGAACAGAGGCATTCAGTGACTTTCCACAAAGCCTCGTTTAAGACACATTTAAAAAGTAAGTATGACCATTAGGACAACCAACGGGGATTCAGTAATTAGCTGTCGAATAGACCACAAGTAAGATAGTTATATTTGTATGTGGTGTTTTTGCCCCGACATCTGCCTTGAGCCGTAGGTCGCCTTAGCATCGGGACAGGCAAAGAAAATTTGTTTACAAATGCCAAACGGTGGTGACGGAACGTAAGTGATCTGTCTAGTTTTACTTCTAGATAAAAAGGAAGTGGACAGAATGATAAAAGTTGATTGTTATAAATTTTTGGATGACATTTTTTGCTAATCTGAGATTTTGAAAAGTAGATTATACGTATAGATCTTAAAAAGAAATAAATCTTGATCGATTTTGAAGTGACGCCGTTTCTCTGACACTCGAGAGTGTTTTGCTGGGTCTAGGACAACTGGCTGCAATCCAACTAGCCGCGTCCGATTGTCCGCAGCCTAATTGGCCATTGATGCCAACTTGCCGAAGCCTAACTGGTCGTAGAGTCATTTATAAAAAGATAAGATAGAAAAAAGAAAATATATTTTTATTATATTGTAATAAAGATTTTATAATATATTTGTTTTTTTTTAATAATTCAGCCTTTTACCTATTATAGGCCTATATGTATTTTTGTTTGAGAAAACCTTTCTACAAAAATTATGACTCTTACAGCACTTTTATTTCAATAAATTAGCTTTTTAAATATAATTACCTTTAATTTTTTTTGATATTTTGTATATGCTAGAGGAAAGATGGCTGCGGCCAGTTGTCCTGTTTGCTGTTTTGCTTACTGTCACCGTTAGTAAGAGTAAAACTTTTACCTTAGGAGCTTGCAGTTACAGCCAAGTTTGCAAGCAATAGCAGTGTCATATGCAGCTGTCAGATCAACAAATATGGCATTTAACAATCAACAAATATGACAAATATAAATCAATTGGTTTGATGCAGATGCAGGCAAGCGTCTCGAATTTCTTGCCGGGACATAAAGTTGATATATTTGTTAATAACTCTTTGGATCTTCTAAAGCCTTCTTCGTTTTTTGAATGGAACTACAAGCGCTCTTCCATAGATTTTCGAAATTTAGAGCTGACGGAAGCAGGAAGAGAGAAGGTTATATAAACAAAGCTTTAAAGTAGCTCTAACATGGATTATAAGCTTTGTGCAAATAAGATTAGGGCCCTGAGCTTTACCTGGTTTTACGTGGAAGAACCCTTGCAAACAGCCCAGGTCATCCGTAAATGAGAGTTCAAGTTGATTTTAGATTCAGAGGTTTTCAACTAGGGGTCATTTTAAAACTACAAAAACATCGAAATATAATAGGATAAACATTTTATACTAGGTGACATCAAACTTTTTCCAAGATGATATTTTGATGTTCAAACGTAAAACTTATTGCGAAAGTCAAATGAAGATCAAAAAAAAGGTCTTTATTTGACATTTAAATAAAAGTTCTTTTCGAACCTCAAATGACTTTTGAAATAATTTTTCAAACAATTTGCAATAGATAAGGAGCATTTTTTTAAACTCTGGCTTGAAAATTTTTTAGAGGTAATGAGTCATTTGTGTAAATCTAAGATTTATTATGTCATGAATTTATATAAATTTGAAACTACTGCTTCATTGAATTCAATTGTAAGGAATATCTTGTTTAAAATTTATGTCTTCTGTTTGCAAGACCCACATTCTAGAGCTATAAACTTTAAACAAAACTTATTCAAACAGGTACACTTATACCTAAAAAATACGCCGGATATTTTGGAACAAGGAAATTTCAACATAGAAACGGTTTCTTAATTCAAATCCAAAGTTAAAGGCAATTATAAACAGTCAGGTGTTGCTTAATTGTTTGAAGGCTTGAGCATAAGATCTAACATGTGCAGAAGTTTATTTAGTTTTTTCTCACGAATGAATAGTTATAAGAAGGTTTAATAAAAAATGCTTATCGTAAAGATCGAATTTCGTCCGCTTGATTGATATTCAAGCAACCTTTGTTTTAATTAGTCAAACAACAATTGTTTTATACAAAACAAAGTAAATGTGTAAGCTGTTTTCAAGTAATCGCCAAAAACTCAGAAACAGAAAATGCGATGTTATATGAAATCTTTATCGCCTCAGGCATGTTAACGTTTCGCAATCGACTTAATTCGCTTCGTCACGCAAAAGCAATAAATGGGTAAAATCAATTTTATTTAATAAATGCGTAAACTTTCAATTTCACGCCTTGCTGCGATAGCAAGCAAAAAAATACACAAATTTGCTGAAAAACGTCTATTTTACCCGTTAACCCTTGTTCGGACCCAGCAAAAAATAATACCATCTTATTCAACAATGCAAATTAAGATAAGTAAAAAAATTTCAGAATATCATCTAAAAAAATGAAGTACAGGCACTCCCCGACTTATGAACATCCGTATATACGAACAATATATTTTGCAAGTTTGAATTCGTATTTCATGCAAAATATGACTTTTGGATACTACCCAAAGCCGCACAGAACTGTAGCATAGATTTATTTGATAAGATTTACGACAATCCACTTTGTTATCACCGAACAATAGGCATTCACCCTGTTCCTAGTCAACAATTGCAACAAATGTTTTACGAAAAATTCCTTTTTGCGGTTTTCAAAACTACTGTGCTGTAGGCTCTACTGCACTGTAAACTACGAAGTCTAGCAGCAGTGATTTTTTTCGGAAGAAAATCTATTACTCTTAGCCAAATATACGAAGCACAAATAAGCCACAATGGATAGTACGAAGCGTCAGATTAGTGATACTAATGGTAGTGCTAAAAAACGACAAGTTATCTCGATGGAAACAAAAGTGATGATAATAAAGAAGCTTGATAGCGGTGAAAAAATGGTAAATGTTGCCCGCACGTTCAATATAAATCGTTTCACTGTCGGCACGATTTACAAGAACAAAGACCGTATTATGGAATATGTGAAAAGTGCAGTGCCTATGCAGTCTACCATTATCAGCAAGAATCGGGGTAAGCTAATAGAAGAAACGGAAAAACTTCTCAGTCATTGGATGGAATACCAGTGGCAGTGGCGTGTAAGGCTTAGTCTTACGCTTATTCAGGAGAAGGCAAAGTCGCTTTTCGAAGACTTAAAGGCTAAAGCTGGTGAAAGTGCGGAAGAGGAAGCATTTGCTGCAAGTCATGGATGGTTCCAACGCTTCAAGAAACGAGCAAACTTGAGTCATGTTTCTGTCTCTGGTGAAGCAGCGAGCGTTGACGAAGTGGATGCCGAGAAATTCCCAATTAATCTAAAAGAATTTATCGATGCCGGTGATTATGCTCCTCAACAAATTTTTAATGTGAACGAGACTGGCCTCTTCTGGAAAAAAATGTCCGAGAAAACGTATATTAGCCGTAAAGAAAAGACGATGGCAGAGTTTAAGGCTGCGAAGGATAGGTTAACCTTGGTGCTGGGTGGCAATGATTCTGGAGATTCTAAGCTAAAACACTAATCGTTTACAGAGCTGAGAATCCACGAGCATTGAAGAACATCAGGAAAAGTTTTCTTCCTGTAATTTGGAAGTCTAACAAAAAGGTTTGAGTGACACTCGCTCTATTTGACGGGATGGGACTATTTGGCGAAGCCGTTTTGGCACGGCCGTTTTGGCGCCAGCCATCGTGGTAGTGTATCGTTTCTTTTTCGTAAAATCTTGAAAATTTTAGGGTTTAGGAATAGGGGGGATAGGGTTAGGGTGATTGATTATTTTGTTTTATTCAAACCTTTCTGCTAGTTTCAAACCGACTGGCGCCAAAACGGCCGTGCCAAAACGGCCGCATTAAAACGGCTTCGCCAAATAGTCTCTTAACCCTATTCAAAGACTGGTTTTCCCACCACTGTATACATGAAATCAAATTCTGTTGCCGAGAAAAAGACATCCCTTTCAAGATTCTCCTGACCTTGGATAATGCACCTGGCCACCCACCACACTTGTATGATTTTCATCCAGATGTGAAAGTTTTGTATCTAGCCCAAAACAAAACTTCACTTCTTCAGCCGATGGATAAAGGTGTTACTGCCAATTTTAAGAAATATTACATTCGTCGTACAAACAGGCAAGCACTAAAAGCAGTGGAGGATGATCCTAATATGACCTTGAGTGACTTTTGGAAGTCATTTAATATCTACATGTATATTAAACACATTGATGCCGCATGGCGTGAAGTTTCTCAGACCAGCATGAACGGTGTTTGGAAGGCTTTGTGACCGCAGTTTGTCAACAGTGTTGAAGGAGAAGATCAAAACGAGGACAAGAAAGTCCTTGAAAATCTCGTTGAAATATTTAAAAAGCTGGACATCGACTTGGAGGAAGAGCACTTCCAAAAGTTATTCGAGTCTTTTTCGCAGGAACTGACAAACAAAGAACTAATGGAATTGGAAACCATGCAAGGACCAGAAGAAGATGAAGAAAAAGAGATTTTCCCTGTGAAGAAATTTGAAACAAAGTTAATGAGCGATGGGCTTAAATTATGGAGAAAGAAGATAAAGAAGAATTTAATTTTATGGAGAAAGCTCTCACTATTTTTGAGAATCAAGATCCGAATTTTGAGAGATATTCAAAAGTAGCAACAAGCGTCCGCAATTCCTTCCAATGTTATCGCATTACCTACGATAAAAAGAAAAAAAACGACAGTGCAAACATCCTTGGACTAAATTCTTCAATAAACCTAGTGATCCGCAAGAAAACGTCAAATCTGTGAAAAATGTCCAAGAAAACGTAGAGTCAATGCCTTTATCTCCGCTACATTCTTCGTCAAACGCTACTTCCTCCTTCGACAGACCGCTGTAACTCCATAACATACCGTACTGTACATTGTATATTTATGTAAATGCATTTTGTGTTCGTATTTTATGTTTGTGTCTTTAGAATAAGAAACAATTCAATATGTTACGTATGTTATTTAGGAATGTTTGGTAGGCATTTGTATTGAACTGTGCACCGAATAACAGTGCTGTACAGAGGATATACCAACTAACGAACAAATTCAACATACAATTTTTTCAGATATTAAAAAGATCACCGGTTCACCAATTTTTTTTTTGATACATTACCAGTCCGCAGGCTTAAAAAAGGTTGAAAACCACTGGCCTACAGCACAGTAGTTTTGAAAACCGCAAAAAGGAATTTTCGTAAAACATTTGTTGCAATTGTTGACTAGGAACAGGGTGAATGCCTATTGTTCGGTGATAACAAAGTGGATTGTCGTAAATCTTATCAAATAAATCTATGCTACAGTTCTGTGCGGCTTTGGGTAGTATCCAAAAGTCATATTTTGCACGAAATATGAATTCAAACTTGCAAAATATATTGTTCGTATATACGGATGTTCGTAAGTCAAATGTTCATAAGTCGGGGAGTGCCTGTATTCTAAAAGTAAAACGTTAATCTTAATGATTCATCAAATTACCAATTAATAGATCGTAATACGCCAACTTGTATTGTTCGTATGCTTGATTTCTGGTACAGTGAACTAAAGATGCAAGTGTATTGGAACGCTGCTTTATCCAATTCTTTTCATATTTCTAATGGTGCTTGTCAGGGTGGGGTTTAAGTCCCTATCTTTTTTTATTTCATATAAATAGTTTGTCTGAAAATTTAAATCGCTTTCGTGTTGGTTGCTACATTGAATATAACAAATTTAATCATATATTTTTTGCTGATGATATATGCCTACTTGTCTTCATTTTAAATGGTTTGCAAGATCTTTTTATATGTGCAAAGATTATGCGGAAACGCATAAGATCTTTTTTAACAGCATTAAGTCAGTTGGTTTACTTTTCAAAGCCAAATAGTTCCGTGTTTCAGCTTCTCCCACCATTTTTTTACTACAAATACTGGCTCTTTTTCTGATAATGTTAAGCATTTAGAAATTAAACTTAGCGCTTTGTTGTCTGATGATGATGATATTTTTAGAAAAAATTTAAATAATTTGTTACACTGCAAATAAGATGAAATATCCTTTTCTCAATGCTCTACATCGGTATAAAATTCGTTATTCCGTTCTTACTGTTTGCAGGTTTATTTTAGTCAATTACGGTGTAATCATTTAAAATCTTCATATCACTTTGAAATCTTCATATCATACCACCCGATTAAGCTAACTATAATGGTTCATTCAGAATGTTGCATAATTTTAAACGTTCTACTTGTGCTCGAAATTTTCAAGTTCAGCATAACATAATTACATTCGATGCATTATTGCAAAAATGTATGTAATCTTTTGTAAATCGCTGCTTTCACTCCGGCAATTCTCTCATTAAAAGACTTATTCACTCTGGTGTATTTTTTAACTCTTCTTACTATAAATATTACACTCGTTCTTTGTATTGTTAAGTTGACTGGTTCTCGAGGTAGTGTTTTTTCTGGATCTAAATTTGTGTTGCTTCTTTTTGTTTGTTTGCTGTTACATCATTTCTCGAACCTGAATTAAATAAAAAAAATAATAAAAGAATAAATACTTATATAAATTTAGCATTTAGAAATTTCACCGATAATTTTTATAACTAAAAGTTTACAATTTAATGTCATTGTAGTAAACGCTTTTTTTGAAGTGGCAGTAGGTTAACTTTGAAAAAAACTATTAGGTTTACAGTTTTGGTGTTCATTAATATTGAAAATAAATATTATATAATGCTTAAATGATCGATTTTACATGTCACTCAAACAAGCAAAAACAAAAATTCACAGCAGTTTCTATCACTGCTCAGGCAATCAAAAATCTCTTTATTACTAATTCAATAGCTCGAAACCAACTAGTCATTGAATAAAAACCTAACCACAACTTAAAATTCAAAAGTCTAACTATAATAATAACTAATATACAGTGTGCTTAAATCAATTATAGCAAATCTTCTAATTTTGCTTTACTTAGTTTTACCAACTTTGGTCATCAGTAGCCCTAGAGATGTTCAGAAAGACCGCGGAATTTTAATTGTTTTACATCCCAGTAGTGTTTAAAAATCCCTGCTTCGAAACGTCATAACTTTTTTTTTAATATTTTAAAGATCGAAAAAGGTTTTTTAATTGAGGAGTATAAAAACTTGTTTGCTTTACAGTACAACTAATTTTGCTTATACGATTGAGCAATATTTTTAGAAAATGTCTGTGAAAATTGTTTGTGAAAAATCTGTAACTCGACAAAGAAGCGGCGAACAAGATTCACGACTACTCAGCTATGCAAATGAAAACAGGAATAAAGGATTCTTCAATGACGTCGAACTATTAGCTGATGACGAATGTATATCAGCAAATCAAATGGTGTTGTCTTGTTATTCGAAGTACTTTGAAAACATTTTTAAAACAAACTTGAATAATCAACAGCGTTGTATAATTGAAAATGTTGATGGAAAATCATTGAAAATTCTCATTGATTATATTTACACCGGTAATGTAGAGATCAACAACAGAAATGTATTGAATTTATTATCAGCAGCCGATAAACTGAAAATACAAGATGTCAAAATGTTTTGTTTGGAGTTTCTAGAAACGGTAATCACTTATGACTCTTGTTTTCACATACTTTCAGCAGCTCAAGCTTGTCAAAGTGTTAAGCTACAATTCAAAGTATTTCTATATCTCAATGAAAATTTTGAAAAAGTATTATTTACTCCGCCTTTCAAAGCTCTTACAAAAACTGAAGTTACGTATTGCATGACGCGTCTCAACCGAAATGTAGTGAGTGAAACAACGCTTTTCGACGCAATAATTGCATGGACAAAGTATGACGAGGAAAATCGTCAGAAAGATTTTCCGGACTTGTTTCAATTATTGAAACTTGACAAATTTTCCTATGATTTTTTGATGAACGTTGTGTCTAAAGAAAAATTTGTCCTTGATTCCTCTTATTGCTTGAATTTGGTATTGAATGTTTTGCCAAAAGTACTTCAGTTGAGTCCACGAAATGAATTCGGATCAGCAATATTAAGCATTGGCGGATGTTTAAGCTCGTCGAAAGTATTTGAAGTTTTTAAATTGCATGATGAACCAGAAAAGCAATACCCTGATTTACCAATGCCTCTTTATGGTCATTGCTCAATAAAAATGGACAATTTCATATATTGTTTGGGAGGTGTAATTCGAATAGGTAATAATTGGAACATTACGAATAAAGCTTGGCGATTAAACTTAGATAGCGATCATTTGAAGTGGGAAGAAATTGCTGCAATGACTGAAAAAAGACAATCCATGCGAGCAGCAGTTTGTTTCGATACTTTGGTGGTAAGTCATGGTGACGATATTGCTGACAAGGTTTTAAAAACAACTGAGATTTATCGAAAGTCCTTAGATCAATGGAAAACGATTTCGTCGCTGCAACAGCGTAGACAATCCCATGCATTGGTTGCATTTCAAGAGAAACTATACGCCATTGCAGGTTGCTGCAATGGTGAAGTCTTATCGTCTGTAGAGGTATTATCCGGATTAGATTCAACATGGAAATATGTGAAATCGCTGAAAACGCCGAGAAAATGGTTCGCTGCAGTCAGTTGCAAAGGTTTTATTTACGTGATTGGTGGATTTTGCAATTACCCATCTCGTACGTTGAAAAGCGTTGAAAGATATGATCCCATATTAAATAAATGGGATTACGTTGCAGACATGAATATTGAAAGGCATAGTCATTCTGCTTGCGTTTTACAAGACAAAATTTATGTTGTTGGAGGACGTGACTCAGAGAGTTGCGTTGTGAAGCAAGTTGAACGCTATGATCCGTCATGTGATAAATGGATATTTGTTGATGCAACCGAAGATGAATTGTACAATCATGCCCTTGTTGTTGTTTAAATATTTTTGTCAAATTAAACGAGACGCCCTTTTATACATAGTCCAATTAAAAGCAATAAAAGCATATCAAAATTATTTGAACTTTCTGTTATTTTCATGAGTGTGGTCCAAACCCGGGCCCACCAAAGAATTTTAATCGTCGTTTATCTTTTTGATCAGAACAACGTTTCAAACAGTTTCATAAATTAAAAATATAACAGAAGCTGAAAAAATTTGTTCCAAACCGGTCAAAACACCCTTGTTTACTTTTAAAACTAGTGAAAACCCAAAAACGTTGTAACAACCTTTTGCATTTTAAAACAGCTTCAAACCAACAAGAGCCCCCAAATTGTAGAAAATTATGAAAAGTGGCCCGCAAGAGCTACGACCTTGCACCATCCTAATTTGTATATTGATTATACAGCTACGTTTTAGTATCTAACAACTAGAGAAACTTTCTGGAAGTTTTTTTGTTTTACAAGAATTGGTTATGCATAATTGATTAGATTAAATTTTTTTATTTTATTGTATTATGCAATTTTTCTATTTGACTATTGTAATTACTTTTTTTTTGACCCACCTTGTTCACTTGCGTTTTTTACTGTTTTTAAGTTTTTTTTATTCCTGATTTGTTCCTATTATCATCCGATTGCATTATAAGCTTTTTACATATTCCAGGTCAAATGCCAGGTAAATGATTTAAGAAAAAACAAATATTTTTTACTTTCAACGAAAGGCCAAAAATGTTTTTTTTAAATCAAGTGAAAACTAAACTAATGTTTTTGTTTTACATCGAGAGTCGGTGTTTATAGTTTATATCATGCATCATATTACTTATATCTTCTATTTCGTCAACAAAAATAGTGATTAAGTTCAAAGAAAAGTCAAGCGATAACCTAAAAACATTGAAAAATAAAGTAAAAATAAAAAAGCCTGTTACCGTACCGTTTTCATGAAACACGTTGTGAAGTTTTTATTTAATGCAAAAAATTTTTTTAGTTTTCATTTAAATTAAAACGACAAAAATTGTTTTATCTTTAGAAAAAACAACAGTATGAAAAGATTGTTGTAACGTGTTTTTTACAGAAACATTTTATTTTGGTAGGTGCAAATAGCAGCTCTTCTATTTTGATTAATTTTTTTTCGGTGAATTAAAACTGGTGTTAGCTGTGGAAAGCTATTTAGTTTTTTTATATTACATTAAAAAATTGTTCTGATTTTTATTTTATTATAATAGAAAATGCTTAAATATTTAAAATAAAAACCCTTTTTTAGTTTTCACTTTATTGCAAAAAACGTTTTGGCAGTTCTTATTTCAAACATGGCCAAAAAAGGAATCCATTTAAAGACAAACAGAAGGACGACAAAATTTTGTTTTTTTTATTCTTACATGAATAAAAACTTAATGGTAAGGTTGAAGTGTGTTAAATCCCAAAAAAATTCTGATGAATGAAATTGAAAAACACTTAAAAGAGCGCGGTATTTTATCCTACTAAACAAAAAAAAGGAACATCTTTTTCCTCTTCTGTAGGTTCTTGTTTGGAAACTTCTTAGTCTAACAGTAATATCGGCTTTGTCGGAGAGATAACAACTACGAGTGGCAAAAAACTATATAGCTTGAAAAGAGCCAAACTTAAGATACGAATCTCTGCAATTCTCAAGCTTATGCAAATAAATGCTAATTTGGCATGAAATTAGCTTAATTTTTAAGTGTAATAAATTTAATTTGAACATGATTTTAGTTTGGAGTTTGCTTTAACTTTTATACTTTTGATATTTTCAGTAACTGTGATTCTTTTCTAATTTTAAACAAATTAAACAGGGCTAAGTTGAATTTTATTCTAATTTTTAAAAAACACAAAAGCTCTAATTTTAATTCTAATATAATTTGAAAAGGCTGAAAAAAATCTAGTCGCTCTTTTCGGAAAAAACGCCGCTCCGAAAAAAATTCCAAGTCTGCTCTTCCTCTTTTTTATGATGGTGGCGATGTTTTACTGTCAATATGACCAGGATTATGACCAGGGCTCCTAGTCCTGGTTTTTCTAGATCCATCTGGGTTTCAAGGATTTATTTTGAAAATTTTTTTAAATCTGTTTTTTTTCAAAAAATAAATAATTATTTATTATTTACTCTTTCCCCTGCGCATCTACATAAAATGATACAAAAAAGGTCCCATTTTGCGTAGTATTAATATTCCTGAAAAAATAATTTTTCACAAATTTAATGTAAATAAATATTTAATATTTTTGTTATAAAAAACCCCTTTTGATATGAAGGACTAAAAATGGTAACGAGCTCCGAACACATGGATTGCAAAGCTTTGTTTGAACGTTTCTCCAATTTTTTCTCGACATTTCGACAAATATTAATATTTTGTATATTTTTTTAAATATTGAATTTGCCTCGTTTCAAACTCATTTTAAATTTAATATATTTTTTGTAAAAAATATAACAACTTGGTTTTTCAAAAGAATCTGTGTTTTATTCCTATGTAATCTGGGTTTTTATAAAATTCATCGCTGAGAGCCCTGATTGCGACAAAAAAAACGTTTGACTCAAATAGACTGATGATGTATCAATAAAACGAATCACTAAGTCAAAATTTTTGTATAGATTCATTATAAATCCAATCACTGTCGATAGTTGATAAATAGTTCAGATTTTACATAGAAATAAAAATTCGTAATGTTGCTAAGAAACGATTTCAACGTTTTTACAAAATTTATCATAACACTGGCCAACAAAAAAAATTTCTTATGTGCCTAAAATATTTTACCGGTTTTAGGGTAATTTTTGGCCACTGAATCCGAAAGTAACAAATGTTCTTTAAATTAACTCTAGTTTTTGAGATATCGGTATTTTCATTTTTGACAAGAAAAAAATCGTTAAATGTCATTGGACAATAAGCTTGGATTAGTCACTGGTAGGTATATATATTTCCGTGTGACTCAACTTTAGCATTTATTTTTTATCCCAGATTTATATAAACTTTAGATACTGAATTCTACGTATTGTTTTAACTGCATTTAATAGTTATGAGTTCATCTCGAAGAAGCTGTCACAATGATCTTGACAAGATTTATTACATCTGTAGGCAATATTCCTTCAAAGACCAATGGAAAGCTATCACTAATTTTGTGAGGAAGGCGTATCTCGCAAAGTTTAAGATGAAGCTTGGTGACTAAGATAAGCTATGAGCATCTCACGTTGTGTACAAAGCATGTGTAGGAAACCCGAGAAAGTGGATTAATGGTACACTTACAGATCTTAGATTTGGTCTACGAATGATGTGGAGAGAACCAAAAAACTATTTCGATGACTTCTACTTCTGTTTGATGGACCTAAAAGGGTTTAATCATTACAAGAAAAGGACTTAGAATTATTCCGATTTAGAATCTGATCGGCGACCGGTGCTTCACTGTAAAGAAATACCTGTGCCTGAATTTAGTGATTTACCTGACATATCCATTAAATATGATGAGTTTCGTACAGAGGTAGAAAGCTTTGCAAGTGACAGTGGTGGAAGTGTATTCAAAAGCAGTTCATCAATTACAGAGCAATTTAAGCAGGAGGAGCTGAGTGATCTTGTCAGGGATCTCAACTTATCCAAAGAAATAGAAGAAATTTTGGCATCCGGCTCAAAGACAAAAACATCACAGAACTGAAGTTTGAATTACATTCCACCGTACAAGAGAAAAAAAATTACTTCCGTATTTGAGCAAACGAGAAGAACTTTGTAGTAAGCAATCTTACCTCAGTCCAATAAAAAAGAGAATCTGACGTTACAACTAATACAACTGCAGGCTACAATACTTTAACATAAAAATATAGCTGGGATTATCGGGAATTATTCAGCTAATATATCCAAGGATTATAATTCATACAAAATAACAGCTCACAAAAATCGCCCAATAAAACGTATCCCAATTAGAACTAATTTTCAAAATTTAGACTTTAAAATGACAACCTATCGGCCCATTAAAAGATTAAACTAGATAGTAGCCAAACGACTACCGAACGCAGCAAAAACCTACATATCTAATAGAACCATAAAAATTTTTACGCGGCATAGAAATATTTACATCGGTTGAATCAATTAAGCAAATGAATCCGGAACAGACTTGTTTACTGCAAACACATCGAAAGGCTTCTACTGAAAATGGAAGTGCCCCAATATAGAGCTGAAGAGTGGAGTTTATTTATAGACAGTTTAAAAACAAGCTTGAAATGTGTATTGCTACATAATGGTAACAGGTATTCATCTCTTCAAATTGGCCATTCAACAAAACTAAAGGAAAACTTACAACAACGTTAAAACGGTATTGCAAAAACTGGATTATGACTCTCACCCATGGTTAATTTATGTAGACTTAAAAATGGTAAATTTTTTGCTTAGCGAGGAAAGTGGCAATACGAAACATTCATGTTTTATCTGCCTATGGACAGCCGAGCGCATGACAATCACTAGGTGAAAAAAGGTTGGATTCCTAGAAGTTTCATGAGAGTTGGTGAAGCTAACGTCATCAACGAACCTTTAGTTGCTGGAGAGAAAATCATCATTCCACCACTGCATACCAAACTTGGTTTAATAAAACAATTTTTGAAAGCCATGCCGGTAACTGGATATTGCTTTAACTATATTTTCACAGCACTTTCTGTTTTAACTATGGAACAGCTGAAAACAGGCATTTTTGATGGCTCTCCAATTCGCAAACTCATAAAAGATCTACGTTTTGTGCAGTCTATGACAGACACAGAATCTGCTGCTTGGCAATCATTTGTTTTCGTCACACAGAACTTCCTTGGAAATCACAAAGCTGAAAATTACCAAGAGCTAGTGGAAAATATGTTTTTCAGTTCAAAGATTTAAGTGTTAAAATGGGTATCAAGGTTTATTAGCTCTTCAGTCATTTAGATTGTTTTCCTGCCAATCTCTGTGATCTAAGTGAAGAGCATGGGTAAAGGTTCCACCAGGACATTAAGGTTATGGAAGAGAAGTACCAGGGCAGGTGGAATGCCCACATGATGCCCGACTACTGTGGAGTCTCTGACATGACAGCTTGGCCGCATCGCATTCCAAGAAGTCTTACAAACAAAAATTTGTAAATTTCGACTAATTATAGGGTATTATATGACTGATTAATGTGTTTATTGACAGTTTACGCAAAGCATCAATACTTTGATTGTTATTAAAAAAAGTTTGTGGTTTGATATCTTAACTGTTTTTTAGCTGTTAAAATCGCCTAATATTGTGAGTTTTTTCTTGATTTTCACATTAGACATGATTTGCATATAGAAGGCTCTGTGCAGTAACAGTTGCTGCCTTTCACAATATCACATCGAAAATGAATAAATACTGTATAAACATGCTTGAAAAGACAAATACAGTCCCAACAAAGATGTAGCACGAAGGCGCAAAATCTTTTTGTTATTGCCGGCCGCATTACAGAGTTAGTTTTTTAACTTGCGGCCGCCATTGAGTTAAGAAAAATTCTATAAAATTACCTATTATAAAATAAAGAGTTTTATAGATGTAGTTTACATAAACCAAATAGTAATAGAAAAATGTGTTACATTTTTTTGACAAAATGATTTAAGCACAATTTGCAAAGGATTCTATGAATGACTCTTTTGGTCTTTGCATACTCGCAGAAAAACTTGCAAAATTAGTCAACTTAAGCTGTATTATCGCAATAAGCTAGAAACAAAACTCTATAGTAATGTAAACATCGACAATTTGTAAGCTACAAAAAGTGAATCAAAGAAACATGGCTATAATATAAAGTTATTTGTAGCAAAAAGAGGGAATTGTACATGTTTTAGGTAAAATTTGCAATAAATCAAGTGCCTGACTTATGTGCACGGCCGCATAAACTGCTATCTAAGGCCACATGAGGGTATACGGCCACAGGTTGTGCACCGTTGCTATAGCATAAGGAGAATGCCAATGTCAAAATTTGTGCATCTGTAGCGCTTTTTTGAAAAAAGTATGAAATATCTCAAAAAATAGAGCCAATTCGGAAAAACCTAGGTCATTTTTGGATTTAGCAACATCAAAATACCTTAAACGGTTGAAACTTTCTTGGCACAAAAATGCATGTTGACCAGTGTGATTAAAGTAAAATATAGATCTACTTTCGCTTTAAAGTTTGATTCAATTTGACAAACTGAACAAATTTCCAAACACTAACACTCCGTTATGGTTAATATTTAATTTCCACGGGTATTTTTATTGTTCACAATTAAAACAATTATTGCACAAGTTTACTAACTTCTTTTGTTTTTTTATTCATAAAGCAAATATAACGTCACATTTTTGTTTGCAAAAGATTTCAAGTTAATGCTATCAATTTTTTAATACTTAAATAATTTGCTAATAATTTGATTCAAATTACTATATAGTAAAATTTGATTCAATGTGACAAACTGAACAAATCTCCAAACACTAACACTTGGTGATAAGTGGGCACGGAAGTAACGCGGTACTTTTACTTGGTACTTTTAAATTATTCAATTTAATAGTAATAAAAAAACTATTTTTGAATTTTTTTTTATTTTTATTTTTGAATTACACTATTTTTGAATGTCAATTGAAATTCAATGTATGACAGAGTTATAACTATTAAATTGGATTATTCAAAAGTACCGAGTAAAAGTAACGCAGTAACGCAGTAGCGCGTACTTTTACCCCGTACTTTTGAATAATCCAATTTAATACTAATAATAAAACTATTTTTTTATATTTTTTATTTTTATTTTTGAATAACACTATTTTTGAATATCAATTGAAATTCAATGTATGACGGAGAAGTTAATAGTTATAACTATTAAAATGGATTATTCAAAAGTACCGAGTAAAAGTACCGTGCCCACCTATGCACTTGGTTATGGTTAATATTTAATTTCCACCAGTATTTTTAATGTTCACAATTAAAACAATTATTGCACAAGCTTACTAACTTCTTTTGCCCTTTGTTCGGTAAAGCAAATATAACGTCATAATTTTGTTGCGAAAGATTTCAAGTTAATGCTACCACTTTTTTAATACTTAAAACATCTTACTTTGTACTTGTAACTATTGCACAAGCTTACTAATTTCTTTTGCCCTTTGTTCGGTAAAGCAAATATAACGTCACATTTTTGTTTGCGAAAGATTTCAAGTTATTGCTATCACTTTTTTAATACTTAAAACAGCTTACTTTGTAACTTAGCTGTGTGTCACTCCCAATCACTACCTCAAATTAGTGAATAGCATGAATCAAAAAAAAAAGAAAGAATTGAAGTAATTAAAGAAGTTTAGAAGTGAAAGCATCTTTGTCTTTTTCATTTGCTTCGAATACGATCAAAAGTTGAAGAGCTCGTGAAAATCAAAAACCATCTTTATCGTTTCTATTCATCCTCTTGACTTCTAAGTTAACGACGAAGGCCTTAAACTTAGATAAATCGTCAAGATGTTACCCTGACCTGCTTTCAGAGATGCCAAGATATATTGCTGTCCGATTAAGAGTTTTTTAATTGGTGTTTAGTTTTTTTATATCCATATGTGACCAAAATTGCACTTTTTGTCGGTAAGTAACTTATAGGTTTTGTCAGCTAGAGTAAAGTGCTGTAAGTTTTCTGGAGACAACAAAATGAAAAAGATAGGAATTAAGCTGAGAACGTGTTGATTAGATTCACATTCTTCTTTCCGCGCTTAAGCGCTAAGCAAAGCAAGAAAAAAATCAATAAAAGAAACAAAGAAATCAATGGCTATTTCCACGCTCTTAGTGGAAACAAGCCTCAATGAAGCATGAACGATAAAGAGTAGGATGATCAGTAAAAAAGTTAAGTAGAGGAAAAAAAATAAGGAAAGAAGGTTTTATCATTTGCATAGAACGCTACAAAATTTTATCAATTGTTTAGGACGATGAGCTAAAATCTAGAAAGTATTTGGACCATAGATTAATTTCAAAACGGTAAATTGGTGTTTGAAAAAAGGTAGTCTACTATGACAGTTTATCGCATAAGAATTGATTTAACTGTGTAAGTTTCTATGATTGAACCATCTCTGTTATTTTAAGTTGTATTTATTAACATCTATTTTGAAACAGATGTGAAAAGCTGGGATGCCATATTCCTCCATTATGTAGTTTTGATAAACTGTCGGGTCACGGAAAAAATGCTTAGATGCTTGAAGATTTCAGGACCGTAAATTGGTGTTTAGAAACTCGGCAGACACAAAACCATGGACAGCTTTTTGTCGTCGTTGAATCTTTTAAACATTTGTAAACGTTTATATTGAGTAGGCCGTCTTTCTGATAAAATGTGAGCAGCGCTGAAGCAATACTTAGACCAGGAGCCATTTTAGCTTTTTGAGCCCCGAGGACATTTTGGCTCATCAAAAATATTGGCGGGCCAAACAAATAAAACACCCAATTTTTGTCTCAAAATCGTAGTAATCTCTTTAAAGAAGGTCTTCAATTCGAACCATTCCTCGATTTTCTGAATTTCATCCCTTAAACGCAGTGTTCTCTAAAAAAAAACGTCTTCACCACAAATTAATCACAGATTTCATGATTTTTGTTTCTAAAAACTAGTGATCTCAAAAAAAAAAAAAAAAAAAGGATCTGTACATGGAACCTGTCTTCAATTTCTGCCAAAATTGGCGCGCACTTCAAAAAATAATACGCGGGCCACTCAAAACCTTTACGCAGGCCACGGGTCGGATGCCCATGACTTAGACTGACAATTTCCCAAGGTTAATTTGAGTTGCTTTGCCCTTTTTTTGTTTTTAAGCTAACTAGTGCACTTTTCAAACAGTTTTAAGTTGAACGGTAAATTTTTTTAAATTGATGTTAAACTTGAATTCGAGCAATTACATGTCGTTAGTCATGTTTGATAAAGCTGGATGATTTCGTCGCCACTTTATTTGCTTCCTTGTTTCAAATTAACCAAGTGTAGTTTTTTAAAGTTTTGTTACAATGTGTCAACATAATAGTGACTTATTTGTCACAGTCTTTGCAGTTTATTAAAAATGACTTGAAAAAGTTTTTTCAACTTAAGTTTTTTTACAGCTTCTGACAGCTTCTTAAATACTTAAAATTTATGTCGTACGATGTTTTAAGTTGTTTCCAGAATTTTCATATTGCAACTTTTTGCACTTTTTTACTTGCGAGTTTTTACTACAACTTTTATCAAAAAGCCTATCGCGCAAAATGTAAACGTGTAATCTGGAGATCATGCTACAAAAACTATTTCAGTATAGTTCTATTCTCTTCGATTTGCTGTGACAAAAAGCTGTGAGACAAATTAACTACTTTATCAAAAAGCACAAAATACACCGTTGCTCAAGCCTATAAAAGAGGTTACACATTTGATTTTGGCCGCACTCCACCAGAAATAAGTTCTATTTAAATATTCCATTGTGATGTAAAACCAATTGTAGAATGACTCGACCGAATATCAATTTAGAATTGTATGCCAAATTGTTAATTTCAAATAAGGGCATTTACTGCGGAGAGAAGTTTTGGCATGCTACGCACACTGTTGCGCAAAGATTGTTATTTCTACCCAAATAATATTTAAAAGCATTTAGCATTTTTTCTTAACATATCGCTTGAGTAAATTTTTTTTGTTAAGATGTTAACTTTCCACTGCAACTTTGTTAGAACTGACTAAAAACTCCTCGCATTTTGTCTTACTTGTAACTCAAATCGGATCTTATAGCCCACTTATAATTAGCAGAACGTCTACAAATATCAGTAAAATTTCTACAATAAAAATTTTTACAATTATGTTTGCAAATAAGTTCTTTCTGTCTACATTATCAGGTTTACAGAGTGTAATAGAAATAGATTCTAAGACAGATAAATGAAAGTCGGATCTCACTTTAGAAAAAATAAAAATTGGTTGTCGTTGTAGCGAGATGTACATTTTTCGTTGTACGTTTAAAAAATGACTTCGAATCGACGAGTCACAATGAGATATAGAATTAGCTGATTTACCTTGGTGTTTTGGTTGTTTTCGTTCTTGACCGGTTCTGTTCCGAATGGACTTGGGCACATGCTGACGAATTCTGTCCTGCAAACGTTGGGAAGTTCGACCCACGTATTGACTATCGCAGTGACACACGTATTCGTAAACGACATTACTTTGTTGAAAAATGGGAAGAACGTCCTTAATTATTTTATTATGATAACCTTTAATAATCTTAATTTTCAGCCAATAAAAACCAGTCTTTAAATTTTCAAAAACTACATTCAGTTCTTCAGTTTATTCTAGCGAGTCCTACTAAAGAGAGCTAGACAAAAACATTGGAGTTTTTCAAAACAGTTTTTTTAAGGCTGCTTATTTAAACGAACGAGGTTGAAATAAAGCATTTGGTTTTAATAGCCATTTTGAAATTATGTACCAGCAAAAAACTTTCTAAATGATTCTAGTTTTTTTATTTGACAAATTAGAAAAAAATAGAAGTAATTTAATTCTAATTTAATTTGGGAAAAGCTGTTCTGCTTTAAGTTTAGTTCCGATTTAATTTCGGATTTTAGCAAAAAACACTACTTTGTCCAACGGCATTTTTTCAGCAAGTGATAAGAAAAAGGATAAAGTTTCTTGCTGAATCAGAAATGACTGAGACTAAGTAGGACGTTTAGGAACAAGAAAGATTTTTCATGATCCCGATACATCTCGGTACCCTTGTAGCACAAGGCCTACTGCTGAAAAGGGAGTGATGCAACTGTTTTATAGTTCATCCACAACATACAGTCGTATTGTGTGCAGCTGTGTACCACACAATACGACTGTATGTTGTGCATAAACTTTAAAACCTACAAAAAAGTATTTAAATAATCACAGAATCAGCTATTGAAGTGTCTAGTATTTCATTCCGCAACAACCAACGCTACGAGGGTTGCCAGAACCAGCGTTGCGGAGTCAGCAAAATTTAAATCTGACTCTGACACCAATAATTTCTAAAAACATACACATTATTGTGTGAAATTTCACCATATGTATCAAGACGCTCGCCTATATGGATAGTATAAATGAGAATTGATTTTCTCTAAAACGTCAAGCACAATTAGAAATTATGAAAAAAGCAAAAATCGGCGAACAAATTTTTATTTACACAAATGATGTTAGGCGGCTACGTAATAAGTTACGACAAGCGCCTGTTTCGTCCTTACGGCACTCATCAAGTAACTGCCGCAGCGCAGAGACAAAAACACTCAAACAGGGTGGGTACGAAACATAGCGAACTGATTAGTAACCACTAATTAACAGGAATTGAACACAAACAAAAACACATCTTGGCTGTCTGAAGCAAAACGAAAAGCGTTAAACATTGTACATAAGCTTGAACATTTTCGTTTTGCTTCAGACAGCCAAGATGTGTTTTTGTTTGTGTTCAATTCCTGTTAATTAGTGGTTACTAATCAATTCGCTATGTTTCGCATCCACCCTGTTTGAGTGTTTTTGTCTGTGCGCTGCGGCAGTTACCTGATGAGTGCCGTAAGGACGAAACAGGCGCTTGTCGTAACTTATTACGTAGCCGCCTAACATCATGTATGTAAATAAAAATTTGTTCGCCGATTTTTGCTTTTTTCATAATTTCTAATTGTGCTTGACGTTTTAGAGAAAATCATTTCTCAATTATAGGCGAGCATATAGGCGAGCGCCTTGATACATGTGGTGAAATTCCACACAACTTCGAAAATTGCTTTTTAGATTTAATGTAGTTACTTTACTACACCACTTTGCTGATTTAGTCGCGCAAATTTTTCTAATGCGAGAAATTTGCTGTCATGTATTTTTCCAAATCATTCATAAATTCTCATTTAAACAGTGTATATAAGCTTAAACATTTTCGTTTTGCTTCAGACAGCCAAGATGTGTTTTTGCTTGTGTTTAATTCCTGTTGATTAGTGGTTACTAATCAGTTCGCTATGTTTTTTACCCACCCTGTTTGAGTGTTTTTGTCTGTGCGCTGCGGCAGTTACCTAATAAGTCCCGTAAGGACGAAACAGGCGCTTGTCGTAACTTATTACGTAGTCGCCTGACATCATTTGTATAAATAAAAATTTGTTCGCCAATTTTTGCTTTTTTCTATAATGTCTAGGATGCGGACTCCGACTCCGACTACGACTCCAGCTTCAAAAATTTCAAGGATTTCGACTCCCCGATAAGAGCAATAGCATTATGCATAGACATACCATATTTTCAAAAGGGCAAACCAAGACGTTCGTAAATAGAAAAAATTCGTCCCTAAAAAAGGTCATAACTTTGAATCAGTCTCGGATTTCATCATTTTCGACCTAAAAAACAAGTGTTATCTAAAAAAGTAAAAAATAAAAAATAAAAGATCTTCATTAAGAATCTGTCCCCAATTTCTTGATAAAAAGCAGTGTTCTCTAAATAAAATTGGACATGAGGAGTCGGAGTCGGATAAAATATTTCGACTTTGACTATTTGTACTCTTAAGAGTTCAACTCCGATTCCTTTTTAAAAGCTCCGACTCTTACTCCGACTCCGCAACCCTAAATTCTACAAAGCTTGTTCTTATCACAGTAAAAGTTACAATGCCGATGAATAAATTATGAAACTATCAGTAACGTGTGCAATATTTTATGGATTTAAAGAAAATATTGCAAACAATAATATTGAAACTGCAAACCTTCCAAGTCTTGTCTTGTAATCTACTTTAGTTGAATACTTAACTAGACCAGATGATTTTCTTGTAACTTGACTCGTTACTTTTCTAGAGCCGCATTTTAAGGCTGACCGCTTAACAATCGCAGAAGAGAAAGGTTAGGTTTCCTTAAACAGGCTTTCTTAATTTTTAGTATTTAATATTTTTAGTATTTCTTCCTTAATTTTTATTATTTAAAAGCTCTTATTTCTTTACTTAATTGCGTGTCGCTCCCGCTCACTATCTCAAATTGATGAATGGCATGAAGCCAAAAAAAATTTTTGAAGTAGTAAGAGAAGAATTTTTGAAGTAAGGAGATTTTTATTCAATCATCTGCTTCGAATCCGATTGAAAGTTGGAGAGGTCGTAAAGATCGATGTCACACTTTTTGAAGCTTTTGATTGTGGCGTCATTTTTTCCGTTGTCGCGTGGTCCCTGAACCGCCCTCAACTTGATCTATTTGTATCCGGGTTGTTTTTATGAGTGTATTATTATCAGTTGTTTTACCTTTTTTATTCAAAAGTATAGGTTGACCGAAGTTTTAAGTCATTGATACATTTTGGCCGAGTTTTTCGGCGATGGCGATGGCGATGACAATGAAGATGACCTAGAGTGTTCAAAATACGATTGTATAATCTACTACTTTTTTAGAGAACACTACTTTTTAGAGACGACTTTTTTTTGTTAACGAGCGTTCCAGTTTGCTCCTTCGGAAATATGGTATGCCTATTTATCATTTGTATTTGAAGTGTTGATGTTAGAGAATAAAAATTGGTTAGTTCTACCCTTCGAAATAGTTGAAATAGAGTTTACGTAACACAAAAATTTACTTAACTTGGTAAAACTGAGGTCTAATCCTAGTGTGGGATTAGAAATTTCTTATTAATTTATTATTGTGATTGAATAAAAATTTTTTGGGATTATTTGACGTGGAATTAATGTTGAATAGAAATTTCTTGCTTAGATTTTTGCTTTTGTCGTCGGTTACTTAGACAACATTAAGTAGAACTTTCAATTAGGCTGTAAACTGTGCGTAAAGCCCAGTATTAATTGTCGAGTGAACATCAATGTTTACACTTACTACAAATAAATTTATCTGGTTTAATTGAAGCGGTTAATTTTGACAAGCAATTCACCCTGTTTCCCAAATAGAGAGGAGTCAAACAGATGTTGCAATGAATCAATAGTTGAAACCACAGCCTTTTTAAGATATTGACTATGATATTAAGTAGGCCATGTTGAAACTAATTGATTTTTTAAAATATCAATTTGCTTTTTAATAGTATTATCTAATTATACTATACAACCTACATGGGTAAGAATAAAAAGCTTTTATATAGGCAAATAAAGGACTGCTGCAAAAAACTTCTGAAACCTTTACTTTATAACATTTGACTCTGTGAATGATTTCTCAAAACCTTTTAATCCTTGACTCAGTATAGACTTAATTTGATTGTTTGCATACGATCAACTTAAGTAATAAAATCCTCCTGAGCAAACTTTTTTCTTTCTTATCATCTCCTATTAAAAATAATTTAATTTAAACTTTTTTTGTCAATGCTTTAGCATTGCGTAAAAGTTTTTAAGATAGGTTTTGAAAAACCTATAATTACTTTTGGATTTAATGTTTTAATTCGTATAGAATGAAACAGCCGGAAATGTAAAAAAAATATACGTGCGCAGCTGAAATAATCAAGGTTTTTATATGTCACTTAAGTTATTATCTAATAAGCGTATGCTTAATCTGAGCAGCAACTTCTATTTTATTAGTGATGAGTCAGTTGCCAAAAAACATCCTAACTTTTTTGAATATTTTAAAGATCAAAAAAATTTTTTAAGTGTAAAGTATAAAAACTTGTTTGCTTTTACAGAAGAATTAATTTATCTTATACGATTGAGCAATTTTTTGAAAATGTCTCTGAAAATTGTTTGTGAAAAATCTGTAACTCGACAAAAAAGCGGCGAACAAGATTCACGACTACTAAGTTATGCAAGTAAAAACAGGGTTAAAGGATTCTTCAATGATGTCGAACTATTAGCTGATGACGAATGTATATCAGCAAATCAAATGGTGTTGTCCTGTTATTCAAAGTACTTTGAAAACATTTTTAAAACAAACTTGTATAATCAACAGCGTTGTATAATTGAAAATGTTGATGGAAAATCATTGAAAATTTTCATTAATTATATTTACACCGGTAATATAGAGAGATCAACAACAGAAATGCATTGAATTTATTATCAGCAGCCGATAAACTGAAAATACAAGATGTCAAAATGTTTTGTTTGGAGTTTCTAGAAACGGTAATCACTTATGATTCTTGTTTTCACATACTTTCAGCAGCTCAAGCTTGTCAAAGTGTTCAGCTTCAATTCAAGATATTTCTATATCTGAATGAAAATTTTGAAAAAGTATTACTTACCCCGGCTTTCAAAGCTCTTACAAAAACTGAAGTGACGTATTGCATGACGCGTCTCAACCGAAATGTAGTGAGTGAAACAACACTTTTTGACGCAATAATTGCATGGACCCAGTATGACGAGAAAAATCGTCAAAAAGATTTTCTGGATTTGTTTCAATTATTAAAACTTGACAAATTTTCCTATGATTTTTTGATGAACGTTATATCTAAAGAAAATTTTGTCATGGATTCCTCTAATTGCCTAAATTTGGTCTTGAACGTTTTGCCAAAATTACTGAAATTAAGACCACGAAATGAATTCGAATCAAGAATAATAAGCATTGGCGGAAGTTTAAGCTCGTCGAAAGTATTTGAAGTTTTTAAATTGCAGGATCAACCAGAAAAGCAATACCCTGATTTACAATTACCTCTTCATGCTCATTGCTCAATAAAAATGGACAATTTCATATATTGTTTTGGAGGTGTAACTCAAATAAGCGATAATTGGGATGTTACGAACAAGGTTTGACGATTAAACTTACATAATGACCATTTGAGATGGGAAGAAATCGCTGCAATGACTGAAAAAAGACGATTCATGGGAGCGGCAGTTTGTTTCGATACTTTGGTAGTAAGTCATGGTAACAATACTGTAGGAAATGTTTCAAGAACAACTGAGATTTATCAAAAGTCCTTAGATCAATGGAAAACGATTTCGTCGCTGCAACAGCGTAGAGAATTCTATGCATTGGTTGCATTTCAAGAGAAACTATACGCGATTGCAGGTTGCTGCAATGGTGAAGTCTTATCGTCTGTAGAGGTATTATCCGGATTAGATTCAATATGGAAATATGTGAAATCGTTACAAACACCAAGAAAATGGTTCGCTGCAGTCTGTTGCAAAGGTTTTATTTACGTGATTGGGGATTTTCCGGTTACCCGTGTCGTAAGTTGCAAAGCGTTGAAAGATATGATCCCGTGGCAAACAAATGGGATTACGTTGCAGACATGAATATTAAAAGACATGGTCATTCTGCTTTCGTGTTACAAGACAAAATTTATGTTGTTGGAGGACGTGACTCAGAGAGTTGCGTCGTGAAGGAGATTGAACGCTACGATCCGTCATGTGATAAATGGATATTTGTTGATACAACCGAAGATAAATTGTACAATCATACCCTTGTTGTTGTTTAAATATTTTTGTCAGACTAAACGAAGCCCTCTTTTATTGAAAGTCGAATTAAAGCAATAAAAGCATATCAATAGTATTTGAACTTTCCATTATTTGCAACTTTGGGCCCACGAAAGGATTTTAATCATTGTAGATTTTTTTAATCAGAATAACGTTTAAAACTGTTCGATTGATAAAAAGAATAAAGTATTAATAGAAGGTAAAAACTTTTTTCTACCCGGTCAAAACACTCTTATTTACTTTTATAACAAGTAAAAGCCCAAAAAAAGATGGTAACAACCTTTTTGCATTCTGAGAAAGCTTCAAACTAAGTAAGACCTCCCAATTTTACAAAATTTTGAAAAGTGGGCCGCAAGAGCGACAACCTTGCACTACACTAATTAATATGCTGATTAAAAAGCTTCGTTTGATATGTCAAACTAACGACACTTTCTCAAATTTTTCAAGGTTGGTTATGCATAATTGATTAGATTTAATATTTTTATTGTATTATATTGTTTAATTTTCCACTTTACTGTATCATACAATTTTTTATTTTAACTATGTAGTTATTTTTTTCGACCCACACGGTATATTCGCATTTTTTTTACTGTTTTTAAGTTCTTGCTACTGTTATTTCTTATTTGTTCCGATTATTATCTGATTGCATTATAAACTTTTTACATAGACCAGGTCAAATCTCACTTAAACCATTTAAAAGAAAACAAATATACTTCACTTTAAAAGGAAAGCCACATATTTTTTTTTTTTTAAATCAAATGAAAAACTTAACAAATGTTTTTTTTTAAATTGAAGGTCAGTGTTTATACTTCATAACATGTATCATATTACTCCTATCAACTATTTTTTCACCAGACACGGTGATTAAGCTCAAAAAAACGTCAAGTGAAAACTTAAATCATTTAGAAATAAACTAAAATTTAGAAAGTCTTTTACCGCACTATATTTCTAAAAAAACACGTTGTAGACCTATGATTTTATGCGAAAAAATTTTTTTAGTCTTTATTTAAATTTGAAGTGCAAAAATTGTTTTACTGTATCTCTAAAAGAAAACAACAATATGAAAAGATTGTTGTAAAGTTCTACCTTTGCACTTCTCAACCAGTGGTCCGCGGTCCATTGGTGGGCCGTGCACATTTTACATAAACATTCTATTTTAGTAGATCCAAATAGCAGCTATTCCATTTTGATGAATATTTATCGTCAATAATAATTGACGTTAGATGAAGAGGGCTACTAGGTTTTTATATTAAAATAAAATGTTTTTCTAACCTAGGATAGAATTAATGAACTTTGCTGTTAACTGTCTTGGGTGGGAATTAAACTTAGAACCATTGACTTTTTTGGGGTAGAAGATTAGGGTTAGGAACACTAGTTTTCTTTAAGGTTAGACTTAACCACCGTTTAGGTCTTTTGGTTTGCTGCCTTGGAAGGGAATTAAACTCAGGATCACGGACTTTTTTAAGTTTAGGGTTTGATGACAACCCTCCATACCTCCACATCTCCACACCTCCACCGTCTATACCTCCACCCACCATACCTCCACGCACCACCTCTCCACCTATCACATCTCCACCCTCCATACCTCCATCCTCCCTACCTCCACTTTCCACACCCTCTTTTTTTCAATTATTCTTTGTGTACTTTGGGGTTTCGGGTTTTCTGACGTCATGAGGCGTGCGCCCTGTGCCCACTCCAGTATCCACAGGATCGGAGCTCTCAGGATTATGACATAATACTAAAGACTTTTATGACCCAGATATAACTTGGTACAATTATGGTACTAGGCCTACTGCTAAAAAGGAAGTGATGCAATTGTGTACCAGACAATAGAACTTTAAAATTTATAAAAGAACTACCTACGAAACCACGTGATTAGTTATCAAAGCGTCTAGTATTCAACTCTGCAACAACTACAGCAGCGTGGTTAGCCAGAATACTATACGAGCCACTAAAATGGCAAGCGAATTTCTAGGTAAGACAAAAACCGACATCATACGGAGTCCAACCCTAAAAATGTTTCGCTCATTTGCAAAGAAAGGAAAAGGTTTATTGAATGCAGCCATTGCAAAATCTTATAAACAAAAAGAGTGTCCAAAAATAAAATGCTACAAAGCTTGTTAATTTCATTTTCATTTTATCTTTATATTTTTCCTCCTGACTCGCAGGAAAGCGACGGAGGCGCTAATACATAGGGTAGGCAATTACCTCAACCTGCTTCCGGAGATGCCAAGATATTGCTGTCCGCTTGTAATTTAATAGAGATATGACTGTTATTTAGAACTGCTTGCCAAGACCACCAAGCAGAGTAAAGCACTGTAAAGTGTTTTTCCCAAGGACACAACAAAATAGTGCGAGTGGGTTTTGAACCGAGACCATGTTGATCATAAGCACGGCGCTTTAACCATTTGACCACGCTGCCGACAACAAACACGTTCTTCTGTTTATATGACAAGATAAGTTCCTCTGCCGGTGAATGTGTTATGTAACTCTTAGTAACGTGTGCTGTGTTTCATAGGTCTGAACAAGCCATTGCAAACAATAATATTGATACAGCACATTTTCCAAATTTTGTCTTGTAATTTACTTAAGTTGAATACTTAACTAAACCAGATGATTTTCTTGTAACTTGACTCGTTACTTTTCTGGAGTCAAATTTTAAGGCAGACTGCTTAACAACCGCATTATAGAAAAGTTAGGTTTAAACAAGCTTTTATTGAGTTGATGAACAATTTTTTACAAAAAATTAACGCTGTTTCACCCAAGAATTGCAAGAAACATTTTAACAGTCCTAATTCTAAGCATGGCCATAAATAAAGCTCATCAAAAGACAAACAGAAGGACGACAGAAGCCTGTTTTTATTTATTCTTAAATCTAATAAAAATTAAGAGAAAAATTGCTTTGTGCTTAATCCCCAAATAATTCTGGAGGATGAAATTGAAAAACTTAAAAGAGCGCTTTATTTTATTCTACTAAAACACAAAAATCTTTTTCCTTATCTTTAGGCTCTTGTTCGAAAACTTTTTAATCTGAGAGGAACATAGACTTTGTCGGAGAGTTAATAGCCATGCAAAAAAATTATACAGCTTAAAAAAAATCCAAACTTATTATACGAATCTCTGCAATTCTCAAACTTATGCAAATAAATACCAATTTAGTATAAAATGAGCTTGATTTTATAGTTTAACAAACTTAATTTGAACATATACATTTAGTTCTGAGTTTACTTTAACTTTTATACTTTTGATACTATAAGTAATTTTAATTCTAATCTAATTTTAAACAAACTGTACAGCTCTAATTTTATTCTATTTTAATTTAAAAAAAACAGAACAGCTCTAATTTTAAATGTAATATAATTTGAAAAAGTTAAAAAATTTCTAGTCCGCTCTCTTCGAAAAAAATTCCGCTCCGGAAAAAATTCCAAGTCTGCTCTTCCTCTTTTTTATCAAGGTGGCGGTGTTTTTATTGTCAATACTTTGATTTGTGACCAGGACTCCCAGTTATCGGTTTTTCCACGCAGATCTCGGTTTTTACAATTTAGGGAGAATATACTTTTTTCAACCATACCACAATTATATACGGCAACACTATAGGAATCGCTGAGCAGCGCTAATGCATTCATACCAAAAGAAAACAAAAAGAAACCATAAACCTTTTTGGCCTACATTAGCCCTCTTAAAATGAATAAAATGGTAAGAAATTGTGTCTTCAAGTTTAAAGATCGAGGTCAATGACCGGATTACGTAGTTGTTTATCAAATTGGTCACACGAGGTTTTCATCAAGGGGAAACGCAAAATAACAACCGCAAAGCCGACACAACACGCAAAATCCAAATAACAAAAATGACAATTTAAAATCTATTTAACAAAAACGATGATCCATTCGCAAGTAATTGTTGATCTTAGTTTTTCTTATCCCATATGGGTTTCTAGGATTCATTTTTTTTAAATCAATTCAAACCCGTTTTTTTTTTCGAGAAACCCCTTCCCCTTAGCCCATCTTCTGTTTATAAAAATGATACAAAAAATCTCATTTTGCGTAGTATTAATATTTTTGAAAAAACTAATTTTTCACAAATCTAATGTAAATGAATATTTTACAGTTTTGTTATCAAAAAAGCATCCTTGATGTGTAGGGCAAAAAATGACAATGAGCTCTGAACACATGTATTTAAAAGCGTTGTTGGTAGCGTTTCTCTAATTTTTTCTGGACTTTTCGACGAATATTTCATATAACATAACCCTGGATATGTTAAACAAACCTCAATTATTTGAAAATGGATCATCGTTTTTGTTAAATATGTTTTAAATTGTTATTTTTGCTATTTGGATTTTACTTGGTGGATTGGCTTTACGGTTGTTGTTTTGTGTTCGTTTTGCGCTTGCATTTTAAAATTAATTCTCAACAATTTCTTTTCTAAAAACCTCGTGCGACAGATTTGGTAAACAACTACTACGTAACCAGGTTATTGACCTCTATCTTTAAATTACATGACAAAACTACTAAACTTTTTATTTCATCTGAAGAGGGCTAGTGTAAGCGTTTTTTCTTTCCGCGCTTAAGCGCTAACCGAACCACCAAAAAAAAGTCAATATAAGAAACCAAGAGTATTCCATTCCACGCTCGTAGTGGAAACGTGCCTTGATGAAGCATGAACGATAAAGAATAGGACGATCTGTAAAAAAGAGAAGTAAAGGCTCGTTTCCACTACGAGCGTGAAATGGAGCATTCTTTGTTTCTTTTGTTGATCTTTCCGCGCTTAAAATCTAAGCGAACGCTAAGCGAAGCAAAAAAATCAATAAAGCAAACAAAAAATGCTCCATTCCACGCTCGTAGTGAAAACGAGCTTTAAAGAAGGCTCTAAAATCGTAAACTATTTGGACCACGAAATAATTTCAAAACGATAAATTGGCGTTTGAACAAAAGGTAGTTTACTATGACAGTTTATCAGATAACAATTGGTTTAACTGTGTAAGTTTCTACGATTAAACCGTATTTTTGCTATTTTAAATTAGATTTATTAACATCTATTGCAAAACAGCTGTAAAAAGCTTTGATGTCATATTTCTCCATACGCAGTTTCGATAAACGTTTGGGTCACGGAAAATAACGCTTAGATACAGTACATTAAGATGTCAAGAGAGTAATTTGGTGTTTAGAGACTCAGCAGACCATAAACCATGGACAAGTATTTTTCATCGGTGAATCCTTCTAAACTTTGTAAACGTTTTTATTGTGTAAATCGTCTTTCTGTGTATAATGGTGTCCCATGGCTCCGACTAAAAGAGCTTTTTGCAGCTTGGAATAGTCAAAGAGGAAGCAGTTTTAAAGTAGGATAAATTCAAACCAGCTGTAATTTATGAATATCGAACATTGAATATAAAAGCTTTTGTAGCCTTGATTATAAAAACACGATCGAACGATTGCGATGGCTAAGATGAAAAAGAGCAATAATTGATTAAATGTGAGCAGCGCTGACACAATAATTAGACGGACAATTTACCAAGGTTAAGTTGAATTGCTTATTTATTGTGTATTTTTAAGCAAGCTAGTGCACTTTTCAAACGATTGTATTTGAATGGTAAATTTTCGTAGGTTGATGTTAATCTTGAATTGCAGCAATTAGACGTCGTTATTTATTTACTTATTATTTTACCTCTATATTTATCCTCTTGACTCGCAGGAAAGCGACGGAGACGCTAATACATAGGGTAAGTAATTACCTCAACCTGCTTCCGGAGATGCCAAGATATTGCTGTCCTCATGAAATTGAATAAAAATATGACTGTAATTTAGAACTGCTTGCCAAGACCACCAAGCATAGGAAAGCTCCGTAAAGTGTCTTTCCCAAGGACGCAACAGAATGGTTCGAGTGGGTTTTGAATCGAGACCATGTGGATTATAAGCACGGCGCTTTAACCACACGACCACGCTGCCGACCGTTACGCAATAACACCTTGTTATTTATTTATAACAGTTACACGTCGTTATTCATGTTCAATAATAGCTAAATGATTACATCGCCACTTTATTTGTGCCCTTGTTTCAAATTAACCATTATAGTTTTTAGAAACTTTATTGTAATGTGTCACTATAATAGTGACTTAATTCGTCACAATCTTTGCAGTTTATTAAAAATAACTAAGAAAAGTTTTTTCAAATTAATTTTTTTTAGAGTTTCCGACAGCTTCCTAAATACTTAGAATTTATGTTGTACGACAGGGGCCTTCAGCCCGTTGCCCGTGCAATACTTTTCGAAGAGCTCTGTCCGCCCATTTTGGCAGAAATCCAGCCAGAAATTGAAGACAGATTCCATAACCAAACATTCTTTTTTTCTTGTTTTTTCCGAGATGTTTTCAGATACGAAAATCATGAACTCTGAAGTTGATTTGTAGTGAAGATCTTTTATTTAGAGAACACTGCGTTTAAGGAATTCAGAAATCCAATGAAATTCAGAAAATCGGAAAATTATTCGAAGTGAAGACCTTATTTCTTTAGAGATCGCTACAGTTTTGGAACAAAAATTGGGGTTTTTTACTTGTTCGGCCCGCCAATATTTTTGATGAGCCAAAACGGCCCACCGCTCAAAAAAGGTTGGACGCCCCTGTTTTAAGCTGTTTTCAAGAATTTTATATTGCAACTTTTTGCACTTTTTTTTACTTGCAGCTTTTTACTGCAACTTTTATCAAATTGCCTTATGGGCAAAATGTAAGCGTGCGAATTGCAGAACATGCTATAACTTATTTATTATTCTAGTTCTATCCTCTTCGATTTGCATAACAAAGAGGTATGAGGTAGATTATATCTACTTCTCAATGTTATCAACGGTCTCAAAATATACCGTTGCTCACGCTTATAAAACAAATTATACATTTCATTTTGAATGTAATGCATCAAGAAGAAATTTTATTTGAATTACTGAATTGATCTGAATAGAGACCTAAAACCAATTGTAGAAATGACCCGGTCAAACATCAGTCCAGAATTGTATGTCGAATTGCTAAATCATCAAGCAACTTTATGCAATGTGGAGAAAAATTTTAGCAAGCTACGCAAACTGTTGGCAAAAGATCGCCATTACTTCTCAGATAACGTTTGGAATATATAGCATTACATGTAAACATATCACTTAAGTAAATTTTTCTCTTTTAAGATGCTAAACTTTCCACTGCAATTATTTTTAAGAGTAAAAGCAAGTTTCCCACAATTATCGCAACAAAAACTTGCCTTACTTGTGATTCAAATCGCATCTTATACTTACATCTAAGTAGCAGAAGGTCAACAAATAGCAGTAAAATTTCTTAGGAATAACACTCGACTGTCTTACTTAATGCAATTTGCTTAAGAATAACACTCAATTAATCAGCTTTGCCGCAATTTGAAGAGGTAAAAAGCTTAGCGTCAAACTTCTTTAATCTTTAGTTTTGCAACTTTCTTGTCTTTATTCCAATGAAAATTTTTATTGTGATCAGGGCCATCTGCGACAAGCTAATCCGATTACGAAAAACTTTATTTAAATTTTTTTCTTTCGGCAACAAACAAGTTTGGTAGTGCTTTGAATGTTTCTACCAACACCCTTACCGTTATAACACCCACATTAAATTTATCCGATTTTTAAAAAATTAAGTAACTTGATTATGCAAATATTTCTAAAGCAATTTTTTTCAGCTAGAAGGCAAGCTAGATGTACAGATAAGATAAGATATCTACAGATAAGCCTGATCAACAGAAGAACAAAAGAAATAATGTTGAAAAACTAGATCTAGGTCTGCAAGATAGATGACTTAGTTTTAATTTAGCATAAATGCAGCAATAGCCCCAGGGAGCGGACATGAATTTTTAGATGTTGTTTGTTATAGTTAATCAACAGCGAGTTATCTACCCTAAAATTTAGTATGGCTGCCAAAAGTTTTTTAAAAGTGTATTTTAAAGCAGATTAAATATGATAAAAAAAGACTTTAATATTAATTGGAAGCTAAAGTTTTTAAATATTCAGTTTAAACACGTTTTAAAGTACCTGTATATTTGAAATTAAACTCTAATAGCGATAACGTTATGTTAACAATAAAGTTTCTTGGAAACTTAAAGCGGGTAATGCAATAAAATACAATAATACAGTTCAGATTTGTGCAAAATATGGCCCGCGACACGATTAATAAAATTTTTATTTCCATTTTGTTTTAGTTCGATATGCAAGGAGTGCAGTTACATAAAATGATGGAATTCTGAAATCGCTAACAGTTAGGATTACATCACGGGTGGTCAAATTTTTACATGCTGGCAGCCAATTTTTTTGGAAGTATCTGCTGGGCCGCAATTGGTACAGAATTACAGTGATAAAACTTTTTTTTGGTGTTAAATTTTAATGATTGTTTCGGTTTATTGTCCATATTAACTTGGATCGAATCTGTTCCTCCAAAAAACCTTATTAGTTGACCCTACGTTTTTTTCCTAAATGAAGCAAACAAATTCTTGTTGTAATGAAATTTATGTATGCAATAATTTAAACACTCTATTGATGCATTAGTTATATGGCCTGCAATTATTTATAAAAGTGAAGAGTTGGTGGCTCTCTGAGTTACAACGTTTTCCCACCCCTATAGTTTTTTTTATTGTCATTCCTATATTCATCCTCCCGCCTCGCAGAAAAGCGTCGGAGGCGCTATATTAGCACAAGCAATTACCCCGCCCTCCCTCGGAGATTCCAAGACATTGTTGTCCGGTTGAAATTTTTTAATTAATATTTAGTTTTATAGAGATATAATATAAATGGAATTTAGAACTGTTTGCCAAGATTACTAAGAGGGAAAAGTGCCGTAAAATCTCTTTCCCTAGCACAGAACCAAAATTTAACGAGTAGGTTTTGAATTGCAGTTGTTTTGATTAGATGTATCACGCTCTAAATTCTTGACCACGCTGCCCAGGATCCATTTAACAACCGATTACAAATTTTTGATCAATAAACGGGAGAAAAAACATGCAACAACGGGAGGAAAACACTCAGGTGACACAACACACAAAATTGGTAACTGTGGGAGAAATTCACCCGAAATGAGTCAAGGAGCAAAAACTAGTGGAAACAGTTGAACCACACAACCACCCTTGAACACTGCTGCTACTGAGAGTGTCAAGCAGGAGTCACGCTGCCGAACATATGAGTTACACAACCACCTCAATTACACCGAGTGAATTCCACCCTGGTAACCGTTCTAGGGTTAAACTTATGTGCGTATGAATGACATGCCTACTTTAAACTTTTAAACAATAATTATCCTGGAAGGAAGTTTAACTTTTATACTCTTGGTATCTTTAGTAATTTTAATTCTAATCTAATTTCAAAAAAGCTGAACAGCTTTTTTGAAAAACAAAGCAAGTCTCATTTTAATTTTACTGTAATTTGGAAAAGCTGAAAAAATTCCAGTTTTCCAATTCTGTTTGCACTTTTTTTTATTGTAGTTGCGGCTTTGTTTTTGCAATTATTTGCATTGTGACAAAAATACGTTTGACTTGAATCTGCCGAAGGTGTTGTCATGAATTAACACTACTAACAAGGTTAGCTTTAATTTACTTAAAACTGCAGTACTCTAAATCACAAAATAAATTAACATACCAAGCAAACACAACACATACAGTAACTGACATTTGAACTAAGATGTTAAACAGAAACAGAAACTAACTGAAGACACTACGGGTTTTAAATGAGAGAGGTGAATGACGTACAAGATTACTATAATCTTGAAGTCATTTGTCAGGGGTTCGAAACTTATGACATTCTCTCCCCCTTAAAATTCATGATAAATTAAACAATGTACATTGAAAACATTAATAATACAAAACCAATGAGGCACCGGGTTTCCATAACGAATCGGTACTTTTCGGATTTGCGTAGACCGTCTTAGTTCATGTCTTGGATCGGGTGTAGTTGATTGGGATGACATTCCGTCAGTTTGACTTATTTCTTCAGTTGCATTTTGCAATTCATTGGGAAGTGGAGGGTTTGAAGTAATTTCAGGTTGCTGTTCATCGAGATTAGCAGGAATCTCTATTTCGGTGTTGTGATTAGGTTCAGATGTTTGTAGGGCATTCATTGTTGTCACTAGCAGAGCCTTGAAACGGTTTAGGAGCCAGATCTTTTGTTGAAACTGTACATTCTTTGCCATCTTTAAAACAAACATGAGCAAACTTTGAATTGCTCTCGATCAGTTCCACTTTGTAGCATAAAGGATCTCTTTTATTTCTCACGAAATTACGAAGAAAGACAGGTCCTGGGTTCAAAACCCAGCTCGGTATAGATTTTCCTAGCATCGACCTGGAATAAAACTGAAAAAATCTGTCGTGAGGTGTCGAATTCGTTGAAGTCCACAAAAGTGGTCTAGTGGAGTGTAGAGCATCTTTAAGACATTTTACCAAGCTTCTTCTGAAAGTCTTCTGCTATGCAGCATGAGTTTGATTGTTCTCCAAATTGTTGGTTCCAGCGTTCGTTTTGTAAATTTCCTGTTGGATGGTAAGGTGTCGTTCTGCTTGTTGTAATTCCCCAAAAATGAAGAAAATTTTTAAAAACTTTAACAGAAAAACAAGAACCGCGGTCCGTATGTACAAAACCAGGCAGGCCGAACATGCAAAATAATGTTGTGAGGCAGTTAATTACAGTCTGTGCTGTCATGTTACGACAGGGAAACACAAACGGAAAACTACTATATTCATCAATTACAATTAAATAACAATTATTTTTACTTTTAACAGACCCTTTAAAGTCTAAACTGATCCTTTGCCAAGGTTGGGTTGCTGAAATTAAGGTTTCGGTTGGCTTCCGATAAAAGCGAGGTTTTATCTCTGCACACGTGTTGCAGTTTTGACAAGTTTTCTTAACATCAAAAAGCGAATAGGGTAAGTTTTTACCTCTTATAAAGGGTCAAAGTCTCGTAATTCCCTGGTGTCTTAAAGTTTTGTGAATATAATAAAGATTTTATTAGTTGAAGCCGAAGTAAGTCAGCTACGAATTCGAGAAAAGATCAGCCGCATAATTATTGAATCCTGGTCTGTAGTGGATAGTATATTCGAAGGTTTCAAGTTCGAAACGCCACTGTTGGATCTTGGCGTTTTTGATTTTGCTTCTTTTTCGCTGATCTAACATAAATGCTATAGATTGTTGATCTGTAACTAACGTAAAAGCTCGTGCATGTAGAAAATGCGCCCATTTTTGTACCGCTTCAATTATTGCAGCAGCCTCCTTTTCGATAGCTTAA
Organism: Diplosoma virens; assembly: GCA_963680785.1. Lineage (NCBI taxonomy): Eukaryota > Metazoa > Chordata > Ascidiacea > Aplousobranchia > Didemnidae > Diplosoma > Diplosoma virens. The sequence continues at coordinate 14,010,493 of OY796888.1, forward strand.
TAGTGTCGTTCGCTTTTAGTAAGTGTACTTGACATAAACGCAACTGGGGGCCGTTTTGGTCAAGTGTTGCTCAATAGCTAAATCAGAGGCATCGCACTCGACTGTGAAGGGTTCTTCATCGTTGATGTAATGCAAACAAGCGGAACTTAAGTTACTACGTAACGTTTCGAAAGACGATACCTCTTTATTGGTTACTGGAAAAGTTTCAATTTCAATGAGCGGTGCAATTTTTGTAGAGAAATTTTCAATCCAACGAGCGTAATAAGCAAACATTCCCAAGCAACGCTTAAGTTCCTTCTTTGTTGAAGGGACTGGAAGATTGATTAGAGGTTGAAGTTGCGCAGAATCTGTCTTTATGGTATTGTGAGAAACTCTATAACCTAGAAAGTCTAATTCGATAGCAGAATAGACAGATTTTTTTTCGTTAAACGTGAACCCTTCGCAACTTGCAGCATTTAAGAGCGCTTTTAAATTTTGGTTATGTTTATCTTTGTCGCGCCCTGTAACTGTATTATTATCTTGATAAGCATAGGTTTTCTTTAATTTGTACTTTTCGATTGGATTGTTAATAATTCGTTGAAAGGTTGATACCCCGTTGGTCACACCAAAAGGCATGCGGCAGTACTGGTATAGTTTTCCATTACCTTTAAAAGCAGTAAATTTTCGGTCTTCCGTTTCCAATGGAACTTGATAATACGCGGATTTTAAATCGACAGTACTGTAATACTTTGATTTCGCAATTTCATTCATTAGTTCATGTATGCGCGGAAGTGATGCGTCCAAATGAGTAAAGCGGTTAATTGTTTGGGAATAATCAATGACCATACGCTTTTTACGATTTTCATTTTTAGTAATAAGTACCTGTGAGCGCCATGAAGAATGAGATGGTTCGATGATGCCTTCTTCAAGAAGTCTTGAAATTTCTTCTTTAATGAATTTCTTGTCAGATTCACTATACCGTCTACATTTAGTCGCGACAGGAACACAATCAGGGGAAATAGATCAAAAAATTCTCGGTGGTTTGATTTCAGCAGCCATCACGTTGCAAAGATTATTTAAGGGACTATTAACAGAGATAGCTTTTTGAGGGCCATGCATTTTAAATTTGATTTCGAAATCAAATTTCAGTTTGAGGTGTGGGGGGTGGCAGCATCCTGCTGGAATCACTGGAGAACCATGACGACTCCTCTCCGTCTACCAAGTGCTGTCCAGAACTTGCCAAGCACCTGGACATATTGCTCGGTGTTGATTGCCACAGACCGCTCGTTGTTGTCCTCATTCACCGGACTTGAACCCCCAGATTTTTATCTGTGGAAATACCTTAAGGACAGGATGTACGGCAACAACCCCCAGACTATCCAGCTGAGCTGAAGGCAGTAATCACAGCAGCAATAAGAGCGATCCCAAGGGAGAAATGCGGGAAGGTCATCGAGAACTTTGCCCGCCGGATCTAAATGTACCTGCAGCGCCGAGGGGCTCATTTGGAGCACATTTTTTGAGCGCCAGTGAAACAAAGAATTTTGTTGTACAAACTTGAAACTTTGGAGATGTTTGCTACACAGGCTTGACCTAATGTAGCTGAAGTTTTGTGTGAATCTGAATAAAATTTTGGAAGTTATTCGATTTTTGGTGATTACCATTTTTTTTTTGTGTCACCCTGTACTTGACTTGGTAAAACTGAGTTCGATCCAAGTGTCGGTGATTGGTGTTGAATAGAAATTTCTTGCTTAATTTTCCGCTTTGGTCGTCGGTTACTTGGACAAGATTAAGTAAGACTTTCAAGTTAAACTGTAAACTCTGCGTATAGCCTAATATTAATTGTCGAGTAAACATCAACGTTCACACTTAATACGAATAAATTTATCTGGCTAAATCGAAACGGTTAATTTTGACAAGCAGTTCATCCTGTTTCCCAAACAGAAAGGAATCGAACAGATGTTGCAATGAATCAATAGTTGAAACCACGGCCTTCTTAAGATATTGAATATGATATTAAGTAGGTCGTATTGAAACTAATTGATATTTTAAAATATCCTTTTTTTTAATATTAATAGTTATATCTGATTATAGCCTACATGGCCTACGTGGCCTATATAGCCTACATGGGTAAGAATAAAAAGCTTCAATATAGGCAAATAAAGGACTGCTGCAAAAAACTTTTGAAACTTTTACTTTATAGCAGGGCTTCCCAATTTTCGTGCAATCCCTTTTTAATTGTCAAAAAATTTCGCGGCCCCTTACGTCTTTTACGCTTAAGCTTTAAAAAATTGCCAGAATTTAATGCCACTAAAACAGAAACAGAAGCAGACGAACAACATATTTGCAAAAATCAACAAAACAAGCAATTCAAAGAAATTTGTGGTTTAGAATATTTTTGTACAATAAGCCAAACCTTGGCTCAATATTTGTTGATGCTGGTGTTTCATGGCAGTTTCAACGTCTTTAATGCTTGCGCAATACTTTGTTTTGATAGATGTCAAAGTTGAAAGAGCAAATTCACATAAATGTGTTGAAACAAATGGAAGAAGAACACTTATTGCTAAATCAGACAATGCTGGATATTCTGCTTTAAGACTAAGCCAAAAAACACTAAGCTTTTTTTATAAAAATTTAAACTTCAACTTTGAATAAGAAGAAAGTTCGGCAAATTCGTTTCTAGAGGAAGATTGATGGTCGATGCTTTGATTCAACACGATGAACGGGTTTTTAATCCTATCTAGTTTGGCATTGTCTAATTCTGGGAAAAAAAAAATTTTTGCAAATTTTTCATCAAATTGTCAATTGAAAAGTTATGATTGGCTTATTTACACCAAACGATTTACACCAAAAACGAACATCTTTTTCCTCATCTGTAGGTTCTTGTTTGGGAACTTCTTAGTCTAACAGTGACATCGGCTTTGTTGGAGAGATAACAACTATGCCAAAAAACTATATAGCTTGAAAAGAGCCAAACTTAAGATACGAATCTCTTCGATTCTCAAGCTTATGCAAATAAATGCTAATTTGGCATGAAATTAGCTTAATTTTTAAGTGTAATAAACTTAATTTGAACATGTTTTTAGTTCGGAGTTTGCTTTAACTTTTATACTTTTGATATTTTCAGTAACTGTGATTCTTTTCTAATTTTAAACAAACTAAACAGGGCTAAGTTGAATTTTATTCTAATTTTTAAAAAACACAAAAGCTCTAATTTTAATTCTAATATAATTTGAAAAGGCTGAAAAAAATCTAGTCGCTCTTTTCGGAAAAAACGCCGCTCCGAAAAAAATTCCAAGTCTGCTCTTCCTCTTTTTTATGACGGTGGCGATGTTTTACTGTCAATATGACCAGGATTATGACCAGGGCTCCCAGTCCTGGGTTTTTCCTCTCAGATCTTGGTTTTTCTAGATCCATCTGGGTTTCAAGGATTTATTTTGAAAATTTTTTTAAATCTGTTTTTTTCAAAAAATAAATAATTATTTATTATTTACCCTTTCCCCTGCGCATCTACATAAAATGATACAAAAACAGGTCCCATTTTGCGTAGTATTAATATTCTTGAAAAAATACTTTTTCACAAATTTAATGTAAATAAATGTTTAATATTTTTGTTATAAAAAAGCCCTTTTGATATGAAGGACTAAAAACGGTAACGAGCTCCGAACACATGGATTGCAAAGCTTTGCTTGAACGTTTCTCCAATTTTTTCTCGACATTTCGACAAATATTAATATTTTGTATATTTTTTTAAATATTGAATTTGCCTCATTTCAAACTCATTTCAAATTTAATATATTTTTTGTAAAAAATATAACAACTTGGTTTTTCAAAAGAATCTGTGTTTTATTCCTATGTAATCTGGGTTTTTATAAAATTCATCGCTGAGAGCCCTGATTGTGACAAAAAAAAAACGTTTGACTCAAATAGACTGATGATGTATCAATAAAACGACTCACTAAATCAAAATTTTTGTATAGATTCATTATAAACCCAATCACTGTCGATAGTTGATAAATAGTTCAGATTTTACATAGAAATAAAAATTCGTAATGTTGCTAAGAAACGATTTCAACGTTTTTACAAAATTTATCATAACACTGGCCAACAAAAAAAATTTCTTATGTGCCTAAAATATTTTATCGGTTTTAGGTAATTTTTGGCCACTAAATCCGAAAGTGACAAATGTTTCTTTAAATTGACTCTAGTTTTTGAGATATCGGTATTTTCATTTTTGACAAGAAAAAAATCGTTAAATGTCATTGGACAATAAGCTTGGATTAGTCACTGATAGGTATATATATTTCCGTGTGACTCAACTTTAGCATTTATTTTTTATCCCAGATTTATATAAACTTTAGATACTGAATTCTATGTATTGTTTTAACTGTATTTAATAGTTATGAGTTCATCTCGAAGAAGCTGTCACAATGATCCTGACAAGATTTATTACATCTGTAGGCAATATTCCTTCAAAGACCAATGGAAAGCCGTCACTAATTTTGTGAGAAAGGCGTATCTCGCAAAGTTTAAGATGAAGCTTGGTGACTAAGATAAGCTATGAGCATCTCACGTTGTGTACAAAGCATGTGTAGAAAACCCGAGAAAGTGGATTAATGGTACACTTACAGGTCTTAGATTTGGTCTACGAATGGTGTGGAGAGAACCAAAAAACTATTTCGATGACTTCTACTTCTGTTTGATGGACCTAAAAGGGTTTAATCATTACAAGAAAAGGACTTAGAATTATTCCGATTTAGAATCTGATCGGCGACCGGTGCTTCACTGTAAAGAAATACCTGTGCCTGAAGTTAGTGATTTACCTGACATATCTATTAAATATGATGAGTTTCGTACAGAGGTAGAAAGCTTTGCAAGTGACAGTGGTGGAAGTGTATTCAAAAGTAGTTCATCAATTACAGAGCAATTCAAGCAGGAGGAGCTGAGTGATCTTGTCAGGGATCTCAACTTATCCAAAGAAACAGAAGAAATTTTGGCATCCGGCTCAAAGACAAAAACATCACAGAACTGGAGTTTGAATTACATTCCACCGTACAAGAGAAAAAAAATTACTTCCGTATTTGAGCAAACGAGAAGAACTTTGTAGTAAGCAATCTTACCTCAGTCCAATAAAAAAGAGAATCTGACGTTACAACTAGTACAACTGCAGGCTACAATACTTTAACATAAAAATATAGCTGGGATTATCGGGAATTATTCAGCTAATATATCCAAGGATTGTAATTCATACAAAATAACAGCTCACAAAAATCGCCCAATAAAACGTATCCCAATTAGAACTAATTTTCAAAATTTAGACTTTAAAATGACAACCTATCGGCCCATTCAAAGATTAAACTAGATAGTAGCCAAACGACTACCGAACGCAGCAAAAACCTACATATCTAATAGAACCATAAAAATTTTTACGCGGCATAGAAATATTTACATCGGTTGAATCAATTAAGCAAATGAATCCGGAACAGACTTGTTTACTGCAAACACATCGAAAGGCTTCTACTGAAAATGGGAATGCCCAAATATAGAGCTGAAGAGTGGCGTTTATTTATAGACAGTTTAAAAACAAGCTTGAAATGTGTATTGCTACATAATGGTAACAGGTATTCATCTCTTCAAATTGGCCATTCAACAAAACTAAAGGAAAACTTACAACAACGTTAAAACGGCATTGCAAAAACTGAATTATGACTCTCACCCATGGTTAATTTATGTAGACTTAAAAATGGTAAATTTTTTGCTTAGCCAGGAAAGTGGCAATACGAAACATTCATGTTTTAACTGCCTATGGACAGCCGAGCGCGTGACAATCACTAGGTGAAAAAAGGTTGGATTCCTAGAAGTTTCATGAGAGTTGGTGAAGCTAACGTCATTAACGAACCTTTAGTTGCTGGAGAGAAAATCATCATTCGACCACTGCATACCAAACTTGGTTTAATAAAACAATTTTTGAAAGCCATGCCGGTAACTGGATATTGCTTCAACTATATTTTCACAGCACTTTCCGCTTTAACTATTAAAAATCTGAAAGCAGGCATTTTGATGGCTCTCTAATTCGCAAACTCATAAAAGATCCACGTTTTGTGCAGTCTATGACAGACACAGAATCTGCTGCTTGACAATCATTTGTTTTCGTCACACAGAACTTCCTTGGAAACCATAAAGCTGAAAATTACCAAGAGCTAGTGGAAAATATGTTTCTCAGTTCAAAGATTTAAGTGTCAAAATGGGTATCAAGGTTTATTAGCTCTTCAGTCATTTAGATTGTTTTCCTGCCAATCTCTGTGATTTAAGTGAAGAGCATGGGTAAAGGTTCCACCAGGACATTAAGGTTATGGAAGAGAAGTATCAGGGCAGGTGGAATGCCCACATGATGGCTGACTACTGTGGAGTCTCTGACATGACAGCTTGGCCGCATCACATTCCAGGAAGTCTTACAAACAAAAATTATAATTGCATTATATTGCATTATAAACTTGCATTATAAAATTTTTACATAGACCAGGTCAAATCTCATTTAAACCATTTAAAAAAAAACAAATATACTTCACTTTGAAAGGAAAGCCACATATTTTTTTCTTTAAAAATCAAATGAAAACTTAACAAATGTTTTTGTTTAAATTGAAGGTCAGTGTTTATACTTCATATCATGTATCATATTACTCTTATAAACTATTTTTTCACCAGACACAGTGATTAAGCTCAAAAAAACGTCAAGTGAAAACTTAAAATTATTTAGAAATAAACTAAAATTTAAAAAGTCTTTTACCGTACCATATTTCTAAAAAAACACGTTGTAGACCTATGATTTTATGCAAAAAATTTTTTTAGTCTTTATTTAAATTTGAAGCGCAAAAATTGTTTTTTCTCTAAAAGAAAACAACAATATGAAAAGATTGTTGTAAAGTTATACCTTTGCGCTTCTCAACCAGTGGTCCGCGGTTCATTGGTGGGCCGTGCACCTTTTACATAAACATTCTACAGTATTTTAGTAGGTGCAAATAGCAGCTATTCCATTTTGATGAATATTTATCGTCAATAATAATTTACGTTAGATGAAGAGGGCTACTTGATTTTTATATTAAAATAAAATGTTTTTCTAACCTAGGATAGAATTAATGAACTTTGCTGTTACCTGTCTTGGGTGGGAATTAATCTCTGAACCACCGACTTTTTTAGGGTAGAAGATTAGGGTTAGGAACACTAGTTTTTTAGGGTTAGACTTAACCACGGTTTAGGTCTTTCGGTTTGCTGTCTTGGATGGGAATTAAACTCAGGATCACGGACATTTTTAGGTTTAGGATTTGATGACAGCCCTCCATACCTCCACATCTCCACACCTCCACCGTCTATACTTCCACCCACCATACCTCCACGCACTACCTCTCCACCCATCACACCTCCACCCTCCATACATCCACCCTCCCTACCTCCACTTTCCACACCCTTTTTTTTTTAATTACTCTTTGTGTACTTTGGGGTTTCGGGTTTTCTGACGTCATGAGCCGTGCGCCCTGTACCCACTCCAGTATTCACAGGATCGGAGCTCTCAGGATTATGACATAATACTAAAGACTTTTATGACCCAGATATACCTTGGTACAATTATGGTACTAGGCCTACTGCTAAAAAGGAAGTGATGCAATTGTGTACCAGACAATAGAACTTTAAAATTTATAAAAGAACTACCTACGAAACCACGTGATTAGTTATCAAAGCGTCTAGTATTCAACTCTGCAACAACTACAGCAGCGTGGTTAGCCAGAATACTATACGAGCCACTAAAATGGCAAGCGAATTTCTAGGTAAGACAAAAACCGACATCATACGGAGTCCAACCCTAAAAATGTTTCGCTCATTTGCAAAGACAGGAAGGTTTATTGAATGCAGCCATTGCAAAATCTTATAAACAAAAAGAGTGTCCAAAAATAAAATGCTACAAAGCTTGTTAATTTCATTTTCATTTTATCTTTATATTTTTCCTCCTGACTCGCAGGAAAGCGACGGAGCTAATAAATAGTGTAAGCAATTACCTCAACCTGCTTCCGGAGATATTGTTCGCCAAGATATCGTTGTCCGTTTGTAATTTAATAGAGATATGAGTGTTATGTAGAACTGCTTGCCAAGACCACCAAGCAGAGTAAAGCACCGTAAAGTGTTTTTCCCAAGGATACAACAAAATAGTGCGAGTGGGTTTTGAACCGAGACCATGTTGATCATAAGCACGGCGCTTTAACCACTCGACCACGCTGCCGACAACAAACACGTTCTTCTGTTTATATGACAGAATAAGTTCCTCTGCCGGTGAATGTGTTACGTAACTCTTAGTAACGTGTGCTGTGTTTCATAGGTCTGAACAAGCCATTGCAAACAATAATATTGATACAGCACATATTCCAAATTTTGTCTTGTAATCTACTTAAGTTGAATACTTAACTAAACCAGATGATTTTCTTGTAACTTGACTCGTTACTTTTCTGGAGTCAAATTTTAAGGCAGACTGCTTAACAACCGCATTATAGAAAAGTTAGGATGAACAAATTTTTACAAAAAAATAACGCTGTTTCACCCCAGAATTGCAAAAAACATTTTAACAGTCCTAATTCTAAGCATGGCCACAAATGAAGCTCATCAAAAGACAAACAGAAGGACGACAAAAGCCTGTTTTATTTATTCTTAAATCTAGTAAAAATTAAGAGAAAAATTGCTTTGTGCTTAATCCCCAAATAATTCTGGAGGATGAAATCGAAAAACTTAAAAGAGCGCTATATTTTATTCTACTAAAACACAAAAATTTTTTTCCTTATCTTTAGGCTCTTGTTAAAAAACTTTTTAATCTGACAGGAACATAGACTTTGTCGGAAAGTTAATAACCATGCAAAAAAATTATACAGCTTAAAAAAAATCCAAACTTATTATACGAATCTCTGCAATTCTCAAGCTTGTGCAAATAAATACCAATTTAGTATAAAATGAGCTTGATTTTATAGTTTAACAAACTTAATTTGAACATATACATTTAGTTCTGAGCTTACTTTAACTTTTATACTTTTAATACTATAAGTAATTTTAATTCTAATCTAATTTCAAACAAACTGTACAGCTCTAATTTTATTCTATTCTAATTTAAAAAACAGAACAGCTCTAATTTTGAATCTAATATAATTTGAAAAAGTTAAAAAATTTCTAGTCCGCTCTCTTCGGAAAAAATTCCGCTCCGGAAAAAATTCCAAGTCTGCTCTTCCTCTTTTTTATCAAGGTGGCGGTGTTTTTATTGTCAACACTTTGATTTGTGACCAGGACTCCCAGTTTTCGGTTTTTCCACCCAGATCTCGGTTTTTACAATTTTGGAGGAATATACTTTTTTCAACCATACCACAATTATATACGGCAACACTAGGAATCCCTGAGCAGCGCTAATACATTCATACCAAAAGAAAACAAAAAAAAGAAGCCATAAACCTTTTTGGCCCATGTTAGCCCTCTTAAAATAAATAAAATGGTAAGAAGTTTTGTCTTCAAGTTTAAAGATCGAGGTCAATGACCGGATTACGTAGTTGTTTATCAAATTGGTCACACGAGGTTTTCATCAAAGGGAAACGCAAAATAACAACCGCAAAGCCAACACAACACGCAAAATCCAAATAACAAAAATGACAATTTAAAATCTATTTAACAAAAACGATGATCCATTCGCAAGTAATTGTTGATCTTAGTTTTTCTTATCCCATATGAGTTTCTAGGATTTATTTTTTTTAAAGCACTTCAAATCCGTTTTTTTTCGAGAAACCCCTTCCCCTTAGCCCATCTTCTGTTTATAAAAATGATACAAAAAAAGTCTCATTTTGCGTAGTATAAATATTTTTGAAAAAACTAATTTTTCACAAATCTAATGTAAATAAATATTTTACAATTTTGTTATCAAAAAAGCACCCTTAATATGTAGGGCAAAAAATGACAACGAGCTCTGAACACATGTATTTGAAAGCGTTGTTTGTAGCGCTTCTCTAATTTTTTCTGGACTTTTCGACGAATATTTCATATATTTTTTTGAAATATTGAATTTGCCATAATAAAAAAACTAGTCTCAAATTTAATATATTTTTGGAAAAATATAGCCTAATAATTGGATTTTTTAAAGTAAGTGATCTGTCTTTTTTTCTTATGCATCTGGGTTTTTATAAAACTTATCGCTGGAAGATTTGATTGTGACAAAAAAACGTTCCACTCAAATATACAGATGGTGTAAAACAAAACACTGAACCAAACTTTTTGCATGGATTCATTGTAAATTCAATTACCGTCGATAGTTGATAAATAGTTGAGATTTACATAAAAATAAAAAAATCCATAATGTTTCTTAAGGAAAGATTTCAACGTTTTTACAAAATTTATCATAATTAAAGTAGAATATATTACAATTACATACAGCAATACACATACTTCCATGCTAAAATAAAACAAAAAGTAATCATAAACGTTTTCGGCTTACATTGGCTTTCTTCAGATAAAATAAAATGTTTAGTAGTTTTGTCATGTAATTTAAAGATAGAGGTCAATGACCTGGTTACGTAGTAGTTGTTTACCAAATCTGTCGCACGAGGTTTTGAGAAAAAAAATTGTTGAGAATTAATTTTAAAATGCAAGCGCAAAACGAACACAAAACAACAACCGTAAAGCCAATTCACCAAGTAAAATCCAAACAACAAAAATAACAATTTAAAACATATTTAACAAAAACGATGCCCAGCCAACATGCTATGCAGGGCCCATGCGGGGCCTGCAAGGGCTGCCCGTACGGTACCCGTACCGATTTGGCCGCGGGCACTGTAGTGGCCCCACATGGGATAACCGCACGGGTTTAATCTGGCTTTTAATTTTAACCCGTAATCAAAAATTAAAACGTGCTAATAAGCTAACATTTTTAATTATTTTTAAAAAGGAATTTTTTGCATAATAATAATGAAACTCGTGCGGTAAACCTATGCGGGGCCACTGCAGCGCCTGCGGCCAAATTGGTACGGGTACCGTACGGGCAGCCCTTGCAGGGCCCGCATGGGTTCTGCATAGAATTGTTGGTTGGGTGATTCATTTGCAAATAATTGTGGATTAAGTCCAGGGTTATGTTTTTTGATTAATAAAGGTTCTTGAATTTTAGTTTCAAAATTAGAATTACATTTTTGAATATCTTAAACAAATTTACGTTGAATTTGGAATTAGCACAAATATCACAAGACATAATGTGGTCTTTAAAGGAGCTTTCAGTTTTCAAATGAAAGCCCATGTGTTCACCTACCCTAATGCTCAAATGACAGGTTGGCATTCCTATGTACGTCAAGCTAGAATCACACAAACACAAAAGTTGATAAACAAAATATTAAAGCAGAATGCAGGCGGAACACGAGTCTTCAATTAAAAATACTGTGATAGTTTAAAAGTTTTATAAACAGGATTTATTTTCAAAGTTAGTTGAAGTTTGGAGTTGATAATGTTTTGTAGTTTATTGATAAACCGTGTGGAGCTATGGCCAAAATATGGAACATTAAAATTATTAGCATGATCACGAAATGCAGAATGGGAATGTAAACATTTTACATTAAGCTTTTTTAAACATTTTTCGAAAAACCAAACTGGATAACCATTAGACATAACATATTTCTTAGCACACCAACTTCGTGAAGTAAAAGATTTTTCTTCCCAAAGCTTTTCATCTGACACTCTTCAGGGGAAATCGTCAGAATGAAGCAGAATTGAAACCGAAGTAAGTTATAAAGGGGGAAAGTAGAGTTCTCATTGGCTGAAAGAAATTAGCCAATGAGAGAAAAGATTAAGAAATTTTCAAAGAGTAGACAAATTCTTTTTGCTTACACAGAAGGGGATTGAGAGATTTAATGAAAGTCGCTTCAAGAGCAGAAAGGTGAAAGGAAGAGCGACCTCGAGCGAGAATAGAAAATTTTTCGTTGCTGTAAAGAAGGGCGCATTGGGCGTTGTCAAGAAGATGTTGACCAATGGCGGATTCGTGAAATAAACAACACGTTCCTAGATCCATCACCAATCCTCGTGCCTCGGCCAACCGCCAAAGTCTTTCCCGCTCTTGCAAGAACAACACACGCCCACAACAATTTCACGAATCCGCCATTGGTCAACATCTTCTTGACAACGCCCAATGCGCCCTTCTTTACAGCAACGAAAAATTTTCTATTCTCGCTCGAGGTCGCTCTTCCTTTCACCTTTCTGCTCTTGAAGCGACTTTCATTAAATCTCTCAATCCCCTTCTGTGTAAGCAAAAAGAATTTGTCTACTCTTTGAAAATTTCTTAATCTTTTCTCTCATTGGCTAATTTCTTTCAGCCAATGAGAACTCTACTTTCCCCCTTTATAACTTACTTCGGTTTCAATTCTGCTTCATTCTGACGATTTCCCCTGAAGAGTGTCAGATGAAAAGCTTTGGGAAGAAAAATCTTTTACTTAACGCAATCTTCAAATTCTGTACCACCAAATGTTTATTCACACCAACTTCATTAAAAATAAAAAATTGTTAGAACATATTAATTTAGCTCTATACAATAAGCAAAGCATTAATCCGGATTTGCATTTTTTAAGGCAATTTGCATTGAAATTTAAAAGTAAACCAGTATGTGTAGGTTTGCGCCATATTCATGTGTCTATATTATCATTATTAACTTTAATGCGAACAACTAAAAACGAAATATATTGCAATGCAGACTTCATAGTAAATTTTATACTATTATGCTGAGAATTGAGCGAACTTAAACGATCTAAAGAAGAACTATCATTAATAAAAACAGCAAAACAAACCGTGCGTATAATTTGGATCGACATACACAATTAGAGTCTAATATTTTTGTTTAACATAACCCTGGATATGGTAAACAAACCTCAATTATTTGCAAATGGATCATCGTTTTTGTTAAATATGTTTTAAATTGTTATTTTTGCTATTTGGATTTTACTTGGTGAATTGGCTTTACGGTTGTTGTTTTGTGTTCGTTTTGCGCTTGCATTTTTAAATTAATTCTCAACAATTTTTTTTCTGAAAACCTCGTGCGACAGATTTGGTAAACAACTACTACGTAACCAGGTTATTGACCTCTATCTTTAAATTACATAACAAAACTACTAAACATTTTATTTCATCTGAAGAGGGCTAGTGTAAGCGTTTTTTCTTTCCGCGCTTTAGCGCTAACCGAACCACCAAAAAAAAGTCAATATAAGAAACCAAGAGTATTCTATTCCACGCTCGTAGTGGAAACGTGCCTTGATGAAGCATGAACGATAAAGAATAGGACGATCTGTAAAAAAGAGAAGGCTCGTTTCCACTCTTTGTTTCTTTTGTTGATCTTTCCGCGCTTAAAATCTAAGCGAACGCTAAGCGAAGCAAAAAAATCAATAAAGCAAATAAAAAATGCTCCATTCCAGGCTCGTAGTGAAAACGAGCTTTAAAGAAGGCTCTAAAATCGTAAACTATTTGGACCACGAAATAATTTCAAAACGATAAATTGGCGTTTGAACAAAAGGTAGTCTACTATGACAGTTTATCAGATAACAATTGGTTTAACTGTGTAAGTTTCTACGATTAAACCGTATTTTTGCTATTTTAAATTAGATTTATTAACATCTATTGCAAAACAGCTGTGAAAAGCTTTGATGTCATATTTCTCCATACGCAGTTTCGATAAACATTTGGGTCACGGAAAATAACGCTTAGATACAGTACATTAAGATGTCAAGAGAGTAATTTGGTGTTTAGAGACTCAGCAGACCTTAAACCATGGACAAGTATTTTTCATCGGTGAATCCTTCTAAACTTTGTAAACGTTTTTATTGAGTAGATCGTCTTTCTGTGTATAATGGTGTCCCATGGCTCCGACTAAAAGAGCTTTTTACAGCTTGGAATAGTCAAAGAGGAAGCAGTTTTAAAGTAGGAAAAATTCAAACCAGCTGTTATTTACGAACATCGAACATTGAATATAAAAGCTTTTGTAGCCTTGATTATAAAAACACGATCGAACGATTGCGTTTGCTAAGATGAAAAAGAGCCATAATTGATTAAATGTGAGCAGCGCTGACACAATAATTAGACGGACAATTTACCAAGGTTAAGTTGAATTGCTTATTTATTGTGTATTTTTAAGCAAGCTAGTGCACTTTTCAAACGACTGTATTTGAATGGTAAATTTTCGTAGGTTGATGTTAATCTTGAATTGCAGCAATTACACGTCGTTATTTATTTATTTATTATTTTACCTCTATATTTATTCTCCTGACTCGCAGGAAAGCGACGGAGACGCTAATACATAAGGTAAGTAATTACCTCAACCTGCTTCCGGAGATGCCAAGATATTGCTGTCCTCATGAAATTGAATAAAAATATGACTGTAATTTAGAACTGCTTGCCAAGACCACCAAGCATAGGAAAGCTCCGTAAGTGTCTTTCCCAAGGACACAACAGAATGGTTCGAGTGGGTTTTGAATCGAGACCATGTGGATTATAAGCACGGCGCTTTAACCACACGACCACGCTGCCGACCGTTACGCAATAACACCTTGTTATTTATTTACAACAGTTACACGTTGTTATTCATGTTCAATAAAAGCTAAATGATTACATCGCCACCTTATTTGTGCCCTTGTTTCAAATTAACCATTATAGTTTTTAGAAACTTTATTGCAATGTGTCACTATAATAGTGACTTAATTCATCACAATCTTTGCAGTTTATTAAAAATAACTAAGAAAAGTTTTTTCAAATTAATTTTTTTAGAGCTTCCGACAGCTTCCTAAATATTTATAATTTATGTTGTACGACAGGGGCCTTCAGCCCGTGGCCCGCGCAATATTTTTCGAAGAGCTCTGTCCGCCCATTTTGGCAGAAATCCAGCCAGAAATTGAAGACAGATTTCATAACCAAACATTCTTTTTTTCTTGTTTTTTCCGAGATGTTTTCAGATACGAAAATCATGAACTCTGAAGTTGATTTGTAGTGAAGATCTTTTATTTAGAGAACACTGCGTTTAAGGAATTCAGAAATCCAATAAAATTCAGAAAATCGGAAAATTATTCGAAGTGAAAACCTTATTTCTTTAGAGATCACTACGATTTTGGAACAAAAATTGGGGTTTTTTACTTGTTCGGCCCGCCAATATTTTTGATGAGCCAAAACGGCCCACCGCTCAAAAAAGGTTGGACGCCCTTGTTTTAAGCTGTTTTCAAGAATTTTATATTGCAGCTTTTTGCACTTTTTTTTACTTGCAGCTTTTTACTGCAACTTTTATCAAATTGCCTTATGGGCAAAATGTAAGCGTGCGAATCGCAGAACATGCTATAACTTATTTATTATACTAGTTCTATCCTCTTCGATTTGCATAACAAAGAGGTATGAAATGGATTATATCTATATCTCAATGTTATCAACGGTCTCAAAATATACCGTTGCTCACGCTTATGAAACAAATTATACATTTCATTTTGAATGTAATGCATCACGAAGAAATTTTATTTGACTTACTGAATTGATCTTAATAGAGACCTAGAACCAATTGTAGAAATGACCCGGTCAAACATCAGTCCAGAATTGTATGTCGAATTGCTAAATCGTCAAGCAACTTTATGCAATGTGGAGAAAAGTTTTAGCAAGCTACGCAAACTGTTGGCAAATGATCGCCATTACTTCTCAGATAACGTTTGGAAATATATAGCATTACATGTAAACATATCGCTTGAGTAAATTTTTGTCTTTTAAGGTGCTAAACTTTCCACTGCAATTATTTTTAAGAGTAAAAGCAAGTTCCCCACAATTATCGCAACAAAAACTTGCCTTACTTGTGATTCAAATCGCATCTTATACCTTACATCTAAGTAGCAGAACGTCAACAAATAGCAGTAAAATTTCTTAGGAATAACACTCGACTGTCTTACTTAATGCAATTTGCTTAAGAATAACACTCAATTAATCAGTTTTGCCGCAATTTGAAGAGGTAAAAAGCTTAGAGTCAAACTTCTTTAACCTTTAGTTTTGCAACTTTTTTGCCTTTATTCCAATGAAAATTTTTACTGTGATCAGGGCCATCTGCGACAAGCTAATCCGATTACGAAAAACTTTATTTAAATTTTTTTCTTTCGGCAACAAACAAGTTTGGTAGTGCTTTGAATGTTTTTACCCACACCCTTACCGTTATAACATCCACATTAAATTTATCCGATTTTTAAAAAATTAAATAACTTGATTATGCAAATATTTCTAAAGCAATTTTTTTCAGCTAGAAGGCAAGCTAGATGTACAGATAAGATAAGATATTTACAGATAAGCCTGTTCAACAGAAGAACCAAAGAAATAATGTTGAAAAACTAGATCTAGGTCTGCAAGATAGATGACTTAGTTTTAATTTAGCATAAATGCAGCAATAGCCCCAGGGAGCGGACATGAATTTTTAGTTGTTGTTTGTTATAGTTAATCAACAGCGAGTTATCTACCCTAAAATTTAGTATGGCTGCCAAAAGTTTTTTAAAAGTGTATTTTAAAGCAGATTAAATATGATAAAAAAAGACTTTAATGTTAATTGGAAGCTAAAGTTTTTAAATATTCAGTTTAAACACGTTTTAAAGTACCTGTAGATTTGAAATTAAACTCTAATAGCGATAACGTTATGTTAACAATAAAGTTTCCTGGAAACTTAAAGCGGGTAATGCAATAAAATACAATAATACAGTTCAGATTTGTGCAAAATATGGCCCGCGACACGATTAATAAAATTTTTATTTCCATTTTGTTTTAATTCGATATGCAAGGAGTGCAGTTACATAAAATGATGGAATTCTGAAATCGCTAACAGTTAGGATTACATCACGGGTGGTCAAATTTTTATATGCTGGCAGCCAATTTTTTTGGAAGTATCTGCTGGGCCGCAATTGGTACAGAATTACAGTGATAAAACTTTTTTTTGGTGTTAAATTTTAATGATTGTTTCGGTTTATTGTCCATATTAACTTGGATCGAATCTGTTCCTCCAAAAAACCTTATTAATTGACCCTACGTTTTTTTCCTAAATGAAGCAAACAAATTCTTGTTGTAATGAAATTTATGTATGCAATAATTTAAACACTCTATTGATGCATTAGTTATATGGCCTGCGATTATTTATAAAAGTGAAGAGTTGGTGGCTCTCTGAGTTACAACGTTTGCCCACCCCTATAGTTTTTTTTATTGTCATTCCTATATTCATCCTCCCGCCTCGCAGAAAAGCGTCGGAGGCGCTATATTAGCACAAGCAATTACCACGCCCTCCCTCGGAGATTCCAAGACATTGTTGTCCGGTTGAAATTTTTTAATTAATATTTAGTTTTATAGAGATATAATATAAATGGAATTTAGAACTGTTTTCCAAGACCACCAAGAGAGAAAAGTGCCGTAAAATCTCTTTCCCTAGCACACAACCAAAATTTAACGAGTAGGTTTTGAATTGCAGTTGTTTTGATTAGATGTATCACGCTCTAAATTCTTGACCACGCTGCCCAGGATCCATTTAACAACCGATTACAAATTTTTGATCAATAAACGGGCGAAAAAACATGCAACAACGGGAGGAAAACACTCAGGTGACACAACACACAAAATTGGTAACTGTGGGAGAAATTCACCCGAAATGAGTCAAGGAGCAAAAACTAGTGGAAACAGTTGAACAGCACAACCACCCTTAAACACTGCTGCTACTGGGAGTGTCAAGCAGGAGTCACGCTGCCGAACATATGAGTTACACAACCACCTCAATTACACCGGGTAAATTCCACCCTGGTAACCGTTCTAGGGTTAAACTTATGTGCGTATGAATGAAATGCCTACTTTGAACTTTTAAACAATAATTATCCTGGAAGGAAGTTTAACTTTTATACTCTTGGTATCTTTAGTAATTTTAATTCTAATCTAATTTCAAAAAAGCTGAACAGCTTTTTTGAAAAACAAAGCAAGTCTCATTTTAATTTTACTGTAATTTGGAAAAGCTGAAAAAATTCCAGTTTTCCAATTCTGTTTGCACTTTTTTTTATTGTAGTTGCGGCTTTGTTTTTGCAATTATTTGCATTGTGACAAAAATACGTTTGACTTGAATCTGCCGAAGGTGTTGTCATGAATTAACACTACTAACAAGGTTAGCTTTAATTTACTTAAAACTGCAGTACTCTAAATCACAAAATAAATTAACATACCAAGCAAACACAACACATACAGTAACTGACATTTGAACTAAGATGTTAAACAGAAACAGAAACTAACTGAAGACACTGCGGGTTTTAAATGAGAGAGGTGAATGACGTACAAGATTATTATAATCTTGAAGTCATTTGTCAGGGGTTCGAAACTTATGACATTCTCTCCCCCTTAAAATTCATGATAAATTAAACAATGTACATTGAAAACATTAATAATACAAAACCAATGAGGCACCGGGTTTCCATAACGAATCGGTACTTTTCGGATTTGCGTAGACCGTCTTAGTTCTTGTCTTGGATCGGGTGTAGATGATTGGGATGACATTCCGTCAGTTTGACTTATTTCTTCAGTTGCATTTTGCAATTCATTGGGAAGTGGAGGGTTTGAAGTAATTTCAGGTTGCTGTTCATCGAGATTAGCAGGAATCTTTATTTCGGTGTTGTGATTAGGTTCAGATGTTTATAGGGCATTGTTCTCACTAGCAGAGCCTTGAAACGGTTTAGGAGCCAGATCTTTTGTTGAAACTGTACATTCTTTGCCATCTTTACAACGAACATGAGCAAACTTTGAATTGCTCTCGATCAGTTCCACTTTGTAGCATAAAGGATCTCTTTTATTTCTCACAAAATTACGAAGAAAGACAGGTCCTGGGTTCAAAACCCAGCTCGGTATAGATTTTCCTAGCATCGACCTGCGATGAAACTGAAAAAATCTGTCGTGAGGTGTCGAATTCGTTGAAGTGCACAAAAGTGATCTAGCGGAGTGTAGAGCATCTTTAAGACATTTTACTAAGCTTCTTCTGAAAGTCTTCTGCTATGCAGCATGAGTTTGATTGTTCTCCAAATTGTTTGGTTCCAGCGTTGGTTTTGTGAATTCGCTGTTGGATGGTAAGGTGTCGTTCTGCTTGTTGCAATTCCCCAAAAATGAAGAAAATCTTTAAAAACCTTAAGAGAAAAACAAGAACCGCGGTCCGCATGTGCAAAACCAGGTAGGCCGAACATGCAAAATAATGTTGTGAGGCAGTTAATCACAGTCTGTGTTGTCATGTTACGACAGGGGAACACAAACGGAAAACTACTATATTCATCAATTACAATTAAATAACAATTATTTTTACTTTTAACAGGCCCTTTAAAGTCTAAACTGATCCTTTGCCAAGGTTGGGTTGCTGAAATTAAGGTTTCGGTTGGCTTCCGATAAAAGCGAGGTTTTATCTCTGCACACGTGTCGCAGTTTTGACAAGTTTTCTTAACATCAAAAAGCGAATAGGGTAAGTTTTTACCTCTTATAAAGGGTCAAAGTCTCATAATTCCCTGGTGTCTTAAAGTTTTGTGAATATAATAAAGATTTTATTAGTTGAAGCCGAAGTAAGTCAGCTACGAATTCGAAAAAAGATCAGCCGCATAATTATTGAATCCTGGTCTGTAGTGGATAGTATATTCGAAGGTTTCAAGTTCGAAACGCCACTGTTGGATCTTGGCGTTTTTGATTTTGCTTTTTTTTCGCTGATTTAACCTAAATGCTATAGATTGTTGATCTGTAACTAACGTAAAAGCTCGTGCATGTAGAAAATGCGCCCATTTTTGTACCGCTTCAATTATTGCAGCAGCCTCCTTTTCGATAGCTTAATAGTGTCGTTCGCTTTTAGTAAGTGTACTTGACATAAACGCAACTGGGGGCCGTTTTGGTCAAGTGTTGCTCAATAGCTAAATCAGAGGCATCGCACTCGACTGTGAAGGGTTCTTCATCGTTGATGTAATGCAAACAAGCGGAACTTAAGTTACTACGTAACGTTTCGAAAGACGATACCTCTTTTTTGGTTACTGGAAAAGTTTCAATTTCAGTGAGCGGTGCAATTTTTGTAGAGAAATTTTCAATCCAACGAGCGTAATAAGCAAACATTCCCAAGCAACGCTTAAGTTCCTTCTTTGTTGAAGGGACTGGAAGATTGATTAGAGGTTGAAGTTGCGCAGAATCTGTCTTTATGGTATTGTGAGAAACTCTATAACCTAGAAAGTCTAATTCGATAGCAGAATAGACAGATTTTTTTTCGTTAAACGTGAACCCTTCGCAACTTGCAGCATTTAAGAGCGCTTTTAAATTTTGGTTATGTTTATCTTTGTCGCGCCCTGTAACTGTATTATTATCTTGATAAGCATAGGTTTTCTTTAATTTGTACTTTTCGATTGGATTGTTAATAATTCGTTGAAAGGTTGATACCCCGTTGGTCACCCCAAAAGGCATGCAGCAGTACTGGTATAGTTTTCCATTACCTTTAAAAGCAGTAAATTTTCGGTCTTCCGTTTCCAATGGAACTTGATAATACGCGGATTTTAAATCGACAGTACTGTAATACTTTGATTTCGCAATTTCATTCATTAGTTCATGTATGCGCGGAAGTGATGCGTCCAAATGAGTAAAGCGGTTAATTGTTTGGGAATAATCAATGACCATACGCTTTTTACGATTTTCATTTTTAGTAATAAGTACCTGTGAGCGCCATGAAGAATGAGATGGTTCGATGA